>CM048746.1:601283720-602483720 GCA_026315105.1 Locusta migratoria
ATTGGAGAAAAAGTACCTTATTCCTGAAGATCTAGTAAGAAGAATTAAATAAGATGCTCATACAGCAATGAAACACGCATGGCTAATAAAGAGACGAAATACAGTGTTTTACTCAAGGCAGACCGATTGAATTGCAAAAGAAATTTCCATAAAGCAAACACAGACCACAGGAGCTTGAACATCAATACCATGTTTTATTATTCTTATTGTAATAACACATTGGAGAAAAAATACCTTATTCCTGAATATGTAGTAAGAAGAATTAAATAAGATGCTGATACAGCAATGAAAGACATATGGCTAATAAAGAGACGAAATACAGTGTTTTTCTCAAGGCAGACCGATTGAATTGCAAAAGAAATTTTCATAAAGCAAACACAGACCACAGGAGCTTGAACTTCAATACCACGTTTTATTATTCTTATTGTAATAACACATTGGAGAAAAAATACCTTATTCGTGAAGATGTAGTAAGAAGAATTAAATAAGATGCTGATACAGCAATGAAACACATATGGCTAATAAAGAGACGAAATACAGTGTTTTACTCAAGGCAGACCGATTGAATTGCAAAAGAAATTTTCATAAAGCAAACACAGACCACAGGAGCTTGAACTTCAATACCATGTTTTATTATTCTTATTGTAATAACACATTGGAGAAAAAATACCTTATTCCTGAAGATGTAGTAAGAACAATTAAATAAGAAGCTGATACAACAATGAAACACGCATGGCTAATAAAGAGACGAAATACAGTGTTTTACTCAAAGCAGACCGATTGAATTGCAAAAGAAATTTTCATAAAGCAAACACAGACCACAGGAGCTTGAACTTCAATACCTTGTTTTATTATTCTTTTTGCAATAACACATTGGAGAAAAAATACCTTATTCGTGAAGATGTAGTAAGAAGAATTAAATAAGATGCTGATACAGCAATGAAACACATATGGCTAATAAAGAGACGAAATACAGTGTGTTTCTCAAGGCAGACCGATTGAATTGCAAAAGAAATTTTCATAAAGCAAACAAAGACCACAGGAGCTTGAACTTCAATACCACGTTTTATTATTCTTATTGTAATAACACATTGGAGAAAAAATACCCTATTCCTGAAGATGTAGTAAGAAGAATGAAATAAGATGCTGATACAGCAATGAAACACGCATGGCTAATAAAGAGACGAAATACAGTGTTTTACTCAAGGCAGACCGATTGAATTGCAAAAGAAATTTTCATAATGCAAACACAGACCACAGCAGCTTGAACTTCAATACAACGTTTTATTATTCTTATTGTAATAACACATTGGAGAAAAAATACCTTATTGCTGAAGATGTAGTAAGAAGAATTAAATAAGATGCTGATACAGCAATGAAACACGCATGGCTAATAAAGAGACGAAATACAGTGTTTTACTCAAGGCAGACCGATTGAATTGCAAAAGAAATTTTCATAAAGCAAACACAGACCACAGGAGCTTGAACTTCAATACCATGGTTTATTATTCTTATTGTAATAACACATTGGAGAAAAAGTTCCTTATTCCTGAAGATCTAGTAAGAAGAATTAAATAAGATGCTGATACAGCAATGAAACACGCATGGCTAATAAAGAGACGAAATACAGTGTTTTACTCAAAGCAGACCGATTGAATTGCAAAAGAAATTTTCATAAAGCAAACACAGACCACAGGAGCTTGAACTTCAATACCACGTTTTATTATTCTTATTGTAATAACACATTGGAGAAAAAATACCTTATTCCTGAATATGTAGTAAGAAGAATTAAATAAGATGCTGTTACAGCAATGAAACACATATGGCTAATAAAGAGACGAAATACAGTGTTTTACTCAAGGCAGACCGATTGAATTGCAAAAGAAATTTTCATAAAGCAAACACAGACCACAGGAGCTTGAACTTCAATACCACGTTTTATTATTTTTATTGTAATAACACATTGGAGTAAAAATACCTTATTCGTGAAGATGTAGTAAGAAGAATTAAATAAGATGCTGTTACAGCAATGAAACACATATGGCTAATAAAGAGACGAAATACAGTGTTTTACTCAAGGCAGACCGATTGAATTGCAAAAGAAATTTTCATAAAGCAAACACAGACCACAGGAGCTTGAACTTCAATACCATGTTTTATTATTCTTATTGTAATAACACATTGGAGAAAAAATACCTTATTCCTGAATATGTAGTAAGAAGAATTAAATAAGATGCTGATACAGCAATGAAAGACATATGGCTAATAAAGCGACGAAATACAGTGTTTTACTCAAGGCAGACCGATTGAATTGCAAAAGAAATTTTCATAAAGCAAACACAGACCACAGGAGCTTGAACTTCAATACCATGTTTTATTATTCTTATTGTAATAACACATTGGAGAAAAAGTACCTTATTCCTGAAGATCTAGTAAGAAGAATTAAATAAGATGCTCATACAGCAATTAAACACGCATGGCTAATAAAGATACGAAATACAGTGTTTTACTCAAGGCAGACCGATTGAATTGCAAAAGAAATTTCCATAAAGCAAACACAGACCACAGGAGCTTGAACTTCAATACCATGTTTTATTATTCTTATTGTAATAACACATTGGAGAAAAAATACCTTATTCCTGAATATGTAGTAAGAAGAATTAAATAAGATGCTGATACAGCAATGAAAGACATATGGCTAATAAAGAGACGAAATACAGTGTTTTTCTCAAGGCAGACCGATTGAATTGCAAAAGAAATTTTCATAAAGCAAACACAGACCACAGGAGCTTGAACTTCAATACCACGTTTTATTATTCTTATTGTAATAACACATTGGAGAAAAAATACCTTATTCGTGAAGATGTAGTAAGAAGAATTAAATAAGATGCTGATACAGCAATGAAACACATATGGCTAATAAAGAGACGAAATACAGTGTTTTACTCAAGGCAGACCGATTGAATTGCAAAAGAAATTTTCATAAAGCAAACACAGACCACAGGAGCTTGAACTTCAATACCACGTTTTATTATTCTTATTGTAATAACACATTGGAGAAAAAATACCTTATTCCTGAATATGTAGTAAGAAGAATTAAATAAGATGCTGTTACAGCAATGAAACACATATGGCTAATAAAGAGACGAAATACAGTGTTTTACTCAAGGCAGACCGATTGAATTGCAAAAGAAATTTTCATAAAGCAAACACAGACCACAGGAGCTTGAACTTCAATACCACGTTTTATTATTCTTATTGTAATAACACATTGGAGAAAAAATACCTTATTCGTGAAGATGTAGTAAGAAGAATTAAATAAGATGCTGTTACAGCAATGAAACACATATGGCTAATAAAGAGACGAAATACAGTGTTTTACTCAAGGCAGACCGATTGAATTGCAAAAGAAATTTTCATAAAGCAAACACAGACCACAGGAGCTTGAACTTCAATACCATGTTTTATTATTCTTATTGTAATAACACATTGGAGAAAAAATACCTTATTCCTGAATATGTAGTAAGAAGAATTAAATAAGATGCTGATACAGCAATGAAAGACATATGGCTAATAAAGAGACGAAATACAGTGTTTTTCTCAAGGCAGACTGATTGAATTGCAAAAGAAATTTTCATAAAGCAAACACAGACCACAGGAGCTTGAACTTCAATACCACGTTTTATTATTCTTATTGTAATAACACATTGGAGAAAAAATACCTTATTCGTGAAGATGTAGTAAGAAGAATTAAATAAGATGCTGTTACAGCAATGAAACACATATGGCTAATAAAGAGACGAAATACAGTGTTTTACTCAAGGCAGACCGATTGAATTGCAAAAGAAATTTTCATAAAGCAAACACAGACCACAGGAGCTTGAACTTCAATACCATGTTTTATTATTCTTATTGTAATAACACATTGGAGAAAAAATACCTTATTGCTGAAGATGTAGTAAGATGAATTAATTAAGATGCTGATACAGCAATGAAACACATATGGCTAATAAAGAGACGAAATACAGTGTTTTACTCAAGGCAGACCGATTGAATTGCAAAAGAAATTTTCATAAAGCAAACACAGACCACAGGAGCTTGAACATCAATACCATGTTTTATTATTCTTATTGTAATAACACATTGGAGAAAAAATACCTTATTCCTGAATATGTAGTAAGAAGAATTAAATAAGATGCTGATACAGCAATGAAAGACATATGGCTAATAAAGAGACGAAATACAGTGTTTTTCTCAAGGCAGACCGATTGAATTGCAAAAGAAATTTTCATAAAGCAAACACAGACCACAGGAGCTTGAACTTCAATACCACGTTTTATTATTCTTATTGTAATAACACATTGGAGAAAAAATACCTTATTCGTGAAGATGTAGTAAGAAGAATTAAATAAGATGCTGATACAGCAATGAAACACATATGGCTAATAAAGAGACGAAATACAGTGTTTTACTCAAGGCAGACCGATTGAATTGCAAAAGAAATTTTCATAAAGCAAACACAGACCACAGGAGCTTGAACTTCAATACCATGTTTTATTATTCTTATTGTAATAACACATTGGAGAAAAAATACCTTATTCCTGAAGATGTAGTAAGAACAATTAAATAAGAAGCTGATACAACAATGAAACACGCATGGCTAATAAAGAGACGAAATACAGTGTTTTACTCAAAGCAGACCGATTGAATTGCAAAAGAAATTTTCATAAAGCAAACACAGACCACAGGAGCTTGACCTTCAATACCATGTTTTATTATTCTTTTTGCAATAACACATTGGAGAAAAAATACCTTATTCCTGAACATGTAGTAAGAAGAATTAAATAAGATGCTGATACAGCAATGAAAGACATATGGCTAATAAAGAGACGAAATACAGTGTTTTTCTCAAGGCAGACCGATTGAATTGCAAAAGAAATTTTCATAAAGCAAACACAGACCACAGGAGCTTGAACTTCAATACCACGTTTTATTATTCTTATTGTAATAACATATTGGAGAAAAAATACCTTATTCCTGAATATGTAGTAAGAAGATTTAAATAAGATGCTGTTACAGCAATGAAACACATATGGCTAATAAAGAGACGATATACAGTGTTTTACTCAAGGCAGACCGATTGAATTGCAAAAGAAATTTTCATTAAGCAAACACAGACCACAGGAGCTTGAACTTCAATACCACGTTTTATTATTCTTATTGTAATAACACATTGGAGAAAAAATACCTTATTCGTGAAGATGTAGTAAGAAGAATTAAATAAGATGCTGTTACAGCAATGAAACACATTTGGCTAATAAAGAGACGAAATACAGTGTTTTACTCAAGGCAGACCGATTGAATTGCAAAAGAAATTTTCATAAAGCAAACACAGACCACAGGAGCTTGAACTTCAATACCATGTTTTATTATTCTTATTGTAATAACACATTGGAGAAAATATACCTTATTCCTGAATATGTAGTAAGAAGAATTAAATAAGATGCTGATACAGCAATGAAAGACATATGGCTAATAAAGAGACGAAATACAGTGTTTTTCTCAAGGCAGACCGATTGAATTGCAAAAGAAATTTTCATAAAGGAAACACAGACCACAGGAGCTTGAACTTCAATACCACGTTTTATTATTCTTATTGTAATAACACATTGGAGAAAAAATACCTTATTCGTGAAGATGTAGTAAGAAGAATTAAATAAGATGCTGTTACAGCAATGAAACACATATGGCTAATAAAGAGACGAAATACAGTGTTTTACTCAAGGCAGACCGATTGAATTGCAAAAGAAATTTTCATAAAGCAAACACAGACCACAGGAGCTTGAACTTCAATACCATGTTTTATTATTCTTATTGTAATAACACATTGGAGAAAAAGTACCTTATTCCTGAAGATCTAGTAAGAAGAATTAAATAAGATGCTGATACAGCAATGAAAGACATATGGCTAATAAAGAGACGAAATACAGTGTTTTTCTCAAGGCAGACCGATTGAATTGCAAAAGAAATTTTCATAAAGCAAACACAGACCACAGGAGCTTGAACTTCAATACCATGTTTTATTATTCTTATTGTAATAACACATTGGAGAAAAAATACCTTATTCGTGAAGATGTAGTAAGAAGAATTAAATAAGATGCTGTTACAGCAATGAAACACATATGGCTAATAAAGAGACGAAATACAGTGTTTTACTCAAGGCAGACCAATTGAATTGCAAAAGAAATTTTCATAAAGCAAACACAGACCACAGGAGCTTGAACTTCAATACCACGTTTTATTATTCTTATTGTAATAACACATTGGAGAAAAAATACCTTATTCGTGAAGATGTAGTAAGAAGAATTAAATAAGATGCTGATACAGCAATGAAACACATATGGCTAATAAAGAGACGAAATACAGTGTTTTACTCAAGGCAGACCGATTGAATTGCAAAAGAAATTTTCATAAAGCAAACACAGACCACAGGAGCTTGAACTTCAATACCATGGTTTATTATTCTTATTGTAATAACACATTGGAGAAAAAATACCTTATTCCTGAAGATGTAGTAAGAACAATTAAATAAGAAGCTGATACAACAATGAAATACGCATGGCTAATAAAGAGACGAAATACAGTGTTTTACTTAAAGCAGACCGATTGAATTGCAAAAGAAATTATCATAAAGCAAACACAGACCACAGGAGCTTGAACTTCAATACCATGTTTTATTATTCTTTTTGCAATAACACATTGGAGAAAAAATACCTTATTCCTGAATATGTAGTAAAAATAATTAAATAAGATGCTGATACAGCAATGAAAGACATATGGCTAATAAAGAGACGAAATACAGTGTTTTTCTCAAGGCAGACCGATTGAATTGCAAAAGAAATTTTCATAAAGCAAACACAGACCACAGGAGCTTGAACTTCAATACCACGTTATATTATTCTTATTGTAATAACACATTGGAGAAAAAATACCTTAATGCTGAAGATGTAGTAAGAAGAATTAAATAAGATGCTGATACAGCAATGAAACACGCATGGCTAATAAAGAGACGAAATACAGTGTTTTACTCAAGGCAGACCGATTGAATTGCAAAAGAAATTTTCATAAAGCAAACACAGACCACAGGAGCTTGAACTTCAATACCATGTTTTATTATTCTTATTGTAATAACACATTGGAGAAAAAATAACTTATTCCTGAAGATGTAGTAAGAAGAATTAAATAAGATGCTGATACAGCAATGAAACACATATGGCTAATAAAGAGACGAAAGACAGTGTTTTTCTCAAGGCAGACCGATTGAATTGCAAAAGAAATTTTCATAAAGCAAACACAGATCACAGGAGCTTGAACTTCAATACCATGTGTTATTATTCTTATTGTAATAACACATTGGAGAAAAAATACCTTATTCCTGAATATGTAGTAAGAAGAATTAAATAAGATGCTGATACAGCAATGAAAGACATATGGCTAATAAAGAGACGATATACAGCGTTTTTCTCAAGGCAGACCGATTGAATTGCAAAAGAAATTTTCATAAAGCAAACACAGATCACAGGAGCTTGAACTTCAATACCATGTTTTATTATTCTTATTGTAATAACACATTGGAGAAAAAATACCTTATTGCTGAAGATGTAGTAAGAAGAATTAAATAAGATGCTGATGCAGCAATGAAACACGCATGGCTAATAAAGAGACGAAATACAGTGTTTTACTTAAAGCAGACCGATTGAATTGCAAAAGAAATTTTCATAAAGCAAACACAGACCACAGGAGCTTGAACTTCAATACCATGTTTTATTATTCTTTTTGCAATAACACATTGGAGAAAAAATACCTTATTCCTGAATATGTAGTAAAAATAATTAAATAAGATGCTGATACAGCAATGAAAGACATATGGCTAATAAAGAGACGAAATACAGTGTTTTTCTCAAGGCAGACCGATTGAATTGCAAAAGAGATTTTCATAAAGCAAACACAGACCACAGGAGCTTGAACTTCAATACCACGTTTTATTATTCTTATTGTAATAACACATTGGAGAAAAAATACCTTATTCGTGAAGATGTAGTAAGAAGAATTAAATAAGATGCTGTTACAGCAATGAAACACATATGGCTAATAAAGAGACGAAATACAGTGTTTTACTCAAGGCAGACCGATTGAATTGCAAAAGAAATTTTCATAAAGCAAACACAGACCACAGGAGCTTGAACTTCAATACCATGTTTTATTATTCTTATTGTAATAACACATTGGAGAAAAAATACCTTATTCCTGAATATGTAGTAAGAAGAATTAAATAAGATGCTGATACAGCAATGAAAGACATATGGCTAATAAAGAGACGAAATACAGTGTTTTTCTCAAGGCAGACCGATTGAATTGCAAAAGAAATTTTCATTAAGCAAACACAGACCACAGGAGCTTGAACTTCAATACCACGTTTTATTATTCTTATTGTAATAACACATTGGAGAAAAAATACCTTATTCGTGAAGATGTAGTAAGAAGAATTAAATAAGATGCTGTTACAGCAATGAAACACATATGGCTAATAAAGAGACGAAATACAGTGTTTTACTCAAGGCAGACCGATTGAATTGCAAAAGAAATTTTCATAAAGCAAACACAGACCACAGGAGCTTGAACTTCAATACCATGTTTTATTATTCTTATTGTAATAACACATTGGTGAAAAAATACCTTATTCCTGAATATGTAGTAAGAAGAATTAAATAAGATGCTGATACAGCAATGAAAGACATATGGCTAATAAAGAGACGAAATACAGTGTTTTTCTCAAGGCAGACCGATTGAATTGCAAAAGAAATTTTCATAAAGCAAACACAGACCACAGGAGCTTGAACTTCAATACCACGTTTTGTTATTCTTATTGTAATAACACATTGGAGAAAAAATACCTTATTCGTGAAGATGTTGTAAGAAGAATTAAATAAGATGCTGATACAGCAATGAAACACATATGGCTAATAAAGAGACGAAATACAGTGTTTTACTCAAGGCAGACTGATTGAATTGCAAAAGAAATTTTCATAAAGCAAACACAGACCACAGGAGCTTGAAATTCAATACCATGTTTTATTATTCTTATTGTAATAACACATTGGAGAAAAAATACCTTACTCCTGAATATGTAGTAAGAAGAATTAAATAATTTGCTGATACAGCAATGAAAGACATATGGCTAATAAAGAGACGAAATACAGTGTTTTTCTCATGTCAGACCGATTGAATTGCAAAAGAAATTTTCATAAAGCAAACACAGACCACAGGAGCTTGAACTTCAATACCACGTTTTATTATTCTTATTGTAATAACACATTGGAGAAAAAATACCTTATTCGTGAAGATGTAGTAAGAAGAATTAAATTAGGTGCTGTTACAGCAATGAAACACGCATGGCTAATAAGGAGACGAAATACAGTGTTTTACTCAAGGCAGACCGATTGAATTGCAAAAGAAATTTTCATAAAGCAAACACAGACCACAGGAGCTTGATCTTCAATACCATGTTTTATTATTCTTATTGTAATAACACATTGGAGAAAAAATACCTTATTGCTGAAGATGTAGTAGGAAGAATTAAATAAGATGCTGATACAGCAATGAAACACGCATGGCTAATAAAGAGACGAAATACAGTGTTTTACTCAAGGCAGACCGATTGAATTGCAAAAGGACTTTTCATAAAGCAAACAAAGATCACAGGAGCTTGAACTTCAATATAATGTTTTATTATTCTTATTGTAATAACACATTGGAGAAAAAATACCTTATTCCTAAAGATGTAGTAAGAAGAATTAAATAAGATGCTGATACAGCAATGAAAGACATATGGCTAAAAAAGAGACGAAATACAGTGTTTTTCTCAAGGCAGACCGATTGAATTGCAAAAGAAATTTTCATAAAGCAAACACAGACCACAGGAGCTTGAACTTCAATACCATGTTTTATTATTCTTATTGTAATAACACATTGGAGAAAAAATACCTTATTCCTGAAGAAGTGATAAGAAGAATTAAATAAGAAGCTGATACAACAATGAAACACGCATGGCTAATAAAGAGACGAAATACAGTGTTTTTCTCAAGGCAGACCGATTGAATTGCAAAAGAAATTTTCATAAAGCAAACACAGACCACAGGAGCTTGAACTTCAATACCATGATTTATTATTCTTATTGTAATAACACATTGGAGAAAAAATACCTTATTCCTGAAGATCTAGTAAGAAGAATTAAATAAGATGCTGATACAGCAATGAAACATGCATGGCTAATAAAGAGACGAAATACAGTGTTTTACTCAAGGCAGACCGATTGAATTGCAAAAGAAATTTCCATGAAGCAAACACAGACCACAGGAGCTTGAACATCAATATAATGTTTTATTATTCTTATTGTAATAACACATTGGAGAAAAAATACCTTATTCCTGAATATGTAGTAAGAAGAATTAAATAAGATGCTGATACAGCAATGAAACACATATGGCTAATAAAGAGACGAAATACAGTGTTATTCTAAAGGCAGACCGATTGAATTGCAAAAGAAATTTTCATAAAGCAAACACAGACCACAGGAGCTTGAACTTAAATACCATGTTCTATTATTCTTATTGTAATAACACATTGGAGAAAAAATATCTTATTCCTGAAGATGTAGTAAGAAGAATTAAATAAGATGCTGATACAGCAATGAAACACATATGGCTAATAAAAAGACGAAATACAGTGTTTTACATAAGGCAGACCGATTGAATTGCAAAAGATATTTTCATAAAGCAAACACAGACCACAGGAGCTTGAACTTCAATACCATGTTTTATTATTCTTATTGTAATAACACATTGGAGAAAAAATACCTTATTCCTGAATATGTAGTAAGAAGAATTAAATAAGATGCTGATATAGCAATGAAAGACATATGGCTAATAAAGAGACCAAATACAGTGTTTTACTCAAGGCAGACCGATTGAACTGCAAAAGAAATTTTCATGAAGCAAACACATACCACAGGAGCTTGAACTTCAATACCATGTTTGATTATTCGTATTGTAATAACACATTGGAGAAAAAATACCTTATTGCTGATGATGTAGTAAGAAGAATTAAATAAGATGCTCATACAGCAATGAAACACGCATGGCTAATAAAGAGACGAAATACAGTGTTTTACTCAAGGCAGACCGATTGAATTGAAAAAGAAATTTTCATGAAGCAAACAAAGACCACAGGAGCTTGAACTTCAATAAAATGTTTTATTATTCTTATTGTAATAACACATTGGAGAAAAAATACCTTATTCCTGAAGATGTAGTAAGAAGAATTAAATAAGTTGCTGATACAGCAATGAAACACATATGGCTAAAAAAGAGACGAAATACAGTGTTTTACTCAAGGCAGACCGATTGAATTGCAAAAGAAATTTTCATAAAGCAAACACAGACAGCAGGAGCTTGAACTTCAATACCACGTTTTATTATTCTTATTGTAATAACACATTGGAGAAAAAATACCTTATTCCTGAAGATCTAGTAAGAAGCATTAAATAAGATGCTGATACAGCAATGAAAGACATATGGCTAATAAAGAGACGAAATACAGTGTTTTACTCAAGGCAGACCGATTGAATTGCAAAAGAAATTTTCATAAGGCAAACACAGACCACAGGAGCTTGAACTTCAAAACCATGCTTTATTATTTTTATTGTAATAACACATTGGAGAAAAAATACCTTATTCCTGAATATGTAGTAAGAAGAATTAAATAAGATGCTGATACAGCAATGAAACACATATGGCTAATAAAAAGACGAAATACAGCGTTTTTCTCAAGGCAGACCGATTGAATTGCAAAAGAAATTTTCATAAAGCAAACACAGACCACAGGAGCTTGAACTTCAATGCCATGTTTTATTATTCTTATTGTAATAACACATTGGAGAAAAAATAACTTATTCCTGAAGATGTAGTAAGAAGAATTAAATAAGATGCTGATACAGCAATGAAACACATATGGCTAATAAAGAGACGAAATACAGTGTTTTTCTCAAGGCAGACCGATTGAATTGCAAAAGAAATTTTCATAAAGCAAACACAGATCACAGGAGCTTGAACTTCAATACCATGTTTTATTATTCTTATTGTAATAACACATTGGAGAAAAAATACCTTATTCCTGAATATGTAGTAAGAAGAATTAAATAAGATGCTGATACAGCAATGAAAGACATATGGCTAATAAAGAGACGATATACAGCGTTTTTCTCTAGGCAGACCGATTGAATTGCAAAAGAAATTTTCATAAAGCAAACACAGATCACAGGAGCTTGAACTTCAATACAATGTTTTATTATTCTTATTGTAATAACACATTGGAGAAAAAATACCTTATTGCTGAAGATGTAGTAAGAAGAAATAAATAAGATGCTGATGCAGCAATGAAACACGCATGGCTAATAAAGAGATGAAATACAGTGTTTTACTCAAGGCAGACCGATTGAATTGCAAAAGAAATTTTCATGAAGCAAACACAGACCACATTAGCTTGAACTTAAATACCATGTTTTATTACTCTTATTGTAATAACACATTGGAGAAAAAATACCTTATTGCTGAAGATGTAGTAAGAAGAATTAAATAAGATGCTGATACAGCAATGAAACACGCATGGCTAATAAAGAGACGAAATACAGTGTTTTACTCAAGGCAGGCCGATTGAATTGCAAAAGAAATTTTCCTAAAGCAAACACAGACCACAGGAGCTTGAACTTCAATGCCATGTTTTATTATTCTTATTGTAATAACACATTGGAGAAAAAATAACTTATTCCTGAAGATGTAGTAAGAAGAATTAAATAAGATGCTGATACAGCAATGAAACACATATGGCTAATAAAGAGACGAAATACAGTGTTTTTCTCAAGGCAGACCGATTGAATTGCAAAAGAAATTTTCATAAAGCAAACACAGATCACAGGAGCTTGAACTTCAATACCATGTTTTATTATTCTTATTGTAATAACACATTGGAGAAAAAATACCTTATTCCTGAATATGTAGTAAGAAGAATTAAATAAGATGCTGATACAGCAATGAAAGACATATGGCTAATAAAGAGACGATATACAGCGTTTTTCTCTAGGCAGACCGATTGAATTGCAAAAGAAATTTTCATAAAGCAAACACAGATCACAGGAGCTTGAACTTCAATACAATGTTTTATTATTCTTATTGTAATAACACATTGGAGAAAAAATACCTTATTGCTGAAGATGTAGTAAGAAGAAATAAATAAGATGCTGATGCAGCAATGAAACACGCATGGCTAATAAAGAGATGAAATACAGTGTTTTACTCAAGGCAGACCGATTGAATTGCAAAAGAAATTTTCATGAAGCAAACACAGACCACATTAGCTTGAACTTAAATACCATGTTTTATTACTCTTATTGTAATAACACATTGGAGAAAAAATACCTTATTGCTGAAGATGTAGTAAGAAGAATTAAATAAGATGCTGATACAGCAATGAAACACGCATGGCTAATAAAGAGACGAAATACAGTGTTTTACTCAAGGCAGGCCGATTGAATTGCAAAAGAAATTTTCCTAAAGCAAACACAGACCACAGGAGCTTGAACTTCAATACCATGTTTTATTATTCTTATTGTAATAACACATTGGAGAAAATATACCTTATTGCTGACGATGTAGTAAGATGAATTAATTAAGATGCTGATACAGTAATGAAACACATATGGCTAATAAAGAGACGAAATACAGTGTTTTTCTCAAGGCAGACCGATTGAATTGCATAAGAAATTATCATAAAGCAAACACAGACCACAGGAGCTTGAACTTCAATACCATGTTTTATTATTCTTATTGTAATAACACATAGGAGAAAAAATACCTTATTGCTGATGATGTAGTAAGAAGAATTAAATAAGATGCTGATACAGCAATGAAACACATATGGATAATAAAGAGACGATATACAGCGTTTTTCTCAAGGCAGACCGATTGAATTGCAAAAGAAATTTTCATAAAGCAAACACAGACCACAGGAGCTTGAACTTCAATACCATGTTTTATTATTCTTATTGTAATAACACAGTGGAGAAAAAATACCCTATTCCTGAAGATGTAGTAAGAAGAATTAAATAAGATGCTGATACAGCAATGAATCTCATATGGCTAATAAAGAGACGAAATAAAGGCAGACCGATTGAATTGCAAAAGAAATTTTCATAAAGCAAACACAGACCACAGGAGCTTGAACTTCAATACCATGTTTTATTATTCTTATTGTAATAACACATTGGAGAAAAAATACCTTATTCCTGAAGATGTAGTAAGAAGAATTAAATAAGATGCTGATACAGCAATGAAACACGCATGGCTAATAAGGAGACGAAATAAAGGCAGACCGATTGAATTGCAAAAGAAATTTTCATAAAGCAAACACAGACCACAGGAGCTTGAACTTCAATACCATGTTTTATTATTCTTATTGTAGTAACACATTGGAGAAAAATACCTTATTCCTGAAGATCTAGTAAGAAGAATTAAATAAGATGCTGATACAGCAATTAAACACGCATGGCTAATAAAGAGACGAAATACAGCGTTTTTCTCAAGGCAGACCGATTGAATTGCAAAAGAAATTTTCATAAAGCAAACACAGACCACAGGAGCTTGAACTTCAATACCACGTTTTATTATTCTTATTGTAATAACACATTGGAGAAAAAATACCTTATTCCTGAAGATCTAGTAAGAAGAATTAAATAAGATGCTGATACAGCAATGAAACACGCATGGCTAATAAAGAGACGAAATACAGTGTTTTACTCAAGGCAGACCGATTGAATTGCAAAAGAAATTTCCATAAAGCAAACACAGACCACAGGAGCTTGAACTTCAAAACCATGCTATATTATTCTTATTGTAATAACACATTGGAGAAAAAATACCTTATTCCTGAATAGGTAGTAAGAAGAATTAAATAAGATGCTGATACAGCAATGAAACACATATGGCTAATAAAGAGACGAAATACAGTGTTTTACTCAAGGCAGACCGATTGAATTGCAAAAGAAATTTTCATAAAGCAAACACAGACCACAGGAGCTTGAACTTCAATACCATGTTTTATTATTCTTATTGTAATAACACATTGGAGAAAAAATATCTTATTCCTGAAGATGTGGTAAGAAGATTTAAATAAGATGCTGATACAGCAATGAAACACATATGGCTAATAAAGAGACGAAATACAGTGTTTTACTCAAGGCAGACCGATTGAATTGCAAAAGAAATTTTCATAAAGCAAACACAGACCACAGGAGCTTGAACTTCAATACCATGTTTTATTATTCTTATTGTAATAACACATTGGAGAAAAAATACCTTCTTCGTGAAGATGTAGTAAGAAGAATTAAATAAGATGCTCATACAGCAATGAAACACGCATGGCTAATAAAGAGACGAAATACAGTGTTTTACTCAAGGCAGACCGATAGAATTGCAAAAGAAATTTTCATAAAGCAAACAAAGACCGCAGGAGCTTGAACTTCAATAAAATGTTTTATTATTCTTATTGTAATAACACATTTGAGAAAAAATACCTTATTCCTGAAGATGTAGTAAGAAGAATTAAATAAGATGCTGATACAGCAATGAAACACAAATGGCTAATAAAGAGACGAAATACAGTGTTTTACTCAAGGCAGACCGATTGAATTGCAAAAGAAATTTTCATAAAGCAAACACAGACCACAGGAGCTTGAACTTCAATACCACGTTTTATTATTCTTATTGTAATAACTCATTGGAGAAAAAATACCTTATTCGTGCAGATGTTGTAAGAAGAATTAAATAAGATGCTGATACAGCAATGAAACACATATGGCTAATAAAGAGACGAAATACAGTGTTTTACTCAAGGCAGACTGATTGAATTGCAAAAGAAATTTTCATAAAGCAAACACAGACCACAGGAGCTTGAAATTCAATACCATGTTTTATTATTCTTATTGTAATAACACATTGGAGAAAAAATACCTTACTCCTGAATATGTAGTAAGAAGAATTAAATAAGTTGCTGATACAGCAAAGAAAGACATATGGCTAATAAAGAGACGAAATACAGTGTTTTTCTCATGGCAGACCGATTGAATTGCAAAAGAAAATTTCATAAAGCAAACACAGACCACAGGAGCTTGAACTTCAATAACACGTTTTATTATTCTTACTGTAATAACACATTGGAGAAAAAATACCTTATTCGTGAAGATATAGTAAGAAGAATTAAATTAGGTGCTGTTACAGCAATGAAACACGCATGGCTAATAAGGAGACGAAATACAGTGTTTTACTCAAGGCAGACCGATTGAATTGCAAAAGAAATTTTCATAAAGCAAACACAGACCACAGGAGCTTGAACTTCAATACCATGTTTTATTATTCTTATTGTAATAACACATTGGAGAAAAAATACCTTATTCCTGAAGATGTAGTAAGAACAATTAAATAAGAAGCTGATACAACAATGAAACACGCATGGCTAATAAAGAGACGAAATACAGTGTTTTACTCAAAGCAGACCGATTGAATTGCAAAAGAAATTTTCATAAAGCAAACACAGACCACAGGAGCTTGAACTTCAATACCATGTTTTATTATTCTTTTTGTAATAACACATTGGAGAAAAAATACCTTATTGCTGAAGATGTAGTAGGAAGAATTAAATAAGATGCTGATACAGCAATGAAACACGCATGGCTAATACAGAGACGAAATACAGTGTTTTACTCAAGGCAGACCGATTGAATTGCAAAAGAAATTTTCATAAAGCAAACAAAGACCACAGGAGCTTGAACTTCAATATAATGTTTTATTATTCTTATTGTAATAACACATTGGAGAAAAAATACCTTATTCCTAAAGATGTAGTAAGAAGAATTAAATAAGATGCTGATACAGCAATGAAAGACATATGGCTAAAAAAGAGACGAAATACAGTGTTTTTCTCAAGGCAGACCGATTGAATTGCAAAAGAAATTTTCATAAAGCAAACACAGACCACAGGAGCTTGAACTTCAATACCATGTTTTATTATTCTTATTGTAATAACACATTGGAGAAAAAATACCTTATTCCTGAAGAAGTGATAAGAAGAATTAAATAAGAAGCTGATACAACAATGAAACACGCATGGCTAATAAAGAGACGAAATACAGCGTTTTTCTCAAGGCAGACCGATTGAATTGCAAAAGAAATTTTCATAAAGCAAACACAGACCACAGGAGCTTGAACTTCAATACCATGATTTATTATTCTTATTGTAATAACACATTGGAGAAAAAATACCTTATTCCTGAAGATCTAGTAAGAAGAATTAAATAAGATGCTGATACAGCAATGAAACACGCATGGCTAATAAAGAGACGAAATACAGTGTTTTACTCAAGGCAGACCGATTGAATTGCAAAAGAAATTTCCATAAAGCAAACACAGACCACAGGAGCTTGAACTTCAAAACCATGCTTTATTATTCTTATTGTAATAACACATTGGAGAAAAAATACCTTATTCCTGAATATGTAGTAAGAAGAATTAAATAAGATGCTGATACAGCAATGAAACACATATGGCTAATAAAGAGACGAAATACAGTGTTTTTCTCAAGGCAGACCGATTGAATTGCAAAAGAAATTTTCATAAAGCAAACATAGACCACAGGAGCTTGAACTTAAATACCATGTTCTATTATTCTTATTGTAATAACACATTGGAGAAAAAATATCTTATTCCTGAAGATGTGGTAAGAAGAATTAAATAAGATGCTGATACAGCAATGAAACACATATGGCTAATAAAAAGACGAAATACAGTGTTTTACTCAAGGCAGACCGATTGAATTGCAAAAGAAATTTTCATAAAGCAAACACAGACCACAGGAGCTTGAACTTCAATACCATGTTTTATTATTCTCATTGTAATAACACATTGGAGAAAAAATACCTTATTCCTGAATATGTAGTAAGAAGAATTAAATAAGATGCTGATACAGCAATGAAAGACATATGGCTAATAAAGATACGAAATACAGTGTTTTACTCAAGGCAGACCGATTGAATTGCAAAAGAAATTTTCATGAAGCAAACACAGACCACAGGAGCTTGAACTTCAATACCATGTTTGATTATTCTTATTGTAATAACACATTGGAGAAAAAATACCTTATTGCTGATGATGTTGTAAGAAGAATTAAATAAGATGCTCATACAGCAATGAAACACGCATGACTAATAAAGAGACGAAATACAGTGTTTTACTCAAGGCAGACCGATTGAATTGCAAAAGAAATTTTCATAAAGCAAACAAAGACCACAGGAGCTTGAACTTCAATAAAATGTTTTATTATTCTTATTGTAATAACACATTGGAGAAAAAATACCTTATTCCTGAAGATGTAGTAAGAAGAATTAAATAAGATGCTGATACAGCAGTGAAAGACATATGGCTAATAAAGAGACGAAATACAGTGTTTTACTCAAGGCAGACCGATTGAATTGCAAAAGAAATTTTCATAAAGCAAACACAGACCACAGGAGCTTGAACTTCAAAACCATGCTTTATTATTTTTATTGTAATAACACATTGGAGAAAAAATACCTTATTCCTGAATATGTAGTAAGAAGAATTAAATAAGATGCTGATACAGCAATGAAACACATATGGCTAATAAAAAGACGAAATACAGTGTTTTACTCAAGGCAGACCGATTGAATCGCAAAAGAAATTTTCATAAAGCAAACACAGACCACAGGAGCTTGAACTTCAATGCCATGTTTTATTATTCTTATTGTAATAACACATTGGAGAAAAAATAACTTATTCCTGAAGATGTAGTAAGAAGAATTAAATAAGATGCTGATACAGCAATGAAACACATATGGCTAATAAAGAGACGAAATACAGTGTTTTTCTCAAGGCAGACCGATTGAATTGCAAAAGAAATTTTCATAAAGCCAACACAGATCACAGGAGCTTGAACTTCAGTACCATGTTTTATTATTCTTATTGTAATAACACATTGGAGAAAAAATACCTTATTCCTGAATATGTAGTAAGAAGAATTAAATAAGATGCTGATACAGCAATGAAAGACATATGGCTAATAAAGAGACGATATACAGCGTTTTTCTCAAGGCAGACCGATTGAATTGCAAAAGAAATTTTCATAAAGCAAACACAGATCACAGGAGCTTGAACTTCAATACCATGTTTTATTATTCTTATTGTAATAACCATTGGAGAAAAAATACCTTATTGCTGAAGATGTAGTAAGAAGAAATAAATAAGATGCTGATGCAGCAATGAAACACGCATGGCTAATAAAGAGACGAAATACAGTGTTTTACTCAAGGCAGACCGATTGAATTGCAAAAGAAATTTTCATGAAGCAAACACAGACCACATTAGCTTGAACTTCAATACCATGTTTTATTATTCTTATTGTAATAACACATTGGAGAAAAAATACCTTATTGCTGAAGATGTAGTAAGAAGAATTGAATAAGATGCTGATACAGCAATGAAACACGCATGGCTAATAAAGAGACGAAATACAGTGTTTTACTCAAGGCAGACCGATTGAATTGCAAAAGAAATTTTCCTAAAGCAAACACAGACCACAGGATCTTGAACTTTAATTCCACGTTTTATTATTCTTATTGTAATAACACATTGGAGAAAAAATACCTTATTGCTGAAGATGTAGTAAGATGAATTAATTAAGATGCTGATACTGCAATGAAACACATATGGCTAATAAAGAGACGAAATACAGTGTTTTTCTCAAGGCAAACCGATTGAATTGCAAAAGAAATTTTCATAAAGCAAACACAGACCACAGGAGCTTGAACTTCAATACCATGTTTTATTATTCTTATTGTAATAACACATTGGAGAAAAAATACCTTATTGCTGATGATGTAGTAAGAAGAATTAAATAAGATGCTGATACAGCAATGAAACACATATGGCTAATAAAGAGACGATATACAGCGTTTTTCTCAAGGCAGACCGATTGAATTGCAAAAGAAATTTTCATAAAGCAAACACAGACCACAGGAGCTTGAACTTCAATACCATGTTTTATTATTCTTATTGTAATAACACATTGGAGAAAAAATACCTTATTCCTGAAGATGTAGTAAGAAGAATTAAATAAGATACTGATACAGCAATGAAACACGCATGGCTAATAAGGAGACGTAATAAAGGCAGACCGATTGAATTGCAAAAGAAATTTTCATAAAGCAAACACAGACCACAGGAGCTTGAACATCAATACCATGTTTTATTATTCTTATTGTAGTAACACATTGGAGAAAAAATACCTTATTCCTGAAGATCTAGTAAGAAGAAATAAATAAGATGCTGATACAGCAATTAAACACGCATGGCTAATAAAGTGACGAAATACAGCGTTTTTCTCAAGGCAGACCGATTGAATTGCAAAAGAAATTTTCATAAAGCAAACACAGACCACAGGAGCTTGAACTTCAATACCACGTTTTATTATTCTTATTGTAATAACACATTGGAGAAAGAATACCTTATTCCTGAAGATGTAGTAAGAAGAATTAAATATGAAGCTGATACAACAATGAAACACGCATGGCTAATAAAGAGACGAAATACAGCGTTTTTCTCAAGGCAGACCGATTGAATTGCAAAAGAAATTTTCATAAAGCAAACACAGACCACAGGAGCTTGAACTTCAATACCACGTTTTATTATTCTTATTGTAATAACACATTGGAGAAAAAATACCTTATTCCTGAAGATCTAGTAAGAAGAATTAAATAAGATGCTGATACAGCAATGAAACACGCATGGCTAATAAAGAGACGAAATACAGTGTTTTACTCAAGGCAGACCGATTGAATTGCAAAAGAAATTTCCATAAAGCAAACACAGACCACAGGAGCTTGAACTTCAAAACCATGCTTTATTATTCTTATTGTAATAACACATTGGAGAAAAAATACCTTATTCCTGAATAGGTAGTAAGAAGAATTAAATAAGATGCTGATACAGCAATGAAACACATATGGCTAATAAAGAGACGAAATACAGTGTTTTACTCAAGGCAGACCGATTGAATTGCAAAAGAAATTTTCATAAAGCAAACAAAGACCGCAGGAGCTTGAACTTCAATAAAATGTTTTATTAATCTTATTGTAATAACACATTTGAGAAAAAATACCTTATTCCTGAAGATGTAGTAAGAAGAATTAAATAAGATGCTGATACAGCAATGAAACAGATGTGGCTAATAAAGAGACGAAATACAGTGTTTTACTCAAGGCGGACCGATTGAATTGCAAAAGAAATTTTCATAAAGCAAACACAGACCACAGGAGCTTGAACTTCAATACCACGTTTTATTATTCTTATTGTAATAACACATTGGAGAAAAAATACCTTATTCCTGAACATGTAGTAAGAAGAATTAAATAAGAAGCTGATACAACAATGAAACACGCATGGCTAATAAAGAGACGAAATACAGCGTTTTTCTCAAGGCAGACCGATTGAATTGCAAAAGAAATTTTCATAAAGCAAACACAGACCACAGGAGCTTGAACTTCAATACCACGTTTTATTATTCTTACTGTAATAACACATTGGAGAAAAAATACCTTATTCCTGAAGATCTAGTAAGAAGAATTAAATATGATGCTGATACAGCAATGAAAGACATATGGCTAATAAAGAGACGAAATACAGTGTTTTACTCAAGGCAGACCGATTGAATTGCAAAAGAAATTTCCATAAAGCAAACACAGACCACAGGAGCTTGAACTTCAAAACCATGCTTTATTATTTTTATTGTAATAACACATTGGAGAAAAAATACCTTATTCCTGAATATGTATTAAGAAGAATTAAATAATATGCTGATACAGCAATGAAAGACATATGGCTAATAAAGAGACGAAATAAAGCGTTTTGCTCAAGGCAGACAGATTGAATTGCAAAAGAAATTTTCATAAAGCAAACACAGACCACAGGAGCATGAACTTCAATACCATGTTTTATTATTCTTATTGTAATAACACATTGGAGAAAAAATACCTTATTCCTGAAGATGTAGTAAGAAGAATTAAATAAGATGCTGATACAGCAATGAAACACATATGGCTAATAAAGAGACGAAATACAGTATTTTACTCAAGGCAGACCGATTGAATTGCAAATGAAATTTTCATAAAGCAAACACAGACCACAGGAGCTTGAACTTCAATACCATGTTTTATTATTCTTATTGTAATAACACATTGGAGAAAAAATACCTTATTCCTGAAGATGTAGTAAGAAGAATTAAATAAGATGCTGATACAGCAATGAAACACTTATGGCTAATAAAAAGACGAAATACAGTGTTTTACTCAAGGCAGACCGATTGAATTGCAAAAGAAATTTTCATAAAGCAAACACAGACCACAGGAGCTTAAACTTCAATACCATGTTTTATTATTCTTATTGTAATAACACATTGGAGAAAAAATACCTTATTGCTGAAGATGTAGTAAGATGAATTAAATAAGATGCTGATGCAGCAATGAAACACGCATGGCTAATAAAGAGACGAAATACAGTGTTTTACTCAAGGCAGACCGATTGAATTGCAAAAGAAATTTTTATGAAGCAAACACAGACCAAAGGAGCTTGAACTTCAATACCATGTTTTATTATTCTTATTGTAATAACACATTGGAGAAAAAATACCTTAATGCTGAAGATGTAGTAAGAAGAATTAAATAAGATGCTGATACAGCAATGAAACACGCATGGCTAATAAAGAGACGAAATACAGTGTTTTACTCAAGGCAGACCGATTGAATTGCAAAAGAAATTTTCATAAAGCAAACACAGACCACAGGAGCTTGAACTTCAATACCATGTTTTATTATTCTTATTGTAATAACACATTGGAGAAAAAATAACTTATTCCTGAAGATGTAGTAAGAAGAATTAAATAAGATGCTGATACAGCAATGAAACACATATGGCTAATAAAGAGACGAAAGACAGTGTTTTTCTCAAGGCAGACCGATTGAATTGCAAAAGAAATTTTCATAAAGCAAACACAGACCACAGGAGCTTGAACTTTAATACCACGTTTTATTATTCTTATTGTAATAACACATTGGAGAAAAAATACCTTATTGCTGAAGATGTAGTAAGAAGAATTAAATAAGATGCTGATACAGCAATGAAAGACATATGGCTAATAAAGAGACGATATACAGCGTTTTTCTCAAGGCAGACCGATTGAATTGCAAAAGAAATTTTCATAAAGCAAACACAGATCACAGGAGCTTGAACTTCAATACCATGTTTTATTATTCTTATTGTAATAACACATTGGAGAAAAAATACCTTATTGCTGAAGATGTAGTAAGAAGAATTAAATAAGATGCTGATGCAGCAATGAAACACGCATGGCTAATAAAGAGACGAAATACAGTGTTTTACTCAAGGCAGACCGATTGAATTGCAAAAGAAATTTTCATGAAGCAAACACAGACCACAGGAGCTTGAACTTCAATACCATGTTTTATTATTCTTATTGTAATAACACATTGGAGAAAATATACCTTATTGCTGAAGATGTAGTAAGAAGAATTAAATAAGATGCTGATACAGCAACGAAACACGCATGGCTAATAAAGAGACGAAATACAGTGTTTTACTCAAGGCAGACCGATTGAATTGCAAAAGAAATTTTCCTAAAGCAAACACAGACCACAGGAGCTTGAACTTTAATACCACGTTTTATTATTCTTATTGTAATAACACATTGGAGAAAAAATACCTTATTGCTGAAGATGTAGTAAGATGAATTAATTAAGATGCTGATACAGCAATGAAACACATATGGCTAATAAAGAGACGAAATACAGTGTTTTTCTCAAGGCAGACCGATTGAATTGCAAAAGAAATTTTCATAAAGCAAACACAGACCACAGGAGCTTGAACTTCAATACCATGTTTTATTATTCTTATTGTAATAACACATTGGAGAAAAAATACCTTATTGCTGATGATGTAGTAAGAAGAATTAAATAAGATGCTGATACAGCAATGAAACACATATGGCTAATAAAGAGACGATATACAGCGTTTTTCTCAAGGCAGACCGATTGAATTGCAAAAGAAATTTTCATAAAGCAAACACAGACCACAGGAGCTTGAACTTCAATACCATGTTTTATTATTCTTATTGTAATAACACATTGGAGAAAAAATACCTTATTCCTGAAGATGTAGTAAGAAGAATTAAATAAGATGCTGATACAGCAATGAAACACGCATGGCTAACAAGGAGACGAAATACAGTGCTTTACTCAAGGCAGACCGATTGAATTGCAAAAGAAATTTTCATAAAGCAAACACAGACCACAGGAGCTTGAACTTCAATACCATGTTTTATTATTCTTATTGTAATAACACATTGGAGAAAAAATACCCTAATCCTGAAGATGTAGTAAGAAGAATTAAATAAGATGCTGATACAGCAATGAATCTCATATGGCTAATAAAGAGACGAAATAAAGGCAGACCGATTGAATTGCAAAAGAAATTTTCATAAAGCAAACACAGACCACAGGAGCTTGAACTTCAATACCATGTTTTATTATTCTTATTGTAATAACACATTGGAGAAAAAATACCTTATTGCTGAAGATGTAGTAAGAAGAATTAAATAAGATGCTGATACAGCAATGAAACACGCATGGCTAATAAAGAGACGAAATACAGTGTTTTACTCAAGGCAGACCGATTGAATTGCAAAAGAAATTTTCCTAAAGCAAACACAGACCACAGGAGCTTGAACTTTAATACCACGTTTTATTATTCTTATTGTAATAACACATTGGAGAAAAAATACCTTATTGCTGAAGATGTAGTAAGAAGAATTAAATAAGATGCTGATACAGCAATGAATCTCATATGGCTAATAAAGAGACGAAATAAAGTCAGACCGATTGAATTGCAAAAGAAATTTTCATAAAGCAAACACAGACCGCAGGAGCTTTAACTTCAATACCATGTTTTATTATTCTTATTGTAATAACACATTGGAGAAAAAATACCTTATTCCTGAAGATCTAGTAAGAAGAATTAAATAAGATGCTGATACAGCAATGAAACACATATGGCTAATAAAGAGACGAAATACAGTGTTTTTCTCAAGGCAGACCGATTGAATTGCAAAAGTAATTTTCATAAAGCAAACACAGACCACACGAGCTTGAACTTCAATACCATGTTTTATTATTCTTATTGTAATAACACATTCGAGAAAAAATACCTTATTCCTGAAGATGTAGTAAGAAGAATTAAATAAGATGCTGATACAGCAATGAAACACATATGGCTAATAAAGAGACGAAATACAGTGTTTTACTCAAGGCAGACCGATTGAATTGCAAAAGAAATTTTCATAAAGCAAACACAGACCACAGTAGCTTGAACTTCAATACCATGATTTATTATTCTTATTGTAATAACACATTGGAGAAAAAATACTTATTCATGAAGATGTAGTGAGAAGAATTAAATAAGATGCTGATACAGCAATGAAACACATATGGCTAATAAAGAGACTTAATACAGTGATTTTCTCAAGGCAGACCGATTGAATTGCAAAAGAAATTTTCATAAAGCAAACACAGACCACAGGAGCTTGAACTTCAATACCATGTTTTATTATTCTTATTGTAATAACACATTGGAGAAAAAATACCTTATTCCTGAAGATCTAGTAAGAAGAATTAAATAAGATGCTGATACAGCAATGAAAGACATATGGCTAATAAAGAGACGAAATACAGCGTTTTTCTCAAGGCAGACCGATTGAATTGCAAAAGAAATTTTCATAAAGCAAACACAGACCACAGGAGCTTGAACTTCAATACCACGTTTTATTATTCTTATTGTAATAACACATTGGAGAAAAAATACCTTATTCCTGAAGATGTAGTAAGAAGAATTGAATAAGATGCTGATACAGCAATGAAGCACATATGGCTAATAAAGAGACGAAATACAGTGTTTTACTCAAAGCAGACCGATTGATTTGCAAAAGAAATTTTCATAAAGCAAACACAGACCACAGGAGCTTGAACTTCAATACCACGTTTTATTATTCTTATTGTAAAAACACATTGGAGAGAAACTACCTTAAAATAATGACTAGCTTTTCTTCAGCTTCAGTTGTCTGCTTCACAAAGTTAACGGAATTCGATTGCGTAAGTGGTGCAGGGAGGTTCAAGATTTACTGAAATGTGTCGCAATCCAACCTTATGTATTGGAAAATGAGACCGGGAAATTTCTTTAGCGGGTGTTAATGACTTACAGTTTGTACAGCATAATTCCTCATCCGTAAAAAAATAATAAATAAATATAATAAAGAAGAAATCTTGCAGCTTTACTTGCGGTTTGATTCCTAACTCGCTACTCTATTATGTTTCCCTCAATTTCTGGCCTACATAAAACGTCTGGCGCGAGATGCACCACCCGCCGATATACAGACCAACTCTGGCAACCCTACCTACTCATCCGGAGCCATCATAAATACTTGACAAATCACATTGAAGTGCATGGTAGAGGGTTCATAAAACCGTACTTATAATTTTTCTCTACCCCTCCATTCTCTAATAGCTCGCGGGAAAAGGAAACTTTCCGCTTTTATCAATTTCTCTGATGATCATGCCTCCCTATGTAGGTGTATGTATGTTCGGATTAGGAAAAGAAATTTGGCGAAAGAAATTTCGCAAATAAATCTCGGTACAATGAATAACGGCTTTATTTTAATTATTTTCACCCCATCCGGTCGGCCACATCCGCCACACTCTCTGCACTATACGTGTACTGGGATAATACAAACCGAGCTACGCTTCTCTGAACTTTCTCTGTATCATCCGTCAGTCCCACTTGGTAGAGATACCACAATGAGCAGATATATTTCAAAATAGAACGCGCATGTGTAGTGCAGGTAGTTCTTTAGTACAGCTGTTGCATCTTCTAAGTGTTCTGCCCATCTCTGGGGGACACCACCGTGACGAAGCACTGTCCGTGTGGGTGGAGAGGCTTGCGCATCCGTGGGAAGCTGAGGGCTATACCGAATGTAGAGAACCTACTGCCGGAAAGGCCTCAGCTGATGGATCAGACTAAGAGTGTCCCCCAGCCTCCCGTCTTCCTTATACTCTTCCGGTCCTTTCCCAATTCCTTTCCCAACCCAAGGTGTGATGCGATCCGTGCCGAGGGGTGCGTGGCACATGGGTGGGTGTGACTCGAACGGAGCCTCAGGGATACAGAGCGACCTCCCTGAGTAAGTAGCCTTGCACCGCGCGACTAAGATGAACACAAAGAAAGTATTTTAAAAGAATCTTAGGGGCAATCTGAGACCTCAGATACTCAGACATCGGGATCAGGACGGATGGAGTGCACTCATATTTCTGAATCAGGGTCTACACCTGAGCAAGAAGTGGCAACAGAGAAGTTAGACCAGATTAGGATTAAGACCTTGTCTGGGGCTCAGAGGGGGAAACTTCTCAAGGAATAGAAGCAAAAGGAAGGAAAAGCATAAGTGGAGGGAATCAAAAGGTCTTGAGCCCAAGACCCCCAAAAAGAAACTGCTCAGGTCGAAGTGGATACACAGACCACTCGACGTCAAAGACAGGTGGCAAGAGGGTTAGGGAGGAATCTAAGACTCACTCCTCAATGGACAAGCGTGATCCCAAAAGGCTGAGACAGGAAATAGGGAAACAGACCTATAGTACTGCAGTGTCGGTCTTTAGAATGGCGGTTGTCCATGAAGGATACCCACTGGTGAGCATCACCTCACAGCAGGAGGAGCTCGTGCAGATGGCCCTCTTTGAATAGATTGGGGGGGGGACACTGGTCCAGGACCCAAATTCAGGAGGGTCTATCTAGATCGCGGTGCCCTCATTTTTGTCTGCGAGGGGGAGCACTCAGCAGAATGGCTTAAAGTCAAGGATTCCATGATATCCCCGTGGGAGGATGTGAAGCTGCTGGTCAAGACAGCAGTCGAACTCATGAAGACCGCAAAGGTATCAATATGGGTACCAAAGATCCTTAAGGATGTTTCTCCAAAGACTCTGTTCGAGAAAATAAGGGTCCAGAACCCAAAAGTCTCGACAGAGTATTGGAGGGTAATTAACCAAAAAGTTGTTCCGGAAGGACGAACCCTAGTGGTGGAGGTCGGAGAGAAGTCCCTGAGGCAATGCGAGAGCAAGGCCTGAAACCCTGAAACTGTTTTTAGAGTTCTCGCAGGTCGCCGTCAGGGTAATCAAAGACCTTAAAGGCAATAATGGCAGCAAGATGGGGACTGGAAGTGCTGCAGATAAACCTGCAGCACAGTAAAGGGGCCACTGCTGCCCTGAGCCATTGCCTGGGGAGACAGGAGGTGGACGTGGCCCTGATACAAGAACCCTATTTATACAAAGGGGGTGTATCGGGCCTCGGTGGTACTGGAGGTAAGCTGATTTATGCTAGAAATCTAAAAAACTCCAGAACATGCATTTATGTTGGAAATGGAATCCCTTTCATACCAATGACGGATTTTTGTTCCAGGGACCTGGTGACCATAAGGATGCAGCAATGTGAGGGAAATTGTTTTGGCCTCAGCATACCTTCCTTACAAACATAGCTCTCCTCCTTCTTTGGAAGTGAGGAGACTGACAGAAGCCTGCCATCGGCAAGGTGGTGAACTGTTGGTGGGATGTGAAGACAATGCCCACAATCTATCGTGGGGCAGCAAGGACAGCAACAGTAGAGGTGAGCACCTTCTTGAATTTCTCCTTTCTAACAACTTGGAGATCCTGAATAGGGGTCCTGGAACCATCCTTATAAGATCACATTTATATTAAATTCAAGGTTGAAATGGGAACCAGACAGACCATGGCCTATAGGAATCCCAGGAAAACGGACTGGGTGACATATAGAAGAGACCTTGACTTCAGCCTATCGGAAATTGAAACTTTGATAAGGAATACAGCAGAGTTTGAGGAAGTAGCAGAGGCCGTAACCTCTGCTATAGTGACCTCATACCAGGACAACTGCTCAATCACCAAGAAGTGCACACATAGGAGTGTGCCTTGGTGGAATAATAACCTGGAAATGCACAGGAAACAGGTACGAAGACTGTTTAACCTTCCGAGGCGCAAAGGACAATGGGAAAAGTATCGGGAGGCCCTTGTTAATTACAACCTTGCCATCAGACGGGCAAAGGAGGCATCCTGGAAGGTATTTTGTGAGGAAGTGGAGGACACGGCTGCTCAAGCGAGACTTCATGAAATCCTCACTAGGGTACCAACTAATTCATGAGGAACAGCGAGGAAGGAGGATGGGGAATATACAAAGACAGCACATGAAACGCTGGAACTGCTCCTCAAGACTCACTTTCCTCACTATACTCTGGTGGATAACTCAGACCAGAATGCGATTCCTGAGAGACAAAGGTTCTCAGGAATTCGCAAAGATGACTGGGATTTGGCCAAGGAGTGTGTCGATTTCAGTAAGGTCCGATGGGCGGTGGAAACATTTCAACCGTTCAAGTCACCTGGCTCTGATGGAATCTTTCCAGCTCTTCTGCAACAAGCGGGAAAAAATCTTATTAGGTTCCTATGCAGTTTATTCAGGGTTAGCCTAGCACCAGGAATCATTCCCAATGCCTGGAGGGCAGTGAAGGTTGTCTTCATTCCAAAACCAGGGAGAATTGATCATACCAAGGCCAAGGATATGAGACCAATCAGGCTGTCCTCCTTCATTCTTAAGACATTGGAAAAGCTGGTTAATGTGCATGTTGGAGAAAGGAGGTTACGTAGGACTCCTCTACATTCAAACCAATATGCATATCAGCCAGGTAAATCATGTGACACAGCTCTCCACCATCTCGTTGAGAAGGTGGAGAAAGCACTACACTTTCAGGAAATAGCCCTCTGTATCTTCCTAGACATCGAGGGGGCTTTCAGCAACACGACTTTCAATTCCATGGTTAGGGCAGCAGAGGTGCATGACCTAGGGACCACTATATGTAGGCGGACTAGGGCTATGCTCGGTGGAAGAAAGGTAGAGGCTACCATGATGAATTAAAAAATGGAAATCAACACCACTAGGGGTTGCCCGTAAGGAGGAGTTCTTTCCCCTTTATTGTGGAATCTAGTGGTAAATGATCTCATTGGAGAATCAAACTCTAGGCATTACTTTTGTCAAGGATACGTAGATGATCTTGTCATAGTAGTACTTGGCATATTTGCTGACACAGTCAAGAATATGGCACAAGGTGCGTTGGACATTGTGCAAGACTGGTGCAGAAAACAGGACCATGGGGCTAGTCCTAAGAAGACTGTTGTTATACCATTCACAAAGAAGCATATACAAAATTCAAGTTGGAATCTAAAGCTTTTCAATGAAGTGCTACCTGTGAAGGGGACAATGAAATATGCAGGGGTTATCTTAGATGAGAAACATGGACCCCTCACATTAGGAATATTGGCTCCACGGCAAAAGGTACTCTAGTAAGTACCAGGAGAGCTTGTAGCAAAAATTGGGGCCGGAGCCCCAAGGGTATGCACTGGATATACAGCACAGTGATTAGACCCAGGATCACCTATGGGGCGGCTGGCTTTACTAGATATACAGGGAGCGATACCGCACAATAAACTTAGTTTCGGTGCAGGCAGTGGCGGGTTGGACCAAGACTGTTTTGGCTTCCCTGAGAAAATCAAATCAATCAAATCAAGTGTTCTGCCAATGAAACGTAGCCTTTGGTTCGCCTTCCTTCCAATACCTTCTACTTGTTCGTTTCAATTTCAGTTGTCCGTATTTGTAATTCGAGGTACTTAGTTCAATTTACGGCCTGTAGATTTGCCTAAAATATCGTGTAAAACAAATTCAAAGGATTTAGGGTGGCAAATCTATTTAACAGGTACTTTATAGATGTTGCTGATAGTATGGGATTGTCAGGGTCAGTAAATAATTCCCTTGAATATTTGAAACTAGCATTTACAAATAACTTCAGGAACATTAATTTGTCACTCACTTCATCACAAGAAATAACTCCCATATTAAAATCTAATTTAAAAAGCATTCTAGTGGTCAGGATAAAATATCAACAAAGTTAATTAAAGCGTGGCACAATTTTAAGTTATTCGTGTAAACTGTTTAGAATAATTGGAATATCTAATTCCAGAATGAAGCTTTCACTGTGCAGCGGTGTGTGCGCTGATATGAAATTTCCTGCCCGCAAGAGGCAAAGGTCCCAGTTTCGAGTCCCGGTTCCGGCACACAATTTTAATCTGCCAGGAAGTTTCATATCAGCGCACACCCCGCTGCAGACTGAAAGATTCATTCTGGAAACATCCCTTAGGCTGCGGCTAAGCCATGTCTCCACCATATCCCTTCTTCCAGGAGTGCTAGTCTTGCATGGTTCGCAGGAGAGCTTCTGTGAAGTTTGGAAAGTAGGAGGCGAGGTACTGGCGGAAGTAAAGTTGTGAGGCGGCATCGTGATTCGTGTCGGGATAGCACAGTCGGTAGTGCGCTTGCCCGCGAAAGGCAAAGGTCCCAGGTTCGAGTCCCGGTTCCGGCACACAATTTTAATCTGCCAGGAAGTTTCATATCAGCGCACACTCCGCTGCAGAGTGAAAGATTCATTCTGGAAACATCCCTTAGGCTGTGTCTAAGCCATATCCTTTCTTCCACGAGTGCTAGTCTTGCAAGTTTCGCAGGAGAGCTTCTGTGAAGTTTGGAATGTAGGAAGCGAGGTACTGGCGGAAGTAAAGTATTGAGTCGGCATCGTGAGACGTGTCGGGATAGCTCAGTCGGTAGAGCGCTTGCCCGCGAAAGGCATTAAACCTCTGTTCAAGAAAGAGGATAAAGAGATACCATCAAACTACAGACGATTTCACTTTTACCGGCATTCTCAAAAATTCTAGAAAAGGTAATGTACAAGCAACTTCTTCAAAGTTTCCACTACAATTTAAGGAAGGAGGAAGAAAGTAATCTTATGGTTTAACGTCCCGTCGACAGCGTGGTCATTAGAGACGGAGCTCACGCTCGGATTTTTGGGTGAGGATGGGGCAAGGAAATCGGCCGCGGCTTTTGAAAGGAACCATCCCGGCATTTGCCCGGAGAGATTTAGGGAAATCACGGAACACCTAAATCTGGCTGGCCGGAGGTGGATTTGAAACACCATCCATCCGAATGCGACACCTCACTCGGTCCACAACAATTTAAATCAAATCACAGCGTTTTAGCCCTTATGGTTCTTGAGATATAACGTTTTTAAATGACCAATGGTTTACGAAATCCTAAGAACGTGCTTTGCAACTAATTAGATTAAATTCTATTAAAAATACTTCCCGTCAAACAAATTTAATAAATGGCACACCAAATTAATCAGTAAAGTCCAAATAATATTTCGGCATAAAAAAATTGAAAACGTTCGACCAAGTGACCATATATACTCCCCTTAAATACTTAGTAAGTTTAGGGACTAATGACGTCAGCAGTTTGGGCCCATACGATTACTAACGTTTTGATATTTTGAGATTGTGCAGTGGTTGTACATCAACCTTCTCAGGTCATATGCCGTTTCAAATTGTAATCTTTGAATAATGATATAGATTATTTAAATTAATACACCCATATTCAGAAAAAAGGAACATCTTGAAACACTAGATAATCTAAATAATATTTACAGGATGTGGAGATTATAATGTTCTGTAGAAAATATTAGCGTCTGAACCATGATCAAGAACGATAGCGACATCTCGTCGCAGCCCAACTTACCGGTAAAGTGTGCGTGCTGCTCCCGTTGCCTCTACAAACCGAAGGTGATGGTGTGACTTGAGCAGACGTGCAGACGTGCAGGATACCTGGCAGCTGTATGAACGAATCATACCGTCATACACTTTAAGCAGTATTTTTGGCCAGGAGACCACAGGAATGGTCTGGCTGCCATAACTTCTTGGCGTTAGTTGCTTTCCTTGAAGTTATCGTTCCTTAGTATCATCCAAGGGTCACCACTGAAAATGAAAGTAAAAAAATCATCGCTATACTCAAACCCGGAAAAGCGCATGACGATCCACAGAATTATCGCCCAATTGCATTACTGAGTGCCATATACAATCTCCTTGAAAGGCTATTATATAACCGAATCAGCCCAGTGATTTTTGAGAAACTACCAGTGGAGCAATTTGGCTTCCGTCCGTCATGAAGTTGTGCTGATCAGGTCCTGTCTCTAACCACCTTTATAGAAGCAGGATAACAGATCAAGATAAAAACATCTGCTGCCTTTAAAGATGCAAGTGCAACTTACGATGCAGTCTAGAGACATGGTCTGATTGACAAATTCCATGTCAGAAAACAGCACGACTTATCGACAATACGCTTAATTGCAGAAATTTTTCTGTTTAGTAGATACCAGCGCCCCAAAACACTGAATAATGGCTTACCACAAGGTTCTGTATTTGCTCCCCTTCTCTTCAGCTTGTATCTATCTGACATGCCTGAAACACAATCTTGAGAGTTTGACGACTGGGCCATTGCTACTCAGCACAGTATGTTTAAAAGAACGGAAGATGACCTCAATTTAGACTTGAATATTTTCGCCAATGGAGATTACGACCCAACCCAAATAAAACAGAAGTGTTCTGTCTCCACCTCTGCAAGAGACTTGCCCACTGAACCCTAAATGTTGAGTTTGATGGCGTCACTTTGGACCCTACACTATACTATAAGGAACACCTCACAATGTTAGCCATGAAGTTGAGTTTCAGGAACAACATACTGTACAAATTATGTGGTACCAGTAGAGGAACTTCTGCGAACACGCTGCGAACTTCAGCTTTTGTACTCGTCTACTCGGTTGCAGAATATTGTGCACAAGTTTTGCTGAACAGTGTGGTGTCGCACAAGTCTAAAGTGCGCGCCACCTACTTTCGCCGCGCGCCTCCATGCACGCACGGCGCGGCGTTCTTACGACGTCAGCCACGAGCGCCCTCTGCTGCAACTCCGCTCGTGGCCACAACTGGACTGCATCGTTCACTTGGGACTGAGATAGGAACCAGTTAACACTTCGGAATCAGATAGGCACCAGTTAAGACTAGGCTATCGGATAGGCACTAGGAATCATCTGTAGGCAGGCCTCTATCTAATCTATTTATCAGCATTCTGCAGTCAAGATGTAAAAGTGTAGTGTTACTAAGTCTCTATGAAATATATACCTCGTTCTAATTTACTCTAGTGTTTCTAGTTTCTGCTGTCCCACTGGCTGGTCACCTCCGTACCTGCACAAGCGTGCATCCTTTATTCCTGTGTCGGTCTCTTTCTACTCGGCCACCGACACCTACAACCGGAAACGAGACACAAAAGAGGCGACAAGGCAGGGAGACAAAAGTGGCGACGTGGATGGGATACAAAAAACAGCACACACACACACACACACACACACACACACACAGAAAGTCGACACACAGCTGCACGAGACCATGCGCATTATCAGTGGGGCAATACGATCTACACCGACTTACTGGGTGGCGGTACTGAGTCACAATCCACCGCCAGATGCCAGAAGGAAGTGCGCCGTCATGCGTGAAAATCAAAAGATCATGGGTAGCCCTCAGCTACCACTGCTAAAAGTTGTAGCCCACGCCGAATGGAGTAGGCTGAGATCGAGACTTCCTCCAACTGTTGCAACCAAAGACCTTTCGGAAACCAAATTTCACGTCCTCCAGTCATGGACTGAACAATAGCGACAAAACTGCCCTGCACAGTGCCAAAGCCTGACCTGGATCCAGGAGAAGCCACCAGGGTTACATCTGCCCCGCTCCGTATGGTCGACCCTCAACCGAATACGCACCGGACGTGGGACATGTTCAAATGTTTGTATGGGACTTAAGTACGGGGTCATCAGTCACTAAACCTACAAACTGCTTGTGAACTACCTTATCTATATCTATAAATGTGAATGTCTGTTCGGTGTACGTTTATCACACCTGAACAACAAGATATAAGGAGCTAAAAATTTGTAAATGGCTACCCGGGGAAGGCTTTAGGCACGGTTTTATGGCGATCTGATAGATATTTAGCAATTTGAAGAATATTACATGAAATACGGAACAATAATTACTCTTTGAAAATGGTTTTATTGGTTGCATTGTTGCTTGGGAGTTGGTAATAATAAAAGGGTGGAGTATATTGAGATGGAAAGTTATCGGTGTATAAAAATTCTACGTGTGCGTGTGTGTTAATATTTCGCTCTGCAGCGAAAAGTACAGAACGCAAACGAATGGTCTGTGTGTATTTGTTGTCCGAGGTCTCCCGTTGTACACCATAGCAGTTCCATGCCGATAGCTATAAGGGGGTGGAAGAGATGGTGGTTGAAAGTCGTCAAATTGTAAAAAAATTCGGACTGAAGACCAGTGATGACCTTCGCGACTCTATAGCAACAATGTTACATACAGCGAAACGTGATGCCACAGACCATATATTTGGTCTATGCGTGCTACAATGTCTTCAGCTCTTTCTCTGTGAGGATAAACATGCGAATGAGGAAATATAGAATAAATAAATAAAGCAATAAAAAAGAAATTTCTTTTAATACATCTCTTTAAAAAAATCGTTTGACATTTCGCGCATTATCTATTATAACCAACACGCGAGCGGAGCCGCGGATTTAAGCTAGTACTAAAGAAATCACGAACATCCATGCCCGATGGGAGATTCGAAGACCCGACGGGGAATGGCCTCACGCATCGAAGCATAGCGCCTCCATGCGCTCGGTCACTCCGCCGAAGTCGGGGGGGGGGGGGGGGGGGGGGGGTTACAGAGAGGCAAACTGTGCAACATATTCTGAAGGATTGCAGAAACCGCGCATACTGTCGAACATTGAGTGACTTTCTATTTGGGACTAGTCATTCTATAAAATAAATAAAATTCTGGACGTTTGCTTATATATCAATAATGTCAAAAATTGTTATATTGTCTATGGTTAATTTTTAATCTGTAACGCATGTGACACTGTAATGTTTCGAACTGTCATAAGCTAAATAAATAATAAAAGAATTAATAATACCGTCGAATCAGTGAGCCAGAAATAGGGAGCATTATTGAAATAACAAAATGTATTTCACCATCCTAGTAATTGCTCCTCAAGTAGGACAAAGTGTTTCAACAGTACAACAGATTTGGATCTCACCGGACGCCATAAAACACTACGGGATGTTTCAGATGGCACCACCTGCATAGCCGTTTCAGGCCAGATCTGGTTCCTCATCGGTTCTGACGCAACGGTGGATCAGTCAAAAAAAAAAAAAAAAAAAAAAAAAAAAAAAAAAAAAAAAAAAAAAAAAAAAAAAAAAAAAACATGCACTAACATGGGTGACCGCTGATGTTGCAGTTCATTTGGGCGTGGATTACGTACGCGTCGTCCAGTCCTCAACTTGCTTTCGGCAAATGGAGATACTTGCTAGACGGAAATTATGTGTGGGACGATGTTACTGGGGACAGAAATGTTATCAGATACTACTTTCGTACGATTATACGCTCTGTTTCTTTGGAAATGACAATTCGTCGCAAAGGGGATGAACGACATTGTAGTGACTGCACTCGCACATGACATACAGTGCCAGCTGGAGACCCCATTATGTGGGATGCTGGTGGATACAGCCGCAAAAGACAGCCGGTGCGTGTTTTAAGTGTTCCTCGTTCTTTCGATAGCAATACTTAGCTTGTTGTAATGGTGTTTATAGAAATATTTCGCGGCAGAAACCACTGAGCCGTACTCAACGTCCATCATGAGAAGGAAATACAGACTTCTCCGGCTTCAAAGTACGTCATTTATTTATTTTTATTTATTTATTTATTTATTTTTTACCACAGAACAATCTTTTCAAATTTGAACTGGTACAAAATTCCTTACATTGACTATTCCTCACTCTTAAGCTCTCGCCGGCCACAGTGGCCGAGGGGAATGAGGCACTCCAGTCACGGTCTGCACGGCCACTACGGTCGGGGGTTCGAATCCCCCTTCGGGCATGGATATTTGTGCCGTCCTTACTATTAGCTAGTTTGTAAGTGGTTTGTAAGTTTAGTTAAGTCCCATAATCTAAAAAATGAATGAATAATCTTAAGCTCTCCGCACTGACCTATCTGACAGAAATCCTTGCTACTCTTCTCTCTGATTGTTTAAATGACCTCATATTAAATTTGCTACAAACTGGCTGGCTTAGTCCTTCGAGCTCTATCTGTTTATAACTGCTTAACAATTCGTATATTGCTTTTTGCAATCAAAGTTTCAAGGTAAAATCTGTTTTCGCTAGGTTAAAATGAATGAAGGTAACAGAAGTACCTTGAATATTTACCGCAATCAAATGAAATGTACTTCACATACGAAGTTATCGTATATTTTTGAGAAACTCTGAAAAATTAGTTACAAACAATACAATTAATTACACGAAAAGTAATGAAATACTGAAGCAGTTAACATTTACAATTGTTTGTAATGGCATACTTCGGTTTTCCGTATTGTATCAAGTTCCTGAATTTGTGATTACTAGCTCGAAAGTAATTAATGTGTATTGTTTAGTCATATAGAATTTTATACAAAGTTAAAAATGAAAATAATTACTGATGCGAATTGCTCACTGTTTACATATTTGATTGTACTTCTGCGCCGGCCGCGGTGGCTGAGGAGACTGAGGCGCTCCAGTCACGGTCTGCACGGCCACTACGGTCGGGGGTTCGAATCCCCCCTCGGGCATGGATATTTGTGCCGTCCTTAGGATAAGCTAGTTCATAAGTAGTTTGTAAGCTTAGGGACGGATGACCCCGTAGTTAAGTCCCATAAGTTCTACAGACATTTGAACATTTGTACTTCTGTACATCTCAAAATGCTGTTAACATACATAGATAGTTGCTAAAAGCTGCGAAAATTTATAGAATTTAAATAATTGTCGAGAATATTAAATAAAGTATATGATAAAAAATATCTCGAATGGAAATAAGTTTCACGGTGCTTACATAGGTCCAAAAATTTAGTTTCTATATATAAATATTTGCTAAAAGACGGAAGAACATTACAGATTGGATAAAATATATTACATATTGACTTGTTACTGTATCAGTTAACTGACAGAGTTACCTATATCGTTAATGTACTCAAGTAAACAGTTCATAAATACTTGTAATAGTATTCCCAACCAACTATATTTACAGAAGCTGGAAGTTTGTGCTGGAATCGCGGTAAATGATGACGGAGCGTATCGGATGCTTGATCAATACTTATCTGGGCACGGTTTCGCTATACTGGTAAAGTCTGAAAACTTTGATGTCCGTAAGTAACATCTGTGACCCATAGCCATACCATTTCTGTACGGCACCCATATTTCACTAAGCCCTTACACCTTATACACGCAGATGCAGTCTCTGTTGGAAGAAGATTAACGGCCCATGCCGGTCCCTGTGTCAACTAAGGTAACATGACACACGATCCGAAGTGACTGAAATGCCACGCATTACTTCAAAACATACTAATCAACATCTGTGACCCATAGCCATACCATTTCTGTACGGCACCCATATTTCACTAAGCCCTTACACCTTATACACGCAGATGCAGTCTCTGTTGGAAGAAGATTAACGGCCCATGCCGGTCCCTGTGTCAACTAAGGTAACATGACACACGATCCGAAGTGACTGAAATGCCACGCATTACTTCAAAACATACTAATCAACATGTCCTGTAAACAGGATGTTCCTATCTGTTTCCTGATGTTGTATATTTTCTTATTCGTATTCTATATTTATTGGTTTATGTTGTAGTTAAGTGTGTATTCGTAGAATTAAATGTAATAAGCTATACATATACTTTTTATTAATTACTTAAACCTTTTATTTTCTGATGAGCTCCTGTTGTGTGTAATGTTCATACAATTTAATAAAAGTCAGGTAATAAAGTACACACTGAATCATGAAGCAACTATAGGAAACATGAGTAGTGATGATTAGGATGTCGTTAGATATAAAACACGTCTTCCACTTACTTGTATAGGAAGTAATTGATAGGAGTGCATGGTCGGTGCAAAGAATAAAGAAATGTGGGCGGCTAGGTTGCTTACCAAAGATGTTCATCGCTTCCTGGATAACATATTTATTCTAATAAGATCTTTAATGAATGTATCAAATTTCTTAAAATAATAAATTAAAATGCACATACAACAAACAAACAAAATTTAAACAATCGAGACCCCAAGGTGGCTTTGAGGAATTTTAGGATTACAATTCATGAATGTGTTCTGCCTTACACTGAAATTGGACAAATTTTTGGATTAAATATTGAACACGTCCAATTCCAAATGCCAATACACAACAAGTATTTTCCAAAAACTGCTTTTTTTAAATAAAATTTACAGCTCAAGGCACCATTGAGGACGGGATTCAGACCATAATACAATTACTTAACACAAAGGCAAGGGGCCAGGAGGTAAAAACAACAAATGCAGGCATAACAGACTTCGCTTTAAAAATGTCACATGAGTAGAATTACATATAAATAATAAGTCAGATACAAAAATTGAGAACAACAATTTCCATTAGCAGTGAGGTTAACTCACAAGCCAGTTTATAAAAGTAGAAACCACTGCTTAATAATGCAGAAACAACATAAATAATTAGTTACGCCTCGTGGCAGGGAGGCTAATCGAACTTACATTAAGATATTAAGCAACAGGAAGACGTAGGTCATTAGAGCAAATCAATTATACATTAGAGCTTCTAATAGAAAAGCAATAAGGAAGCGATAGATTTCTTAGGAAAATTAAAACATTTTAAAACAATACCAAGCGTTGAAAAATTTCACTCACTTAATTACGTTAGAGCCCAACTAGCTTAGGTTTGAACACACACGTATTTGGAACTAGTAAATAAAATCATTTAAAATATCACCAGGACAGTGGCACGTACAACAAACCGTTCGGAAAATGTACCAAGAAACATACTGTTTTGAAACAGTTCAATGATTCCCCATTTCTGGGAGGTACATATTCTAACAGCAGCGCCAGTTACTTAACAAAAATTTAATAAAATCTTTCTATTAAGACACAACACCTCATATCACTTGAAACAGAATAGCTGAGGTAGTAGCAGCTCGGTAATGAAAGCAGGAACAGCAGGATTACAGAAAGAAGAATAGACAGAGCAGAACAAATAAAATTTTAAATTCAAAGGGGCTGCCAAAATTGCAACTACGGATAGACAAGATACAGCACGCAGAGGGAAAGACACACTGCCTGGATAACACTTGTCCCCGGAGAAGGTAACAGAGCAACAAGTAGGTACACACCAGATAAATTCCCCAGTGACGATTACGAAGCGTTAAATCGAATAGACAATCTTTAGTTGAATAGTTGCAAGGTTCTAAAACCTCATACCATGACTGTCAATAGCCAATTCACCGACCATCAATATAAAGAAACTAGCTGAAAACCCGGCGTTTCCAGGGTATTTATTTATTTATTCCTGCCATTTTTCAGGTATATATTGTATAAGGAATGTATGTCTGTAAAATGTCTTGGGAATACAATTAGTAGTAAATAAGTAATAGATTAAAACTTGGTGCGTGATGGGGCGGTTTTCCATGAACGTTATTGTTTATGTGCACATATCTCATGAACTACGTCTCGTACTGTCATACAATTTACAAGGTACATTCAAGTATATGCGTGTATACTGTCTCTAAAATTTCCGGCGGCTACACTTTGTAGTGTATGAATTATGAATTGTAACGTCGTCCGAATGCCGTAGTTTTAGTCCATGAACAGCGGAACGTTACTATTTATGTGCTCATATCTCATGAATTATGTGTCGTACTGTGATTCAATTTAGATCGTACATTCAACTGCATGTGTGTATACTGTCTGTAAAATTTACTGCGGCTACAATTTATATTGGACAAATTATAAATTGTAACATCATACCGAATGTCGTAGTTCACTTCATAAACAGCGGAAAAGTAGTAAGCGAGAAACTTTTTTCCTTTCATCATTTTGCTATGGGTGTCAGCGAGAAAAAGTTTAATAAAAGTTTGGAATTATGTTTAAAGTTTGTTGCAAGTCGTTAAATACTCTTATTCTCATATAGCATATTTATAAAGTCTCGCCGCATTATGTGGCAGTTTTCTGCGATTCCTATTGTTTACGACGTTATATCTCCTGAACCATGTGTCGTATGTGGTTCGTACTCGTACGGCAATTGTAATCTCACGTAAGGAATATGTGTACCAAACTTGATTGATATCGGTCCAGTGGTTTAGGAGAAATCGAGCAGCATTTTCGCTAAATGCAGAAGTTTTGACACATTTCATTGTTGATAACGTCATATCTCGTGAACTATATATCGTATATGATTCTTACACTTACGGCGATCGTCCTCATGGATTGAAGCTTACGTGTACAAAATTTCATATAGATTGGAAGAAAACTGTGGATTTGTTTTGTGACGATACTGCTGGCCCTCTCATCTCAATGTTATCGTACGATCCGTCTGCCTGGTCCTCTCATCTCAATGTTACCGTACGATACCGTCTGCGTCGATCCGGAATCGTGTGTTTCAGTTGTGATATATGTGGCGTGTGAAGTTAAAAACGTAATAGCCAGCCTAATAATCAGTGTAGGACAGTGTCTCGGTGAGACTGTGATTAAAACAAGTGATAGATTTCATTAAGAGATTCATATATTTGCTTTCCAGACAGTTCTATAAACAATTTTTTTGTCATTGTATGTTATTTCAATAAACAGACAGACGAATGCTAAAAACTTTTGTATCTACATAAAGACGTTAAAATAAATAGCATTTTATATATGGTTAGGCTCATAAACAAGTTGTATTGACCAGCTAATTGTGTTAATTAATATATAATCGAAATTCAATATTGTAATTCTTTGTATATATTGACTGACGTGAGATTTTGAACCTATTTTGAGAATGACCAAGATATTTGATAGTCCAATTTATGTTAGGAACATGTATGATGTACTCATTAAGAAATTAATTGTCATTTAACATCGCACTTTGTTGTCGAACAGCAAGATCGGAGATTTCAATTCAAAAAGAAACGTGTCATCTAAAATTGTTGTATGTATAGTTTTCATTTTATATTGTGATTATTCTTGTGTACATAAAAGGTTTTATTTGTATGTTCGGTAATTGTAAATCAGTATATTCAATTGTTATGAACAATGCGTAATGTAATGCCATTATTGCCGATGTTATATATTTGCCTCACCGCCTTGCGTGGGGGAATTCGAGTTTTGTCTTTCGCAAAGTGCTTCGGAATCTATGTCAGTCTGTGTTGTTGTTGTTGTACGCAAGTTTGAATTTGTAATGTTTTGGTGGAGAAGCAGTTTGGTTTCAAATTAAAGAAGAAGTGAAACATTGTACATATCGAGTATTTATTTCTACCACGACTCCCCAGGAGAATAATGTTGCAGCGAGCAGAACCCCCATACATCGTAATGTTTAAAAGCTGAGTATTATGTTTGAAAGTGGTAGAATGAACTGTAATTATATAGCATGTAAATGTTATAGTATGCAACACGTACAAATATACGGACACTCTGCTTTATATATTAGATACAACATAGACATTAAGCAATGCGAGCCACTCGGGTTCAACTCCCAAGCCTACTCAGAGAGTCAAACAATACGAAAAATTGCAGAACGAGGCGAGGCTCCCACTAGCAGTCCACAAACAATGCTATACACTCAAAGGAACTGACGATAGACAAGTCGCCAGCAAGTTGTACTTATCTTAAGAACTGTTGATGTAATGCAGTTACTCCAAGCAGTTAGAGTGATTCCTTGGAATGATGCCATGATGTTGAAATAAACTATAATTCCATCCTTGCATTACACAGAATCTGACCGCGACGCCTACTAGGCTATCACCAAGATGATAACAGGCGGACAGTGCGGCCCACTGCCCACATGGCGGGCAGCGTCTGGTTTCTCTTTGCGAGGCACGCTCTCTTGCTCATGCAATGAAGTACTGACACTTTCTTATGCCGGAGCCACATTCCCTTCTTGCTCAACTGAACTCGTTTCCTCCTTCTAAGGCGCACTGCTGTTTCCTCCGTCGACGCCAAACTGCCAAACTTGCGCACGCTCCACCTAATATACTTGTCGACCGAGATAGCTAACGCAGGCCGCGAGAGAAAAGGCGAACGAAAACTAGCCACACCAGCCGCGGTGAAGTAACGAATGCAAGTACGAGAGACTGGTAACTGTCGCCAGTACGTGGTAAAAGGAAAACAATGAAACTGGAGCCAGCACGGCACAGTAATCCGGACAGTATCTATTACATTCTGAAAATTTGAGCCGGCCGCGGTGGCCGAGGTGACTGAGGCGCTCCAGTCACGGTCAGCACGGCCACTACGGTCGGGGGTTCGAATCCCCCCTCGGGCATGGATATTTGTGCCGTCCTAGTTTGTAAGTAGTTCATAAGTAGTTTGTAAGTTTAGGGACTGATGACCCCGTAGTTAAGTCCCATAAGCTTAACAAACATTTGAACATTTTGAAAATTTGAAACCGATCGATTAGATGCTAATCTCCCGGCTCCCTTATTTTCAGGCGCAGGAGACTTTTTTTCTCCTGTGTTTAAGTTATTTCCTGTCCTCTCTCTCTCTCTCTCTCTCTGTCTCTCTCTCTCTCTCTCTCTCTCTCTCTCTGTTTTTTAATTTTTATTTATTTATTTTTTATTTTTTTTACTGTAGAAATGTATTTTTCAAGCATTCAAGTTTTGCGCGCACTTATGGAATTCGTTGAAACGGTAAGACAGTAGAGACCTCTGATTCAATATTGACATTACGTCCATCAATTATCTTAGAAATGGTCGACCGACGCTTGGCGGTTAGGAACTTGTATGTGACTTTGTTCCTGTGGTGCTTACTGTGAATAGTTGTTCAAATTTTTATGATGGGCAAGGAGAAATCTGAAACGTATCTTACGTATCTTACGTAGTGGACTCAGCATGGTCAAACGCTTACAAAGCAAAGTGCTCAATCAAATAATGTTAATTTTGAGAACTTTGGTGAGCTGGTATCTTACGTTATGAGTACATCAGGAAATCATGCTCACACGGAGAGAGTCTTTTCTCTTATGACTAATAAGTGGACAGATGTAAAGAATAGAGTAGCACAAACATAATCAAATTTGTTCAAGTTGCCATGAATTTTGTTTAATCATGCAGTCATACAAATAGTGCTTTGACCTTTTGTCCAATTTTTCCGTGCTCTTAATGTCCCTTATTTTTAGGCAAGAACATAAGTATCTCCATCATTTTCGTTTAGAAAAGTCTGTCACCCTAGAGATGCATCTTCTGTTTCACTTAAAATTACAAAAAAAAAAAAAAAAAAAAAAAAAAAAAAAAAAAAAAAAAAAAAAAAAAAAAAAAAAAAAAGGAATATTACCTGTAACCCAGGCATTGAGTCACTTCGATACAGACGGTGTACAATTTGTGCCACTGCTACAATTTTCTCTCAGGCACTCTGACCATCTCGTATACCATTACTCTCAAGTCACTGCCATTGACCGACATTCTGGCCAAGTGATGAACGATACCATCCATGTTCAGATTCACCAGTCACTGTTAAACGTAAAACCAGTGTACTAAATCAATAACAAATAAACGTACTATTGTAACAATTGCAAATTTCACCATTTACCACCCCCACTAAATGCATCTGGTGTAGCAATTGTAATGCAAAACTATGTATGTTCGCATTCTGAAGTAAAAGACACCGCAGTTGGGCAGTTTTGTGTCAGACAGGAGAGAACTCTATGAAAGCCCAGAGTCTTTCGGGGTGGAAATGGCGTCTTAGCGGCAGGCATTATGATGGCGACTGCAGCCTCGCTGCGAGTGCCTTGCTGTGCTGTGCTGTGCTGCAGTGTGTGGCGGGCGGCGGTGATGGAGTGCGCCATAAAACAGCGGGTGGCGAGTGCGGATTTCAATTTGTCACTGAAATGCGGTTGGCACGCCTGCTGAGAGGCTGGTGGCGCTGCCGTGCCCAGAGGGCGGCTCCACACCGCTCAGCGCTCGGTGGACTGTAGCCGCCTTTGATGGAGCATACCTACCTTCACAAGGGAAGAATAGGTGATTTTGTCCTGTTGCAAATTCTCCAAGTATTGCAGTAGCCAAGGAACAGATGTGTGAGTTTAAATTTTGATATTGGAAACGCTTATGATAATATTCTCAGTTGAAGATTGCCTCTGGAATTGGTGAGCCCAAATTCCACCTACAAACGTCACTGGTTCCTCTACACAAAGGGAAAGGGGGTATACAAAAGTGCGACAATAATACAGGAATAAAGCTCATCACTCGCACTGTGAGGACTTGGGGAAGGATCGTTGAGAAGAGGCTGTGTCTACAAATTATAGTATGTGAAAAACCGTTCGGAATTTTGTCGGGAAGATGAACACCCAACGCCATATTTGCATTGAGGCAAGGGAATGGAAATGGAGATGCACAGGCAAGAACAGGCTGATTGTCAAATGGCCTTTATTGAATCTGGAGGAGGCTTATGACAGTGTTCCCAGGCAAGAGATGTGGGATGGATGAGTAATTGCCATCTTGAAAAATATGTGAAGTTGGTTAATACATGTGTGAAAGTGCAATGATACAAGTCCGGAGAACTGCAGCTACATAGAAACCATTACCAGTGAGAGTAGTACTACACTATGGATCTGTGCTCAGCCCATATCTCCTTGACATGGTATTACATGTGTTAGTCAAACGGTTTAGAAAGATACAGCATAAAACGTAATGTTTGCTGATGATGTCATCTGTGAACTCACCATAGAGGGAGTTTGGGCAGTGGTTTAACGCTCTTTCTTATAGAGGAATGGATTAGCAGAATCAAAACAGGATATTCACACTTGCAAGGAGAGCAAAACAGGCAAAGAAGTTTAAATACCTGAACTCTTATATTTAAAGTGATGGAAGAGTGGCGGCTGAAACACAGCACAGAATAAATAGTGGTTAGATGAACTGAAAGAAGTTGAGCACACAATGATAAGGTTAGTTGCAGAATGAAAATAATCTGTATAAGTCTTAGTGAGACCTGTAATGCTCTATAGTGCCGAAACTTTGTCAAACACAAAATCCCGAGAGGCAAAGATGGAAGTGGCATAAATAGTTGGATTAGTGGAGTTACTAGAAAGGATAGAATAAGGAATGAGTACATCAGAGTAGCAACGAAAATGGGCCCATAGGAAAGAAGAGCAGAGAAAGTAAGCAAACAAGGTATGGGCATGTTCATAGAAGAGGCGAGTATTACGTGTGGAGAAGAAACGAAAATCTAAAACTTGAAGAGTCAGGGAGAAGAGAAAGAATAAAACTAAGGTGGAATGAGATTTAAGATACGGCGTACGGAAGAGAGAAGAAGCACTGGAAATGATGAATCCAACGAAAAAACACTGACATCCCACAACGCTGGAAAAGGATGACACGAAGAAGAATGAAGAGTAATTCGTCTCAATGTCTCGCGAGAATAACTGCGCTTCTTCGGTCATGTAACTACTATATTTACCTCTATCAAGTGTTATCCACACAAAGGTGTCTGTGGTGAGTTACAATGGGAAATTTACTACAGAATGTCTGCATGTGGAGCATATTTTGAATTGATTTGCTTTGACATGCTGGCTTACTCTACGAGAGATGCTGTGCCGATAGTCTAATTATATTTGCGCTGGGCCTGTATCTGTTTGACTGATTAAGTGGGGTGCGTAGGCTTAAGACACAAGAAACGATGTGCGTCAACCATGAGTATCATATTCACAAGTGAACGTCTCTTCCAAAAGCAAAAGGGTCAAACAATTAAAACAAGGAAGCTTAAGACATCAGGTAGCTGAGAGTTGCAGTCAATAATAAAAGCACGACGTGGGGAAAAGAAGTGAAAAGGTGACTATCCAATGTGGTGACAAAGATAAGCCCTTTGTGATTAGGTCCGGGTTCCTCAAGCAGGACGAACAATGGGGAATGTTGCAAACATGTCCAAACTGTCATCGAAAGGTAATTTATGATCTTATAACTGAAAATAATAACCACTTTCACAGCTGTAACTGGGGGGCCAGTTGAACCAACAGTGAGTTGTCTGCCAATATTAAAGTTAATTTAGCTGCAGTCTACACCTTGTGTGAAGGACCGAAAGGCAAAGACGACCAATATACGATACCGTCTGTACTGGTCTGTAACAACAATGTCGAGGTGGATCGCCAATCAAGGAGGAAAAACATGAGTTATCCTCCTTTGGCCGATATATAAACGACACAAGATGGCGGATTCCTTCCGGGAGATGCAGAAGGATGAGCGTGAGGCTGTAGCAGTTTCCTGAGGCAGTAGCCGTCGGAGGAGTTAAGTGGTAGCAGCGTGTAGTTAGACTGTATCTGTGAAGCTCTGGAAATATTAAGACGTTAGGAGGGCAGAGGAAGAAGTACAATGACCTAATGAGTTATCATTTAATCTGAAAAGTCGTGGAATTGGACTGGAGAAGAGAAAGAATGTACATCTAATTAATATGAAATAGTGTGGTTAATTTTGGAAGAGTATTAACAAGGTAACATTTTGCATCTTATTGTTAACTATAGAGCTAGTTTTGTTCCAACTTGGTTGAAACAGACATTCAATGCAGGATATTTGACGTTTAATTTTGTTTTAGGCAGGTTCTTCTGAGTGTAGTAGAATTTTTAAGTTGTTTGTGTATCCAGTCTGTGATAACTTAGACATTTCCTGATTGGCTTTAGTATGAAAATATTAAACCTCTATGCAAGATAAAAGATAAAGAGATACCATGACACTACTGACCGACTTCACTTTTGCCAGTAGTGTAAAAAATTTCAGAAAAGGTTCTCAACTACCACAAATAACATATTGTCCACAACACAGTCTGGATTTCCAAGTGGGGAAATGGTTGTAAGGTTTAAAAGGGTATTTACACTTGCAGTGAGAATGTGTTTAATTCTTTAGATTAAAATTAGAAGGAGCAGGTATTTTCTGTGATTTGTCAAAGGCATTTGATTGTCCAATATTTTGCTTAGATGTGAGTTAACAGCAGTGATATGCTTTAAAAATGCACAGTCAACAATCGGCTGTTTATTGTATATAAAACCTTACCGGTTTCGGATATTATCAATTATAGTAAAATTAAACAGACTTATTGATTACATAGTTTACCTGATAAACATAGGAGTATCAGAATTCTACAATGTCACAGGCAAGGCCGAAATACCGGGTGATCAAAAAGTCAGTATAAATTTGAAAATTTGATAAATCACGGAATAATGCAGTTGGAGAGATAAAAATTGACACACGTGCTTGGAATGACATGGGGTTTTATTACAAAAAAATTAGACGCGTGAAAGATCTCTTGCGCGCGTCGTTTGGTTATGATCATGTGCTCAGCTGCCACTTTCGTCATGCTTGGCCTCCCAGGTCCCCAGACATCAGTCCGTGCGATTATTGGCTTTGGGGTTACCTGAAGTAGCAAGTGTAAAGTGATCGGCAGACATCTCTAGGGATGCTGAAATACAACATCCGACGTCAATGCCTCACTATAACTCCGGACATGCTTTACAGCGTTTACATTATTCCTGGACTACAGTTATTGTTAAGGAATGATGGTGAACTTATTGAGCATTTCCTATAAAGGATACCACCTTTGCTTTGTCTTAATTTGTTATGCTAATTATTGCTTTTCTTGATGAAGCGCCATCTGTCGGACATTTTTTTAACTATTTTTTTTTCTTTTTGGTTCTAATAAAACCGCATGTCATTCCAAGCATGTGTGTCAATTCTTACCTGTATCTACATTATTTCGTGATTTATTAAGTTTCCAATTTATACTGACTTTTTGATCAGCCAGTATGTTATGGAACTTTCCGATTGTTCGAGTAGCATTGTAATGAATGTGTGTGTGTCTGTGTGTGTGTGTGTGTGTGTGTGTGTGTGTGTGTGTGTGTGGTATTTCGTCCCTAATAATACTAAGTGATGCAAACAGATTGCATATTCTTTGTAGTAATTGTACATTGTGGAAACGGTAGCGCCAATTTTATAGACGTTATTACTGTAATTCTCCTTCAGCTTATCCCAGTTCAGAGGTCACTGTTCGTTATTCTTGCCTTCCATTTCTCTTGGTCTAACGTATCCTCCCAGCTCACTCCCTTCTCTCTCAGGTCCTCAGTGATGCAGTCCATCCATCCTCTCTGGCCTGCCTTTTCTTATCCTGTCCTTCACTTGTAACTCAACTGTTCTTTACAACAGGTGCTGTACCACTGTACTACTGTTGTTTTCGTTCCTGTGCTTTCTTCGATGCCTCTACTACACTTGTCTGCTCTCGAATAATATCAGTTCTTATTTTGTCCATCCCATTCTTATTTTCCCTATCAGCATACGTATTTCAACCAGGTGTAATTTCTTCTCCTGCGCCTTATTTAACGGCCAGATCTCTCTACCATACTACATAGCTGGTCTCACCACTGATTTAAAATAATTTCCTTTTGTCTTTGGCTTTAATCTTTTGTCCCGGAACACACCTGACATCCTTTCCAGTTCGTCCATCAGGATGGATACTATGGGTTACCTCCTTATCTAAATCCCATTTACTGATTAAATAGGAACTAAGGTACTTGGATTCTCAAACTGTCTCCAGCTGATCATTCGCCAACATAAATTTTCTAGCTCCACCAAACCACAGGCATTCGTTCTTCTTTCTGCCAGCTCTGAGTCTCCCATTTTCCATTTCCTCCCTCCATTTCTCCAATTTTCTTTCTACCTTCTCCTTGCTCTCCTCCACTATCACCACGTCAACTGCGTAACTACCCGATCATAAAGCCAGTTCAAATGTTTGTAAATCTGTTGGACCTAAGTGCGTGGTTATCCGTCCGTAGCTTACAAACTACTTAAACTAAGGTAAATTAAACTAAGGACAACACACACACCCGTGCCCCAGGGAGGTCTCGAACCTCCGACGGCGAGCAACCACGCGCTCCGCTGCGATGCGCCTTCGACCGCTCGATATCTCCACCACGGCAGGTCCTGCACTCCTTCCGTCAACACATCACTATATTTAACACGTATGGACTTACTGGTGACCCTTGATGCTGTCCAACCATGATAGGGAACTTCTCAGTCACTCCGACACTAGATCTTATTTTAGAGCAGGCATCATTATGCATGTGTTTGACCAGTCGAACATACTTTCCTCGTTCTGAGGCTTCTACACAGTACATCTCTCGGTCCTGTATAATACACCTTTTCCAGGTCTGTAAACACTATGCTTATCATACTTTTCCATCAGTTGTCTCAGGATAAAGGTTGCAGCATCCATCGTTCCTCTGCTTGGCATGAACCCAAACTGCTTATCCGAAATTTCTGTTTCTTCACTGATACTTTTGTCCATACTTTTCGCCCAGATCTTCATCGTATGGGACGTTAGCTTAATTCTCCTGTAGTTCTTGCACTCTTTAACATCTCCTTTTCCTTTGTATATTGGTACCAGTGTACTTTTTCTCCATGTCGCTAGTAGTTTTTCTTCTTCAAATATCTTATTCATCAGGCCCCTCAGCAGGTCTACTCTGGCCTCTACCAGTGCCTTCCAGGCATTTTTCTGGTCCTACCGCCTTTTCATTTTTCGTTCTTCTTAATTCTTCAGACACTTCCTGTCTGGCGTTAAATTTTAGTTTGGCGTTCCCCTCCCTTCATCTTTCCTTGGGCGCTCACAAATCAGCAACTTCTGGAAGTAGTCGTGCCAGCGTTATTTTGCATCTGACTCATTCCAAAGCACTTTTCCTTGTCTTACATGTGTGAAGCCTTGATGCCTTATCTCTTGCCTTTGCCACCCTGAAAACTCTCTTCTGACCTTCAGGAATTCCCATTTCCCTGTACAACTCATCCGTTGCTCGTTCTTTGGCCACAGCGACTGCTCTCTTTGCCTCCTTTTTGCTTCTCCTGTATTCTTCCCCATCCTCATCACTCCTACAGTTATCATACTTCTTTTTCGACTGCTTCATACTCCTTACTGCTTGTTGAACTTCATAGTTCCACCACCGGGTATATTTGTCCCTTGGAGGGGCGTTTCCAGATGTATTCCCAACAACTTCCTCTGCTGTTTACTTTCCACCACTCACAGGCCATCTCCTCCTCTACTTTGTTGCCTAGGACGGTACCTTCAAAATCACTTGCCATTTCTGGGTACTTAAGTTTCCACTATTTGATTTTCTGCTCAAATAATTACTTGCCTTTCCAATATTTTGCAATCCAATATTACTGGACGGTGTTGGTTTGTGACACATTCACCCCTAACAACTTTACAGTTTTTCACCTTTCCTCCTTCTAGACATGACGTAGTCAACCTGAGTTTCCACTCTTGTAGGTAACATACGTAAGACTTCTTGAAGAAGGTGTTCACCACTGCCGTATCACTTGACCGTATCACATTATGTTCTCTCCTTGAGGCATTGTGACTCCTATACCCCACCCACCACGCACTCTCTTCCAGCTCTGACTGGTCCAACGCGGCCATTCAAGTCGCCGCCGATGACGCCTGTTTATTCTGTTGGTATTGCTGCCATTTCCAGGTCCAGTTCATTCCAGATGTCCTCCTTTTCTTGCTCTTCACAGCCTGTCTGAGTTGCGCAAGCACACACAGACAATGTTTATTGAGTCTCCTCCACTTGAATGTTTCTACTATATGTAACTCATATAAAACTGTAATTGGTTTACAGATCAAAATGATGTGCAAATAGCCAGTGAGATGAGTGAAAAGACGCAATACTACTTAAATGTCATCTGTGAAATTTCTTTCGTAAATTGATGCAATCATTTTGCTTATTACCTACTTCTGAAATCAAATTTAAGGGTCACCAATAGCTTCTTATATATTAAATAAAAAAACTAGAAAAAATATCTCTCAAGTAAATTTACTATAGACTGTCACTAACTGTATGAAATGGCGACATGCAAGTTTTTCATTTCTCAATAACAATAATTGGTAATATTGCACATACTGTGAAATTGAAATATTTTCCCTTGACTTATCTATGTCTAAAAGAATTTTACCTCCAAAATAATTCAGTCAACGCCGGTTGAAATAAGATAGGCACAAATTTTAATAAAAACTTTATATATATATATATATATATATATATATATATATATATATATATATATATATATAATGCAAAAAGATCAGTATAAAGACAATAAAATGCAATTAATATCAAAATGGGTGACTTTACATAAAATATAAATTAATTAAGGTTGCTACACGAATATGAATGTTTTGACTGGTTAAGTTGGTTTGTTTCTTTGTTTGTTTGTATAGCTTATGGGACTTAACTACGGAGTCATCAGTCCCGACTGGCCAAGTCACAGGAGGGGAGAATAAAGTCAAAAAGTGAAATTTAACTCCAACTCCGATCCCAGTCTTTTGGATCTGGAACACGATACACTCCCACCTAACTACCACCATTCAAGTCCCCTTCCTCAGCAGATGCATTGACGCAACCTTACCGTCTTTCTGTAGAACAGCGTTGGAGTGTGCGAAGACCAGCTGATGGCAGTGCAGCGTTGACAGCGGCGATCGCAAATGTGGATTGACACAAGTAGAACAGGTTTTGTCGGTTAAGCCGACGACAATGATATAGTGAAAAATAAAACTGTTCTCTCAAGAAACGGTAAAATTTCTCATTACGGATGGTATAGATGACAGCGAACACGCACATGTTTCAATTTATACTACAGCAGCCACATAGGACTCTTAACACCTGACTGTACAGAAGGTACACTGAAATAATTGAAAGTCCACGATCTGGATAGGAGAACAGCTCCAGCCAGAGACTTCAAGACAGCACGAACCGACCAGGTGCACGACCCAGACCAGATTAACTTCTCCCTACACCAAAATTTACTCAAAATCTTCCTCTCAAGCCATTCCCATCGGTGACGTCAAGCCAATCACAAATTTTGCTTAATGGTCAAACCAATGCAATACAAGAGCTATTGTTCAACACGCCAGGCTCCTTCCCCACGAAACTCTCCCACGCTGCACTCTGCACATAAGCCAGCATTTCTCAGAAATCCATAGAAATTGCTGACCATTGGAGCGAATCTGCAGACGCTTAAGTGACTTTACAGCCGATCACACGCCAGCCCCTCGTTTCGAGAGCGCCGCTCTAACTTCCCTAGAAATCACCTCTGGCAATTTACACAAACATTCGCAGACGCCCGCCCCTGGTGTTAACCTCGGGTGCACGTGCAGACCAGAACGACGCCAACTTTTACTGCCCCTGCTCATCGTATTCCAGAGCCCTTCCAGGGCGTCGTGACCGGAAAGCCTCCCTACTGAATACAGCACCGTAGCGGCAAAACAAACTACCTGGCCTCAAGTCAGCCACAGACGTGCCCAGCCCAAATGCGTATGTCCATCTGCAGACGGAGAGATTTCACCACGGGTGGTGCTGGCCAGCTTTCGCCCTCCAGGTGATGTCGGCAGAATGCCTAGGAAGCTACTTCAGAGAACTTGCCACCAGCAAACCTCGCCTCCTCGCGGAACCACAAAAGAGTCAGTCTGCTGGTGTCTTCAGCGCCTTCCGCCTCGGATGACAATTATCCCGTCGGCGATACAATAATCAAACACAGAGTCATACTCCCAGTGAACAGAAATTTACCTCCCAAATTCCTATCCTCCTCTCCTCTGATAATTACAAGACAAATGAAAGATACTGAATATAAACAAGCTGATATTATTGATATCCTTCCGGAATAAATCAAGACAATGGTGTCCAAATAAAATTGAGAAAATAATTCTGAAATAGTACCACCACCTCTCACACTGTCTAGTCCAATGATCATTATGCTGTCATTTCTCTTATTCACTCTCACCAGATGGTCCTTCCATTTCCTATCCAGGACAATACCCACTCCGTTTCTTCCTTCAATGCTTGCACCACTGTTGATCAGTTTACAGCCGTCTCCCAGTTATCTTTATCACCCTTCCATCGGGCCTCCTGAATACACAGAAGTCCTATCTTCCTTCTCACCATCATGTCATCAAGTTCCCTACTCCTTCCTCTCATGCTTCCATCATAAAGGGACCCAACTCACAGAACCATCTTCTTCAGCTGCGACCGTCCAGGATGCGGTAGCCCTAGTCCATTTCTCACAGGGCGCAGTCAACAACGTGTGTGTCATCTACTGGGAACGTCGTAGCCCTCTCCCATCCATCTGAATACGAAAATTCCATATTTATTATTATTTCCAGATTGGTTATTACTGTAATATCGAAATCCTAAAGACATTCACATTACAGGGCTGCGGTACCATTCATTCGATCATATTGACGCCTTTAAATATTACTTCATTGGCTGATGAACATTGGAATAAAGTGTTCCTTAACTTTTTGTGAATTATTGTGTATTCCTTCCAACCTTCTTGTGAGCTTCTAAGTGTAATTTTTTTTTCCCAATATGAAGTTACAAATGCTTGGAATATGTCTTGAGTACATTTCGTTTCAGAGTTCGCATCTGGCTTTAAGAATCAGCATTTGTATTATTTGTCAGCAGGGCATAGTAGTAATACTAGTAGTAAGACTAGCAGTGATACTTCCTTTACGTAAAACCAAATCAAAGAAGTAGCTATAATAGTTGTATATGTAAGAATAAAGAAAATGTAACTATTCTATCAGACGTAAATACTATGTTTTATGGAAAAATTTTACTGCGAACGGCTGAAAGCAAGATTCAATAATCGTTACTGTTCCCGCGGACATGAAGTCCTAATGGATTAATGTAGGCAACCTTTAGGTACAATATTCCGGAAGTAAAATAGTTCACCATTCGGACCAGGAACAGAGTTGATGGACGGAGGCTTGCCACCCTCTTGGATACCAACCATCACATAGAAATTGGCCGCACTGACGACACATCATTCACCGACGACCACCAATCATGGCTCGCTGGGTAAAGGATCAGACACCTCAGTATCCTGTCATAAAAATGTTTCCACTCCTCCACCAAAAATCATCAATAACTTCTATGATTTTTAAAATGATGACTTCACATTTGGCATTAATGATAAAATGTAGTGACACTGACTAATTTACTCACATAATTATAGGTAGAAGACGGCCACAGCAACGCTGGCCGAAACGTTGGTTATTAAAGTAATATCTATATTACATTATGCCGCGGTACAACGCCCAGAAAAACTTTTAAGGGGCCCACACCCTGCCTAGCTATGTCAATTTAGGCAAGTATTTGACCCATTTCTGAAAAAAAGTATTGGATGCAAGACCTTAATATTTTTACTGTTTATTACTCGATGCTAATAGAATCAACTGTCCTGAAATATACTTTATCCATTTTATAGTTGTTTTGAAATACTTTGTTAAATTTATTAACAAAAAAATCAAAGTTTTCTGATTTAATGGGGCATATGTACTGACAATTTTAGTTTGGGAAAAATTGACTTTAAAGAACAAGCTTTTGATATTTGTTACTCACAGTTAATTAAAACTGTCCTGCTGCATATGGTGTCCCCTCTTTGGCATCTAGCAGGTCTTCCAGTTTCTTTTTCACCTTCCTGGATATTTGTCTTGCTTTCGTGGCCATATTAGATGCAGACCTGTCTGCATCGGCTATCCTCATTCTATCGCAATGTTGCATAGCAGTGAACAGATTTTCACCAGGATTAATTCCGAGCTTTCTCAGTACCCAACACTTCCCAATATTACCACATTTGAATGTAATAACAGCATCACGAACTCCTAGTTTCATTGTATGGTTGAATACGAATACGGTTTCAGGTAGGCGGTTCCAAATTATGCTGTTGAAACATTCATTTGGGATCTGTCTGTCTGCCAATGCAGACATTTCCTTAGAAGGTCAGGTGAGCGAAGTCTCTGAAAATAGATTTGATTGCTGTAATAACAGCAGCAGGAAGACAATTCTGGTGAGAATAAGATTCTCCAGTGGCCTGCGCCCTATTCTATTTGCACCACGAACTTTCTGCTGATGGACAAATAGCATAACGTGGCTTATCATCAGTCGAGGACTTATGGAAGAATATGCAACAAACATCTTTCTTCATTGCCTCCAGATTTTCTTTATTTCTCCTAATTGCCAGCCCGAAATATACCTGCAAGTTTTCTATTTCACTTTCGTTAACCCACCCTGTCCAGTCAACAAAACTAACCGCGCGTTTGAAAGCGCGTTGTTTACAAACCGCAGAAACAAAAGAATCCCGACCGTTGGATTCTAAGGATAGCCAAGACACTCGGGAGTAAAAAGAATCCCTAACTTGCAATGTAGGGGATATAAAGATTTAAAATATATGTAGAAAAGTGGGTGACAAAAGTGGCCGTAACACGTAAACACGCGTGGTGTGAAAATGCTCTTTAAACGCTCGAAAAAGTTGTTCAGCAAAATCCTTTTCAGAGTACTTAAATAAAACCTGAATATATCAAAATATGATCAATACGAAAAGTCGATTTTTTTTCTACCTCAACCACGGTGTGGTCCCCTTAAGTCAACTTACTCTGACCGCGGATGCCTATGCAATCATAATGTGCCGTTGATGTTCCATAATAAGATTCTGCATATTGTGCGACATCTGGGCTATACCAGAATTGCCACAGTCAGGCCGAATCCAAATCTACTTGCGCAATGCGAAATCGTGTTTGGTGCACCGAAAAAGTGCCGAGATTTTGGATGGGAGACTTAAAATTATTTTTTCCTAACACTGTGCGTTGCAGACATAAGCCGATTTCTGCTGTCGTTTGTACGTTTGTAATGCTTTCTGTAATTGCGAATATGAATAGTTTTGCAGGTGTTCCTTTCTGTTTGCAGCAAGTTACAGGCATTGACAGAATTAAGGAAATTTGACTGGGAACTTTTTTTCTTGCTGTAGTATAAGCAACATGTCCTCAAAGTTGGTCGATTCTTTTTGAAACATCCTGTATATCTCCCTTTCAATTGTAACGTATCAAAGTTAATTGACCTGGCAGTACCGATAACCAAGTACACGCCGTGAAACAGAAAACACTGTTTAATTATTTACTGTTTTTACTTATTCCCTAATGTTATTTGCTTTAATACAGACTTCCTATTTCGGTATGATTCACTTCGGGTTAGACAAAGAGGTAACCTGACTTCGCGCTCTCTCCATGAATGGAGGCAGCTATTAGTTTACATCTGCGGACCCATTATGTTTCCATTCGCCGTGTTCAATAGACGCGAATCAATGGCACCAGTTTATCATTGCACAGCTGTCAAGGGAGTGACACCTAATTCAGTCAAGCCGGGATATATCACCTATTAATCTCCATCTGGTGCAACGTCGGCTATCATACAATGATGAAAAAATGTTGTATACTTCCGGCTACCTGAAATTGCTAATCTGTGGCGTATTTAGCAAGCAAAGTACCTCCTTTGAGCTGAAACTTTGTGTTTCTATCTTGAACTAGAAACTTATGACAGAACTGAATGTAGTACGAGCTAATCAACGCTGGAAACACCAGCAATTACCCAATAACATCATGCTGGGATTTTCAGAGAAATGGTAATTTATTTTGTGAAGGGTCCTTAGTGACTCTGGTTCTGACATTGAACAGTTGGTATGAACTGGAAACACCCTGGCAGATATATAAGCGACAAGGTACAATTACTCGGTGGTCTCTTTGAGATAAGAAACCACAGACAAAAGGACGCTCTGTTTCCGATGGTTTTGATGGAAAGAAACATATAATCCGAATAAAACAGAAATTAGACCCATTGGAATCGTAGGAGACTGTGGAGCCTTTGCTGATTGTGTAGCTAATTTGTGACTAAATGAAGTAAAGGAAGATTACAATCTAACCTTCCGCCGCATTCTGTGGAAGACGTAGAAGCAGTTACGATTCAAAGTGTGTAATATGATATTTAATTTATGTAATCGAGAATGCAAATATTCTAATTCGATGTCTCCCTGACAACAATTACGCATGTATGTGTGCCGTCATCTTGAATTAATCATCACCGGTAACTCTCCTCAATAATAGTGTTATATTTTGTTCTCCATTGAACCTTGCACTTCATTACTGATACAAAATGTTCTGTTTCAGCGTTATTTAAAGTTAGATGATATGTGTGCCATTCACAAGGGGACACACCCTCATAAAATTAAACAGCAACACGAAATCCTTACACAAGAAGAAGGGGACGGGAAAAATTTTAAACACTGTCACCAACATGGCGGCCATCTTGAAAGACGCCATCTTATATTACGAATGGGAAAGTGGTCACGTGAGTTATCAAACAGATAATTTCTATTAAAAAAAAAAAATATATAAAAAATAAATAAAAAAACGATGAGCCGCGGCGGAATAGCCGTGCGCACTAAAGCGCCTTGCTGCGGTGCGCGCGACCGTTTGCCGTCGGAGGTTCGAGTCCTCCATCGTTCATGAGAGTGTATGTTGTTCTTAGAATAAGTTAGTTAAAGTAGTTTGTAAGTTTAGGGACCGATGACCACTGCAGTTAGGTCCCATAACTTTACCAACATATGAATGTTTCAAAATGACTACTTTGTTATTTTGGAAATAGCTTCATGCATTCTCGAGTTATAAGCATTCATGTGTGTTAGCAATGATACACGGTCTGCAGACGTCAAACACCTGACGTTTTACATGTGTTTAAGTATTACATATCATTTACTCAGGCTCATGTTCAAGCTATTGTTTTCTCGTTTCAGTTTATAAATATATCATAACACAAGGAGAATAAATCACAATCGTCTTGATGCCACCGAACGAAGCACACGGTTCACTGCTGAGGATTTCAACAGTCGCCCGCCGACCAGACAGTACAGTTGCAGTTGTCAACCTTTCGGCCAAATTCCGGACAAGGGTAATAGTGCTGTCGCAGATAAACCGAAAGGTGGAAGACGAAAATTCGCGGCAGATGAAGCAACAACATTGAGCGTAATGGCATCGTTCAGCAACAGGCAGACGTCACCTGTCGCATGAATGTTATGGTTAACCGTACCTCCATTCTGACAATTTTTATCGCAGCGTAAACAACACTTCGTACAAAATTCAACAGCTGGATGAGTATGACTGCGACTATCAGGTACAATTCACAAAATGGGGGACGCAGCAGCCGCAGATAAAACCTCGTATTTTCTATTATTCAGTGATGAAGTCGTTTTATTATCAATGATGAGGTGAACAAGCAGAATCTAACTCAAATCCACTATGTACTGATGCGTCTAAAATTTTCACCTCGTAAAAAGCGACCGTCTGTTGTCAGACAACGTCGCCGTTTTCTGGTGTAATTCTCTATTTTTTTATATGACAAATTTCCACTATCCCAATAAAAATATTCGAGTTTATTTCACTGTTTGCCACTCCGACTGGAATTTTTTAAGGTGGTAACAGACTTATGGACCACAGAAAATTGGCATCTAAACTCCAAAAGACGTTGTTATCAACCTAGGAATCACAAAAATTCCAATCAAATCAGTGAATGTGGAACGGAGGAAACTTGTGTGAAATGCAGCTACCTCCGTTATTGGGTCAAAGAACCCACCAGAACCGCAGCTGAAACAAAAACCACCTAGACGTCATCAAAAAAGAAACTGCTGCTTCGCAATGCAGAGAAAGTAATTTCCAAAATTCTTGCAACGTGGTAGTCACAACTCACTAAGAATTTTCGGTAGACTATATTCGCTTTCGAAGGAAAATTAACTGAACTTAAAAAATATTCGCTAATAAGAACAGAACCTTGTTCACCGCTAGGAGCGCTAGTGTTGAACTGTCGCATCTTAACAACTTTTACAGCAATGAATGTCGTGACTATGTATGTCGTGACTACGTACGTTAGACTCTGGTGTAATGAATTATCAGAACTTGCTACAGAAACTGCCCGTGCGTTTCGCCAAATGTGTCCTCTTTGTAACATCTCTGTAAATGCCAGCGGCGTAACATTTGCCCCACTACAATCCCATTGTGATGAAGTTAAGCAAGAAATCACATCGATTGCTTTTACTGGCGGTCTTTGGTTAAAAAATTTCAATTACATAAACTGGTCCACACGTGTTGTCTTGTTTCACGAAAGTTTATTTTACTTTGTTCGACCTAGGTTTCTGGTTATGAGATCACTCTCCTGTACCTAACTCATTCCCAAATACAGTTCTCTGTTTTCTATTACAACTCTGGAAACAATTACATTTGCGTTTTACATTCATAGCAACACCTTTATTTATGTTAGTAACAAACTTGTTGTAATCTCTATATTATATATTTCTGACTAGTTCAAAATGTCTAGTAACGGATAACTAATTTTTGTACCTCAAGAATTTACGTCGTTTCTTCTTTACCGATAATAGATTCATGTTCCCAACTACTGTTTCATTCTACGTAGATGTAGCTAGTTATCTAAAAGAGGTAGCTAACTGAATTATGCCTACTCGTTCTGTAGAAAATATGGGGCTCTTCACACCTGTTTTTAATCTCAAATAATACCTTCTGCATGTAAGACTTCTACAAGTATTGCATATTTGTGCTCCATGTCTAAGCAACGTTCACCAATAGCAAAATCTACCTTTTTTATCTGTGGTGTGTTGATTTCTTATAACATATCTGGTGTATGACAACCAGAATACCAATGTTAACATGATGAACCGCCTTTCCAGTGGTAGGCCCAAGATTTGAAAGTCGCAAATTATTTACTCAAAGGACCTCAATAGGCCAGTAGTTCTTGCTATCAGAGACACGTCTTTAAAATGTAGCATTACGGAACATCTTTTAGTGAGGACTATCTTCGATGGAACGCACAGAACGCTCTACTATGCAATTCATGTGAATTTCCAAATTACAGTGTATAATTTACCGTGGTAAAAACAAAAAATTATACCACTAATCTTAAAAAATATTGGTGAGGTTGTGATTGAACGTTTTGAACGGATGAAGTATGTAAATAATAAGCCGATAAACAAAAAGTAATGCGACATCAACAGCTCTGATAAATGTGTATATTGCCGGTCAGTTAGTCTACTGCACGCTTACAGTTCCCCCAGTGGCGAAAGGAAGTACTTCTGGTATTCGAATGTTTTATGGGAGTGGGAAGAATAGAAATTACTCGCGTACGATGGTATTTCGTACGAAACAGAAGCTGCTTTCGTCGCATAGTGTTCCGTACTCATTTTTGATGCTACTAATCCGTTTTTATTCTACTTTATTTTGATTTGCCACCGGTTTTCGTAATTTATCGCATTTAATGGAGAATCGTGGGTTATTAAGTATGGAAAGAAGGTTATAACATAACGTCCCGTTGCCTTGTTAGTAGCTGTTGACGGAATTCTTATACATAGAAAGAGTTCGGAGTTCCGTTTTAAATAATGTGTAAATTTTTATTGGAGTGGAAGCACGATGCTACACAGTACCCTGATTTCTATTTAAATACATTGATACATTATTTCCACTTGCAAGTTAAACTACCTTTGTTACTAAGGCTACAAATGATATGCAATGACAAAAAGCAATATCATTCAAAGCGAATTACATTGAACTCATTGTGTGACAATATGTAACAGAATAGAATGCCAATTTTATTGAAAGCCGTTCTGTAATAACGATAACGAACAGAAAAGTCGATAAACAAATTAAAATGGAACATGACTAACAAACAACCCATTGTTGTCGAGCAATTTATACTGATTTGTAAGGAACGACAAATTTACATGAATCTACAAAACAATATGTGACGAAACCAAGTTCATTTTTTGTAAGAAAAACTGAATCCTTTAATCCACACAATATTACGTATTGACGCAAAAATCAAGTAGAGTATGAGTAATATATTGGGAGCATAACTCGAAGAGTGCAATACATACAAAACGCCGTAAACTGTGTTACAATTCTGCGTCATGTGATGCCAGGTGATTTGAGGTTTCTACATGTGCTGAGGCGCAAGTATGTCAACTTAATAATGGCCACTGTCTGTAATTTTCAACGTTCAATTAAACAAATAAATAATTTTCCAATAAAATGTACGAAAAGTTAAAATCAAGTTAATATTTATAATTATTTCATTTCCCACTCCTTTGCAACTGAAATAAACCAATCTTTTCCCCCCATACCAATTTGGCCTTAATTTCATACAAGGAATCTCTAGTGAGCTGAAATACACGTTAATTTCTTAATGAACGACTTTCTTTACAATGTTTTGAACGGAGGTTATATTCTGCCACATTCTATTTTCCTAAGTTGTACTTACATGTAAATGTTCGGTATTTCCTTATTGCAGCAGTAAAATATACTTATTTCCTTGTGCTGAAACAACGATATTTCGAGTGAGACAAATGAATAACAGCAAGAATTGAGGAAAGCAGTATCAGTAGCATATTTGAAGTCCAATATGTACAAAAATTGTAATATTTACTAGCCACTACAGCAAACTAAAATAAAATGTGCCAGAACTGGTTCTAACCTCCACAAAAAAAAAAAAAACTGAAATCGTTTATAATGAAATTAAAGTAGACCGCTAGAAGATGCCTTGTGAACAATAATGGCGAAACGCGCAGGGCAAGTAAAATTACTAATTCAGTAGTAATAAATAGTAAAGTCCAATAATTATCAATATAATAGTATGAAGTTGAGTAAAACAGGAAAAATAGTTGAATATGTTAATGTTCAGTTTTTAGTTCTGATTCCTCGAATATATTACTTACCATAGTCTCAAAACCATTCAGTCTCCAGATACGCGGTACTACTATACCATAGTCCAACGTAGGATGTATAAATGAAAAATATTGGTGATGTATCAAATTTGTATTTACAAACAATATAAAGGCAAAGTGGAAAAACTGGATGGGCGAAGAATAAAATAAATTAATACTTTAATAAATTTATTTTCTTTAAAATGGAATAACTGAAACTGATCATTGGTTGAGGGCCCTGTGTAACTGCTTAAGAATTAGAAGAAATAATTGTATTAAATTGCAGGGTAAAATAATGATAACCTCGAAAACTACCAGCGTATGAAGCACGTAAGGATCTCTTCAAAAATTACAAAATCTAACAAGTTTCAATATCAAAGGTAAAAAAAAAAAAAAAAAAAAAAAAAAAAAAAAAAAAAAAAAAAAAAAAAAAAAAACAAGGAAGGAGAAAAAAATTCAGTTAGTGAAGTTAGTGAAGCCCATATTTCATTCACTGAACAATTCTTAAAATCAATTAACTGGTGCCAAAGAGATAGAAAAAAGGTTCACAATTCAGAATATTCCCACCATAAAAACCTCTACAAGAAAGCAAACTTCAGTTGGTGAGGACCACATGACGGACTTTAGATAATTTAATACAAAGGAGCTTTCTGGCTGTGAAGCCAATGCTCCAAAAATTTAATAAACTTTAAACATGATAAAAAATGTTTCAATAACAACAATAAACGGCGCCAAGCTAAATTTTTTTCTTTTTAAGAACAATTATGAAAAGGGGTACCAAACTAGAAGGTAAAGTCTCAGGCTTTAACCTTCCTTTTAAAAATGAGAGCACATTAGGAAGGAGCGCTCCAACTCTTGGAAATATCTAGGTGTGTAACAGCTGATGCTACCTCACCTGCAGTTTAATGAGACATGAAAATAGTTTGATCCAGGGCTTCTCACAACTGAGTTACCTACGGGCGTTTTCCCTCTCACTTGACGTTCGTAAATGAGGCAATCCTTGCGCCGGTGTTCAGTCCCAGGACGCCGTTGGGTTTCCATGCCGTACACTGTAACAAACAACAAAAACTGCAGTACCAGGCTAGGAAATATATTAAAAAGTCTAAAAACAAACAAAGTAGCAATCAATTTTACCAGAGGGTGCGGTTTTACACAATTGCAACCACGTTCTGCTACCAGTTGATACCTCAAATTTGTATTCAAAAAGAAAATAAAGACGAAGTGGAAGGACTGGGAGAGTAACCAATAAAATAAATTGTTACTTTATTGGATTTATTTTCTATAAAATGGAATAATTGAAATTGTTCATTAGGTGAAGCCCCTATTCAGTTGCTTAAGTATTTGAACAAATAACATGTATTAAATTGCAGGGTAAAACAATGATAACTTCGAAAACCCACAGCGGGTGAAGCCCATTTTGATCTCTTCAATAAATTACACAATAGTTCTAGTTTTAATATCAAGGGTAAAAACATCAAGAAACTAGAAAAACGTCAGTGAGTTTTAAGTCCCTAATTAATTCACTGAACAATTGTTTACAACAAATAACTAGTACCAAAGAGAAAGTTAAAAATAACAGAATAAAAAAAATCTACGGGTGAACTCTGATTGAGCCCTTCACAGTTCACCATATTTCTAGTTTAAAAAAAAGTACAACAACGCAAACTACACTTGGTGAGGACAGGTGACAGACTTTACATAATTTAATACAAGGGAGCTTTATGGGGGTGAATCCAGGGCTTCAAAATTTCACTCTCCATAAACATGTTTAAAAATGGATAACAACAAGAAAAGGTGCCAAACTTAAATAGTTCTTTAAAAAACAATGAATAGGGCACCAGAAGGCAAAGTCTCAGACTTTAACCTCCCTTATAAAAAGTAAACACATCATAACTGAACACAAGTGAGAAATTGGAAGCCATTAATAGAATGCTTAAACATAATTAGTACATATAAATTCGCTACACAGATTATATGATGCAATCAAGATTGATCAACCTACATAAATACACATTACACTAAAGTGGAATTTTAGGTGCAACGGTGTTCTGAAGACACCTGTTCCATGGATTACACTTCAATTCAAAACCCGAAACGACTGGAGTTGGTTAGCAGAGCAGCCGTCAAACACCAACATGCATCAAATTCGGTTGTAAAAATTACGAGACGGTAGCCCGCTCTCCTTTTTTAAGTTGGAGAAACGACAGCGTGGTTATAATACATCACGCAGAACAACTAGAAACAGGACGAACACCTAAGTTGAAACGTGGTAGTTATCATGGTATACGAAAAGGAGTTTCTTCTTATGAAATTGCGTGCTTATGGAATATATCGCAAATTTTGCGGTTGGATTCACGATTTCCTATCAGAATGAACACAGTTCGTTGTAATTGACGGTAAGTCATCGAGTGAAACAGAAGTGATATCTGGCGTTCCACAGGGAAGCTTGTTTATACACTATTTAGGAGACAATCTGAATAGCTCCCTTAGATTGTTCGCGGATGATGCTGTCGTTTATCGGTTAGTGAAGTCAACAGAGGATCAAAAGCAACTGCAAAGCGATTTAGACAAAATTTCTACGTGGTGCGAAAATTGACAATTGACACTAAATAAAGAAAAGTGTGAAGTACACATGACCACTAAAAGAAATCCGCTGAAATTCAATTACGCGATAAATCAGTCAAACCTTAAGGTCGTAGTTTCTACCAAATACCTAGGAGTTACAATTACGAACAACTTTGACTGGAGAGAACACATAGAAAATATTGTGGGGAAGGCGAACCAAAGGTTACGTATCATCGGCAGAACGCTTCGAAGATGCACCAGCTCCACCAAAGAGACTGGCTACATTACACTTGTGTGTCCTCTCCTGGAGTACTGTTGCCCCTTGTGGGACCCTCACCAGGTGGGATTGACGGAGGACATTGAGAAGGTTCAGAGAAGGGCAGCTCGTTTTGTTCTATCACATTACGGGGGGGAAAGCGTCACGGAAATGTTGCACGAATTGGGGTGGAAATCATTAAAAGAAAGACGTTATTCATTGCGGCGTGATCTGTTTCCGAAGTTTCAGTCACCGACTTTTAGTTCTGAATGTGAAAATATTTTGCTAGCACCCACCTACTTAGGGACACATGACCATCCCAATAATGTAAGAGAAATCAGATCGAAAACGGAACGATTTAGGTGTTCTTTCTTCCCGCGCGCTATTAGAGAATGGAACGGTAGAGAAAAGTTATGAAAGTGGTTAATAAACCCTCTGCCAGGCACTTGAATGTGATTTGCAGACTATCTATGTAGATGTAGTATTTAAACTACCACTCACAGAGACAGTAATTGGCAGAGGGGCGGATAGAACACGGCCTCAAAGTACGTCGGTGGTCATGGCAGGTAGAGTGACTCGGCTAAATAAGGGGATAATTGCCCTGGTCATACTTTAGGAAAACACTCGATTGTAACAACAAGATGCTCGCAGATTGTACGATGCACCGCCCAACATCACAAAACAACCCCGAGATGAGGATGGTTAGCCACACGACAGGGAGCTATGAGATGTATAGCGCAACTTATCAGATCCGCAACAGTGAAAGTATCGATGTCCCGTGTTATGTGAACAGTCGTTCTATCGACATAGCACGACCAAGTGCGCCACAATTTTGCCGAAAGGAACGGCCGAAGATTCCTCCAAGAACTTAAGAACCAGCATCATCCATTGCTGAGGTGCGGAATGTGATTTGCATTGAAGTGTTAGTGCTGGAGTACATCAGCCGACATGACAAATCTGTCTCCGACCCCACACAAGCTTACGGGTTTGTTCCACACTGTACTCTCCACGCACACTGCCAGAATAACCACTTATTACTCTGGGATACAACTGCTTTGAACCGCCATTGCCAACGGGAGCCTGGCGCTGCCACTAAGACTATCGGCTCACCGGCCCCACAGCGCAAGGTATCGCACAGTCAGTTCACCAGATTTGCGCATAATAGTTCGCGATCGGGAGCGCTCACTTAAGCTCGCGGTCTGCCGCGAACTAGCTCGCTCTTTTAGTTCGTCCGCTCCCAGTGACGGCTGAGCGACGTGGTCTGTGCGTGCAGGTGGAGGGGAAAGATCCCCCATCTAGCTGCTTCATGTGCTTGATGCTTGAACCGCTAACGATATCACACAAACCAAAAGAAACAGTTTGTGGATAATTTCTCGCGTTTAAGTTTAGAGTTATCTCTATATCTTGGCATTATGGAATTTATTAGTCAGATATTGCAGAGTGCAGAACACATCAAAACAGAAATTTTGTAGTACTGAACTATGTAATCTAGCAGGCAGACGCTCACCTTGAAATGACTCATCAACAGAAGGCAAACACGTGATTTTTAATTCTGCTACGCGCCCTCTCGCTATTGCCCGTCGATCTTCGGAAAAGAATCCAACGAACTAGGAAGCGAGATACGTTTGGCATAATCGTCCGCTGCTCCTAGTTCGTCCGCTGCTCCTAGTACGTCCGCTCTTTTTGGCTTTTGCTACCGCTACTAAAAGAGCTCCTTTTTATGACAGCTTTTTTATATAATGAATCAGTGTTGCCAAAGCGTGTGCTATTACCCGTGTTTTTGGGCAATTTGACATCAAATACTTAGGCAAATAAACCAATTATTTACACGTATGGATGATACAATGGTATTCAATTACTTTGCATACAGAGTATTCGTAGTACTTTATTATTAAAATAGATACTTTTGGCAGTGAACTATGAAACTACAGCTGAGCTGCATCTCAGCTCAGAATGAAGGTAACTGGAAGAAGGGAATCACGCGATTCTGCACGCTCTCCCGTCATCTCGTTGTTCCCCGTCAGTCTTCGGAAAAGGAGAGGTCGAACGTAGAGGCGAGGGACCTGCGAACTAGTTCGTGTAGTTCGCCTGTGGGAACGCTCTTCCGAACTAGTTCGTTTGCGAACTACACAAGTCAACAGTTCAATCCCCACGACTGACTACCGGCACAGAGCGACCCGGGACCTTATCAACGTGTGCATGAACAACCGACCATTGATAAAGGCAACAACGCCGTTGGTGGTAGCAGGCGAAACTGCTATCGATCCTAACAAGTCCTGCATCTTTACATGCACGAAGAAGTTCATACCGATGTGCTCATCAAGGAATGAGACTTATACGTAAGTCACAAGGTAGATGTAGGTAATATAAGGAGGTAACAATTTCAAAGTTTTGGTATGGTAAATGCTAACAGCCGTCATGTATGTAATAAAATGTACCTTTAAAGCATCAGTTGTTTTATTAAAATCCTCAAAATCAATTACTTCGGTCCAGTATCATCATCATAGATAAACTACACAAAAAAAAAAGAGAAAATAATTAATGTACACAATAAAAAAAGTATCAGACTACATTGTGATATAAGGTGGGATTAAGGTTGTTTATATAATTATCAACTTTGTTTTAATGTAAACCGCTTTAAGACGATGATCACTCTCGTTTTGTCACTTGTAACACATTATATTGATGGAGATGGCATTTAATGTTGGAAGCTGTGACAATTGTATCACATTTTATTTCTTGATGTAAACTTTTTATATGCACTTATTTTTAAAATTTGTTGATCACTGCACTTTGTAACTTTGTTTACTTAGGCTTAACTAAAGATGTTGTGCCAAGCATACTCCACACCCATTAAGAATGACTCCATAATTGTATATTCAATTTCGATAGCATAGATTGTGATGGTCTTTCACTTTAATGCAGTTGGCATTATGCACTTTTCAGTATCCATAGTCTATTCTCTCATTTCATGTTTGTTTTGACTATGATAATATAGTATGACATTCGTAATTTTATTGAAAGTGACTCCTGCTGTTTAAGCCAAATCTATTTTATTTAATGCTGTTGACTAACCTGTTTTAATAGCTTGTAAGTATTTATAATAGTAAGTAGTATGGTACTTTCACTTTTCCGTCCTATGTGTGTTATTTTGCATCTTACTTTGTTTTTTATTGTGTACATAAATTATTTCATTTTGTATTTTTGTGTAGTTTATCTATGATGATGGTCCTGGACTGAAACTAGTTGATTTTAAGGATTTTAATAAAACAGCTGATGGTTAAAGATACATTTTATTAAAAATAAGGTTGGATACACTGTATCAAAACCAGGAGCCACCATGGCTCAACCTCCTTGCCTCAGACCTGAATAAGAGGATATAAAACTGCTCGATCTTTATATTATGACCATGTTTGGCTCAATATCACACCAAATGAGCTTTAAAATATATGAAATATCACAATCGAAAATTACAAAAAGAAAAAAAAAAAAGAAAAAAATGTGCATACACTGCTCTATTGACATTGAAATCACCTGTTTGAAATTAAAAATACGGGATTTCTCTCTTTATTAATCAGTCACTTGGAGCGCTGCTGTCCTGTGTTTTCATATCGTAACACGAGCTTCACATTTCTTATAATTTGCCTTTTCTTGATTCCTAGACTTCGTACAAAAATCATGTCTCCTTAGAGAAAATATCTTTCTTGTAAAGTGTGTAACATTGCAGTTTATACTACTTTGAACTAGTGGACAAATACAGCTCTTATAGGTTTGTCTTCCTATGACTATAAGTAATACTGACGCACTATCTGCAGCTGCATCTTATATGGTCATTGCACGACATAAACTGGTTCGTATTCGCTCGCGTGATGACAGTCCGTCAGTTCTCAGAAATCCATTGCACCAATGTGATTCTTCATTCACTCTGCAAGATTGGATAACCAGCTGAATGTACTGCAGGGTTTGTAACTCTTAAATATTTCGCCTGCGCTCTTAATTGTGTGAAGCTTCGTTATCACTGCGAAGCGTTATTTTTCTTCTGGTGTTCATGGAGCAAGTTAATGGTTTCATTCTGAACATTTCTTGCATGCGAATGATGTCAATTTGATGAAAAGTGATAAATCATCTCATAACCCACTCGGTTCGCCGTGTAGTCTGACGCACCGCTTTCCGAGACAGGAAGGCGTACCACCCCGGTTCGTATCCTCCCGGCGGTTTAACGAAAGGGGTCGGAGTGCCGGCCAGCCTGGACGTGGTTTTTAGGCGGTTTTCCACATCCCCCTAGGTGAATACCGGACTAGTCCAAAAGTCCCACCTCAGTTACACGACTCGCAAACATTTCTTAACACTTTACACTTTCACACATATAAGATTAAACGCAGACATTGGGGTACACGTTTCCTCCCGGGGGGCATGGGGTGGCGGCAGGAAGGGCATCCGGCCACCCTGTAAATATTAACAGGCCAAATCCGAGTTTAGCACAGTGTCGACCCTGATTGTGAAGGAAAGGGCCAAAGAGAGACAGACAGATAAATCATCTCATACAAAATGATCTGTACTCATTTTTGTGCCCCCCTGGTGATCATGGTGATTCATTAGTACCTAATATCTCTCCCACAATAACTGTTAATACAAAACTTTCAAATGAGCATTAACAGAGATGGAACACCGCACTCAACGATTCCTTTACGTTCAATGCAAATTTGGCACTACTTTTTTTTATCACTGCGTAACAGCTTATACCGAGCTGAACAATCCGCCATTTTGAATCCCAATCCGGCGAAAGAGATGTACGTTTTCTGTGCTTTTGCGAAGTGAGTCAGCATATATTTTGTGATTTTATTGTTTCACAGTGTGAAATGATCGGTTTTGCTGCTCCAAACCGTTTAAATAATAGCAAACATTGTCGCGAGGCCTATAGGTTTTGTCGGTCTCCTTCAAATATAGATCGGCGTAAAAGGTGTCTTATAAATTCCAGACGCCAAAATCAAGTAACTCTCTGTGTAAATTTAAGGACAAAACCTTTTTTTTCACTCGTTTTAGAATTAGTTAGTGTCAAAGAGAGATAGTATTGAAAATATAGGCCTTTACATGTAAGCAATGGTTTATTTTAATTTCGCTTCAGGTTGTTAACATGCCATACATTGTGTTTAAAGCAAGCAAGCAAATAAGGAGTTATTCCAAGGGCTGTTAATGGTGTATTAAATGATGCATGAGTTCAGCTGCCTTTGACCAGCTAGTGGTTTTTAAATTATATTTTTAGAAATTTTCAGTGTTTAATTTAAATGTGACTGTCAACACGGGAATATGTAGGCCTAAGCCAAGTTGGGAACATAATGTCTGGAAAAAGTAATAATAAATTGAAGTACGCAACCAATGGGTACAGAAAATAAGTCGTACAGGAAAGGCATTACATTCAAAACAGTATACAACATTGACTTTATTTCAAAGTGCATACTACCAGAGTGACATTATTTGGTAGTTATCTAACGAAACCAGACGACAGAAGGTATTAAACACATTTTTGACGTAAAATCTTGTCTGAAATATGGTGTGTGTAAAACATGCGAGACATTAGAGGGGAACACGCGGAATACAGTATCGTAATTCAACATTATTCCGTAACTGTTTTCGAATGCAACTCTTAGTTACCGTAAACGTATGTGGATGTACCATTTATGCACCAGAAAATACGATAATTGTAACGTATTTTAACTGTATGTAGTAAATATTTAGAAAGGCTTCATATGCTTTTCTTTAGATGTAAGTCAACGTACACATGTGTAAATATCCATGTAATCATTAACTTTAAGTTGCTTGCGTCTTACAGTCAAATGTAAGCAAATGAATTTACTATGTTGTACAATTTTCTGCATTAGGGAAGTATATTTAGTGGCCTTAAGAGCTTGTTAAAAAGCGTATGTGTTCCATCGTCTTTAAATGCGCGCTTTCAACATGGGATTCAAAATGGCGGATTGTTCTGCTTGTACTATACAGTGCTCTAGTCTAGCCGTAAACGCCATAACGTTTTCTCTTCTTATTCAGAGTGCTTCTGTTTGTATATATTTATTTTGTCACGCCTCGTATTTAAAACATCATCGTCTTGATATTCGCCTAGGATAGGTACATTTATTTCTAAAGTTGTGTATGGCCATTACATTAATATTAATGAAATGTGATATTTGCAATTTTTCGGAACTATCGTGGCTACCTTTATAGAAGTATTTGGATGTTTGGAAACGGACTCAATAAGAAATTTAAATTAGCTTTCACTATGGCGGGCGTTATTACTCCATAGAGATAAACTGCATTATTCACATACAGCGAATACAATAAAATCTACATTGCTTACGTAATAAAGAAAGTTTTCCCGAATTTCATCGTAACGTCTAATAAGCTGTTTTAAATGAAAAGAACACGTGCTATATACAGCCAGAAATAGCTTCCGTCTTTGGACTGAGATTTCTAATTTTGCTGGCGAAACTCATTTCGCAGCCGGAGAGCTAAATTTGTCTTCATTTTCCAGAATTTCATTAAACTTTATCAGTGAGTGCGGCCAGATATTGACGAATGTCTCTAAATAGACCTCGCATATTTAAAGTATACTTATTAGAATCCTCGGTTTGTTTCAGCTAATTACCACCGCAGACGTTTCGACACAGCTGTGCGCACAAGTCTCAAAGACTCGCCTCTCTCTGAAAATATGTCTTGAGGCTGGAGCAAGGTTAAAGACACGTCATCTTGCCTGCCTCATACCTTAACATCTCGCTCATCGAGTGACCCACCGCTGTGATGCAATGCGTTTCAAGAAGAGGGTACACACAAAAATTATTTTAGTACGAAACAGCAAAAAATTTCTGTACATGTGCAGTCGCGCGTAGTACAAGCCCGTATCTGCTAGACCCTCCATGGTCAGTCTGATTTCCCGTTGATTTACAGGATGACCCATATTACAGAAACAAGAATCAGCAGGTAGAGAAATATTGTCATACACGCTTAAAATGACATGGACTTAAAATGTTCCAATGTTTGTACAGATTATGGGACTTAACTATGGGGTCATCAGTCCCTAAACTTAAGAAACCACTTATGAACTAACTGATTCTAAGGACGGCGGAAATATCCATGCCCGAGGGGGGATTCGAACCCCCGACCGCAGTGGCCGTGCAGGATGGACTTAACTACTGCGCATACCAGTCAACAGATGACGTTGAATAGTAACAGTACCTGCTAGACCCTCCATGGTCAGTCTGATTTCCCGTTGATTTACAGGATGACCCATATTACAGAAACAAGAATCAGCAGGTAGAGAAATATTGTCATACACGCTTAAAATGACATGGACTTAAAATGTTCCAATGTTTGTACAGATTATGGGACTTAACTATGGGGTCATCAGTCCCTAAACTTAAGAAACCACTTATGAACTAACTGATTCTAAGGACGGCGGAAATATCCATGCCCGAGGGGGGATTCGAACCCCCGACCGTAGTGGCCGTGCAGGATGGACTTAACAACTGCGCATACCAGTCAACAGATGACGTTCAATAGTAACAGTTAGAGAGATATAATGAAAATTTATGCTTACTGTAAAAATAGACGTCTCTCTCTCGCTCTCTCTGTGGTGTGTGTGTGCGTGTGTGTGTGTGTGTGTGTGTGTGTGTGCGTGTATGTTTGTGTGTGTGTGTGTGTGTGTGTGTGTGTGTGTGTGTGTGTGTTTCACATCCTCTAAATTACTGGGACTATTTCAACCAAACGTGGCCCACATACTCCTTGCGTAATTAAACTATGTTATTGTTCAAGAGTGACCTCCGTGTCATTGCAATCATTTGTGTCAATTTTTCAACTGTTAACGGTCTTTCGAGTCACGCTACATTTAGGAAGTCTCCTACTATAATTTCGGTGCCGGCTTAACTTGAATGACACCAATTTCAAATCTATCGTTTAAAATGGAAATAGGCCGAGCGAGAATGTGTAATAAGAGTACCTCATCGGACTCGCATTTGTAAGGACCGTGGTTCTTGCTTTGAGCAATCCTGATACTTTTCGTGGTTTCCCAAATGAATCCAGGCCAATCCGAGAATGGTTCCCTTGATACGACACAGCTGATTTCATTCTCTGTCCTTATCACAACTTATCCGAGATTATGTTTCGTCTCTAGTGAGCACACTGCCGATGGTGAGTGGTATGGACCACACGAAAGTTGATTTGACCTAAATTGGTATTCATGGGTTATTGAGACCGTTGATTATAAATTTAATAATAAGACTTAAAATTCTAATAATGGAGAGTCCAGGTTAGAATTAATAATATAATAATAAGGACAGTTTACAACTCACCACAGAGACGTGGTGACGATCTGCGACAGGCATATACAAAAGACACACACATACAACATTACCAGCTATCGGCCATGGCCTTCCTTAAAAAATAGGGCATTAACGCAATCACACTTTAGTGATTCGATGTGTGGCAGCCGGAGGTGATGGTTGTATGACTGTGTTGTGTGCCTGTGTGATTGCGTTAATGTTATATTTTCTGAAGAAGACCATGGCCGATAGCTGGAAGTGTTGTATATGTGAGTCTTTTGTATATGCCTGTCGCAGCTAGTCGCCACGTATTTGCGGTGAGTTGTATGGTGACTTCAAATTTCGAAATACAAGATCGAAAATGGCTCACCACCTCTTCATTAGTAATTGTTTCGAATTTCACTGTAATCATGTGTAACGATCTTCGAGTTCGTTGATAACGAGTTCTATATTATAATTTCAAAATTAAAAGTGCCAATTAAGATTATAATATGACAATCACAATATAGAAAAAGGTTGTCTTGCCTTTGAACTTTATATTGAAAATCGTTGAAGTACCAGTTATTGGCAATAACATGTACAATTAAAAATATATAAAAAAGAAAACACAGTGAAAATCATTTTATTTCACTTTCAATAGTTCTAGCTCCTTTTGAGGGCTTTTTTCGTATCTCAAAACGTTTCTGTCGTCCGGGGTTCGCGACTGCGATTATTTTACTTCCCGTCACGCCGAGCGGTCTGGAGCACCACGTTACTGATCGCGCGGTTTCTCGCGTCGTATGTTCGAATACTCCCTCGGGCATGGATTACAAACATTTGATTTTTAATTTCCGATTTATATCGAAGATGTGGCAAATTTTCAAAGCAAGGAATCCATCCGTGTAGGGTTGATCATTTGCATTACGAATGATTAGAAATATTAATCACTATACTTTTTACAAAAGTGAGATTAATTTTTTACATTGTTATGCACACGTAACAGCGCATCGATGATGTAGTATAATAGCGCTACAGTCCTTTCCATTAACCATTCTGTACACCATTTCAAAATTCATTACAACTTTTTTTTTTCCTGCCAAACCGTCTGGAGGAACTAGAGACACCACTTGGTCGTCAATATGTTTATTTCAGGTGTGAAATGAAGTCCGCTATTTGGGACTCTGTAGGACTATAAAGGCCACTGGTGGTGATACGGCTGATCGTTTCTTGATGCGTTTTGAAGTAATCCTCATCAGAATGTAAGCCTGGGGTAAAACTTATTAGTAATCGTATATCGTCAGCAGGTATGACTTTTACATGAGGTTTACATTCTGATGATGATTACTTCGAAACGCCGAAACGCGTAAAAAAATGAACAGCCGTATCACCATCAGTGGCCTTTATAGTCCTCCAGAGTCCCTGCTAGCACTTTCTAATAACTGAAATATATATCTTCTCGTTCAAAGTAAACCCAGAATTTTTAGGTAAAAACTGTAGTTTTATAGAGCTACAAAAACGAGACATGAACGTGCAGGATTTTTTCCATACCACCACTTCTTTTTTGTAATAAACAATTATTTGTTGAAACTAATTACAGTGCTAGCAATGAAGTTATGAAACTTTGGCGTCTGAATCTCTTGAATCAGTAAACTGTTATTTGCACTCACTGTGACCCGAAGAACTGTCAAAACCACATGTAAGTACCAACACGCATATTTTAAAGTTTCTAGAATAATATTTTGACAGTGTCTTTTTGAACATGTAAAATTCTTTGTGGTGTATCATTCAGAAGCGCTAGTACAATGATTTCAGCACGCGACTTACTTATTCGTATATGTGATGGGTGACACCGAGATTTGGGTTCCACTATTTTTTTTGTAAAATGGGATAGATAATTGAATTGTGATTTTTCGTTGAATTTCTGAAAAGAACATGCTAACATTTAGATAATTATCTATCAACCACACCCAATAATGTCCGCTGGATTGCAGCATTCCAGATCGAGCAGATATCACACGTTTCCACATTACAAAAACTCTTCCACATTTATAACATAACGTAAGTTGGATCTTTTAGTTACAAAAATGATACAGGTTTAAGGCTATATTAAAATATGGGTCCGGGTTTACGTATTACAGTTATAAAATGGAAGGAAACAGTTATTGTAGAGACAGACAGATGTTCATCGTGCTCCGGGTCGTTTATTTTTATCTAAAAAATACAGGACCAGGTAGGGGGTGCAAATTTTTTTCTATTCTATTACAAAACATCATAAGCTATATGCCATATGTATTTAGAAAAGTGAAAAGGTGGCGGTTAACAGCTTTTGAATATTTGTATAATGTCATGTTGACCACAGCTGCTTAATGTATAAGCTCAAAGCTACCGGTCTTGGTTAATACACCATTATCAAGCGTCAGTAAAGTTTAACCAGTTGATTAACGTGACATGTTACTATCGTGAAAAAAAATTGAAAATAAACATTTTTGACTTACTAGATATGTCTTCCCAGCGACAACTTATTACAAACTATTTTTAACAAACTGGAAAAACATATCTAGCAAGTCAAGTAAGATATTTTACCAACTGAGAGAGGAAGAGAAATATTTTATAATTTGAAGAAGTTATGGACAAAACCACTTGTACGTATGAAACGAATGTGGGGGATAGCCTAATCCCGGCAATACGAGAGAAACGAAGTTGGAACATTGGTTCGTACCTGGGAATATAAACATACCGCTTCCTCTTCCAGTTTGCAACAAATCTCGCATGACTAACTTTATATCAATTTACTATGACTGCCACATCATTAATTTGTGTAAACATGTTTGTAGCGCCGCTTCCGTTTTCTATTCATTTCAAAATGGGCGGGAGGATTGAGACTGTTTCGTCCCATGTCGAATGAAGACGGAGTGTAACAAGTGTTAGAAACATAGCTCTGAATGGAATTGATGCCATCAACGCCTAAAATCAACTACTTTCAATCGAAATATACCAAGACTAAACGCTGCTATAAATGTAATTGATTTTTACGATTTAACATGTATGTAATAATTGTTTTTATTTGAAAACATCTGGTTTCTGTTTTCTATAAATGTTCCTTTAATACAAATGTTTGTAAATCTTATGGGACTTAACAACGGGGTCATCAGTCCCTAAACTTACAAACTACTTATGAACTACTTACGAACTAGGACGGCACAAATATCCATGCCCGAGGGGGGATTCGAACCCCCGACCTTAGTGGCCGTGCAGACCGTGACTGAAGCGCCTCAGTCCCCTCGGCCCCGCGGCCAAATGTTGCTTTCACTGCATTAAAGGTCTTACTGAACAATACAATGAAACTTCACATTCATAGTATTTACAATTTTTACATTACTATTAGTTTCCTTCCCGTCTGAGTATAAATATAAATGTGGTGGTAGTACAGACCAATACTGAACATTAGATGAATAGATAGCGTAGCTAAGAAAATAACTGGACAGGAAGACATTTGTGGCATATTTCGACTAATGGAAGGGATCGATTGGTCAATCAGATTCTTCAACATCACGTAATCGCCAATTTAGCATTGCAGGGAAGTTGGTGGGATAAAAGTCGCAGAGGGAGATGATGATACGAATACAGTAAGCCTTTTCAAAAGTATGTAGGTTGCTGTTGTTATTCAGAAATTAAGAGGCTTGCACAGGTAGGGTAGTGCGGAAAGCTGCATCAAATTAATCTTTGGACTGAATATCACAACGACACCGGAGGCTGAAACAACTGCCATTCGCTAGCATAATTTGCGAAACCATTATGGAAGAGGGACGGATCGGCGGGATGATTGTGGTATCGGAGGAACTGTTCATCTATCCAGCAGAGTTTGAAGATGTTATTTTTTCTTACCATTGTCCCTGGATTCCGTTCAAAGCTGGTGTAAACGGCACGTACGAGTGTGGTTTGAAAAGTTCTTGGAAAGGAATAGAAAAGAGTTACTTACATCACTTAAACTTTTTTTTCATTGTAATCTCCTTGTAGATTAAAGAACGTGGTCTAAATATGTTGAAGTGCCTTGATCCTATCTCGAAAATGAGATCCCACCAGGCATGCAAATACAGTTCTTCGTTTGACGTGGATCTTCTTCCACCAAGTGAAATTATCATTTTTCGGCGGAGAGGTGAAATAAGGCGAGTGTGGCAACAATTCACACATTAATTCGCATTACTTTTGCCATGCCGACGACGCATATATGAGGGCGCTCATTGTTTCAATGGAAGATGAGTTCCTTTCTTACTCAACGTAGCCTTTTAAGCGTATCTTTTGTTGCAATTTGTCCAGAAGGTTAGCATAGTATTCTCCAGTAATTCTCTGCCAAGTGGGGAGATAATCTACAAATAGAATCCCCTTCACATCCCAGAACACTGACGCCGTGACCTTGTCGGCCGAAAGACTTGTCTCTGCTTTCTTTGGTGGCGGAGAATCAGCATGTTTCTATTGCTTTGACTATTTTTTTGTCTGTGGGGAATAGTAGTATAACCTAGGTTCATCTGTAGTCACAAACTGTCGCAAAAATCTTATTAGTTTCTCCCAAAACGGGCCAAATATTGTTGCGATATGTCAGCGTTTTTGATCCAGCGTCAGTAGTCTCGCACCAACCTTTCAGATAATTTCTTCAGTCCTAATTCTTCAATTAATGTTCATACAACCTTTCATATTACATCTGGCAAGCGTGAGGATTTTCACGAACTTTCAATCGACGATCCTCCATGGTCCTTTTGTGTTCTTTCGCAATCATTTTTGGAGTAGTGATACATCTTCATACATACTCCGCAATGCAGCCAAAGGAGCGTGTCTGAGGTTACTCAGTAACACTATTAGTTACTTGATTTCCTGTTCCAATCCCATACAGAAGAAGGGCAAAAATAATGCTTGTATTCATGCTTAAGAGACCTAATGTCTCTGATCATATGTGGTTTTTACGCGAAATGTAGTTTGGTGTCAGTAGAATCGTTCTGCAGTCCGCCCTCTAAATTTCTTAAACAATATTTATGGAAAAAACGTCGCCTTCCCCCTAAGGAAACCCATTTCAGTTCCCGAAGCATTTCAGTAGCACTCGCGCCTTGATCGATTCTACGTTCTAGCCGCCCGCCTCTGAATGCCTCTTTGTCCTCAATTAAACCGATCTCGTGGAGATCCCAAACAATTGAGCAACACTCAAAAACGGAGTCGTAAAAGCTTTATACATACTGAAACTTCCTGGCAGATTAATATCGTGTGGCCGCGGTGGAGTAACCGAGCGGTCTAAAGCATCTCGATAGGGAGCGCGCGGTTGCCCGCCGTGGAGGTTCGAGTCCTCCCTGGGGCATGGGTGTGTATGTTGTCCTTAGGTTAGTTTATCTACGTTCAAGTAGTTTGTAAGCTACGGACTGATGACCACGCAGTTTGGTCCGATAGTTTAACAAACATTTGAACTTTCAATCTGCAGTGGGGTGTTAACTGACATGAAACTTCCTGGCAGATTAAAATTGTGTGCCGGAACCGGGACTCGAACCTGGGACCTTTGCCTTTCGCGGGCAAGTGCTCTACCGACTGAGCTACCCCGACACGACTCACAATGCCACCTCACAACTTTACTTCCGTCAGTAACTCGCCTCCTACTTTCCAAACTTCACAGAAGCTGTCCTGCGAAACTTGCAAGACTAGCACTCCTGCAATAAAGGATATGGTGGAGACATGGCTTAGCCACAGCCTAAGGGATGTTTCCAGATTGAAACTTTCACTCTGCAGCGGAGTGTGCGCTGACATGAACACAATTTTAATCTGCCAGGAAGTTTCATATTAGCGCACACTCCGCTGCAGAGTGAAAGTTTCATTCTGGAAACATCCCTTAGGCTGTGGCTAAGTCATGTCTCCACCATATCCTTTCTTCCAGGAGTGCTAGTGTTGCAAGATACGCAGGAGAGCTTCTGTGAAGCTTGGAAAGTAGGAGGCGAGTTACTGACGGAAGTAAAGTTGTGAAGCGGCATCGTGAGTCGTGTTGGGGTAGCTCAGTCGGTAGAGCAGAGAAAATATCTGAGAATTCTATTTTCTAATTTATTCAACATTAAATGTAATCATCATCTTTATATTCAAAACAATAAATTTATTCTTCCTAAATCAAATTTATTCAACAAGATATTTCAAAACAGAAATTAAGGTTCGATTTCCGGTTCCGGCACACAATTTTAATCTGCCAGGAAGTTTCATATTAGCGCACACTCCGCTGCAGAGTGAAAGTTTCATTCTGGAAACATCCCTTAGGCTGTGGCTAAGCCATGTCTCCACCATATCCTTTCTTCCAGGAGTGCTAGTCCTGCAAGTTTCGCAGGATAGCTTCTGTGAAGTTTAGAAAGTAGGAGGCGAGGTACTGGCAGAAGTAAAGTTGTGAGGCGGCATCGTGAGTCGTGTCGGCTTAGCTCAGTCGGTAGAGCACTTGCCCGCGAATGGCAAAGGTCCCAGGTTCGAGTCCCGGTTCCGGAACACAATTTGAATCTGCCAGGAAGTTTCACATCAGCGCACACTCCGCTGCAGAGTGAAAGTTTCATTCCTTCTATATGCTGTCTTGGCCGACCACTGCATCATCTTTTAAGCTCTCCGAGCAAATTTAAAAATGCATTTGTCCACCTGGAAATGGTTGAATATGAAGGAGAAGAGTACATCAAAGTTTTCTGGAAATCGGCATGAATGTCCTTTCGTTTTATTCCTTTCCTTACAAAGTACTTAATCTAGATTTTTTCCATCTTCGCAGATATTTACAAGGGAACAAGAGAGCCATGTCACTGGCACAGCTATCTTCCTAGAGCACTGTCATGGCACGTGTTTACAGGCAACAGACCAATGGATATTACGTGCACAACTCGTTGCGCTGGCTCTGACCTTTCTTGGTGATTCAGAGAACCCCTCGTATTTTCCAGGAGGTACAGGCCACCGGAGGGCGTTTTCCGGGCCGTTCGCAGGTCCAGAACGACCAGGTTGGTCCCGACAGGACAATTTGTGATCCAATCGCAGGCGCGCGCGGTCCTGGACACCCCTCCCCCCACCCCTCCACCAACAAAGTGGGCGCGGCGCCGGTCGAGCGAAGTTAATTAAAATTGTGGCGGCAGTTGCTTATTGGCAGAGGGCGGAAGTGCTGGAGGTGAGGCGCGGCCTTTAGGAAGCGGATCACGGAGCTATCGACCGCCGGTCTGTCTTTGTAACCAACTCAATTACTGCCGGGGTGGAGTAGCCGAGCGGTCTAAAGCGTCTCGCTGCGGAGCGCGCGGTTGCTTGCCGTGGTGGTTCGAGTCCTCCCTGGGGCATGGGTATGTGTGTGTTGTCCTTAGGTTAGTGTACCTAGGTTTAAGTATAATTACGTAGGCTTCCGCGGCCAGAGTCAGATGACATAACAGTTTTCTGGGTATTGTACCGCGTCATGATGTAAGGCTATTACTTAAATAACCGACGTTTCGGCCAACGTTACAGTGGCCTTCACCTTGGTATATACCCAGATTAAGGCCACTGTAACGTGGGCCGAAACGTCGGTTATATAAGTAATAGCCTTACATCATGACGCGGTACAATACACAGAAAACTTTTATGTTATAGGTTTAAGTAGTTTGTAAGCTACGGACTGATGACCACGCAGTTTGGTCCGATAGATTTACAAACATTTGATTTTTTTTAACTCAATTACTCGGCCTTCTGTCACATGGTCGTGGAACGCCTTGAGTACCAATAGAAATAGTAGCAGTGCATAATACGGCACACCAAAAGAAGACTATGTGATCAAAAGTATCCGGACACCTGGCTCAAAATGACTAACAAGTACATGGCGCCCTCCATCGGTAATGCTGGAACTCACAAGGAGAGTACATGGGCTCGAACAAACATATCTGTATGAACGTTTGCTTACAGGATCTCTACGTACACCTCAATGTGCTGGTGGGTGTCGTTTTTCTGCAAAGCTCTGCAACCATGCTCTAGGTAGCACTGTAGATCTAATTGTAGACGCCATACGTAATGCAGATACCTTATGTAATAATTATCAACATGTTCTTTAGCGAATTGTCAGCAAAAGCCGTGATGATAGTGGCAACTTTAAGCTTCTTTCCGAAAGACAGTTGGTATTCACTGCCACTGCTTCCATCGCATCTTCCCGCACTTACCGTAGCACTACCGTTTGCAATGAGTTGTTCGTCATTATCATCCCTGTTATTATTATTATGAGTTTGTAACAACAGTAACTTATGCTCTTATTTCTGTACCATAACAGATACGAGAAAGCATGCAAATGATTCATCTTCTACACCATCTTCACGAAAAAGGGTTCTTCGTAACTTCATCTTAACTAATCGCCATACATTAGCAGGATTGCAATCGCCGCCCCATCTGACGCTTCACCAAACAAATAACGTCACAAAACGCAACTTCGGAGGCACACTGCACCGTCCCTACTGGCGAACCGACAGGTCAAAGTGCAATGCGGCATGACACACGCAGAGGCCTCTAACGGAGGACTGCAGAGGTTTGCAGATGCGGGAGTATCACTAGTGCAATAAGGGATCTTTACATTACCTCTCATACGATTTTCGTGTATATGTGTTTGTTCGAGTCCAAGTACTTTCCTTGTCAGTAAGGTGTTGGCCCAGCCGTAGCCTCGATGATAGCTTCCAATCTCGCAGGCATACGTTCATGTCAAGTGCTGGAAGGTTTCTTGGGGAATGGCTGTTCATTCATCACAGAGTGCTGCACTGAGGAGAGGTTCCGATGTAGGTCGGTGAGGCGTTCCGCGTTATAAAATATGCGATTAGGACTTCATGCAGGCCAGACCATTACAGCGATTTTATTGGAATGTAACTACTCCACCACACACTGTGCATTACGAAGAGGTGCTGGATCGTTTTGAAGATGCACTCGCCATCCTCGAAAAGCTCTTCAATAATTGGAAGCACGGAGGTGCTTAAATCATCAGTGTTGGCCTGTGTTGTGATATTGCCATACAAAACAAGGAAGGTTGAAGACCCCCGTCCATGAAAATCATGAACACTCCATAACTCCACCGCCTCCGAATTTTACTGTTGGCACTATACACGCTGGTATTCACAGGGCATTCGCAATACCCAGACCCTGCCATCGTATCACCATATTGTGTACTCGTCACTCCACACAACGATTTGCCACTGTTCAATCATCCAATGTTTACGCTTCTTGCACCAAGCAGGGTGACGTTTGGCATTGGCCTATTTGGTGTGGGGCAGCCGCTCGACCATGAAATCCAAGTTTTCCCACCTTCCGCCTAACTTCATAATACTTGTAGTACATCCTCATACAGTTTGGAATTGCTGTGTGGTGATCTAGACAAATGCCGGGCTATTACACAGTAATACGGCCTCTGTCAGTCACTTTGGTGCTGTGCGTGTCCCTTCAGGTTTACACTTAAGTATCACATCAGAAACAATCGACCTACGGATGTTTAGGAGTGTGGAAATCTCGCCTACAGACTTCTAACACAAGTCCGTGAGTTCCGCGGGGCGCCCATTCTGCTCTCTCATGACATCTACGGACTACTGGCGTTGCTTACCTCGCATTTGCTGACATCACGATGCATCTAATGTGAAAAGCGCTGGGGTTCATGCTAAACACAACTAGCTCTTTACTCACACGAAGTGATGAGTGTTATCGACAAGGGTTCTCAAACTGATTCCGTATTTCTTGATTTCCAAAAGGAAACGGCTTTTAATCAACGGCTTTTAATCAAATTGCGTGGTTATGATTTATCGCTCCAAATTTGCGACTGGATACGGGATTTCCTGTCAGAGAGGACACAGTTTGTAGTAATCGATGGTAAGGCATCGACCAAAACACGGGTGATATAGGACGTTCCACAGGGTTGTGTCATTGGTCCTCTGCTCTTCCTTATTTACATAAACTATTTGGGAGAAAATCTAAGTAGCTCTTTTAGGCTGATTGCAGATGACGCCGTCATTTACCGTCTAGTAAAATCATCTGAGGATCAAAACCAACTCCAGAACGATCTAAATTGGCAATTGACTCTAAATAATGCGAAGTGTGAAGTCGTCCACATGAGTACGAAAGGAAATCCGTTAAACATCGATTACAAGATAAATCAATCAAACGTGAAGGCCGTAAACTCCATAAAATATCTAGGAATTACTATTACTTCGGACTTAAATTGGAAAGAATACGTAGGTAATGTCGTGGTAAAGGCGAACCAGAGACTACGTTTTATTAGCAAAACCCGTAAAATATGTAACAGAATTACTAAAAAGACTGAATACAGTACGCTTGTCCGTCTTTTTTGGAATATTGCTGCCCAGTGTAGGATCCTTATCATGTGGGTTTGACGGAGGGCATCGAAATAGTTCAAAGAAGGGCAGCTCGTTTTGTATTGTTACGATACGGGGGAGATAGCGTTGCGGAAATGATATAGGATCTGGAATGGGAATCATTACAACAACGCCGCTTATCGCTGCGGCGTGGGCTACTTACGGAACTCCAATCGCCAACTTTCTCGTCCGAATGCGAAACATATATTGTTGACTCCCACTTACATAGGTGGGAATGATCATCAGCATAAAATACGAGAAATCAGAGCTCGAATGGAGAGATTCAGGTGTTCTTTCTTCCCGCGCGCTATTCGAGAATGGAATGGGAGATAAATAGTATAAAGGTGGTTCGATGAACCCTCTGCCAGGAACTAAAATGTGATTTGCAGAGTATCTCATGTAGATGTAGATGTCGATGTTCCCCGGATACTTTTCATCACATGTTGTAGTTGTATAGTAGGTGTAAAATTTAATCCCAGATAGGAAACGAATGTCTCTAAGGAGTTCATCTAACTGACAATGAAATCAGGTTACCACCACCTGCCCCGTGGGATGAGGGGGGGGGGGGAACTACGAAATCTTAAATAGCAACCACAAATCATTATTGCAGATTCAGATTGCTGGACACATAGCTTTCTACACATGGTACATGGCGCAGTATTCGCAAAATATATGTTAAGTGAGTATTAAGAAACGTACCTAACGACACCAGGGAGGCGCACAACCCCTACGTTTCGTTGAGCGTTGGTAAAGTGAAGTCCGACCGCAGTGTGCAGCCTTCTTTTATGAGCCGTAGTGCACCGTATGGCCGCAGCAGCGCTGCCCTACTAAGACTGGTCTGCTTCAGCTCTCCATCATATTCTTCATCTCATCATAGCAACAGCATCCAATATCGATTTGGATCTGCTTACTGTTTCAATCTGTTGATCTCCCTAAGTCATTTTTACCCCGCGCACTTCCCTCCATTGCTAAATAAATTCACGATTCTTTGATGTCTAAGAATTTGTCCTATCAACCGATCCCTTTAGTCAATAATATTCAGCATTCTTCTGTAGCACCACATTTCAAAAGCCTCTATCCTACCCCTGTCTGAACAATTTATCGCCCATGTTTTACTCACGTACAAGGCAACGCTCAACACAAATGCCTTCAGAAAAGCCACCCTTATAGTTACATTACTATTTACTTTTAGTCAGTTCCTCTTTTTTCAAAAACGCTTTTCTTCCCACTGTCGTTCTGTTTTTTATATCCTCTGTACCACTACCGTCGTTTGTAAATCTACTGCCCAAGTAACGGAACTCATCTACAACCTTTCTTGTTTCGTTGCTTAATCTAATTCCTTCATCGACGCCTGATTTTCTTACACTGCATTCCTTCACCCTTGATTTCCTCTCGTTAATGTTCATCTACATCTACATAGATACTCTGCAAATCACATTCAAGTGCCTGGCAGAGGGTTTATTAACCACTTTCATAACTTTTCCCTACCGTTCCATTCTCTAGTAGCGCGCGGGAAGAAAGAACACCTAAATCGTTCCGTTTTCGATCTGATTTCTCTTATTTTATTGGGATGGTCGTATCTCTCAAAGTAGGTGGGTGCTAGCAAAATATTTTCACATTCAGAACTAAAAGTCGGTGACTGAAACTTCGCAAACAGATCACGCCGCAATGAATAACGTCTTTCATTTAATGATTTCCAACCCAATTCGTGCAACATTTCAGTGATGCTTCCCCCCCCCCCCCCCGTAACGTGATAGAACAAAACGAGCTGCCCTTCTCTGAACCTTCTCAATGTCCTCCGTCAATCCCACCTGGTGAGGGTCCCACAAGGGGCAACAGTACTCCACGAGAGGACGCACAAGTGTGATGTAGCCAGTCTCTTTGGTGGAGCTGGTGCATCTTCGAAGCGTTCTGGCGATGAAACGTAACCTTTGGTTCGCCTTCCCCACAATATTTTCTATGTGTTCTCTCCAGTCAAAGTTGTTCGTAATTGTAACTCCTAGGTATTTGGTAGAATCTACGACCATAAGGTTTGACTGATTTATCGCGTAATTGAAGTTCAGCGGATTTCTTTTAGTGGTCTTGTGTATTACTTCACACTTTTCTTTATTTAGTGTCAATTGCCAATTTTTCGCACCGTGCCGAAATTTTGTCTAAATCGCTTTGCAGTTGCTTTTGCTCCTTTGTTGACTTCACTAACCGATAAACGACAGCATCACCCGCTAACAATCTAAGGGAGCTATTCAAACTGTCTCCTAAATCGTTTATAAACACGAGGAAGAGTAGGGGACCTATAACGCTTCCCTGTGGAACGCCAGATATCACTTCTGTTTTACCCGATGCTTATATGCTCCCAGCAATACACTGTCCATTCCGTTCAGTTGCTCCTCCAAGTCCTTTGCTGTCTCTAACAGAATTGCAATGTCATCAGCAAAACGCAAAACTTTTATTTCTTCATCATAAACTTTAACCCTTCTCTATATTTCCTGGCTTTCCTTTACAGTCTGCTCGATGTACAATGTAAATAACACTGGAAGAAGTCTACACTCCTGTCTTACTCCCTTCTCCACTAATGCTTTCCTTCGACTCTAATAACTGCTGTCTGGTTTTTGTGCGAGTTGTAAATAACTATCCATTCCCTACATTTTATCCCTTATGACTTCAGAATTCAAAAGAGTGTGTTCCAATGAACATTGTCAAAAGCTTTCCCCAAACATACAAAAGCTAGAAATGTAGAGTAGCTTTTCCAGAAAGGAAGATAAGTCATAAGGTCAGCTTCTAACAAATTTTTCATTCTTCTGTAAACAATTCGTATTAACATTTTGAAACTTGACTTACTAAACTGATTGTTCTGTAATTTACACGCCTGTCTGCACCTGATTTCTTTCGAATGTTGATTACTACAGTTTTCTTGGAGTCTGAGGGTGTTTCTCCAGCCTCACACATGTTGTACACTAAATGGAAAGGAGTTGTTATTGTTGGCTCTCCCAGAGACTTAGTAGCTCTGAGTGAATATAATTTATTCCAGGGGCATGGTTTCGACTTAGGTATTCCCACCCAACGGGAAAATAAATAAATGGACAACATGCATAAATGGTGCCGTCCTTTTCTTTCAACAGGTGTGTAGTATGTTACTGTGGTTTGATTTTTTTCTAGAGATTCTAAAACAATTCACAGCCTCTATTAATTTGCCTAATGAACAAGCTAGAATAATTTTAAAATGAGTATCGTTACGTGCCTATTGTAACGTTATATTTTAATGTATGGGGCTACATGATATATAATATTTAACCTGTTGCAGCGCCATCTACCACGAATAGAAAATAATGTTTCAAGCACACCCGACGTATTTTGGACGAGGAATCAGAATCTGCAATAAAAATGGGAGTCCCTATTTAAGAGGCTAGGGGTATTGATTTCGAGTCAGGTATATATCCACTTTCCAATTTAGTGCATGAGTAACGAACTTTTACTTCTTTATGTTCGAGCTCACATTTCACCTGTTATACGATCATGAGCATTATTAGCTACATAAGTAAAAGATAAAAAGTATTCTGAAACATAAAGGTCAGGAAACTCTCACGTAATTTCTGCAACTTCTCAACTGCCGCGGTGGCCAGCGGCGGGGTAGTTTAACGTACTGCGAAACGACTGTGTATTTTATGTGTATTTGGAGTGAAGCAGCGCACTTAAAATGCCATCGTATTTAGAAGCCTTTGTGGTGCTATAAATTGCAGCAGCTAAAAAAATATAATTCGTAAATCTCTCATTTCGATTTTAAAAGAAGGTTAACAAGAATGACAGTGATATTACGAATTGCAGGTGTTATTTTACGGTAGATAATTACACTTTTAGAAAATGGAAGAATATATTCAAGCAATTCATTCATTTCGAATATTCCACTCCTCATGAAGATCGGAAATGCTTAATCACAACCTTATGACATTTCTACTGTGTTGTTTGTTCGTTCCGACTGCAGTAAATCAACTTTTTCTGTTGAACCACTTTAGTATCGTACTTCAGTTCACAAACAAAAAATTGTAAGGCTATACACCGACATATTTTGGAAAATATGTGCGTGTACAAACAATTGAGCAATTGTTAATATTACCACGTCACATATTTGAACATCTACATTTTGATACCTAACAACTAGTAGCTGGTGAAATCATCATAGATGCACGCGTGGTATCGTGAAACGTAAAAACAATCTTTATTTACACATGCGTCTTACATAGCAAGTATACAAATCAAAGAGTACATGGAACTAATATAAAAGACTCACAAAGATAATTCTTAAACATCGTCGTTAATCCGCCACATCCTCCCTACCCTGGTCGATCTCCAGTGGTACGACCAGCTGTACGGGGCGGATGATCTCCGTTCCATCGCTGAGATCTCGCCCTCCCGTCACGGCCCGGTCTCGTTGCAGAAATGCGAGCTCGCCTCCATAGGTGACGTGGCCGCAGGTCGTCTTGAAGCGGGACGCACTTAAAATGCCATCGTATTTAGGAGCCTTTGTGGTGCTATAAATTGCAGCAGCTAAAAAAATATAATTCGTAAATCTTTCATTTAGATTTTAAAAGAAGGTTAACAAGAAAGACAGTGATGTTACGAAATGCAGGCGTTATTTTACGGTAGATAATTACACTTTTAGACATGGAAGAAAATATTCAAGCAATTCCGGCACTTCGTCGATCTCCCGTCTGGTCGATGCAGCTCGTGGAAGCTTCTCAGGGCTAGAAGATACTCCTTCTTCCACCTCTTCCAGAAATCTTCTTGCACCTTTGCCCTCAGTCTTGCCACTTTTCTCAGATCGGTATTGATATTTGGTTCTGGACCAGGGGGTAATGTTGTCAACCGTCCGCCTTTTATAAAATGATTTGGTGTTAATACGTTGGGACCGTCTTGTGTAATTGGTCTGCTGTTAATGGCGGCTTCTATCTCTGCTAGTATTGTTCTGAGAGTTTCCTCGTTTACTTGATACGTGCCCAACACTTTTCTCAAGCAGCGCTTTGTTGTGCCCACCATTCGTTCCCACCAGCATCCCCACCAAGCCGCCCCTGGAACAATAAACTTCCAGGACACGCCGTTGTGGGCGAAGTGCTGGCTGGTACGTGGATCCGTGAAGATCTGAGAAAGTTCTGCAAGTTCTCTGCTCGCTGCTTGAAAAGTTATAGCACTGTCCGAATATATGGTGTGGGGTAATCCATGTCTGCTGGAGAAGCGTCTGAACGACATGATGAATTTTTCCGTACTCATGTCAGATGCTAATTCAAGGTGCAAAGCCTTTGTAATGGCGCAAGTAAACAGTACAAAATAAGCTTTTTGTAACACGGTCCCCACCCTGACGTATAGTGGACCGGCGAAGTCTACTCCCGTGACTGTGAAAGGTTTTGTTAATTTTAGGCGATCCACAGGTAGGGGTGCTTCTATTTTCTCTCCGCGGAGGTTCTTGGCAATCTTTCAAGTGAGACAAGTGTGTATAACTTTCTTTATGGACTGGCGTGCCTTTAAGTACTGTTAACGTAGCTCACTTAACACAATTCTCACTTCAAGATTCTGTAGATTTATGTGCGTTTGCTTCATCAAAAGTTTTGTAAAATGATGGGATCCATCGAGGAGGAGTGGATGCTTCTCTTGAGATCTCAGGACTGCATGATGCAGGCGTCCGCCCCAATCTGATCAGATTGTCCTTCAGGAAAGGATTGTAACGTGCAATTTTCGACTTCAATGGAAGATTCCTTTCCTCTCGTAGATGTGGGTGTTCTGCGCCAAAACTTTCCATTTGCGCAATGTAGATCCAACGCAGTTTTGCAGTTTCCAGCTCCGTGGCAGTTAATTCACTGTCGTGTTTCTCCGTGCTTCGTACGTTCTTTATAAATCGTAGTATCCAACCCATAACTCGAATCATCTTCCAGTACGAGCTGAATCGGTTGGCGTCTATGGGACAGTCCCATGTGCTAACTATTAATACTTGGTCGTTCTTCCGTGCCTCAGGAAGTGGGGTGGTTGATATCGACTGTTGAGGCCAGAAGTTGGGAGCGTTTGGAAGCCATCGTGGTGCAGCTGGATTGTCTTCGCCCTGACAGTGTCGCCATTTTGCAGGATTGGAGCTCTGCTGGATTTCAGTGACACGATTTCAGACAAATGGTTTCCATCTATTTGGATTGCTGTGAATCCAGCCAAGTGTCACCATAGAATCACTCCATAACGTCGTCCTCGTGTTATCGTTTCCTGTAGACTGACCGCAATACTTCAGAAGTCTTACACCAAGCAAAGCGGAAAGGAGCTCAAGTCTTGGGAGGGTCACTCTCTTGATAGGTGATAGTGTGTTTTTGCTGCAGATCAAGTGTACTGAGATTGTATCGCTCTCCACCACTCTGAGGTAAAGTACGGCACCGTACGCCCTCTCTGAAGCGTCGCAGAATACATGCATTTGATAAATCTCTGGCGTTCTAGCGGAAGCTCCTATCCATCGAGGAATCTGAATGTCCAATAAGTGAATAAGACTGGAAGTCCAGATTTGCCACCTTCTTGCCAGATCTAGAGGTAGGAGATCATCCCATGCCAACCCTGTACACCAGATATCTTGGAACAAGGTTTTTCCTGTAATCGATATTGGCGAAAGCAAACCAAGCGGGTCGTAAAATCTTTCGGTAGCTTGTAACACCTGCCTCTTCGTTGCAGGCTCCTCCAGTAACGCTCCGAAGACGTCTTGAGGGTCGAACAGAGGAGAGTCCGTATGAGTGTTCCAGTTGAAACCTAAAACTCTTGTATGTCGTTTCTCCTCTCGCCCTTCAGCTATCCATATGTCCTTTAACGGTGTTGAATTTGTCGCCCACTTTGACAATGGCATTTTTATCTCTCGAAAAAGCCCAATTATCTCGTAATATACAGTAATGATTTCGTTATCCTCTTCTAAACTGGCTGTGAAATCATCCATGAAGGTCCCTTGATCTAGCAGTTTTGTAGCCAAGGGATACTTGTCACCAAACATGGAAACCAATTCCCGTAAAGTAGCTGACAAAAGAAATGGGCTACAAGTAAGTCCAAATGGCAAGCGGGTGAATCTATACTCTGTCGTGCTATCTGTTGTCTTCCATTCTCCATTTTCCTGTCTCTCCATACCAAACCACAAAAATCTTGTTAAATCTCTATAATTTCTATCCAGACACAATTGCAGAAAAGCTTGAGTTCCGTCCCCAATCAAAGCTAGTCGGTAGAGTTGGAAGCGGAGTAGTGTTGCTAGAATTTCCGGTAGGAGATTAGGACCTGCCTCCAAGGCGTCATTGTGTGACATAGAACCTTCTTCGTGAGAAGAGGCATCGAAGACTATTCTCCACTTTGTAGTGCCATCTCGTTTCTTCTTTACCGCATGGTGAGGCATATAAAAGGTATCGGTAGCTGGTTCTGACTCTGGGATCATCTCTACGTGTCCCTTAGCGAAGTAGTCTGTCAGCAGAGAGTAGTATACCTCTCGGAACTGTTTATTCCTATTAAATTTGTTCTTCAGGGAATGAAAGCGTCTTTCGGCATTTTTGTAATTTGAGTGCAATATGACTCCTTCCTTCCTTGGTAGGGAGATAACCCTCCTTCCATCTCCCATCTTGAATGACTCACGAAAGCCTTCTAAGATTGCAAATCCTCAATTAGTAAATACTCGTTGCTGATCTTTTATCCCTATTGTCTCTAGATCCCAGAACTTACGTAGATTGTCCTCGAGAGATAGTAATTCTGCGTTGGTACTGACGTGGTTTACTGACACGTGATTAACTGTAATACCAGATTTATTCCCACAAAGAATCCAATCAAACCTAGAAGGAAGAAGTACCATGAAATTGGAGATGCGTATTGGCTGTTCGTCCTTCATTACCTGCCAGTATTTTAGGGGCTGATGACCCCGTAGTTAAGTCCCTTAAGCTTAACAAACATTTGAACATTTTACCTGCCAGTATTGGTCTCCTCCTATCAGGACCTGAATTGTCAATTCATCTGCGTCATCTTGAGGATCAGCTAATTGCAATTTGTGAACGCGTGACAGGCTTTGGATGTCACGTGGGACAACTGGGTGAGGTGAATACGTGTTGCTGCTCTCAAATGCCGAGATTTGCACGGAATCCGTTGTCCTCATTCCCCTTATTGTGAAATTGGCTACTCTGCGTTTCACTGACTTACTTAAAGGCTATTAGTTTCTCCGTCACTGGATGCTTGCTGTTGGTGCAACTGTGGTTCAAATGTTAATGACAGTCTAGCTCCAGTTGCATTTACTAGTGCTTTATTTAAGCCCACACTACCGGTTTCGGCCTCTATGTTAGGCCATTTTGAAGTGTGACAGACCTGCATATAATATGTAGCAATAAGTTTACAAAAATTAAATGGTACAAGGCAGAATGTTCCATATGTGAAAAGGTACTGTACAGAAGCAGTTAGACACATCTCAATCTCGGCTAACGCTAGGCTCGCCTCGCTCGACATAGCAAACATGTATGCTAACATACCTATAAACTAAACAATAACAGTAAATAAAAATAATTTACTGATGCACAAGAAACTTTCTCCCGGGGAAATCATTGAAATGATAGAGCTGCTGGAAATATCACTAAAGTACAACTAATTTATATTTCACGACAAAATCTACACACAGAAAGACGGACTAGCAATGGGATCTCCCTTGGCAGGTACACTGGCAGATATTTTCGTCAACCACTTAGAAAACAAATTCTTTAATTACCATCCTGAAAATAACGCTAAAATAGTGTACTATAAACGGTATGTTGACGATATTCTCACCTTTTTCAGTGGCTCCCAACAAGAAATAGACCAATTTGCAAACGCTTTTAGCGAAATGCACAATATAATCTCATTTGCCGTTGAGCATCAACAGGACAACAATATTAAATTTTTAGATCTTTCCATCAGCACGGTTCAAAACAAACATGCCTTTGGTATTTACCACAAACCAACATCTTCTGACGTCATTATCCCGGCTGCATCTTGTCACCCTGCTCAGTATAAAAAGGCTTATTTCCATTCAGCAGTACATAGACCCCTCAAACTGCCACTACAAGATAATGAAGTGAAAAAGGAACTTAACTGGCTCCGGAATATAGCACGGAATAACGGCTATCATAGCATGATCGTAGACGATATTTTTAACGTGGCCAAATCCAACAAAAACCAAGTGAACCAAAATATGGAACCGGGTAAGAAACACTTTGTTTCATTTCCCTTCATTGGCCAGGTCTCGTATAAACTAAGTAATTTGTTTAAAAATTGTAACGTGCAAATTGCGTACAAATCACAACCCTCACTTCTGCGTCTTTTAATACATGACATAAATACAACGCAGGACATATATCAAAACGGGGGCATATACAAAATTCACTGCTCCGACTGTAATGCATACTACATCGGGCAAACAGGACGCAACTTCAAAACACGTTACAAGGAACACACAGAACTCGGCAGAAAAAAAGGTGGAAGCAGATCCACCTTCGCTGCTCACGTTATACGCAACAGTCACAAGGTAGACAGTATCGAAAACAACCTGACAATACTCCATACAACGAAGAAAGGCTATTTCATGGATTTTTATGAAGAGGTTGCTATATACACTCACCTAAAAAAGTCCAAGGAAGACACGCTTAACGTGCAATGCACTTTAAAGAATACTAATTTCTTAGATATCTGCCGCCCAGTAATTGACAAAGTTTTTTAGAAATGCTCCGCAATTTCGTGGCTGGTTTTGAAACATATACTATTGTTTGTAAACAGTACAGTGTAAGCAATCAACGACGCGTCCAAATAGCTCTAGAGCCCACACCAGCGTTCCTGGTTCAATTTTCGCTCGCTAGAGGCCGCCCCTCAACTATCGGCTTGCAATCATTTTACATTTTACATCCTAAGAATTTTTGTACCTTGTTTAAACAATACATCCAACTTTAATGTAAAGTAAATTGAATACAATTGGCCTTAAGCAAAAATTATTATACTTTCTGTATCAAAATTTTAAATTGACGACACGCCCACTTTTCACAGAGCCTCATTGCCCACTATATGTTCCGTTTTTTATCCTAACTGAAATTTATAATATTTTACTATTGACCTATACATTTTATCAACTAATGTATAGAATTTTATGCTTGCAATGATGTAATGTTTATATCAGAACACATCAGAACATGCCGATTATAATGTTTTGGAATGTTAAATATGACACGCCCATTTTTCTCATGTCACCATTGGGCGCCAAAAATTTTTAATTCTCTGAGTTCTATTGTTTTAAGTACTTGACGTCACTTTCTCTATGGCATAACGTAAGTTTCCTTCTGCTTCTGTACAGTACCTTTTTACATGTGTAAACTTTGTTCTTCTTGCTGCAGTTTCTCACGGTGTGACTTCTGTGTAGACACAAGAAGCACCGTTGGGTAGACTTGAGCTTTTCTATGCATTGCTTAATGTCTGTCATCTTAGTACAGTTCTGAGCCCAATGATTCTTCTCTTCGCAATAAACGCAAAAGGGTTGTGGTGTCGCACAAGTACAAAGTGCGCGCCACCTACTTTCGCCGCGCGCCGCCGTGCATGCACGGCGCGGCGTTCTCACGACGACAGCCACGAGCGCCCTCTGGGACAACTCCGCTCGTGGCCACCACTGAAGGACACCGGGCACTTCGGACTGAGATAGCAACGAGTTAGGACCTTCGTAATCAGATAGGCACCAGTGAAGACTTTGCTATTGTACAGGCACTAGGCAGGCCTCTAACAACTATGTATCAACATTCTGCAGTACTATGTAAAAGTTAAGTATTGTTACATTCTGTGCAATATATCTCTTTCTAATTTACTCGAGTGTTTATAGTTTCTGGCTGCTCCCCTCCGTACCTGCACCAGCGTGTCGGTCTCGTTCCACTCGGCTACCGACACCTACGACGAGGCTGGGACACAAAAGCGGCGACGAAGTTGGGACACAAAAGTGGCGACGAGGAGTGATTGACGAACCTTGGACGAGCCCGCTTACAGCAGCCAGACAGCAGCAGTCGGAGCACACAGAAATTGCTCCCGCCCACCCGCCCTTATTCTAAGATTTTTGGGGAACATTTTCTGTTACGTATTTTGTGGACTTTTTTGTTGCAGAGCGTCCTCTTTCATATTGCATTTGTGTTTTGTACTAATTTACTTGTATACGCGGCGCCTAATCGGTCAGCATGGCCACTACCCCGAACCCAAACTTAATGGAAATTATTCAGTTACAGACGGCGCAAATAACGCAACTCCTACAGGCTGTGTCCCAGCTCACAGCGCAAGCAGCCAACCAACAACAACAACAGCCGCCGCCTCAGCAGCCCACACCTGCCGCCGTAACGCTTCCTACGTTCCGCCAGTACAACGAACGTGAGGAAGAATGGAGCGACTATTTCGCACAGTTTCAAGAACTCGTCGCGGCTCATCAAATTACAGGTCAGAAAGTGAAGCATCTGTTATTATCTGTAGTGGGCCCCCAGACCTTCGTATTACTGCAGAAACTATTCCCGCAAGCATCTCCTCGTGATGTAGACTTTGAACAAATTGTAGATGCACTAAATGCTCATTATGAGAGAAAAGTTCTCGTAGCTGCGGCACGGTACCGATTTTTCAGACTTAAAAAATTACCGCAGCAGTCACACCAAGAGTGGATTACGGAATTGAAGGGCTTAACCCGCCAATGTAAATTTACTTGCTCTTGTGGACTTTCGTATAGTGACGTGATGTTGAGGGATGCGATTACGCAGAATATTCAGGACCCAAGAATTAGAGCAGCAATTCTGAAACAGTCTGACCCCTCATTAGACAGTGTACTGCAGCTTATAGAAGCGCATGATACTTTTGACTTAGCAGATGTAGAAATGCAAAGCCACAGTGTAAATTCAGTGCGCCGCAACGGACGCTTTCCTAGCCGTAGTTCTCAGTATAGCACTAGTGATTCTTATTTTTCTACCGGCCGTGCTGAACAGACAGTGAACAGTAGCCAGAGTAAAAATGCGACGCAAAGGTCGCCCTGTAGTGTTAGACACAGTAATTTGCATAACGGGCGCCAACGCTCATTTCAGAAAAATGTACGTAAATCTTGCCCCCAGTGTGTATCTCGCCACAAGCGTGCGCAATGCCCAAGCCGCAACGCCATTTGTTATCAATGTGGCAAAACAGGACATGTACAGACAGTGTGTATGCAGAATGTGAGCTCAAGGAGCGGTGCCGTTAGAAACAGTGCTTTGCCACGGGCAAGAACAGTTCATTCTGTAAATGTTATACGGGCTGTGGAATTGAACAGTGCTTTCCTTGGATCTCAATTGCAAGAAAGTAGTTCTGCGCCTTTGGCAAAACTATATAGTGCACCACGTAGCAAGCGCCGACGTGCGCGTAAAACAGTGCAACGGAAAAGGGTTCGGGACAAGCAAAATGACTATGAACAGTGCATTCCGGTAGTGAAAATAGTGCCTTCTGCAACGGCTCATTGTACTAGTTCCCAGTACTGTGTAGATGGTGACAGTAGACTTGGAGTAGCTACTCAAAAGTTTAGTGCAGTAGTTAGTGACTCTGTAGTAGCCTCGCATTGCGCGGACGCCGATCCGGCGGTAGTGTCATCTAGTGACAGTGTTGTTAATCCGCTGCGTGCCGAGTCTGCGCCGCTTCCTTCACTACGCGGCCCGCGCAAGCGCAGTAAACAAACCGTAGCAGACGTTGCCCACATTCGCGCACCTGTCGAGCGCCGCAAGCAAAAACTTTTTGTGAATCTTTCCATTGACAATAAGACTGTGCAATTTCAGCTCGACACTGGTTCCGCTGTTACCTTAATTAATAAAGATACTTATGAACTTCTGGGTTCGCCAAAATTATCGCTGTGTCAACAAGTGTTAACAGCTTATACAGGTCAAAATATTCCCGTGCTAGGAACGTGTAGCCTGCCTGCCTCTTTTCAAGGTGTTACGAAAACAGTTGCTTTTGTTGTTCTTCAGGCCAAATCGACACAGAACATTTTTGGACTAGATGCTTTTGACTTGTTTGGTTTATCAATTCAAAGAGATGTGCTTCAAATTTCGTCAATAGTGCCTCAGGATAAAATCAATGCATTATGTGACAAATATAGTGACTTGTTTTCGCCGGAACTAGGTTGTGCAAAAGACTTCGTGGCACATGTAACTTTAAAAGAATCTGCAGTTCCAAAATTTCGTAAAGCTAGACCAGTGCCTATCGCATTGCGTGATACAGTTGCCGAAGAACTTAAACGTTGGCAAGATAGTGGGGTGATTTCTCCTGTTTCTGCGAGTCAGTGGGCCTCGCCTATAGTAATTATACCCAAGCCGTCAGGAAAACTTCGTCTCTGTGCGGACTTCAAATCAACAGTGAACAGTCAAACAATTGTAGACACTTACCCTCTGCCCAGACCTGAGGAACTGATGGACAAATTAGGACAGTCTCGCTTCTTTTCCAAGATTGATTTAGCAGAGGCATACTTACAGATTCCACTTGGTGACGAGTCAAAAAAGTTTTTCGTCATTAATACTCACATGGGCCTTTTTCAATTTCAACGCCTACCCTTTGGCAGTTCTTCCGCTCCCGCTATTTTTCAGCGTTTTTTGGAACAGCTGACAGTTTCTGTACCGTGTTGTTCGAACTATTTAGATGATATTGTGGTATCCGGACGTACAGTTGAAGAACATTTAGCAAACCTGGAGTGCCTTTTCAAAGTTTTGACTGCAGCAGGTCTACGTTGCAATAAAGCAAAGTGTTCGTTTTTTCAAACTGAAATAGAGTACCTAGGCCATGTGATTAATGCTCAAGGAATCCATCCCTTACAGTCACATCTTAGAGCAATCAAAGACTTGCCTCCTCCTAAGAATGTGCATGAATTGCAAGCAGTAATGGGAAAGCTTAACTATTATTTCAGATTTATTCCCAATGCCTCTCAGATTGCAGCTCCACTGCATCACTTACGTAGGAAGAATGTTCCTTTTGTATGGTCTAATGATTGTCAGGTTGCCTTTGACAAACTAAAGTCTGCACTACTCAGTGATGCATGTTTGATTCCCTTTGACCCACAGAAGCCTGTAGTGTTAGCAGTTGACGCCTCGTCGTACGGTCTGGGTGTTGTTCTGTCGCATCGTATTGGATGTCACGATCGTCCTATTGCCTTTGCATCCAAGCTACTGACGCCGACGCAACAGAATTACAGTCAGATAGAAAAGGAGGCCCTAGCAATCATTTACGGCGTCACAAAGTTTCATCATTATCTGTATGGCAGAAAATTCTATTTGTTGACAGACCACAAGCCTCTCACGTCGTTGTTCTCACCCACAAAGCCAATTCCGCCACGTACGGCACAAAAGCTTCAGAGATGGTCCTTGATATTGTCAAATTATCAGTATGAGATTTTGTACCGACCTACCACTAAACATGCTAACGCAGACACACTTTCCCGACTTCCGGTTGGCCAGGATGTATCATTTGATTCTTCCGAAATGGCATGTTGTCAGATAGACTCCAGAGATGCTTCCGCTGTCGCAGACTTTCCTTTAAACTCTCGTCGGGTTGCACAGGAAACAGCTGCGGATGCAGACTTAAGTGTGGTAGCACGTTTTGTTCGCTTTGGTTGGCCTGCCAGAGCCAAAGACATTGATCGGCCTCTGGTTCGACGATATTTTGCACAACGTCATGCATTATCTTTAAGTCAGGGTGTACTGTTGTTGCATACCGACAACGACCAAGCAAGGGTGATTGTTCCTCGTTCCCTGCAACGAGAAGTGTTACGCCTCCTGCATCAAGGACATTGGGGTATTGTTAGGACAAAGCAACTGGCCAGACGTCATTGTACCTGGGTTGGTATGGACGCTCAGATAGAGAACATGACGTCACAGTGTACTGTTTGTGCGGAGCATCAGGCGGCTCCTCCGCAACGTTTCTCAGACTGGCCACGCCCCAAGGGACCATGGCAACGTTTACATATTGACTTTGCCGGACCTTTCTGGAATACGCGCTGGTTAATTGTTGTAGATGCTTTCAGCAAGTTTCCTTTTGTGATTGCCATGAACTCAACGACGGCGTCTAGTACAATCAGTGCCTTAACATCAGTGTTTTGCATCGAAGGTTTGCCTGAAACTATCGTCAGTGACAATGGACCTCAGTTTGTTAGTGCGGAATTTCAACAGTTTTGTCGCGTGAATGGCATTCAGCATATCACCACCGCACCTTTTCACCCTCAGTCCAATGGTGAAGCAGAACGTTTCGTTCGAACATTCAAGTCTCACATGGAGAAGATGAAAGGTCAGCACTCCAGGCAGCAAGCTCTTCAAATTTTCCTGTCTACGTATCGGTGCATGCCACGTGACGGCCCGTCTCCTGCCGAGCTGCTACACGGCCGCCGTCACCGCACTCTCCTTCACCTGCTGCAGCCTCCCACGCACCGAGTCGGTTCGTATGGCGCTTCGCGTTTTCAGGTTTCCACGCCGGTGCTGTACAGGGTGTTTGCTGGCAACAAGAAGACGTGGTTACCGGGCATCATTCAGCGCGTGCTCGGGCGCCATATGTTTGTTGTACGTTCTTCCACAGGGTCGGAGCTGCGGCGCCACGCAAACCAATTGCGTCTGCATAGGCCGCGCGATCCTGTCTCCGGTTTCTTGATTCCAGACCCAGTTCACCGCCAGGGAGCACAACCACATCGTTCGTCCCCGGACTACGAGATCCCTATGGATGTCGACGTACATCCGACGCAGTCGTCGCCGCCGCTGTCGCCGCCGCAGATGACAGCGTCACCGAGAGGGACTCCGGGACCGTGCGGGCCCCCCCAGCTTGGGCCACGCACCTCAGAAGAAGATGACCTGCTCCCTCTGGGCGGGGGCGGGCGCCCTTCCCCAGGTTTCGGCGGGTTCCCTGGAGGATCGCAAGGCGGATGCCGGGGCGCGGACGGCGTCTCGATCCCGGCCTCCGCTACGACGCCCGTCCCACCAGTAACGCCCCCGCCCAGGCCCTCCTCCCAGTGCCGTCGCCGTGGCCCTCAGCCCTACGCCACGACGGCGCGGCGGTTTGGGGGGGAGGGGTGTGGTGTCGCACAAGTACAAAGTGCGCGCCACCTACTTTCGCCGCGCGCCGCCGTGCATGCACGGCGCGGCGTTCTCACGACGACAGCCACGAGCGCCCTCTGGGACAACTCCGCTCGTGGCCACCACTGAAGGACACCGGGCACTTCGGACTGAGATAGCAACGAGTTAGGACCTTCGTAATCAGATAGGCACCAGTGAAGACTTTGCTATTGTACAGGCACTAGGCAGGCCTCTAACAACTATGTATCAACATTCTGCAGTACTATGTAAAAGTTAAGTATTGTTACATTCTGTGCAATATATCTCTTTCTAATTTACTCGAGTGTTTATAGTTTCTGGCTGCTCCCCTCCGTACCTGCACCAGCGTGTCGGTCTCGTTCCACTCGGCTACCGACACCTACGACGAGGCTGGGACACAAAAGCGGCGACGAAGTTGGGACACAAAAAGGGTGACTTCTTCGTTTTCTTAGTCGTCTGGCTTCTTCTAGTTGTCACTTGCAAGGCAGCAACTGTAGGGTAATGCAAGTTTGAAACTGCGTAGTTTCCTTTGATCTTCTGCGCCGTCATTGCGCCTTCCACTTCTTCATTTAGAAATTCCATAAGCGTTGTTGTGTTCGCTTCAGAAATCTTCTCTCTCTTTGCGTATATAATGCACCTTCTACAGATGTCATCCGGAAACGCACGTAAGAGTTTTGGCGCTAGCATTCTACCATAGTGGTCAACGTTTTCCCCTAAAGTCCTTAAAGCCTGTATACGTCTATTACATTATATGTATGTACAGTTAAGAGCTTCGGGCGTAGCATCCAAACCTGGTCTCATGGTTTCCAGATAATCCAGATGCGCCTGGTTGATGCGGTTCTTATCGCCATATCGTCGTATAAGAATCCTCTTGAGTTCGCCGTATGCATCGGCTGTTACCGCTATACCGTCGATCAGCTCCTTCGGTTCTCCCTCCAAGTATCTGCGAAGGAGGACATGCTTGTCTATAGTGTTGATGGTTGGGTTGTTGTCTACCTCTGACTGAAATTGCTCCCAGAACCGCGAACACTTTTCACTCACCAGCGTTATATGTAGAGCTCGTCTCGTGGAGATGTGGCCAGCCGCGCTCGCTCCCGTCACGAATTCCGAAGTCTCTGACCCAGCGCCTCTTGCTAGCGTGTTTTTCTAATTATTTTGGTTTTTCCTGATTCTATCCCAGTTATCCAGGGTGGTTCCCTGGTTTCGGCAGCTATTTTATATCGTGAAACGTAAACACAACCTTTATTTACACATGCTTCTTACATAGCACGTATACAAATCAAAGAGTACATGGAACTAATATAAAAGACAAAGATAATTCTTAAACATCGTCGTTAATCCGCCACACATGGCATTGAGGTTAATAAGGCAATAAGGATGTTTATAAGCAAATGTGGCATCTTGTAATAAAATAAAATTATGCCTAGTTTTAGCTTTGAATATTTACAATGTCCTAAGTCCCCTAATAAAGAACAATAAAAAAAAAAATAAAAAATAAAAAAAAAATATCTCGTGCAACGTGAAACTACCCACTGTCCACACAAATCTAATCAAAGTCACTTCCTTTTTAATATCACCGCATCAGATTGCAATTACTGTCTGCTCTTAAAACGTTTCGGATGGAAAGTTTACGACTCTGCTATTCTGAGCCGTATGTATTACAGTGCTCTGACAGTTTCTTATTATACAGACAGACACGAACAGAAGCAGTCACATTACTTTAATGACGTTTTCATATTTACATTGGAAAATTCTGCACCACGCTTGGTGACTAGTAAAAGTAACAGCACTTTATGCCCTGCAGAGTTTAAAGACTGTTTGGGTAGACTTTGGTAGTACCTCGTTTTAAAGTGAAACCTGCTGGTAGAAATTTCATAAATAACGTCGCCGCCACGAAACACGTACTTATCTTAATGAGTGCCACATCGTGTAACATTTCCGTGACGCCGAAAGATTTCTTTAAAAAAGTGAAAGATCCCTTTCAATATTAAAATGGTTAGTGGATGTGTGAGTACTTGAACTTTTCTCAGTGTATGATTGATTGTATAGCTCAGCCTACAATACGAAACTGTGAGCAAAATTGATAGTAAAGTATTAACATCAAACTTTGCAACGTAATCTGAAAAGCAATAAATTAAGTGAATTAGAACTTGAGATCTATTTTACATTTGAAAAGCGAAAATTTCGAAAAAAAATTGAAAAGTATAACTAACACATTGCTGGGTTGACAAAACTAAATGTAACTGTCGTCGGAAATTTTCTTAACTGTGGGTAAGGTGTTTTATTGCAATTAGTTTAATCTCCTCGAAATGTCGAAAGATGAAAAAAATGTATAAACCCCCTATTGGTATGGACTGAATTGTAACAGTAATTGGACTCCCAAAGATCCATTACGAAGGGGTATCTCTAAAGCCAATCTCGGACACCATCAACTCTCACAGTTACGGACTAGCAAAACACCTGACGACGCTGCTTGAACCCCTTGTCGGACACTGCAGCAACCATGTAAAAACCTCAACCGAATTCGTGACACTACTCAGGGATGTACGACTACAAAAGGAAGATATCCTTGTTTGCTTCGACGTGACGTCGCTTTTCACGAAAGTGCCCCTCTCGGACTCCTTGGCACTATTAGCTGACAACTTCGAGCCACAAATCATCAGTCTGTTCGAACATGCACTGACCACCACCTACTTTTAGTGCAATGCAGAATTCTACGAGCAGATCGATGGCGTGGCCATGGGCTACCCACTAGCTCCGGCGGCTGCTAACCTCTATATGGAGCACTTCGAGGAGGTGGCCCTGTAAACCGCCAAACAGAAACCAAAGCACTTCTTCCGCTATGTCGACGACACCTTCGTGGTGTGGGGGCATGGCAAACAAGGCACTGGATGGCTTTCTTGAACACCTCAACAACATACATCCAAACATCAAATTTACGATGGAAATAGAAGAAAATGGATGTCTCCCTTTCTTGGACATCCTAATCAAGAAGAAGCCAGATGGTTCACTAGGCCATACAGTTTTTAGGAAGAAGACGCATCAGACCTATACCTTCACGCAACAAGCTGCCACCATCCAGCGCAGAGACAGACAGTGCCGACAACCCTCGTACACAGGGCGCGTGCCATGTGTGACAGAGAAAGCCTTCCCTCCGAGCTGCAACACCTGAGGGAGGTCTTTCGCCGAAACGGCTACAGCGAGGTGAAAATCAACAGGGCACTCAAAAAGAAGAAAGCTGTGGCAGTTGCGGAAGAGGAGTAAGAATACAATTCGCGTTCTTGCCATACGTGGGACCACTTTCGGCCAAGATCGCGCGCCTCCTGGGCAGATCAAACATCAAAACCGTCTTTCGTCCACCACCGAAGACGATGGAGCTACTGGGTTCTGCCAAAGACCCGTTGAAATTCAACACACCGGGAATTTACAGCATCCCATGTGGTAAGCAATACATCGGCCAAACACAGCGTTGTTAGGTGTGTTCTACTAGGGCACACAGCGAAATCGGCCATCGCTGAACAAAGCATAAACGAAGCACACACTTTCGACTTCGAGAAGACGAAAGTGCTGTGCCGAGCATCGGGTTTTTGGCAGAGTGTGATCAAGGAAACCCTAGAAATAAGGATTCATGATAACCTAGTCGACAGGGGCGAAAGGTACTAACTTAGCGCAGCGTGGAATCCCGCGATAGCTGCAATCCGTTGGGAGCGCATCCGCCACCGTTCTCTGCCGCAGACGCAGGCTGAATGACCTCACCGAGATTCGACCGCGCGCCGCCGCTACCCCCACCACCGCGCCCCGGCCGTCAACCCACCGTAGCCTCCCGTGGTCCAGTGGAGGGGGAGGGGGGCACCGTTGGTATAAAGATCCCCGCACTCCGGTCATCTCGCCACTCGAAGAAGCAGTATCAGCTTACAACCAAAAAGAATACTGCGGTATAATACTGCTAGACGTTACCAAAGCGTTCGACTGTGTATGGCATCCAAGTCTCTTACACCAGATGAATGAATACGGATTCCCTACCGGATTCATAAGACTAATGGCAGACTACCTCAACGGACGCACTTTCCAGGTCAGATTGGACAATACCCTATCCGACGAACAGCAAGCACTAGCGGGAGTACCCCAAGGTTCCGTCCTTGGACCTGTACTCTACAACATCCACACAGCAAATATACCCAAAACAGCAAGAACACTAGCCATCTATGCTGACCCTACGGCTAGTATAACACACAGTCGATGGGCACATGTGCTGCACAGAAGACTACAAGAAGCCTGTGATGAACTCCAACAGTGGACAACAAAGAAAAGAATAGGCTTTAACGCCAGCAAAAGTCACGTCCTACTTCTAACAAAGCGTCCACTACCGCCTCCTACGAGAGTGAAATTTTTCGCAGAAGAGATCAGATGGACGACATCTGCAAAATACCTAGGTGTGACGATCGACCGCGGACTGACATGGAGAATCCATATCGTCGAAGTATGGAAGAAGGTCCACCAACGTCTAGGAGCCCTCTATCCGATATTAAACGCCAAATCCTCACTACGCGTCGACAAAGGACTGATGCTATACAGAACATGCCCGCGTTCGGTAATTGACTACACCTGTCCGGTCTGGGGAAACGCGGCAGAAAGTCACATAAGAAAACTTCAGAGAGTGCAAAACATCGCACTCAGAAGAGTATTTCATGTACCATACAATTTCCCTACTGAATACTTCCACCAAGCGGCGAAAGAATCACTTGCAAGAGACAGGTTCCGAAAAATTGCAGAGACATTATACGATAAAGCATGGGCAGCCGAAAACCCACTAATTAACCAAATAGAAAGGTCCAACGAAGAAAGAGACCGCTACAAAAGACCGGTAGCTTTTCTTAACTTATAAGAAGCAGCACCACGAAGGACAACAAAACAAGCACTGCACTTGCGACGACAAACAACAAGAGAAGCAACAGTAATCAATACACACTGAATTGTAGGAGGAACCCCTAGAGGGTTAAAACTACACAACAACCACGGGACATTCAAGCCCTTAGAAGAAGCAGACGACATCTCGCAACTTAGCTTGAAGATGGGTAGTATGACACTTCCCGAAACATTGCGATCCATCAAAGCTGCCACCCGGCTGAAGACCCCAGAGATCTTCATCAGCAGTATAGCCGGGAAAGCCTACAGTCGCAGATAATTTACATAGTTCACTATGGTGATAAGACGTATATCCTCCTATTTAAACGAATGTTCTCGATTAAAAACTTACTGTATATTTAACTATTCGTTACTAGTAAAATTTTTGTGTAAATGAGGAAGTTTATAAGTATGTTAAAATGCAACGACAGGGTAATTAATCGGTGTTTTTAATCATTGTTTTTATTGAAAGAGGCGCGAGCCGAACTCATCTTTTTATCGAAGTAATCTGTACAAGACTTAACCAATTTTTGATATATCTAAAAAACGGTGTACTTCGTCTTCACACTGTTATTTATGCTATTATTTAACTGTGATGTATTGTATAAGTTGTCCAATAATTTTTCCCATTGTATTCAAGATCAGACGATGGCAACTTTACCTGCCTAAAACTGTTATGCCGAATTAATAACCAATACACTGGTCATGAGTTCGAAGTGTGTTATCTCCTCTACCTGCTATATTATGTTCAAATTACTGTCAGATTAACTTTTAAATACACGCGCTGTTTTTGGTAGCGTACGGTCACATGTGGGGGTATAAGGTCTCCCAACAAAGTTTAGGTACCTTTCTAAGTAATTGTTGGAAATCAATATTTATATATTTGCGTAATAAAACACAACATTAACAAAAACTTTGTAATTTACGAAGACCTGTATGTTTTGAGTTTTCATTTTTACAGCTCAGATAATGGCATATATTTAACTCAAAACTAACTTATAAATAAACTTCTTGTTATCTTATCAGAATAAGTGCATAAATGAATTTAAGATTATAAAACCAAAATAACTAATGAAAAAATAATGACAGAATTTTTTAGGTGCCTACAATAATGTTTGTTACCTTTGAGTTCACAGGACAAACAATAATTGATTGTCTTTGAATGAGGCTTACATTTTTTTTCTTTCTTGCGTATTTGGGTGCTTTTCTTATCTTTCGAAATAGGGCAAAATTAAAAACTTCGCTTTTTAAAAGCTCTAGGACCAGGATTACATGCATTCCGCATTGATAAAGTTCGTTCTCTACCAACCAAATCGCACTTGATTTCTTGCATATATTTGGCCAGATTGATTCTGTTCTAATCTACCTCAAACGTATGATTTTGTAAGACTTATTGCAATTGCATTTATGTATTCTCGACCATTTATTTTCTCTTAAAACTCGTGAAATATTGTCATTACGGAGAAATCGAGTCATTATTGTAAATATTTTGAATTCACAGCAAGTTACTGTATTAGTAAACTATATATAAATACTCCTTAAAAGCACATGTGGGATCTATGGATACCCCAGTTATGTAAAACAGGCACTTATCATAGGAAGAGGGCAGTGCCGTCCATCTATTTGCAAGCATTCCCGACATACTGGGATACCTAGAATGACGAGTCTGTAGCGCACCAACAATGGAAATTATAAACAAAAAATAATTCTTGGCGTTTACTCAAGTAGTAAGGTTAAAAAAAATTTATGACCTACTTCTACGCACTATACTCCATACGTGTAACATTGCTCTCGAAACTACCAACAATCCACAAATTTTCTTATTATCGGAATCACATGTAATGCGAAATGCACTAACTATATAAAATTAATTTCACTATCTTCATTCAGAAAGAAAGCAATTCCACGACACACCTTTTCTTACATTTCGGGTGTCTGTCTACATTCTCATTAAAAAAACTATTTTGGGTTTCATGTTTCTTACAAGTGATAAATTCGAATAAACTCTTTATAATTGCAGACCGTCTGAGAACGAAGGCAGAAAGACCAGCACTAACATTCAGTGATAAATGCGCCAATAAATAAACCCCATATGTTGAATGTCTGAAAAGACATGCAGAAAAAACAAACTATGAGAAACCGACTACAAGGAAAACGAAATGGAAATTATATTAGTTTGTTATATAAAATTTTTTATGAAATACTTTTACAATTTTTTTCTGATTTCATCGTCAAACAGAATTGCAATATCGCTCTTACAGCGTTCTTGGACATCCAGACACAGCTTGCTGTTCAGAGCGAACTATTGATATGTATGGCTCCGGCACATAAGCAAAGATTGTCGTAGCCAACGTAGCATCTCCGACAGTGCGTACACTGCAGCAAAAGCAAATAAGACCCTATTGCGGTCCCAGATGCTCAACAATGAAAAAATTAATATCCGATCTCTCTCTCTCCTATTAGGCCATTTCTTGTACCTATTAGATCTGTCAATCCTATTTTCTATGAACCCCATACAATAGTTCGGAATGTCTGTCGTCCAGGATAATCACGCAAAATGGTATATTCAAATTTCAAACTGATCAATTAAGAGACAGTACCGCAGAGCCACCATGGTATAGTGACAACGAAACATCAGCATAGGTGCAGTCGGAATGTGAGGGCCAAGATAATTTGCAACCGTATTTTGGGACCAGTCTCCCTTCCACGGTATCTGACAGACAAGAACCATCGGCATTTCTGGAAGCTGACTGCCTCCCCTGCTGGAAAATGTGCTATTGATGATTTGGAAGGTTATGTTGGTGTTATACGAGGGTGCTCCAGCCCAGTTAGGCGTTAACGACTGGGCGCGTATAAAACATTCCTTCTCTGGTCGATGGATCGAACGCGGAGGGCCAGTTGCATGGCCTGCTCTTTCACCGAATCTCAACCTTTGCGTCTTCTGGCTATGGGGTGATCGGAAAAGTACCGTGTTTCGCGGAACACATCACAATGTGGAGACGCTGGAGCAGCATGTTCATGCTGCATTTGTTCGGATGCAACATGGCCGATGTGAACATGTGAGGCAGAACGTGCTCAGGAGCGTAAAAACATCCGTCGAGCACATGGAAACCATTTTCAACACATTCTGTTACTATGGTTGCATGACACAGCGCGTCAGTAACAAAATGGTCAAATGTTTGTTAAACTTATGGGACTTAACAGCGGGTTCATCAGCGTCTAAACTTAAAAACTACTTTTGAACTAATTATACTAAAGACAACACAAACGTCCAAGACCGAGTGCGTATTGGAAATGGCGCCTCAATGCGCTCAGCCACTTCGCCGCGACCGTCTGTAACATAGTACGATTGAATGAACGGTCTCCAGCGTGGTTTCATTTCTGGGTTTCCGGACTCCATTGCTCCTTTCATGTTCCCTAATCTCTACTCGATCAATGCTTAGACTGACACGGTGGAAAAAAAAAAAAAAAAAAAAAACACCAAGAACGTCACATTCGAGGGTAAGCCAGCGCCGCGATTAAGTAGCCGCGCGGTCTAAGGCACCTCGCTGCGGAACGCGCGGTTGCTGGCCGTCGGAGGTTCGAGTTGGACCATGGGTGTTGGACCATGGGTGTGTGTTTTCTCCTTCGTTTAGTTTAAGTAGAATGAAACTTTCACTCTGCAGCGGAGTGTGCGCTGATATGAAACTTCCTGGCAGATTAAAATTGTGTGTCGGAACCGGGACTCGAACCTGGGACATTTGCCTTTCGCGGGCAAGCGCACTACCGACTGTGCTATCCCGACACGACTCACGATGCCGCCTCACAACTTTACTTCCGCCAGTACCTCGGAAGTAGGAGGCGAGGTACTGGCGGAAGTAAAGTTGTGAGGCGGCATCGTGAGTCATGTCGGGATAGCACAGTCGGTAATGCGCTTGCCCGCGAAAGGCAAATGTCCCCCGGTTCCGGCACACAATTTTAATCTGCTAGGAAGTTTAGTTTAAGTAGTTTGTAAGCTACGGACTGATGACCACGCAGTTTAGTCCGATAGATTTAGGCTGTGGCTAAGCCATGTCTCCACCATATCCTTTCTTCCAGGAGTGCTAGTCTTGCGTGTTTGCAGGAGAACTTCTGTGAAGTTTGGAAAGTAGGAGGCGAGGTACTGGCGGAAGTAAAGTTGTGGGGCGGCATCGTGAGTCGTGTCGGGATAGCACAGTCGGTAGTGCGCTTGCCCGCGAAAGGCAAAGGTCCCAGGTTCGAGTCCCGGTTCCGGCACACAATTTTAATCTGCCAGGAAGTTTCATATCAGCGCACACTCCGCTGCAGAGTGAAGTTTCATTCTGGAATCATATTTTACTTTGTGATGAACAGGCTTTTGGTTTTCAAGGCCACCGTCGGGTAACTTACACAGATAATTCCCACAACATTGACAGTACATAGCTGTATAGAGATAGTTGTGTTTCTGGCAGTGATCCCTCTGATATCAATGAATTTCCGTGTATTTTACGTTGGTCTCTACGAGCTTCAGTGTCGTAGAGTGGCTAACACACGAATTTCACCGCTCCTTGCGGCAACTTGTTTGAACTCAATCGCCATATTTATGGTGGTCAGTACAGATGTGAGTAGTCTGTCTAACATCTGCATGCAATCAGTGCAAAGTGTGGAAGAAATAGTAATAGCCGTAATATTTCACTTGTTAAATGTGTGTGTCCCTTGCAAGAAATATTTACTTATTTCAACATTGCAGCATCGAAGTAACTAACGGTAAAATATTTCGGTGTGGAATGCTTTTGTGGCAGCCGACTTAGCCGCACATTAATTGCTCTATTTAGATGATTATTTCGTCTTTGCACTTAAATTTTACCCACCAAACTTTACTTATTTCTGCATGGCAACTACGAAAGTTATTAACGATGCATTAATTTGGTGCGTACTGTTTTTGTGGGAGCTGATCCTGGCGCATTTTTCATTACAGTACGATGCCACTTTCAACTTTTGACTCAAATTTCACCCACCAAACTTTGCAACCACACCATTTGGCAGTAATTTTATGGGTATATGTACATTATATGTTCAATAAACACCAGATAAATGCCTACTAGCCATCGTGAAAGCAGTTGTTTCAACATTATAATCAACACATATATATTCAAAGCGGCACGTTCGTTGTTGTTCTAAAACTCAACTGTTTTACTTCGCACTGGAGCTGTATTGCTGCCGAGTTCGTGAGATTTCATTACTGAATTTTCAGGAAATACAGTATCAGGCTCGTCAAGTCGCAGCTTTGATAAAGTCTGGAGAGACCGACGGGTCCTGATGCATATCCGTATTCAATAGTAAACTTTTGTTCACAATCTGGAACTGGGTTAACAGGTAAAATTTTCTAGACCGTGTAACATACCAGCTGTCAGTTGATACCTAAAATAACTTGTCGGACACCGGTTCAATTTTGCCTCAAAGATGGCGGACGCTATGAGATTTGTTGGTTGGGGTCGATGTTCCGCTGTCTCAACGTGTCAGTCATACATGTTCTTATATCCTTTCTTTCCAAGCAGGTTAGAATATGTAATTTTACACAGCATAATGGAGAACGGCGATCTTAAAATGACGGTTAAAATTAAAACTGAAACAGTCCACATCGCAAAATTGTTATTTAATTCATGTCTGGTTTCAGTCAATATCGACTATCTCCAGATGACTAGCAGCATGACAGCAGGTGGTGGCCGTGGACATGGCGAGCCGCGCAAAGGTTAGAACATGGCTGACGCCCTTATGTCTTCGCCATAGTGCTGATTCTTGGACAAGTGTTCATGTTGTAATGCTGGTCGAAGATTTCTCTTCAAGAAGATGTCCTCCGTATGGAAATAGTGAAATCAACAGTTAAAATTACGTTTTCCAGTAGGAAGGTCCGTTTAATGTATAGTTTAAACGTAGAAATAGTATTCCGTCGGCCAGGCTTTTGAATTTACAACATGGCATCTACAATTTTTATACTAGGAAACGAACGATTCCGCTGCCATAACAGCCAATCACATCACATATGGTCAAAATAAAGATAAGATATGCAAGCACTTCTTCATCACGTAGAGATGTATTTTTTTTTTTTTTTTTTTTTTTTTTTTTTTTTTTTTTTTTTTTTTTTTTTTTTGCAAATTACAGCATGGCTGGCGATACAAATCATTTCAAAACATATGAATGTGTTGGATCTGACTCTACAGCTGCATATCCAGGTTGCATGTTAGTTACATCTATACAGGCACTATATACACATCTGGGCTCTGAGATTACAACTGCAGCTTGCCTGTACATTCATATTATGTTTTGAAGTGGTTTTGCATAGCTCGCCATTTCGTAATTAGCCAAACATGTTTGACACGATGTGACCTTGGTTTCCTTTAAAAATAATGTTTATCCTTATGTACTTCCCTCCGCCATATATGTGCGGGGCTGGGCTGTCAGCATTACAATTTTCTGCTCTTCAGCTAAGAGTGACAATATATGAAGATAATGACGTGAAAATTGTACATCATGGCAATAGAGAAAAGGAAGTGAGATAAATACAAGAGACAAATACAGAAAGGAGTGACATATTAAAACGTAAAGTGGTCTTTGGTAAGACATACACAGTAAGAATGGAAATGATGCACACAAAAAAGACGCATAGTCAGGTGCATGCATTAATCAATAAAACGTTGATTTACATATTCATTATAAGATTCATTCAGGCGAGTAGATTCTGGCTTTAAAAATGTAGAACTGAGGAGGTGGTGGTGGGGCGAATCAATGAGTTCTAGGATAGACTGCCAGAGAGAGGTAGGGAGGAGGAAAAGAGACCTTTTCTAGATTCAGGGATTAAAGAAATCTGCTGAAATCCATTTGGCTTGAGATCTTATTGATCCTGTCTGGACGAGGCTTACGACCAGCGATCTCTGTGATATCTTTTCAGAGGAAATATTTTATTCATTTAATGGACTTCACATCCAAGCTCAAACGCCTCGGTCGCCCGTTCTGTTGGAGGGCGGACACGTAATTTCACCACCATTCATGCGCCTGAGCGCCACATTCGTGGAGTGTACAAAGTTCGACAGAGGAAGCTCATGTAAAGGCCGCTTGTCCGCGTGCTCAACCGTGCAAAAATTGCTATATAGTCGTCGACGCTAACGGGCAATCTCTACGTCTCTCTCTCCACCCCAACCACTACTTCGTCAATTAATCTAATTCTCACATTTACTCAAGCACATAGAACACAACGCCTCTCCTGTGTCTTATCCCCAACACTATCTTCTCACCAATTTTAGAGAATGCTTGACCGCTACTGCGTCTTTAGCAATGTATCTCCCTTTCTATCGTCTCCACGCCCTCCGAAATCTTTTTCGATGCAATTTGAAGCACCTTCTCCTTCCTGACAGTGAACACATCTCACAAATATAGCAGGAGCCCTATCGCATCACTTTCCTCACGTTTTATGTAAGGCCACACTTACTGTCACTTAACCCATAACCACAACCATCTATGCCAGGGGGGGACAGGCAGCGCCAGTCGCTGTGATGTCATCCCAGGCCGCTCTGCCTGATCACAAGGACGGAATGTTGACCGTGGCCGGCAAGAAAGACAAGTCTCAGTGCACACATCATGCCACGTAAGCAAGGTAGTTCCGAGCCGGCGCGATTGCTAGCCGTTTGGCCGGCCGCTGGGGCACACCCCACTGCTTCATAGTGGGCAGGCACTGAGCTAGCGATCGCTCCGGCTCGGAACTACCTTGCTTATGTGGCATGACGACTGCCATGAGGCCTGTATTTTCCGTTAGCCGCGGAGTTGACCGTGTGACGTCACGGGCTCTGTACCGAGTCCTATGAGAAATACAGGTCCCAGCGCAGTCGTCATGCGACGTAAGCAAGATAGTTCCTAGATGGCGCGATAGCTAGCCGATTGGCCGTCCGCTGGGGCACTGCCCACTGCCTCATAGCGGGCAGCCACTGAGTTAGCGATCGCTCCAGCTCGAAACTACCTTGCAGACGAGGCATGACGTCTGTCTGGAGGCCTGTATTTTCCGTTAGCCGTGGAGTTGACCGTGTGACGTCAGGCGCTCTGTACCAAGGCCTACGAGAAAAACAGGCCCCAGTGCAAAAGTCATGGCACGTAAGAAAGGTAATTCCGAGCCGGCGTGATAGCTAGCTCAGTGGCTGCCCGCTATGATGCAGTGGGTAGTGAACCAGCGGCAGGCCAATCGACTAGCGATCGCGCCGGCTAGGAACTACCTTGCTTACGTGACGTGACGACTGTGCTGTGACCTGTCTTTCTCGTAGGCCACGCTCTGTACTGCTGCCGCGGATAAAGAGGATACAGCATGCGGACTGCAGCAATTTAGGAGAAACAGAGAACACATATGGTGAGAAGAATACAGTGAGGTCTACGATATTCTAATTAACGTTTTCTGGGGCCTGTCTTTCTCGTAGGTCTCGCTCTGTACTGCTGCCGCGGATAAAGTGGATACAGCGTGCGGAGTGCAGCTATTTGAGAAAGACAGAGAACACATATGGTGGGACGAATAAAGTGAGGTCTACGATATCCTAATTAACGTTATAGTGCAAGTGTAATTTAATTTGAGGGCAGCATTGTCATAATGTAAAGAGAATGGAACATAATACAATTTTCTCCACAATTTAGAGCAAAGCTTTACAATACAATTAAGTAGATATTTTCCGACATTTTCCATTTCGTTTCTCTTTGGTTAGTTTTTAAATGTTAGGGTGCAATGTTTGAGATATTTTTAATCGAAGACTACATGTTAGGTTGTGATCTCACAAGGTGTTTCGGTTTTGAGTCTTTGCTAATTTCATAATTGAAAAGAACTGTTCACACACATAAGTGGAACTGAACATAAGCAATATCCGCGAAGCAATGGCATACAACCTCAGAAATCCGATAAAGGCACATTCTTATAAAAATCTGCCAAGCCTAAGTTGTGTTTATATATGTCCTTCAATAAATCGTCACAATGTAAATTGAACAGTTCCATTTGAAGCGTGGTAGGAAGATTGAGGACATCCACTGAAAACGGTGTCGCAAACAGCTGAAATATGGTAGACCGTATTTCAACAATTTCAAACCTGGTTATGAAGAGTTTCCAGATTTTGAACATCTTCAGAGACAATACGATCGGAGCACACACCCTCAGTATATGGTCCAAATTCCCTGGCTATATGTAGAGCTGTCCTGTAGCTGAGACGGAGAGACGTTTCGCTATTCTGACAGTCCTCACATCAGCACGTTCCTTTCATTCTGATTTCCCATACCTATTTGTGTGGCACAGGGAATAATGACGCTGTAAATACAATTTTTGTTCAAATGTGCAAATGTTTGTAAAGCTTATGAGTCTTAACTACAGGGTCATGAGTCCCTAAACTTACAAACTACTTATGAACTAGCTAACTCTAAGGACGGCACAAATATCCATGCCCGAGGGGGGATTCGAACCGCCGACCGTATTGGCCGTGCCGATCGTGACTGGAGCGCTTCAGTCTCCTGGGCCACCGCGGCCGGCTGTTGAACTTCAGCTGTCGGAGTGTGTCAGGCATAAATGTTAATATTTCGTTTTCTGATAAATTACAAAATGGCTCCAACGAAATACTACTAGAGCATGAAAAAAAACTTTATTCTTCTATTCCGCTGCCGCTTCAGGCTACTACACCGCATATTTACATAAAGTGAAAACAAGACATAAACAAGCTATTTTTGTCTCCTGCAAATACTGTAATGAAAATACTATGAAGTTTCGGGTTGCAGTCAGATTACATTGACTTCTCGCCACGATATGTCGGCTGACAATTGTTCAGCCACCTTAAGGAGAGTGTCATATAACGGAGATTACAATCTTCTTTAAGTTATTTAATTACTCTCTTTTATGGATGAGATGGCCTTTCAGCGTCTTGGCCGCTGCAGAATAGCCGTGCACACTGTGGCGCACAGATGCAGTGCGCGCGGTCGATCACCGTCGGGGGTTCGAGTCATCCCTCGGGAATGGGTGTTTGTGGTGTCTTTAGCATAGGTTACTTTAAGATAGTGTTAAAAATGGAATTGCCGTCCGCGGTGGCCGAGGGGACTGAGGCGCTTCAGTCACGGTCTGCACGGCCATTACGGCCGGGGGTTCGAATCACCCCTCGGGCATGGATATTTGTGCCGTCCTTAGTTGTAGGTAGTTCATAAATAGTTTGTAAGTTTAGGGACTGTTGACCCCGTAGTTAAGTCCCTTAAGCTTTTTTAAGTTCAACAAGCAGGTAATGTTGTTTTTGTGGTCTTCAGTCCACAGCTCTTCACGCTACCCTGTCCTGTGCAAGCCTCTTCATCTGAGAATACGCACGGCAACCAGCATCCTTTTGAATCTGCATACTGTTTTCATACCTCGGTCTCCCTATACGATTTTTAGCCAACACACTTCCTTATAATGTTGACTATTTTGTGGTGTCTCAGAATATTTCCCACCAACCTATCCCTTCTCTTAGCCAGGATATGCCAGGGACTCCTTTTCTGTCCAATTCTGTTATCACCTTATCGTTATTACCTCATTTACTCATCTAATCTTCATGATTCATCTGTTGCGCCACATTTTGGAAGTTTCTATCATCGTTTATGGGTGAACTCATCGTACACATTTCACACACATACAATGCTACTCTCAAGACAAATGTTTTCAGAAAGGACGTCCTTGACATTTAAACTAATATTGAATTTAAACAAATTTCGCTTCTTCAGCAACGCTTCCAAGCTTCCTTCCGTTCTCCATTACCCTCGATTTACTCTTGTCAATGATCGTCTTATACCTTCCTTTCAAGACAATGTTCATTCCGCTTAATTGCTCTTCCAGGCCCTTTGCTGTTTCTGACAGAATTACTACATCGTCAGCAAACCGCAAGGTCTTCATACCGTCTCCCCGCACTTTAATTCCCTCTCCAAATTTCTCTTTGCATAGCTTTGCACTTTTCTCAATGTACAGATTGAACAATATTGGGGAAAGGCTACAACCCTGTCCTACTCTGTTCCCAAACACTGCTACCGTTTCTTGGCCTTCGACTCTAATAATTGCTGTCTAGTTTTTGTACAAGTTGGATATAGCTCTTCGTTCCCTATATTTTACCCCTGATACCTACAGAATCTTGGAAAGTGTGTTGTAACACTTAAGTTAGACCCGTCTTGGTATCTTTTATTGTGGTGTGTCTACTCTGCGCTTTATGCTTCCTGCAGTTTTTGTGTTCTTTCTATGTTGGATGCCTTGTTTGACCCATCCCCAGATACGTGAACGTTCTCACTCTGTAAACCATTCCGTACTTTGTGTGCATGACTTATGTTTATTATTATTATTATTATTATTTCAATATTTTCTCATATGACTCCTGCAGTCGTGATTTGGCAAAGACTTTATATAAGCTTGTGCTTCTTGTAGTGCTGATTATTGCCAGATCGTCTGCAAATACCAGATATTTTTTACTTCTCTTGTTTGTACGTCTTCTTTTCAACTAAATCCCTTTTAATTTTTTGTTCACACTCTTTCACAATTATTAATAAAAAAAAAATTCTCGCTTGTCGCTCTTCTTCCGTCACTCAGAAACACTGGCAGATATATTATCATAGCTTCTGCATCTGAAATTAATGTGTCCGCGGGAAATTATAAAAGCGTATTCAGTTGGATCGTTACACGGTGATAACATTTATTAACAATCTGAATGAAATTTTATTCGCTGTGAGGTAGTATTTTTTTTTTTTTTTTTTTTTTTTTTTTTTTTTTGCGGGTAAAGCCCTGTCGCTTTAAAGCTTATTATACGGTTGCAACCCTGACATTTTCACGTTTCTTCGATGTATGAACTTTCTATTGTAATTAAATTACCTGTTTTGATGTAGGATAGCAAGTCACATCTCTCCATTCAACTATTTTACAGTACAAGAAGGTAATTTAATTAATTACAGTAAATTAAAACTTGCGATGTAAGTAATTACTTCTCACACGCATTTCATAGACAAAATGAGGAACAAAAATTACTGCATAATATTCCGTAGATGAAATTGGTAAGCTTTTAGTCCTATTTAAAAGTTTTGCACTACGTGAATCCATTTTTCTAACTGCTATATTCTCGATAACGCAGGTGCAAATTATATTTGAAAGTAAATTTTATTTGCACGACACCATGATTTGTGATAATTTATTACTACGCAGCAGATTGAATTGGCCGTTATTGTAAACGGTGCTACATTTAAATGTGGTACTTCCTACGTCTGAAATTGGTGTTATCTACTACATCTACTTTTGTTGGGTTAAGTCGTTCATAACTGTGTCAAATTACTTTAAACTGAAGCTTGTCGTCTTGCAAGTCGATTATCATTGATTCTTCTATCACATGAAGACACAGTCCTCCCCATTTCGTAATTTTTAATTTTACAAATTAAATGGAATTTTCTACATGGTAAACCTGTTCATTCGACAACAATTACTTCTTTGACTGCTTTACATTTTCTTTCACAGAATTCGTTTACCTTCCCTGTACGTTAGTTTTTAAGTGATATTTACTGCTTAGTTTCTATCCTTTCCTCAACGTTGCTGTACTTCCTTCTTTCAGTGATAAATTGTAGTCACAGACATTTTCTTCATAGTTACTTTCCTTCAAGACATACCTACATTTATTTGGCCCACTTTTAACTTTGCTAATCTTAGAGCTGACAATTTCACTTAAACAGTTGCCTAGTCTTGCGATATGAATTTGTTTTATAATCTTCAACGCAGTTTAAACATTCTTCAGTACTTCATTACGATTGTCATGTTTCTTCGTGGATTTCTTATAAACTGTGAGTCGGTTCGTACTGCACAGGATTACAATGACAATTTAATATCTGATTTAGGAATTTCTGTCTAGCCTTTCTGTAATCAAGATGGATTGCTCTCATGTTTCAGTGTATTTTCTAGGTATATCGTATTGTTTGTGAATCTTGGACGGTATAGCTGATACTGAAGGCTCAAATTCAGACAGTCGTTAAGCAGACATTTTCTAGTCTCACTTCTCGTACCAGATGTATAATCTCTCATAAATCAGTGTTCTCTCCATTACCACATTACAGAATTTAAATCCGTCTTCATTTCACCGCTAGTTTACATATTGGTTAAAGGACCTTGTTTATTTTTTGTACGTCTTCGTCTTCTGTTTCTCAAACTTATGTCATACCTGAACCATTGTTATTGGTATTGCTTAGCTGATAACTCTGATGAAAAACACGTAATTGAATACCTCCCTCGAATAAGGATGTAACCCACAAATTTTCGAACAGTGTGATTTCAGTGGAAATAGGATCTATCTGCATGCCTCTACGCTGTGGTGCCATCTTGTGTCATATATTTGAACATCAAGCTGGTTTACAACCAGCTGAACGTTTTCCTCCATGGAATGAGGATGGAACAGACAGCATTAGAGTTTAACAATGTCACTTTTTGAATGTGGTTTCAGCATACCGATGCCACATCAAAAAAAGTTAAATGATGAGACCTGCAAACCACAATAATATTGTAAAATCATGCTTAAAATGGAGTTTCAAATCTATATTCAGAAATAATTTGTTGTCTTGGTATTTTATTGACATCTTCATTCACATTGTTATTTTCTTTATTATTATAATATTACTTTCTTTAATCTGAATACTAAGTGCATGTACAACACGTCTCTTATGTTACATGTAAGAAATACTCCAAAATATATTGGTGATCATACATCCTTTTTCCGTTGTATCACTTCCAATTATTATGTTATTGTAAAACCTTAAGTTACAACAATAAAATATTGCTTTTAATAGCTGAACACATTTGTACACTTGCGTATGCAACGAGTTCCAATACTGTATATCACAAAATAGGCCCCACAAACAATTTTTCTCTCTCCTGAAAACTTACTCATTTGATGGTTACATCCTTATTCCAGTGAGGTATTCAATTGTTAAGCGTACGTCACTGTCTGTACCGTACGTTACTCCCGTTACATCAATTTACACTGCTCTCGTTACTGCCGTAAATCTTTACCGCTTCACTCCAGTGAATGCCATTATATCAAGATACAGCATGTAACCCATCGTTAAACTCCGGGTGTTGAATTTTAAATTTTTTGCTTTCATTAAATGAGGTTTTGGTGGAAAATTTTTGAATTTTATTAGTTCTGGGAATGATGTTTAGTACTATGTAAAGCAAAGTAGTAATGGGGTACCAGCAGAGAGTGCAAATATCAACCATATTTTATTCCGTGTGGGCATATAAAAGGAAATTACGGGGATTATTAGCATGTTCCTTTTGCTTCAGTCAGTTCGGGTAGAAGCGCGTTAAAATATTATTCAAATCTAACTTCGCTCCAGTCGTGAAAGAAACACTGTGCTATAGAGTCAGAAAAAAGAAAGAAAGAAAAAAAAATCCCACTGGCGTGTTTTACGGCCCACTTTAGATTTGTAGTTTTGTAAGTTTTTGCAAACATTTTGGACCAAAATAATAATTTACATATTAATTAATTTTTATTAAGAGTTTCTGAAACCCTTTTAAGAAAAAAAATTATGTGGTGGTGGGTTCCGAACCACCGACCTTTAGCGTCATTGTCCAACGCCTAGCCCACTACGCTACGACTATCAAGTAAAAGATGGGTCCTTTAATCTCATACTATTGATGGCCGTTGTTAACTGATGCTAATATGGCATTATTAGACACTAGATTATAATTTATCGTACGAAGAACGACGTGTTTTTGTTAATTCTTCAGTGCACCATTGCTTTGAAATCATAACGTGTAAGTTACAATAAGAAAATCATCAAATACGTAACGCAAGATGGCGTATGCCAGAGAGAGTTCTGGGCGAGGAATGTCACGTGACATCTCCGAACGGCTGGTTTTCGTTAATTCAATGGACGGTGTCAAATCTCCGTTATTTTTGCAAATATGTCTCAAACGATACGAGATATGAAAAAAACATAAGGGAGTTAAGTTGTAGTGAAATTTCTCCTCAACCAATTTGGTTATTCAAATTTCGTGTCGGATGAACTGTTCGTTTGCAATTACAATTTTATTACAAACGGCTATTTTTTGGTATTTCTACCGTATTTTTTGTACGAAAAAAAATTTGAAAAAGGGAGGTTCTGGTCTCTGGCTGTCTACAATCATGTCTGTAAAATGTTGTGCTCATCGGTTGAACGGTTCGTCTTAAAACAGGGAACACGTTAGGGACACACAAACGGACAGTCTGACAGACAGACATACATCCCAAAATCGCCGTTATTTTTGCAAATATATTTGAAACGCTACTAAATATGAAAAAAACACAAGAGAGCAAAGTTGTAAAGAATTGTCTCTTTTGTGTCCCAGCCTCGTCGCCGCTTTTGTGTCTCGTTTCCGTCGAAGGTGTCGGTGGCCGAGTGGAATGAGACCGACACAGGAATAAAGATAGCAAGCTGGTGCAGGTACGGAGGGGAGCAGCCAGAAACTAGAAACACTAGAGTAAATTAGAACGAGATATATATTGCACAGAATTTATACAATACTTAACTTTTAGATAGTTCAAAATGGCAGAATGCTGATACATAGTTGAGGCCTGCCTAGTGCCTGTCCGATAGCCAAGTCTTCACAGGTGCCTATATGATTCCGAAGGTCTTAACTGGTTCCTTTCTCAGTCCCAAGTGAACGATGTCGTTCAGTGGTGGCCACGAGCGGAGTTCCAGCAGAGGGCGCTCGTGGCTGTCGTCGTAAGAACGCCGCGCCGTGCATGCATGGCGGCGCGCGGCGAAAGTAGGTGGCGCGCACTTTGGACTTGTGCGACACCACACTCCTCCCCCCCCCTCCCCCCAAACCGCCACGCCGTCGTGGCGTAGGGCTGAGGGCCACGGCGACGGCACTGGGAGGAGGGCCTGGGCGGGGGCGTTACTGGTGGGACGGGCGTCGTAGCTGAGGCTGGGATCGAGACGCCGTCCGCGCCCCGGCATCCGCCTTGCGATCCCCCGGAAAACCCGCCAAAACGAGCGGAAGGGCGCACCCCTCCACCCAGATGGAGCAGGTCATCTTCTTCTGAGGTGCGTGGCCCAGGCGGCGGGGACACGCACGGTCCCGGAGTCCGTCTAGTTGACGCTGGCAGCTGAGGCAGCGACGGAGGCGAAGGGGCCGACTGCATAGGAGGCGCGTCTATATCCATCGGGATCTCGTAGCCCGGGGAAGCTGGGCCCGGCGGCGAGCGATGTGGCTGTGCTCCCTGGCGGTGAACTGGGTCTGGAATCAAGAAACCGGAGACAGGATCGCGCGGCCTGTGCAAGCGCAATTGGTTTGCGTGGCGCCGCAGCTCCGACCCTATGGAAGAACGTACAACATACATATTGCGACCGAGCACGCGCTGAATGATGCCCGGTAACCACTTCTTCTTGTTGTCAGCAAACACCCTGTACAGCACCGGCGTAGAAACCTGAAAACGCGTAGCGCCATACGAACCGACTCGGTGCATGGGAGGCTGCAGCAGGTGAAGGAGAGATTTTTTTTTTTTTTTTTTTTTTTTTTTTTTTTTTTTTTGTGGTTTTAGGGCGCACAACTTCTATGGTCATTAGCGCCCAGTCAAAAACATAGATTCGCTATGATCTCAAAAAAGATGGTGACTGTCAGAACATCAAGAAGAGGCTAAAAACGAAAGATAAAAGACAATTAAAACGGTTAAATATCCTTGGATAAGTTGGCCAAGTTGATAAAACGCAAAACTCTAGCAGCTGCTCGTGTGTCATCAGCTAAAATTTCCTCCAGAGTAGACGGAAAGTGAACGGCTACACGGAGATGATTAAAATTAACACAAGTCAGTAAAACATGTCGCACGGTCAGCAGTTCACCGCAGGAGCACAGCGGTGCAGGGTCGGCGGACAGCAAGTGACGGTGGCTGAAACGGCAGTGACCGATCCGCAACCGGGCCAGGATGACCTCCTCCCGCCGAGAGGGGCGTGAGGAGGTCCTCCAAGCGGTCGGGATCGGTTTTACAGTTCGCAATTTGTTGTTGGACATTGAAAACCACGCACTGTGCCATTGCGACACGATGCTCCGGTGGAGAGCCCGTTGAACATCGTCAGATGGGACGCAAAAGGTAGCCACGCGAGGTAAAAGGGCTGCGGCCTTGGCCGCTATGTCGGCCGTCTCATTCCCGGGCACACCTACGTGGCCAGGGACCCACAGGAAAGAAACGTGACAGCTGTCATCTGCTAGCAACTGGAGGGAGCGTTGGATCCGATACACGAGAGGATGGTGCGACAAAGGGTCCTTAAGACTCTGCAGGGCACTAAGGGAGTCCGAACAGATGGCATAGAAAGGTTGGCGGTGGCGGCAGGTGTACAAAACGGCCTGGTGGAGGGTAAAAAGCTCAGCCGTGAAGTTAGAGCACCAGTCAGGGAGCTTGTATTGGAAACGGTTGTCCTCGACGACGAAGGCAGATCCGACACCGGCAGTGCTCTTGGAACCATCAGTGTAAATAAATATGGCGTTATCGAACCGCGAACGGAGTTCGACAAGCCTCGAGCGGTATACCAAATCCGGAGTGCTCTCCTTGGGGAGCGAACTACGGTCGAGTTGAGTGTGAACCGGGGCCTTATGCCACGGTGGCAATGGGCTTTCGCTCAACCGAAAGGTGGAAGGAAGGGTAAAATCGAGCCGCTGTAGTAGGCGGCGAAACCGAACTCCAGGTGGAAGCAAGGCAATCGCAGACAACTGATATTGGCGATCGAGTGAGTCGTCAAAAAATAATCGGTAAGATGGATGGTTGGGCATCGACCGCAGGCGGCATGCGTACCGAGACAAAAGTATGTCACGCCGAGTGGTCAAGGGTAATACAGCAGCCTCGGCATACAGACTTTCAACAGGACTAGTATAAAATGCACCAGTCGCAAGACGTAATCCCCGATGGTGGATAGAGTTGAGACGGCGGAGAATCGACGGCCGTGCAGAAGAGTATACAAGGCTTCCGTAGTCGAGCTTCGACTGAACAATGGCCTGGTAAAGGTGAAGCAGGACGGTACGGTCCGCTCCCCATGACGTGCCACTGAGGACACGAAGGACGTTAAGGGATCGGGCACAACGGGCAGCCAGGTAGGACACGTGCGTGGACCAGCAAAGTTTACGATCCAACATGAGTCCCAAGAATTTCGTAGTCTCCACGAAAGGGAGAGTAACAGGGCCGAGATGTAGAGAGGGTGGAAGAAATTCCTTGTATCTCCAGAAGTTTATACACACAGTTTTCTCAGTGGAGAATCGGAAGCCGTTTGCGATGCTCCAGGAATATAAACGGTCAAGACAGCGTTGAAGAGAACGCTCCAAGAGGCACGTCCGCTGGGCGCTACAATAAATTGCGAAATCGTCAACAAAAAGAGATGCGGAGACGTCGGCTGAAAGGCAATCCACGATCGGATTGATTGCAATGGCAAAGAGCGCCACACTCAAGACGGAGCCCTGTGGTACCCCATTCTCCTGGCAAAAGGTATCTGACAAAACAGAACCCACCCGTACCCGGAACTTGCGATCCGCCAAAAACGCTTGAATGAAAAGAGGAAGGCAGCCCCGAAGGCCCCATGTGTGCAATGTGCGGAGAATGCCCGCTCTCCAACAGGTATCGTATGCCTTCTCCAAGTCGAAGAACACTGCTACTGTTTGACGCTTCCTTAGAAAGTTGTTCATAATGAAGGTCGACAACGTGACGAGGTGGTCAGCAGCAGAGCGGTGTCGACGAAAACCGCATTGGATATTAGTCAGGAGGCGGCGAGATTCGAGGAGCCAGACCAACCGAGCGTTAACCATGCGTTCCATCACCTTACAGACACAGCTCGTCAGAGAAATAGGACGATAGCTGGAAGGAAGATGTTTGTCCTTCCCTGGTTTGGGGATGGGGACAACAGTGGCTTCACGCCAACTTGTGGGAACATGACCTTCAGTCCATATGCGATTGTAGGTATTGAGAAGAAAGCACTTGCCCGCAGGAAAGAGGTTCTTCAGCATTTCAATGTGAAGGGAATCGGGCCCGGGAGCAGAAGATCGGGACAGGGCGAGAGCACGGTCTAGCTCCTGTATGTTGAAGGCGACGTTATAATTTTCACGATTAGAAGAGTGGAAAGAAGGCGGCCGGTCCTCCTCTACCTGTTTGCGAGGGAGAAAGGCAGGGTGGTAATGGGCAGAGCTCGAAACCTCCGCAAAGAAACGGCCCAATGCGTTGGAAACGTCAGAGGGGTCCACGAGGACTGCGTTCTCCACGCTCAGGCCAGGAATCGGGGAGTGGACCTTGATGCCGGATAGACGGCGTAGGCCACGCCAAACAAACGTGGAGGGAGTAAAACGGTTAAAAGAACTAGTAAAAGCAGTCCAGCAAGCTTTCTTGCTGTTGTTCATGATACGACGACATTGCGGTCTCATACGTTTATAATGAATGCAATTCTCCAAAGTCGGGTGGCGGCGGAAGGTGCGTAAAGCACGGCGCCGGGCTCTAAGCGCGTCGCGGCAGGCTGCAGTCCACCAAGGGACCTGGACACGACGTGGAGAAGAGGAAGTACGAGGTATGGAACGTTCGGCAGCTGTGAGAATAACCTCTGTGAGGTAGTCGACCTGACTGTCACAGGTGGGAAAATCCCGATCGTGAAAAACAGACATGGTAGAATAAAGCCCCCAGTCGGCTTTAGAAATGTTCCAACTGGTGGGACGAGGAGATGGGGAATGATGCAGAATGCGGATGATACAGGGGAAATGGTCACTCGAGTACGTGTCAGAAAGTGCATACCACTCAAACCGACCGGCAAGCTGAGGAGTGCATATTGCGAGGTCTATATGGGAGTAAGTGTGTGTTGTGTCAGAAAGGAAGGTTGGTGCACCGGTGTTGATGCAGACAAGATCGAGGTGTTGGAGAAGGTCCACCAAAAGGGAGCCTCTTGGACAAGGTGCCGGAGAGCCCCATAAGGGGTGGTGGGCATTAAAGTCGCCTATCAACACGAAGGGTGAAGGGAGCTGATCAACAAGGTGTAGCACATCTGGCCTAGTAAGGGCAGATGACGATGGCGAATAAATATTACAGAGGGAAAAGGTAAATGTGGATAGGGTGATGCGGACGGCAACTGCCTGTAGGTGAGTATGCAATGAAATGGGATGGTAATAGACATCGTCTCGAAGGAGCATCAGAACCCCTCCATGGGCTGGGATACCTTCCATGGGTGGCAAGTCGAACCGCACAGAGGTGTAGTGTGGAAAGTCTGCACGATCACGGGGACGCAACTTAGTTTCCTGGAGGCAGACTAGAAGCGGGCAGTGCAATCGAAGGAGTAGTTTTAACTCCTCCCGATTAGAACGAATGCCGCGAATATTCCATTGAAGGAGCGCCATGATAAAAATGAGAGAAGAAATAAGGATAAAAACCAACTAGCAAGCGGGGTCACCTCGACGGCCGCTGAGGACCCGATTTCGAGGGAGCACTGCTATCGCTGTCCAGGGGCAAAGGGTCGTGGTCCATAGGTTCGACCAACGCGCCTGCCACCTCCCGGAGTTGATCAGGAGGGGCAGTTTCCGCCGCCGGTAGAGGGCCGGGTGCCCGGCAGACGGAGCGACCCGGTGAAACAGAAGACAGCCGAGGCCGGCAACTGTTGGACGGCGTGACGGATGGGTCACGCCTCGGCGGGGAAGGAGAGGAACTCTTTTTCTAGTCAGCTCTTCTGGAAGAGTGACGGCGGGAAGAGGCAGTTGACTGTTGGGAAGCCTGAGAACGCAGAAAATCCTCACGGACGGGTTCCTTTTTCAAGGTCCGGGCATCTTGTTTAGGTGCTCGCGGTTTACTAGAGTTTGACGAAGACCGTACCCTAGAAGCAGCAGGAGGAAGCGGGGACGTGGAACGGGCAATCTTCGGGCTGGCGGATCGCACAACTGTGTCAGCGAAAGTGAAGTCACATGTCTGGGTACTGGAATCCTTGGTAGGTCGAGTTGAGGTGAGTACCTTACTGTATGTACCCGCTGGGAGGACAGTGGGCTTTCGACTTGCCAACAACTTACGAGCGGCAGATGTTGATACCTTCTCCGTAACCCGAATTTGCTGGATTACCTTCTCATCCTTGTATACAGGGCAGTCGCGAGAGGAAGCCGCATGGTCACCGTTGCAGTTTAGGCAGTGAGGGGACGGAGGTGGGCAATCCACCTCATGGGCGTCCCTACCACAAGTGACACACTTTGCTGCATTTGGGCAATGTTCACGGGTATGGTTGTACCTGTGGCATTGAAAACAGCGCGTTGGGTTAGGCACATAAGGTCGGACAGAGATGACTTCATACCCTGCTTTGACCCTTGACGGGAGGTCAACTCTGTCAAATGTCAAAAACAGAGTACGAGTCGGTGTCAAGTGGTTATCGACCTTTTTCATCACCCTGTGGACGGCTGTCACACCCTGATCGGACATATACGATTGGATGTCTTCATCAGACAACCCGTCAAGGGATCTCGTGAGGACTACTCCCCGTGACGAGTTGAGTGTGCGGTGCGCTTCTACCTTAACTGGAAACGTGTGCAACAACGTAGTACGTATCAGTTTTTGGGCTTGGAAGGCACTTTCCACTTCCAGCAACAATGTGCCATTGCGCTGACGTGAACAGGTTTTAACAGGGCCAGCAATTGCATCTACACCTTTCTGTATAACGAAAGGATTGACAGAATTGAAATCCTTTCCGTCGGTGCGAGAGACAACCAGAAATTTAGGTACATTAGGCAGAGTCTTTTTAGGCTGAGGCGAGTCTAACTTACGTTTCTGGGTCAACGTCACGAAAGAAGATAAGGAAGTCATCACGGAAGTGTCCCCCGTGATTACCGGCGTCTCCGATGGCGCGCTCCTTCCTAGTGGGGGCCCTCTCCGAGGGCTTACCCGCCTTAGGTGATTGTTCACACCTCAGGTCACACCTCCCGAGAACTGACGGAGGGACCAATCGGCACGTTCGGAAGGTACCAGCTCGGGTAATCACCCCTCCCTGGGCCTGGCCTTTACCAGGGGGTACGTACGTGCCCTACTTGTCTACCCGGGGCGGGGAATTACGCGTTACCCCGTCACCTGCTACGCACGATAATGCGTGGGTCGGCCTTCAGACACGCACAGGGAGAGAAGAGGATAGGAAATTAAGAGAAAGAAGGAAGAAGTGTCTCAAACGCCGAAGCGGAGACTAATGAGGAGAAGAAGGCTAGGAGAGTTCAAGGAGAGAAAGACAGAAAACAAAGGGTAAGGAAGGAACGAAGGAAGAAAAACCACGACAAGAACCACCGTAGCTCACGAAATATGCCCGTCTCCGGGCAAAGGCATAAACCGGGAGGGAAAGTGAAGCAGCCTGGGGCAGAAGAAAGGCTGCTCCGGCTCGGGGCCCCGTGCGCGCCACACACGTACCCACAAAAGAACTGTGGGCCCCCTAGGGGGGTGAAGGAGAGTGCGGTGACGGCGGCCGTGTAACAGCTCGGCAGGAGACGGGCCGTCACGTGGTATGCACCGATACGTAGACAGGAAAATTTGAAGAACTTGCTGCCTGGAGTGCTGACCTTTCATCTTTTCCATGTGAGACTTGAATGTACGAACGAAACGTTCTGCTTCACCATTGGACTGAGGGTGTGAAGGTGCGGTGGTGATATGCTGAATGCCATTTACACGACAAAACTGTTGAAATTCCGCAATAACAAACTGAGGTCCATTGTCACTGACGATAGTTTCAGGCAAACCTTCGATGCAAAACACTGATGTTAAGGCACTGATTGTACTAGACGCCGTCGTTGAGTTCATGGCAATCACAAAAGGAAACTTGCTAAAAGCGTCTACAACAATTAACCAGCGCGTATTCCAGAAAGTTCCGGCAAAGTCAATGTGTAAACGTTGCCATGGTTCCTTGGGGCGTGGCCAGTCTGAGAAACGTTGCGGAGGAGCCGCCTGATGCTCCGCACAGTGACGTCATGCTCTCTATCTGAGCGTCCATACCAACCCAGGTACAATGACGTCTGGCCAGTTGCTTTGTCCTAACAATACCCCAATGTCCTTGATGCAGGAGGCGTAACACTTCACGTTGCAGGGAACGAGGAACAATCACTCTTGTTTGGTCGTTGTCCGTATGTAACAACAGAACACCCTGACTTAAAGATAATGCATGTCGTTGTGCAAAATAACGTCGAACCAGAGGCCGATCAATCTGGCTCTGGCAGGCCACCCTGAGCGAACAAAACGTGCTACCACACTTAAGTCTGCATCCGCTGTGCAACCCGACGAGAGTTCAAAGGGAAATCTGCGACAGCGGAAGCATCTCTTGAGTCTGACACCATGCCATTTCTGAAGAATCAAACGAAACATCCTGGCCAACCGGAAGTCGGGAAAGTGTGTCCGCGTTGGCGTGTTTAGTGCTAGATCGGTACAAAATCTCATACTGATAATTTGACAATATCAAGGACCATCTCTGAAGCTTTTGTGCCGTTCGTGGTGGAATTGGCTTTGTGGGTGAGAACAACGATGTGAGAGGCTTGTGGTCTGTCAACAAATAGAAGTTTCTGCCATAGAGATAATGATGAAACTTTGTGACGCCGTAAATGATTGCTAAGGCCTCCTCTTCTATCTGACTGTAATTCTGTTGCGTTGGCGTCAGTAGCTTGGATGCAAAGGCAATAGGACGATCGTGAGAACCAATACGATGCGACAAAACTGCACCAAGACCGTTCGACGAGGCATCAACTGCTAACACTACAGGCTTCTGTGGGTCAAAGAGAATCAAACATGCATCACTGAGTAGTGCAGACTTTAGTTTGTCAAAGGCAACCTGACAATCTTTAGACCATACAAAAGGAACACTCTTCCTACGTAAGTGATGCAGTGGAGCTGCAATCTGAGAGGCATTGGGAATAAATCTGAAATAATAGTTAAGCTTTCCCATTACTGCTTGCAATTCATGCACATTCTTAGGACGAGGCAAGTCTTTGATTGCTCGAAGATGTGACTGTAAGGGATGGATTTCTTGAGCATTAATCACATGGCCTAGGTACTCTATTTCAGTCTGTAAAAATGAACATTTTGCTTTATTGCAACGGAGACCTGCTGCAGTCAACACTTTGAAAAGGCACTCCAGGTTTGCTAAATGTTCTTCAACTGTACATCCGGATACCACAATATCATCTAAATAGTTCGAGCAACACGGTACAGAAACTGTCAGCTGTTCCAAAAAACGCTGAAAAATAGCGGGGGCGGAAGAACTGCCGAATGGTAGGCGTTGAAAATGAAAAAGGCCCATGTGAGTATTAATGACGAAAAACTTTTTTGACTCGTCATCAAGCGGAATTTGCAAGTATGCCTCTGCTAAATCAATCTTAGAAAAGAAGTGAGACTGTCCTAATTTTTCCAGAAATTCCTCAGGTCTGGGCAGGGGATAAGTGTCTACAATTGTTTGACTGTTCACTGTTGATTTAAAGTCCGCACAGAGACGAAGTTTTCCTGACGGCTTGGGTATAAGTACTAATGGCGAGGCCCACTGACTCGCAGAAACAGGAGAAATCACCCCACTATCTTGCCAACGTTTAAGTTCTTCGGCAACTGTATCACACATTGCGATAGGCACTGGTCTAGCTTTACGAAATTTTGGAACTGCAGATTCTTTTAAAGTTACATGTGCCACGAAGTCTTTTGCACAACCGAGTTCCGGCGAAAACAAGTCACTATATTTTTCACACAATGCGTTGATTTTGTCCTGAGGCACTACTGACGAAATCTGAAGCACATCCCTTTGAATAGATAAACCAAACAAGTCAAACGCATCTAGTCCAAAAATGTTCTGTGCAGATTTGGCCTGAAGAACTACAAAAGCAACGTTTTTGTTACACCTTGAAAAGAGGCAGGCAGGCTACACGTTCCAAGCACGGGAATATTTTGCCCTGTGTACGCTGTTAGCACTTGTTGACACGGCGACAATTTTGGCGAACCCAACAGTTCATAAGTGTCTTTATTAATAAATGTAACAGCGGAACCAGTGTCGAGCTGAAATTGCACAGTCTTATTTTCTATAGAGTGATTCACAAAATGTTTTTGCTTGTGGCGCTCGACAGGTGCGCGAATGTGGGCAACGTCTGCTACGCCTTGTTTGATGCGCTTGCACATGCGCGGGCTGCGTAGTGAAGTAAGCGGCGCAGACTCGGCACACAGATTAATATTACTGTCACTAGATGGCACTACCTCCGGATCGGCGTCCGCACAAGCATGCGAAGCTACTCCAGATGTATTAACTACTGCACTAAACTTTTGAGTATCTACATCAAGTCTACTGTGACTTTCTACACAGTACTGGGAACTATTACAAGGAGAAGTTGCAGAAGGCACTAGGTTCACTACAGGATTGCACTGTACATTGTCATTTTGCTTGTCCCGAACCCGTTTCATTTGCACAGATTTACGCACTCGACAACGCTTGCTACGTGGCTCACTATATAGTTTTGCAATAGGTGCAGAAGAATTTCCTTGCAATTGAGAACCAAGTAAAGCACTGTTCAATTCCACAGCGTCTATGACATTGAATGTATGCACTGCTCTCGCACTTTGCGAAGCACTGTTTCTAACGTTACTGTTCTTTGAGTTTTGAATTTGCATACACACAGACTGTACATGTCCTGATTTGCCACATTGATAACAGGTTGCGTTGCGACTAGGGCAATGTGCACGTTTGTGGCGAGATACACACTTGGGGGCAAGATTTACGTACATTTTTCTGAAATGAGCTTTGGCGCCCGTTATTCAAATCACAGTTTCTAACACGACGGGGCGACCTTTGTGTCGCACTTTTACACTGTCTACTGTTCACTGTCTGTTCAGCACGGCCTGTACTATTGTAAGAATCACTAGTGCTACACTGAGAACTACGGCTAGGAAAACGTCCGTTACGGCACACTGAATTTACACTGTGGCTTTGCATTTCTACATCTGCTAAGTCAAAAGTATCATTCGCTTCTATAAGCTGCAGTACACTGTCTAATGAAGAGTCTGACTGTTTTAGAATTGCTGCCCTAATTCTGGGGTCCTGAATGTTCTGCGTAATCGCATCCCTCAACATCACGTCACTATACGAAAGTCCACAAGAGCAAGTAAATTTACATTTGCGGGTTAAGCCCGTAATCCACTCTTGGTGTGACTGCTGCGGTAATTTTTTAAGTCTGAAAAATCGGTACCGTGCCGCAGCTACGAGAACTTTTCTCTCATAATGAGCATTTAGTGCCTCTACTATTTGTTCAAAGTCTACATCACGAGGAGATGCGTCGGGAATATTTTTTCAGTGACACGAAGGTGTTGGTGCCCACCACAGATAATAACAAATGCTTCACTTTCTGACCTGTAATTTGATGAGCCGCGACGAGTTCTTGAAACTGTGCGAAGTAGTCGCTCCATTCTTCCTCACGTTCGTTGTACTGGCGAAATGTAGGAAGCGGTGCAGCGGCAGGTGTGGGCTGCTGTTGTGACGGCTGTTGTTGTTGGTGAGCATCCTGTGCCGTTAACTGCGACACCGCCTGCAGGAGTTGAGTGATATGCGCCGTCTGTAACTGAATAATTTCCATTAAGTTTGGGTTCGGGGTAGTGGCCATGCTGACCGATTAGGCGCCGCGCATACAAGTAAATTATAACAAAACACAAATGCAATATGAAAGAGGACGCTCTGAAAGAAAAAAGTCCACAAACACGTAACTGAAAATGTTCCCCCCAAAAATCTTATAATAAGGATGGGTGGGAGGGAGCAATTTCTGCGTGCTCCGACTTCTGCTGTCTGGCTGCTGCAAGCGGGCTGGTCCACGGTTCGTCTATCACTGCTCGTCGCCACTTTTGTTTCCCAGCCTCGTCGCCGCTTTTGTGTCTCGTTTCCGTCAAAGGTGTCGGTGGCCGAGTGGAATGAGACCGACACAGGAATAAAGATAGCAAGCTGGAGCAGGTACGGAGGGTAGCAGCCAGAAACTAGAAACACTAGAGTAAATCAGAACGAGATATATATTGCACAGAATTTATACAATACTTAACTTTTAGATAGTTCAATATGGCAGAATGCTGATACATAGTTGAGGCCTGCCTAGTGCCTGTCCGATAGCCAAGTCTTCACAGGTGCGTATATGATTCCGAAGGTCTTAACTGGTTCCTTTCTCAGTCCCAAGTGAACGATGTCGTTCAGTGGTGGCCACGAGCGGAGTTCCAGCAGAGGGCGCTCGTGGGTGTCGTCGTAAGAACGCCGCGCCGTGCGTGCATGGCGGCGCGCGGCGAAAGTAGGTGGCGCGCACTTTGGACGTGTGCGACACCACAGTCTCCTCTACAAATTCGGTTACTCAATTTTCGTGTCAGATGAATAGTTAAGCCGTTATTTTCATTTAAATTTCGAACTGTCAAAAGACGATCGCAAAGGCCCACCTTTAGTGTTACTATCGTAACCTAAAGTGGGCCAAAAGAACTTATTCTTCTCATTCTCCACTACGATGAGTAGCGCGTGCTGTTAGATATCCGGCCCATCAGGAGTCGCGGTTCTTTTCAGCCAATTATCAGACTAGCTGATAGTGGTGCTTAGGAGGATCCCAAGAGCATCATATCGAACTTTAAATCAAATAATCAATAGTTACGACTGTAGGATACATTTACGGGGAGTGAACGCTAATATAAAGTTAGCGTGGAATTCGCGAAATAATAATAATTGTGGAACAGTAAGTAAATTTTATACTGATTCAGGATCCCTTTCATTCACTAACATTATCATTTTAAATCAGATTTGAATATGCGACTTATAAACTGAATTTACGTGTGTTAAAGGTTTATTCAAATAATGTCTATGACATAATGTGTCGTTTACTGATATGCGATGTGTTAATTACAACGTTCACGTTTCACTAACTGATTTAATATTTGAAAGGAAGAATCTGAAATTTCAATGGGACTTATAAACGTTAAAGCAATTTACCCACGTGTAAAAATAACGCTGCCGTAAGTAAAGTATTAGAAACCGCGGAACTGTTGAACAGCGATAAGGCATCGTGTGCATAATCTCTGGAGTCAACAGCATTGATGTGTTCCGCTACATCGTCGGGGGGCGTTAGAAACTTTCGGATGTCCGTTCTCTGTCTTTCTACTCGTAGTTACCCAACCATATTTAAACAAATTACATTCGACACCGCGAAACTCTACAGTCTTATAGTTTCGTTGTTTCTTAAATCTCTTCTCTCATTTTTACCCTCCGTTTCCCAACTCCCTCTCATAAATTAGAAGGCAGATGCGATTCTGCATCAATATCCATACTCCGCAAGCCACCTCACGGTGTGTGGCAGGGGGTGATTTGCGTTACGTTATAACCACAGACGTATATTACTAGACTGGCAATGCCGTATGCAGTATCATTGGTTTCACTGAAGTTGCTCGCCGCCTATTTCTATACTACAAACGTACGAGCAGTCGTATGTGTATTGAAATCATAAAATACGGATGAACTCACATAACTACGATGTCTTTAGAGTTGAGAGATAGTGGTAATTTCGTGTGTTGTATAAAGCTGTAATTTTTCGTACATAAAATGGAACATACTGATACTTACAGTTATGAGTGCATTGATTTGGCGTTTTTATCAACCTGTTACCAATTTCATTCCACTTCGTCTTTTCTATCAGTAGTACGGTCGTTGTAAAAGAGTCATTTGTCGTGGATAACACGTATCTTTATTCTTTTGAGTGTTCTTACAAAAACTACGGTCTACTTTGATACATACAGTAATGAGTCCCACTAATTTGCTGTTTTTGTTCGTCTGTTACCAGTCTCGATCAACTGCGGGCTTTTCTTTCAATAGTATGACCGCTACATATGTGCTGTTTGTCGTGGGTAACAGGCATTTTTATTCTTCTCAGTGTTTCTCCGATAACTATAATCTGCTTTAACTGTATGTAAAGGTAAAATTTTACTTACCATCCCGGTGGCATCGTAGAATTAGGTTGGCAACATCAACAAAACGGTAGAAAGCGCTAACCAAGATATTGATATTCTTAGTAATCCATACAGAGTAAGTTGATTAGTGTTTCGTACAGATGATAAAGTAAATAAATAATGCTGTTCGTCCTCTACGGTTGACAGATTTTTGTATGTGCACTGTTTCACTCAGTAATAGTAATTACTCTCATGAAACGAAGATTTCATGACAAAACATTTGCATCTTCAATTAGCGAATGGCTAATGCTAACATCACACGACTGACAACATATTCACACTAGGCCGCTACGGCAGTAAGTAAAATTTAAGCGTACATAGCATGTTCTTGTCATAATACAATTCGACAATGTAGGCCTATGTGTTAAAATCAAATATTGCGGGAGTGTTAGCTCAAATGCAAATCATGTTCAAACCAACTAGTACAGCCTGCAACGTCTTATCGTGTCATAAGATCATAGTAGTACCGTATGGAAACTTTTCGATTTGAGGTGAGGCAAGATGGCGGCATCAGGCTTCAAATGTTCAAATGTTTGTAAATCTATCGGACCAAACTGCGTGGTCATCATTCCGTAGCTTACAAACTACTTAAACCTAGTTAAACTAACCTACAGACAACACACACACCCATGCCCCAGGGAGGACTCGAACCTCCCCGGCGAGCAACCGCGCGCTCCGCAGCGAGACGCATCAGACTTCAGTTACAGAGGTAAGTTTTCCAGTTTAGTAATGTGTGTCTGTGGTTATAACACCCTCCAATTACAGTCGCGTATGGTTCGCGGAAATAATGACTGCCTGTATACCTCTGGGTGGGCCCTAATGTTATCCTTGTTGTCACTCCGCGAAGGAAGCAATAAATCGGTTGACTCTTCTTGAAACGTTTGGTCTTTTAATTTGGACAAAACCGTGTGCCGCGATTCAGAACGCCTCTCCTGCAGCGTCTGCCACTGTGACCCTCTCAGGCTTACTAAAGGAGCCCGGAACGAATCGTGCTGCTCTCCATTGGGTCTTCTCTGTGTCTTCTATTAACCTAAGTGTTACGGATGCCACACTGATGAGCAACACTCAAGTTTTGTAAGTCACTTTCTTTTCTTACTGACAACACTTCACGAGGAATCATCCAATAAATCTCAGTCTGACATATGCCTTACCCACGACTGATTTTATATTGTCTTTCTATTTAGCATCACCTTTATGTCCTCTCCGAGGTTTTTTTTTTTTATTTTTTTTTTTATTTGATGTAACTGTTTCCAGTGTTTGTCCTGCTATTGCATAGTTATATACAATTCAGAATATTTTATGATGGAGATTTCAGCAGTTGACCTTTATTAACTATAAAAGGTAGAAAACTAAGGAGATAGATCCTGGACAAACTGAAGGAACCAGAAATGGTTGATAGTTTCAGAGGGAGACTTGAAGCGAAGGAAAATAATACAGTAGAAGAAGACTGTGTGGCTCTGAGAGATAGGGTAGTGCAGGCCGCAGAGGATCATACAGCCAGAAGGATAAGGCCTAATAAAAATTCCTGGATATCATAGAATATACTGAAATTAATTGATGAGTGGAGAAAATATAAAAATGCAAGTGAAGCAGGCAAAAGGAAATACAGACGTCTGAAAACTGAGACTGACAAGAAGTGCAGACTGGCTAAGCAAGAGTGGCTAGAGGACAAATGCAGCACCGTACAAGAATGAATAACTAGAGAAAAGATAGGTAGCGTCTACAGGAAAATAAAAGAGACATTTGGAGACAAGGAAAGTAGCGGTATGAATATCAAGACCTTAGATGGAAAACCAGTGCTGACCAAAGAAAGGAAAGCTGAAAGGTGGATAAAACAGGCCTACACAAAGGAAATAAACTTGAAGATAGTATTCTAGAAATGGAACACGAATTAGAGGAAGATGATATAGGAGGTACGCTACTGCGAGAAGAATTTGACAGAGCTGAGTCGAAACAAGGCCCCTGGAGAAGACGATATTCCGTCTGAATAGCTGATATCGTTAGAAGAGCCACTCATGAGAAATTGTTCTATCTGGTATGCAAAATGTATGAGGAAGAGGAAATATCATCCGACTTCAAGAAGAATATAGTAATTCCAGTTCCAAAGAAAGCAAGTACAAACAAATACGTATACTACATAGCTATCCGTTTAAATCATGGTTACAATATTCTATCATGAATTATTTACAGACTTGTGGAATCCGACCATTGTGAAGATCAGTTTGGATTTAGCAGAAATGTTAGAACACGCGAGGTAATACATTACCACTTATCTTAGACGATAGGCTAAGGAAAGGCAAATGTACATTTGTAGTAGTTGTAGATTTGGACAAATCTTTTGAAAATATTAACTGGAAAACACTCTTTCAGATAATTAAGGTAGCAGAGGTACAATACAGGGACTGAATTGTTATCCAGACACAAATTACAAGAACCGAATGCCATGAAAGGGACGTAAAGTTTGGGAAATGAGTAAGACAGGTTTGTAGCATTTTCCCAGTTTTGTTCAATTTTTACATCGAGCAAGCTGTGAAGGAATGCAAGGAGAAATTTGGAGAGGGATTTAAAGTTAAGGGAGAAGATATAAATACTTTGCGGTTTGCCGATGATACAGTAATTCTGACAGAGACAGCAAAGGATTTGGAAGGGCAATTGAATGGAATGGACAGTGCCTTGAGAGTAAAGATGAACATTAACAAGAGTAAAATAAGGTTAATGGAATGTAGCGTCGGAAAATTAGACGATGCTATAGGAATTAGGTAGGTAAGGAGGCAATAAAAGTAGTAGATGAGTTTTGTTATCTGGATAGCAAAGTAACTTCCGATGGACGAAGTAAGGAAGATCAAAAATGAAGACTGGCTATCGGAAGAAAAGCCTTTCTGAAGAAGCGAAACTTGTTGACATCCAATATTAGTTTAAATGTCAATGAAGACCGTTCTGAAAGCATTTGTCTGGAGTGTAGCATTGTATGGGAGTGAAGCGTGGACGATCTGGAGTTCCGATCCAAAAGACGATAGAAACTCTTGAATGGTGGTGCTACAGACGAATGATGAAAATTGGATGGGTAAACCACGTAACTAATAAGGACGAGCTTAACCGAATTGGGGAAAAAAGGACTCTGTGCCATATCCTGACTAAGAGAAGGGGTAAGTTGGTGGACACATTCTGAGACATCAAGGAATCGTCAACTTAGTATTGGAAGGAAGTGTTTGGGGTAAAACTCGTAAAGCTATACCGAAGGATATATACAGAAAGCAGATTCAAAATGATATAGGTTGCTGCTCTTATTCTCAGACGAAGAGGCTTGCACAGGACACGGCAGCGCGGAGAGCTGCATCAAACCAGTCTGCGGACTGCTGTCTGGAGTGCCATGTTACAGATCACGCAATCTTCCGCGTCGGAGGTGCGAATCCTCCCTTGTGCATGGATGTGTGTGTTATACTTAGTTTAACTTAGTCTAAGTAGTTTGTAAGACGAAGGACTAATAACCAACGTAGTTTCATCCCATAGAATTACAAACATTTGAACATTTATTTTTCAAGTCTGTGGACTAAAGTCTACAACAGCAACAACAACAACCCGCAACAACTGTGCATACATAAAGTATGCCTTTTCTGCAGTCGGTTATTTTGCTTTCTGAATTCTCATGCCACTGATTGTCGTCGATTTTTTGCTTCATATGCTCTAAACATACATTATTAGAAATGTATTCCGCAGATCAGGTCCATGTTTGATACCAGTAGACTCATTTTGGCTAATTATGACCTCTTTCCCTATACCACTTTAATTTCCACAATTATCCTATATGCTTCGTCCGTCGTAGATTATTTTACTTTTTACGTAGGGGAATCTTACACTATATCGTCCTAACCTGTGACTGTAAAAGGAACATGGAAAGGATGAAAGTAGAGTTCACCTTAAATTTAAAGTTATAAAATGTTATTAAACACGAATCAGCAGTATATAGGGCACTCCTCGATAGTACTACAAGCATTATAGCTTACATGACGGATAAGAATCAATACTTTACAAGTCGCCCACGCGGCGTCAAATAGAAATACTTACACTAAGGCGGCCGAACAATCCCGCAAGGGATCTCAAAAAATGTTCAAATATTTGTTAAGCTTATGGGACTTATTTACGGGGTCATCAGTCCCTAAACTTACAAACTGCTTATGAACTACTTACGAACTAGGACGGCACAAATATCCATGCCCGAGGGGGGATTCGAACCCCTGACCGTAGTGGCCGTGCTGACCGTGACTGGAGCGCCTCAGTCACCTCGGCCACCGCGGCCGGCGCAAGGGATCTCCAGGCCAAGAAAGCCATACGCTCATTTCCACAGAATTTCAGAGTTTAAATTACACCCACCAAATAAGCTTTTAGAACTTAAGCATAATGTTGTTGTTGTGGTCTTCAGTCCGGAGACTGGTTTGATGCAGCTCTCCACGATACCCTATCCTGAGCAAGCCTCTTCATCTCCACTTAAGAACGGCAACCTACATCTGTCTGAATCTGCTTACTATATCCATCTCTTGGTCTTCCTCTGTGGTTTTTACCCCACACACTTCCCTCCAACGCTAATTTCACAATCCCTTTATGTCTAAGAATGTGCCCTACCAATCTATCCCTTCTTTTAGTCAAGGTATGCCAGAGATTTCTTTTCTCCCCAATTCTGTTCAGTACCTCATTAGTTACACGATCCACCCACCTAATCTTCAGCATTCTTCTGTAGCACCATACTTCAAAAGCCTCAATCCTCTTCCTGTCTGCAGTGTTTATCATCCCTGTTTCACTCCCATACAAGGCAACAATCCATACAAATGCCTTCAGAAAGGACTTCCTTAGGCTTAAATCAATATTCGATGTTACTTCGGCCATCTGAAGTTAATTTACTACCCAAATAACAAAACGCATCTATTTCTTTTAATGTATCATTACCTAATCTAATTCCTTCAGCATCACCTGAATTTTTTAGACTGCACTCCATTACCCTAGTTTTGCTCTTGTTAATGTTCATCTTATATGCACCTTTCAGCCAGGTCCTTTGCTGTATTTGACAGAATTACTATGTCGTCGTCAAAACGCAATGTTTTCAATTCTTCCCCCTGAACTTTAACTCCTTCACCAAATTTCTCCTTGCTTTCCTTTATAGCTTGCTCAATGTACAAATTGAATAACATTGGAGAAAGGCTACAACCCTGTCTTAGTTCCTTTCCAACCACTGCATCCCTTTCATGCCCTTCAACTCTGACAACCGCTGTCTGGTTTTTGTGTAAGTTGTAAATAACCTTACGCTTCCTATATTTTACTCCTGCTTACTTCTGAACTTTAAAGAGTTTATTCCAATCAACATTGTCAAAAGCCTTCTCCAAATCTACAAAAGCTAGATATGTAGGTTAGCCTTTTGTTAATCTATCTTCTAGGATAAGCCGTAAAGTGAGTATTGCCTTCCGTGTTCCTACATTTCTCCTGAACCCAAACTGATCTTCCCCGAGGTCGGCTTCTACCAGCTTTTCCATCCTTCGGTAAATAATTCGTGTTAATATTTTGCAACCATGACTTATTAAACTGATGGTTTTGTAGTTTTCACACCTGTCTGCACCTGCTTTCTTTGATATGGGGATTATAACATTTTTCTTAATGTCTGAGGCTACTTCACCTGTCTCATACATCTTACAAGACAGGTGAAACAATTTTGTCATGGCTGGTTCTCCCAGAGACTTCAGTAGCTCTGAGGGAATATCATCTTCTCCAGGGGCCTTGTTTCGACTTAGGTCTGCATAATGAAGCATAATGAAGACCATTAAACTTTAAGAGGGGAGCCCCTACAGAAAAATCAAATATCTACCGCACTTTACATAACAAGATTTAAAAAAAAATTTAACACCTGCATAGATCTTTGAATAACAACAAGGAATAGACATTAAGAACCCTTTGGAGTTGACCAGACAAATTGCCGGTCGGGTGATAGAAGTGCTTTATTAATAGACTCGGAGGTGACGGCTAACGTTCCACTAAAAGAAATGACATGAGATAAAAACGCTTGGCAAGGTTAGTAACGCGCCTGAACAGTAGTTAATGTGATCGACATCCTAATAGCACACGAAGATACAGTACAAATACAGAGGTGTATAAAAAATGTATCCATAACTTGCAAACCAATTGACAGAGTTCTCTTATCTTTGGTAGTGTAATAGTGTGCAGTTCCGGCAATCGTCATATAAGCGTTTAATTACGTTGTTTTGTTTTGTCAGATGACTGTCGCCGGATAGTCAGTGTTTTGTTCTTAAATGCACTTAGTTATATGGCTGTCGCAAGGCTTACATTATATGAAAGGAAGTCAGTTTCGAAGTGGTATTTTAAGTACGAGGTTCAACGGCAATGAGTATCAAACAGAGCCACCGACACGTTTAACGATTCGTCGCATTCGAGACAAATTTGAAGCGGAAGGCTGTGTTAAAGTTGTACACAAACAACCATCTGGACGACCTGTAACAGTAACAAGTCCAGCTAACTCCTGTCGTGTGTTACAACAATTCACACGCTCGCCACAGTCTGTTAGACAGTGCGCCCGTGAAACTCGAGTGAATCGCTCAGGTGTTCTGCGAATTTTGAAGACAGCAAAGTGGAAGTGATACATGCCACGATTGCTACATGTAATGAACGAGGACGACCCAGATCATAGAATGGAGTGGTTTACTAACATGGTGCACAACACGCGCTATTAGAGAATGGAACGGCAGAGAAAGGTTATGAAAGTGCTTTATGAACCCTCTGCCAGGCACATAAATGTGATTTGCAGTGTATCTATGTACATGTAGATGTAGATAGAACGTTCATGTAGACAAAGCCATAAATTTGCCAATTATAAATGTGTGGTGTGGGTTGTCTTACTGGGGCTTGATTGGACCATTATTCTCTGATGGCACAGTTAACTGTAAGGTGTACCTTCAGAAGCTACAGACATCCAATTTACCTGCTACCCAATACTTGTATGGAGACGGAAGATTTTACTTTCAACAAGATGGGACCCCAGCTCACTACCAAAATCGTGTTAGTGCTTATCTCGACGAAAATCTACCAGGAAGACGGATAGGCCGTAGAGGTGCTGTTGAGTATCCACCACGTTGCCCAGACTTAACTCCTCTGAACTTTTACCTGTGGGGAACACTAAAGGACGCCGTTTATCGACAAAAGCCACGCACATTGGATGAACTTCGAGAATCCATCGTATATTCATGTGCAGATTCTAACTGAACACGATGTAGTCAGTAGTTCGTGCTGCAGTTCGGCGACATCGTTTGTGTGTGGATGTTAATGGTGACCATTTCGAATACCTACAGTGATATATTTAAAATGGACTTTAAGATACACTTTCACCTAAAAAGAGACATCTCCGTCAATTAGTTTGCAAGTTAGGGACCTTTAAACAGTGGATACTTTTTTTGGACCCCTCTGTATAAATAATTAAGCGGGCTCTGATTAACCAGGGAAGCAGGTGGCACCATTCTATGTGTGAAATTAAAATAACGTTAAAGACTGAAAGGTGCTTAATAAATAGCCACAACAGGTACAACAGAATGCTTAGTGCACAAATCAGAAGGTTAGGTTACACAAAAATTGCAACATTCACTGGCAATTCATCAATGAAAGCAGTTATAAAATATATCACCAAAAGGGCAGCAATTCCAACTCACAGATCTAATATATAAAGCAGAGTGTTCGTATATTTGTACGAGTTGCATACAAATCTACAGTTTTGTTCCAATCTTTATGAAATTTTGTACACGTAAGCTTCAATCCATGAGAACGGTTGCCGTAAGTGGAAGAATCATATAGGATATATACTTCACGAGAAATGACGTCATAAACAATGAGATGCGCGAAAAACTGCTACATTTTGCGACATTGCTCCTCATTTTCTCCTAAACCATTGGACCGATTTCAACCAAATTTGGTACACACATTTCTTACCGTGAGGTAACAATTGTTGCATGGTTAAGAATCACATACGGCACATGGTTCAGAAGATATTACGTCATAACCAATAGAAATCGCAAAAAGTGCCATATAATACGGCGAGACTTTCGAAATACAGTCTATGAAAATGACAGTACTTAGCGACTTGCAACAAACTTTAAACATAATTTCAAATCTTTATTAAAAATTTTCTTGCTGCCAACCATAGCAAAATGATGAAAGGAAAAAAGTTTCTCGCTTACTACTTTTCCGCTGTTTATGGAGTAAAACTAAGGCATTCGGTACGACGTTACAATTTATAATTTGTACACTACAAATTGTAGCCGCATGAAGTCTTACAGACAGTATACACATATATAGTTTAATGTACCTTCTAAATTGTATCACATTCTGACACGTAGTTCGTGAGATATGAGCACATAAACAGTAAATTTCCACTGTTCGTGGACTAAAACTACAGCTTTCGGTGTGATGTTACAATTTATAATTTCTACACTACAAATTGTAGCAGCAGGAAATTTTACAGATAGTATACATACATACATACAGATGAATGTACTTTAGAAATTGTATCACAGTACGACACGATGTTCATGAGATTTGAGGACATAAACAGTAACGTTCTTGAAATACCGCCCCATCCCGCACAAGGTTTTAATCTATTATTTCTTTACTACTCACTACTACCCAAGAGATTTTACAGACATACAGCCCTTATACAAATGAAGAAATACCTGAAAAATGGCAAGAATAAATAGATAAATAAATACCCCTTCAACGCCAGGTTTTCAGCTAGTCAACATATACATACAACCGCTTAAAACTATACCCGTAATGCACTCAGATTCCCGGACCGCAACTTGGAGAGGCATCCTCGCAAACAGGAACCGCCAGAGGAGTACGAGACACACGACCGAAACGTGTGCACCAGTTTCAGACACTTAGGTCTACCCAGATACTAGACGTGCAACGCAAAACGAAAAATAGTAACGACATCCAATCCTCAACACCGAGAAAATAATTTGTTCGTGCGCGAACAGCTCGCAAGAACAGCAGTACAGGAAGAAAATATTCTCCAGTGAACTACTTCCACCGTGTAGCCGCAGCCATGCGAAAGGATACGAACCAGCCGATACGGCTGTTGAACTCACTAAAGTATCATTATAACGACAATACACATAGGATTTGATCCAGAGGGAATAATCAAAACATCGTCTTCGAAACACGAGACAGACATCACGGACCATCGCCAATGCCTGTTTCTTTCCAAAGGACATATCATAGTAAATATTCTTTTACACTGAATTTTGATACAATTCTAAAAGTCTTTCTTTAATTTCCACAAACATGTAAACAGGTAAACATCAAATAGGAGGTGTGAAATACTGCTTTCACATCTTCGACCCTTTTTAATCCGATTACTTCGTTCTTGGTCTTGAAGTTATAATTTCCCCTCTTGTTATACATATTAGTACGGGTTTTAACCTCGTATTTTTCACAGAATTCCGGGCTAGCAGCAATTTACATTGTCGAATGCTTCTTTTAAGTCGAAAATTATATGAAAATGATTTTGTTTTCCCCAGTCCGTTTCGATTATAATATGTAAAGTAAAGACTGCCGCTCTTCTGGATTTGCCTTTTCCAACACAAAACTGAATACCTAACATATCTGGGAGCACGGCAGTGCCCCCACCAAGTCGAGCGTACCATACTTTTCTCAAAGCAGTAGACGGCACTTTCGACCCCCCCTGTATCTCAGTTTTGGATAAAGGTAGAAGCCTGAATGTTACAAAGTGAATCTACTATAACTAGCTATATTGTCAAATTATTCTATTCTACACCTTATAGTTTACGAAATACTAGCAGTCGAAAATCATTAATTCTGTCACTCACTAGTCATCAAAATTCTAAGGTACTTCTAGCAGACACACAAACGTCAAAATTTGTATTTCGAAGCGTTTAGTCTGTGATGGAAGGAAAAATTGAAACATCTGAAGATATTAATTCCGTTCAAGACCACATTTTCGCTTGACGGAAGAGTATCTGCTATCTTGGAGTTGTGAGGATTGGATTGGTAACGAATGATCTAGTGGTAAAGCGTTGGGTTCACGTACGGGAGGTCGCGGGTGCGATTCCTAGTGGCGTATGTTCTTTTTTCCTTATTTTAACATAACTGACACCTTTCTACTAACTGTGAGTGAAGAGTCGTCAGAAATGACATGTGGCATCTGATTAGAGAATTAAGAATAACTCGTACGATATAGCTTAAATTACTGCAAATGGAAACATTACCAATGACACCTACATTCTAGCTTGATATCAGCTAAAAATGAGAAAACTGTTGCTCGTAATGTCAAAAATTCCATCACATTACGCGGGGCAAAGACGTTAGACCGGGAGCAAAAACGTTAGATGCTGGTTTCAAACTACAACGCGGCAGAGATGTGGGGACGCCATTGGACGCTGCTGTAAGGCGCACACACACAGCCGATAACATACGTCGGAAGTCGGCCGCGAGAGTGCGCCGCGGGAAAATGCGGCAAACGCCAGAGCACGCCACGGGCGGGTCAATGACCCAAACAGCGCGGTGTTGTGCTCGGCGCGCAGTGTGTTGTTTACGAGGTACGAGCTCATTTCGCGGGTACTCGTACAGCCAGTGCACGCCAGTGTTCTGTGTAGCAGTGAGAGAGTTGTTTTCCGTGACTACAACATTGGCGACGAGTGCGGTATTTTTTTTTTTTTTGTTTTCCTCCGCGCGTTTTCCGTCTGAAGTGGTTGTTCGTCTTACACAATGTCTACTGGTTCTTCCGATGAGATTCTGCGTCGCCTCGTCGAACAACAAGAGGTTTTTGCATCGGCGATTCACGCTCAGAACCAGGTATTACAATCTCTTGCTGCAGCCTTGTCTAGTGGGTCACAACCCCCGTCCACCCCACAGGTTGTTTCGCCCCCCGCGCCCCCTCTGTCTTATCCGCCACCTTTTCCGGCGTACGACGAGTCCGTCGAAGAGTGGGACGCTTATGAAAAACGGTTAAGACAACATTTTCAAGCTTTTGGCTGGTCTGATGGCACTTTATGTCGTGCGTTATTCCTGTCGTGGCTGTCGCCTCGTCTGTATCAGCTGCTTTGCCAACTCGCCCCCTTGCAGGATCCTGCGTCGCTGTCTTTCGATCAAATGTGCGGCCTTTTTTCACAATATTACCGCAAACGGACTCATGTGATAGCGGCCCGTGTTGATTTTTACCGCTGCAGGAAGCAGCCACAACAGTCTTATCGGGCGTGGGCCGCGGACCTCCACGGTTTAAGCCGTCGTTGTCATTTTGTTACGGATGTGCATAACGAATCGTATGCCGATCATATGGTCCGGGACGCTATTATTCGGCTCGCTCCCGATCGCGAGGTTCGCGAACGCGCTCTCCTGTGCGAAAATCCTTCACTTTCGGAGGTTCTTAACATTGCGCAGTCTTTCGAGGTTTCGCGGGCGGCGGGCAACCAAATTGAGGCTTGGTGTGAGGTGGCTGAAATCCAACCCTCTTCTTCCCCGTTACAGGCAGGGTCGCAAAGGGATGACGCGGTCGCGGCAGTCCGCGCGCAGCCTCGGCGCCGGGGCGATCGGCCCATCGCACGGCAGCGGAAACTCGGGCCAGGCGGCGTGCAGTCACGCAACTGGAAAATGCTTCCTTCGTGTCCCTCCTGTTTTGTCGATCATGATAGACCTGACTGCCCCAAGCGGTGGTCCACGTGTCATCAGTGCCACAAGAAAGGTCACATTGCTTCTGTTTGTGCCTCCAAAATCCAAGATTCCGACGCAGAGATGGACGTAAATTGCGTCTCAGCGATTTCGGTTGCACCCAACAAGCTCTTTATTGACGTCACTGTTTTCCGCAAACGGTTGCGTATGCAAGTGGACACAGGCGCGGCCGTCACCTTATTGAACTCAAAGACTTATTTGGATCTGGGTTCTCCCTCTCTCTTACCAGTGTCACGGAAATTGGTCAGTTACAATAAACAAAATATTCCGATCCTGGGACAGTTCTCAGTGCCTGTTACTTACAAATCTGTCACTCGTAGGCTCACTTTCCTTGTTGTAAACAATGCTCACACGGACAACTTGTTTGGTCTTGACGCCTTTCAGGGGTTTGGGTTCACTATTTCCGACGACGTCAACATTGTCTCTGACCAGGTGCCCTTCCCGCACCTAGACTCTTTACGCACCGAATTTTCGGCGCTGTTTTCGGCGGGGTTGGGCTGTGCTAATAATTTCCAAGCCCACATCACCTTGAAGCCCTCCGCCAGGCCCCGCTTTTTCCGCGCTCGGCCGGTTCCGATTGCACTCCGTGACCACGTCAAAGCGGAGCTGGACCGCCTGGAGGAAGCTGGGGTGGTAAAACGCATTCCGTCTAGTGAATGGGCGACTCCCATGGTCATTGTAAAAAAACCGTCGGGGCGGTTGCGCCTTTGTGGCGATTTCAAACGTTCCGTGAACGCCCAATCTATCATCGACACTTATCCATTGCCGCGCACAGACGAGCTTCTTGCGAAATTGGCGGGTGGGCAATATTTTTCAAAGATAGATCTCTCTGAGGCGTATTTGCAAGTTCCTCTCGACGCTGACTCTCAACGTCTCTTGGTCCTGAACACGCCCATTGGTCTGTACCAATACTTGAGGTTGCCCTTCGGGGTAGCCAGCGCTCCAGCAATTTTTCAGCGTTTCCTTGAACAACTCACACTGTCTGTGCCCGGTTGTGTCAATTATCTCGATGATATAGTAGTGTCCGGGGCCTCAGCCGATGAACACTTACGCAACTTACGGGCACTGTTCACGGTACTACAGGAGGCGGGGTTGACGTGCAACCTGGAGAAATGCCACTTTTTTCAGCCTTCTATCACGTTTTTGGGGTTTGAGGTTTCTAGTGAGGACAGCAAGCCCCTCCGTCAGAATGTCTCTCCCGTATTGGCTCTCCCTCGGCCGACTTCAGTCAAGGACCTGCAAGTGTTTTTAGGAAAGGTCGCTTATTATCATAAATTCTTGCCGGGGGCTTCATCTATTGCGAAACCCCTGCATGACCTGCTGCGCAAAGGGACTTCCTTCCATTGGTCATCGGCCTGTGAAACAGCATTTTGCACATTAAAGGAGCTGCTGCAATCGGCTCCCTGCCTCGTCACCTATCAACCCGGCCTCCCTCTTGTCTTGGCAACAGACGCCTCTCAACATGGGATTGGGGCAGTGCTCGCTCATAAATATCCAGACGGATCTGAGCGACCGATCGCTTTCGCCTCTAAAACGCTCACTCCGGCCCAAACCAGATATTCGCAAATTGAGAAGGAGGCCCTTGCTATTGTCTACGCTCTGAAGAAGTTTCATGTCTTTCTGTATGGCGTAAAATTTCATCTCGTCACTGATCACAAGCCGCTGGTTTCTCTCTTTCACCCTTCGGCTTCGCTACCGGACAAGGCCGCTCACCGTCTTCAGCGTTGGGCACTGTTCCTATCTCGATATAACTATGCGATACACTTTCGCCCTACATCCAAACATGCCAATGCGGATGCGCTCTCCCGGCTTCCAGCTGGACCAGACCCAGACTTTGACCAGGAAGAATTGCTGTGCTTTCATGTCGACTTAGCCGCTCAGCAAGCGGTGGATGGTTTTCCCATCACGGGTGCCAAGGTGGCTCGGGCTAGTGCCGCAGACCCGGTCCTCCGCAAGGTGATCCGTCTGGTCCAGCAGGGCTGGCCTGAGACTCCGCCGAAACGGGCATCGGACCCCCTCAGAAACTACTACGCATTTCGACACCGTTTTTCTGTTGTAGATGGCGTGCTTCTCCTTGATTCTGAGGATTCCTCTCCTCGGGTCGTCATTCCATCGGCCCTCCGCTCAGAGGTCCTCAAGCTGCTGCACGCCGATCATTGGGGGGTATCTCGTACTAAGGCATTGGCCCGCCGCCATGTGTTTTGGCCGGGCCTGGCCAGCGACGTGTCTCGTATGGTTACCTCGTGCTCACTATGTGCGCAACATCACGCTTCCCCTCGGGCAACATTCGCCCCATGGCCTCGACCTTCGCAGGCCTGGGATCGCCTACACATTGATTTTGCGGGCCCCTTCCTGAATGCCTATTGGTTGCTGGTTATTGATGCCTTCTCTAAGTTCCCTTACGTGGTCCGTTGCCTTTCAACCTCAGCCACGGCCACGGTTGCCGCCTTGTCACGCATTTTCTCGATTGAAGGCCTTCCCACTACAGTGGTGTCCGACAACGGTCCTCAGTTTGTTTCCCGCGAGTTTGCCTCCTTCTGCAACACCCGAGGTATCCGCCATGTCCTGGTCCCACCCTTCCATCCGCAGTCAAATGGGGAGGCTGAAAGATTTGTTCACACCTTTAAGACCCAGTTAAAAAAATATGTGGCTCAGTACCCTTCTGATGTTGCCCTCGATCAATTTCTCTCATCTTTTCGGTTCACCCCGTTTGGCGACAAGAGTCCCGCGGAACTTCTCCATGGCCGGCAGCCCCGGACTCTGCTTCATCTCCTGCATCCGAGCCCGGGACATTCATCTGTGTCTCCATCTTCTCGCTTCCGACCAGGGATGGCTGTCTGGGGACGTGGGTTTGGACGTCGACCGAAATGGATTCCTACCATCATCACCAGATGCCGCGGCCGCCGTCTCTGCGACATACGCACAGAAGACGGCATCACTGCACGTCACCACGACCAGCTGCGCCTGCGTGTGGAAGAGCGGGAGCCCCCCATCCCTCAGCCGATGCTCTCGCACCAGTCTGCTCCACTAACCAGCCCACAGGCCGAAGAGAGGTTCCTGCCGTTACCTGCAAGTTGTCTGCCTCCGCCAGGGACTGATCCAGGTCCCTCCTCTCAGGGACCTACACCTTTGCGGGTACAGCCAACACCCATGCTGGATTCATCTCCTCCTGATGCATTGCTCCCTTCGGGTCCACCATCACCAGGTCCGGGGACTGAGGTGGAGATGGAGACCGAGCCACCATCACCGGTCCTGCCATATGGGTTGTCGGGGGAGGGGCGCCGACGCTGCCCGCGCTCCAAGTACTTCCGACCCTACGCAACGGTGCCTGCCCGCAACCTCAGTCAGAGCCCAACAGATGACGACGTCATGGACATTGCTCGCATCCGAGCCTCCCCAAGGGGAAAGGAATGCTGTAAGGCACACACACAGCCGATAACATACGTCGGAAGTCGGCCGCGAGAGTGCGCCGCGGGAAAATGCGGCAAACGCCAGAGCACGCCACGGGCGGGTCAATGACCCAAACAGCGCGGTGTTGTGCTCGGCGCGCAGTGTGTTGTTTACGAGGTACGAGCTCACTTCGCGGGTACTCGTACAGCCAGTGCACGCCAGTGTTCTGTGTAGCAGTGAGAGAGTTGTTTTCCGTGACTACAACAGACGCGAACTTCAAAATTTATGTACCGATTTTCTACGATAATTTACATACTGTGTATGTGCACAATACAATAATCATAAATGTACATAGCCAATTACAGTGGTAAAACCAAATGTTTTGATGATTTAAATTATGCATCTCTAATAAAACGTGAGCGTCAAAAAACTGAAGTGTTATCAGCTACAGCCCTAGGGACGATCGATATTAGAAAAACATCAATGGTAACATCAGTGTTAACACAAATTCAAAGAAATTGATATACGACGAACATCGAAAGGGAAACATCGATGTCGAGAATATCTATGTTTTGGATGTCAAAACAAACAATCCTCAGCATAACCAATGACACCCATTAAACTGGCACTAACAAATATAGTATTGTTGGTTTTCCTGTCACATTAAACAACGTATCAACTATGAATTGTGTATGGATAAAACAGTACTAATAAGTAGGGATAAATTGATATAATTACGCCACATTTAGAGTTTTGACATTCCAAGTAGCTTGTTAAGCTTTACTAAATAAGATCTCCGGCAATAGAAGTCTGCAAATGCAAGTTAAAATGCTCACTGCTGCTCTAAATTACGAGTGGACACAGTACTTGCGCAACGGAAATTTATTTAACTGCTCACTTCTTAAGGGAGCAGCCAACGTTTTAACATACACAATATTAATGTTAAAGAATGGAATATATAATTAAACATGGGAAGGGTAGCATGAAATTATAAAGCAGTGATTTGATACTTTAAATCATTATCTATTCACCAAAATGAACAAGCAAGTAAATGTGGGGAGACCATATTAAGCATAATAAAGCACACACCTTGTACAAAAGTGAATTAAATCATAAAGTTACTGTCCATAATGATAGTGTTCCTGCCCTTTGTGAATATGGAGGTAACATAGGAGGCAGTTTTCAAATAAACATTGGAAAAGAAAAGCACATTCATTCACTCACAGACACACACATAATGTTTGCGACACATTACTTACGTGGCAACACTTCATACAAGCAGCAAAACGACACGTCGGCGACATTTTCACGTGAAGGTGGGTGTCTTGAAGCACTAATTAAAAGTAACACTATGCACCAAACGAAGTCATGTGTGCAGAGGCAGTGGCAAACTATTCGTAAGTACCACATGGTGTGTGACCACGGTCAATTACATAGAATTTACAAAAGGAAATTAACTTAGAATAATCAAGTAAAGCACATGTGAGAATTCATATAGAAGAAAGCTAGTATTAGTAAAACCATGGCTGAAGGACGAAGTAAAGGCTGTTATGAAAGCATGTAGTGCAATCAGTCATACCAAGACAGGAAAGACGGAATATCAAAGTCTGAGAAATATTTAGCACACTCGCAGATACCGACACGACGCAAAAACGTTCGTTGAAAAACAACAAGGAAATTCAAAAATAATTAGTTTACACAAAGGCCGAAGACCATACAAGTGTATTCTAACTCCAGAAAAACTGGACACAAAATTATCACTAGAATGAGAATGCAATTACTAAATCTAAACTGAATTACTCAAGTTCTGTAAATGAAGAAACACAAGAAAGAACAAAGCGAAAGAAGTACTCAAGAGAACTATCACTGATAAATCAAGACTGTCTGATCACAAAGAAAGTAAAGTACTAACAGCATGCCACCCCCTCAGCATGATTCCACAATGTACTTACTGCGATGGTCGCAGCAAGAGTGAAACCTATGGCCACGCCAGAAGCCTTCCCCACCACACACTGGATATAGAGGGCGTTCAGAGCATACAGTCTACCAACCCCTCGCTGCCTGAAGAACAGAATAACCTCTTTAGAGCTCCAGAGAGTTCTCTTTTGTCACCTCTTTCGACCATGATTATGTTGGCACTACACTAAGAACAGGCCACCTCACTATCTTGCCAAGTAAACTTGTCTCTGGCCACCCAGCAGACACCAATGCAAACGACATTTGAAGCCATGCGTTCTTAACTAAAGAAAACGACGCCGTAAGCGCGAGGAAACGACTGTAAGCCATTGCGCGGCAGTCAATTTTAAAAACAACCTTCCACATTCACATAACAAACAATTTCAAGCACACTGGTGGAAACATATATACAGGTGGGGCATTGATCATGAATAAAAGAATAAGATAATTGACATCCAAATAGACAATATTAATGGTGCAGAAACACTTAAGAGTAATGAATAACTCAAAATGGAACACGACCACACATTCAGTGGACGTTTTTCAACGTAAAGGCTAAATTTTACTTACGGCGTTGGCGCGTGTGCATTCGTTGGCATGAAATTTTCGCTTTATAAGGGGTACATAGAAGAACCTGTCAACTGCAGAGCAAAATTAATTATTGATTTCATTGTCAACACGAAAGACAATGCCTCTTATTCTACGTGACTGGTTTTCCGAAGTGTGCCATTCGTCTTCGCTACCAACTTCAGTGAACTACGCCACCACTGCCGTAAGTAAAATTCTGTCGTGTACTAGACAAAGCTACAGTTTAGAAAACGAAATATAAATTTATATTCACCAATCTCGTTTGTGACTTGGCATCTTAGGCGCAAAATTTTTTTATTTTAGACTATCAAGTTGTATCTTCCGTTGGTAAATATCGTTCCATACGATTGATGAGCCACAGACATATATTAAGCTGGGTTTACAAGTCGCTTACAGAAGTTATTGCTGCAAGTCATTGTGATTTGCAGCTGTCTTTACACAACACTTGCAAGAAGAAGCTAGAAACTTCCGCAAGAAACTTTACAAATAATTTGCATTAATAACATGCAGACAAGTTTCACATGTACTTTTACTGAGGAAGTAAAAGAATGAGTAGGTGGGTCATTTAAACGGTAGCTCTTTTAATTATTTCGAACAACACAAAAAGATGAATATTTTGGATTGAGAGGATACTTATATCACCAATAGGAAACCTACAAATTTGTTGCTAGAACGGCGTTTCGAGAATTTTCTAGAATATTTCTGTAAATTGTCTGGGTTGTTTATTAACATCAATTGGATATATCATCAAAACAGGACACATATCACAGTTATTGCAGCCAAGGAACGGTCGTTACGCTACATTCTTAAAAGCAACATCTTATTTTTACCATTGTTCTCTCAGTTTGTACGAACAGTTTGTTGTTATATTTATTGCAATAAATTAAATTTGCTAAACATGAACACATGTTTCCTTTATCTGTATTTAAAATCACTGTACTTATTCCAAAATTTCAGGGAAGTGCTCCACAGCTTTATTCAATAATTGGTAACTTGCTTCCTTCATATTCGTTTACTTTCCATTACTGTTATTTCGTAACATTAGTTCGTGGGATCGTTGTGTGAAATTAATCGTGACATTCAATAAAAGGTTAAGTAGGCTGTGTGTTGATGTAGGCGATATACGTACAAAAACTTGCGATTTCAACTCGCAGAAAATAGCAATGAATCCTAAAATTTGAAAGTAACTTGTACAAGCTTCTTGCACACTGTTCACATTGAAAGTAGGATACTTGCAGCAAGTCACTTGTGCAATGTATTGCAACAGCTGCAAGTCCACTTTGTGACCTATATACACTCGCAAGTAGTACGCCAAGTTTCTACCAGCAAGTAAATTTCTGGAATAACTTGCTAGTGTAAATTCAGCTTATGACGGTCTATGAGTTGTATGTCTGTGGATCGGCCTCGCCGCTATTCTTCATCAAATAATATTGGACCAATGTGTGACGGAGATTAGTGCAATATTCGTTTTTGTGCGAGCGCCAACGTACTGAAGAGTCTTTATCAAAGAGGAAAATTAGTGTAACATCGGTTTTAGTGCGAACGCTTACGTGCTGTCAATATGTATCCTGAAAATCGCTGCATCAAAGCCTCTGAGAAAAATTTAAAAAAAGGATAGGGAGCGGCCTTTGAGAAAATTCATTGCTGATGTACAACAAATGATACGAGACATGAAAAGGATGATGATTATCTCCAAAAATAAATAGACCTTCGTGAAATAAAATTTATTAAGTTGTATCTCAGAAAAATGTGGGTAATGAAACACCGAACTAATGCAGCGTGCATTATACTGCAAGTTCACTAAATAATTATGCCAAAACCCGTTTGTTTTCTAAAAGCGTTCGTCTCCGCAGTCCAGTGGACAGTGTTGTAGATTGCCATGTAGGGTGCACAGGTTCGATTCCCAGTCTGGTCGCAGATTTTCTTCACTCTTGGACTGGGTGTTGTGTCGTCCTCATCATTTCATCATCATTGACAAGCAAGTCGCCCAAGTGACGTCACGAATAGACTTCCACCACGCAGGCCGAACACAATCCCAGACGGGTGTAACGTTGTAACATCCAAAAATTTCACAAGAGATTATTGTCATCCTGTCCAAGAGCACTTCCAGGTGGAGCCCACAATGATGAAAATTATAGAAATTCCTCTTTTCTTTAATAGTGATCGTTAATGCTCTCAGGCTTGATTATTTTCTCAAGGAAGAATTTACTTTTATTCTGCAAGAGAATAAGTTGTAATTGTACTGATTTTAGCAGATAGATTCATGCAATCATATGTAGTCATTTTCATACTGATAATCGTGTGAACTATAACGCAAGGCTTCATTTTATGTAGTAAAATAACTAATTTTGAATTACAGTTGTATGAAGTAAACTGATCATTCAATAAATACGAGGCAAAATAATAACTACTACTTTCACTTATACAGGATTCAAATGTTCAAATGTTTGTACAACTTATGGGACTTAACTACGGGATCATCAGTCCCTAAGCTTACAAACTATTTATGAACTAGCTAAGACTAAAGACGGCACAAATATCTATGCCCGAGGGGGGATTCGAACCCCCGACCGTAGTGGCCGTGCTGACCGTGACTGGAGCGCCTCAGTCACCTCGGCTACCGTGGCCGGCTCTTATACAGCAAAATGTACCTCATCTGCAACTTTCGTATATTATGAAGTTCACAAACAGATACGAAATACAAGACTACCTTTTTGGTATTTCTACAGTTGTCCACCACAGGTTGCAGTACTGTACATGATGAAAGGATTGAACAATCTCAATATAATCAACTTTCCAGAGTCTATCAAATCAAACGAAACCACTCCAAACTAAAGAGACAGGGTATGGGTTTGAAGAAAATCCGTGACTGATGTACAAAAAATTGAACTGGGAAGAACTACCTACAAAAGGAAATGATACCCCAACAAAAACATAAAATGTACAAAAATGCAGTTCCTTCCACCATAAAAAGTGGTGAGATCAAATGGGAAACCAATTCTTTTATTTTAGTTAGTGTTCATGGAACCAACTATTCAACACCTCGTCATAATTTTTTGTTTAATTAGTTATCTGCCAACATCTGTAGCGACTATATCAAAATTATACATCTTTATTTCTATAATAAATATAATGACTTGGCAATCGCATGGTAACGTAAACTAATATTTAAAATACTTAATGCAAATGTTTTTCATTACTATGTGACTACGTTTGATTACATAGTGGAATATAAATTATATACAGATATGTAATTGCCCGATCATTATATGTATTCCGATCAGATTTTGTTATGGGTTTGCGAAGTCATTGTATGTATTATAGAATTTAAGATGTTTAATACTAATAAATTTGCTATAAATGTTGGTAGATTCCTAATTAGATAACATACAACACTAACTACGATAACCTACTTGGTTTCCCATGGTAACATAAACTAATATTTAACACTTTCAACACTGCTCTATTCACACCCAGAACTTGCTTTGAACTGGAATACTTTAGGATGTTTAAAAAAAAGGTTGCAAAGTACAGAAATGAGAGAGAAATATGGTTTTTGCGTCATTTAAAAGATAAAAGCACGTGAATTTGATAAACATGACTTTATTTTTGTATGTAAAATATATACGAGTTACGTAATTTATTAAAATTGGAAGAACCAGCAATGGCCGCATTGAAATCTTTATTTTTTATATACAATACAGATCGATATCGGTCATACACTGAACGAAATCGATTTGTATTGTATATAAAAAATAAAGATTTCAAAGCGCCCAAAGCTGGTTCTTCCAATTATAATAATTTTAATGTGGTCGCTCTGCACCTGATTCCGGATGGAGTCGCCTACATGGACATAATTAATATTAAAAAAAACGAAAGGCTTGAAAAAGAAACGTTTTACAAGCTCTTTCTGTTATGTGGAACAATTATTTATGTATCTACCTCTACGAAAATTGTACAGGGAAGTCTAAATGCAAATACATGCAACAAAAGTTTTTTTTTTTTTCGGAGATCAAATGTAATTATTTTGTGTGTGGTGAATCTGGGAACACTGAGGAACGCAAAGCCCAGTTCTGTATATTTCGTGTAGCTTTACCGCGGACCGTTCGTGCGATATAGAGCTTATTTTTAGACTGCCATTACGTTTCATTGCTGCTATAGTAATGGCAGCATACCGATTTGTTTCAGTCTTGATATGTCGAATTATACAGTCATCAAAGAAGTAACTAAACTATTCAAACTATTTAGTGCTGTCTGAAAAATGCAAGGCAACACCGATTACCTCCTGGAACCCGGCAGCTGTGGCTGATAGTCTAGTTCTGTTCACTTTTGCTCCCTTTCTCTAGAATCACGCACATCGCAAGACAGCGCAGGTTGTGGCTGAATGGCTGTACCACTGTCTGCATAGAAAGAAATGCTAACATCAGTACTAGAAAGTGACAAATGTCAATGTAAATAGCCACTCTACTTACAATAACAAAACCAGGAGAATAAAATAATCACTTTACAAATAATTGAAACATATTTATCCATGTATCATCACTTGTAATTTCGTCTGTCAATATCTGATTCAGGCTCCCCATACAAAATATCTAGTAGTTCGGACTCTGAGAGCTTGTTGCGTGCCATTTATACTTTCGTAAACATCCGGAAAGAACGACAATTGATTTCAGCCTAGCACTTGTTGCATTCGCCACTGTGTTCGGACAGCCGATAATCGGTGCCATCTGGTGAACAAACAATAAATCGCCTATATATTGAGATAAACAAAAAGCGCTGCCGTCCAGGGAAACAATTAACTACCTCCATATTTAGTAAACAAACTGCTTGAGAGACAAGCTAAACGTGACTAAGACGTAAGGAATGATCTCACCCGTACCCCATACGGGCGCCGTCCTGTAAGTATTTAAAACTTTATGCACATTTGAATGTACTTCATTATTATGTGATTACGTTTGGTTGCATAATGGAATATAAATTATTGTTATCTCATTATGACGATGTGAAATTGTCAGATCATTACTATATTCTGGTGTCATAATATGGTGCGATTTCCAAGTCATTATATTAGTTACACTATTTATAACTAAAGAACGTCTGAACCGATTTAGCTCAAAATTGGTGGGGAGGTAGCTTAGAAGCAGGAGACGGACATAGAATACTTTTTGTCCCGTTTGACCATGTATTATATCAGAATTTGTGAAAAAGTGACAGTACGCTTGCAGCTGGGATCATTTTCTCGATTATCCAATAATCAGATTATTCATTTGTTACTCGCCTAGCGACCACATACGCTGTAACAGAACGAACAAATACGCCAGGGAGGTTAGAATAAAGGGAGATGGCGTTATGCACACAAGGTTAAAACTGTCAAACAGATTTAACATGAAACGTGGCTTCTTTATAAGCCCCTCCGTATCCTTCTTACCTCCATGATGTCATCGGTGGTGGTCATATCTTTGGAGCATTGCAAAGATAGAATTGATGTTATTTCGTTGTATTTTTGAGTGTTACAAACAAATTAAGAACAGATCGTATTTTATTTTTTTTTTAGAACAATGCCTCCATTGCGTCGGCGTAATATTGGTCGGCCTACGTGCAACGCAATCTTTCTACGTGATCGTAGTCAATGAGACCGACGAAGATGGTACACAGAGCTTGGAGGTAAGCGAAAAGAAATTATCAAGGGCGTTCCGTTATGACGCTCACAGGAACTGTACAGTCGAGTTCGACTCCCTCAGTTGCAGTTTACGCACGAAATAATTTGGGTCGTCGACAAAACAGACGGTCAGGCGTGGCAATTATAATTGAACGTTTGTGGTACAGATACAATCCAGCAGTCGATTACGCAGCGGATGCATCAGTTGTCTTCGGAAAAAAACTGTCGCCATCTAAAATTTAGCTATCTCAAGCTTTGCCACGATTGGTCGGCTTCATTCCCACGATGCCAACATAGGTATACCACGCATGTGTCGCGGATGTAAATTTTTACCCGTATGTAGCAGTGTTGTTAATCCTGTTTCAATTAGATTCCTGATAAGACAAGAAATGAACACAACTCAAAGACTTTCGAAACGTTGTATTGCCATCCCACTTACTTTGAATAGTTTTATTTCATATGGAATTTCTATTACTAAAGTATGATATGCTACAATTACTTAGTATCCAATTCAAAAACTGTAAATAAGATATAAATGTATTATAAGAAACATTTTTATTCTGCTCGCTGCGAGGAAAATATGCTAAACTGTGCTGGAAAAATATGCGGGTTTTGTTGTTTTCTCCCCAGTCATTTTTAACATAAAACAGGAAAGTTGTTTTTATGCCTACACTTATAATGTTACCTGTTGGTAGAATGCAACTATTAAACGTGCGACCATTGAAGCTAGTAACCTCATATAGAGCAGCTCGAAACGTCTCTCTAATAACCCGTTTCCAATTGATTTACCTGTCCATTTTGACTGCTATCCTCAATAAAGTTCCCGATTGCAATAACAATAAATAAGATCAGAGAGCTGGGAAGGTGTAATGGATTTGAAAAGGGGAGATGATATAGACGCAGAGAGGTACGGGGAGGAGATGGATATTGTGTAAGAGGGAGTGTTGTGAAGGTAGGGGCAGAAAGAAATGGACAAAGGAAGGGGAAGGAGGGGATAGACACACGGAGAAGCTACTGCGAAGCGTTGCCGGGTTTGCTAATATTTATTATAGAAATAAAGATGTATAATTTTGAAATAGTCACTAATAACTAATTAGATAAAAAATTATGATGAGGTGCTGAGTAGGTAGTTCCATGAACACTAACTAAAATTACCGAATGGCTTTCCCATAAGATCTCACGACTTTTTTTTTATGTTGGAAAGAATTCGTCACGAGACTTGCATTTTTGTACATTTTATGTTTTTAATCGGATTCTCAATTTTCTTTTCAACTCTTCCGTTGATTATGCATTTTATTTTATCGAATGCGTGATTTTTCAAGCATTTTGTGCTGTGGTTCAGTCACTTATCTGCGCTTGCTATTTTCGGAATTGCAGGGATGTTACATTTCTGAAAGTCCTATTGCACATCGCAGAGTGTCATATTATACTCAGTTACTTGAATTATCGTGTCGATCAAACAACCGAAAATGATTTTATAAATTCTGAGTAAATGTTATATACGCTATATGTGTATTCTGACTCTAATACTGTATATTTGTGTACTCCACATCAACAACCACTTCTTCTTCTAGTACGTAATTAGACAATTCTTCCCTTCCATATAAATCTTCGAGGTACTGTGCTCACTTACCCCAGCTCTCCTTTGCGTTTAACCGTAGTATTTCCATCCCACTCTTACTACCATCTTCGTTCTTTATTTTACCGTTGGCTGTTTTACTTTTCTCTACCCTTGAGTCAGGAGTAAGGACAATCATTTCCAACCTCATTTCCTCACACTGTTCCTGCAGAAGTTCCGCCTTTGGTTCCCTGCAATTCCTATTTCTTTAATCTCGGTATTCCCGAATTTTCCACAACATTTTGTACCTTTTCTTTCGTCGGCCAGCTCAATTATTTCTGTAAATCAATTCTAGAAAGTAATATAAATAATCAGGATGTCTTTCTATGAATTATTTCTTCTATTGCCAGTGGTTTCTTCGTAGTTATCTTCCTTGTAAATCTGTATTGTATATTTTTCAAAATTTGTGATTCCACTTTTCACAAGGGTCCCCTTCTCTTGAAAGACGACCGTCTGTCGTCTTCCATATATATTTGGTATATTTCTGTAAAGTAATAATATATTTAATGTCGCTAGATTATCATTTTGTTAAAACTTGAACCCCACTCTTTTCAAGGCTTGAAGAATAGCAGTTTTATATGTTAAAATATTAGTTAATATGGCTAGTTTTTTCTTATTTTGTTATATTAATAATTTATTGTTATATTAATATAATGGCATAAATACAGCTTCTCCGCTACGCCACTGTCCCTGTGAGAATGTGCAGTTGTTTTACTTTTAAGTGGGTGCGAGAATGTATGGCTGTCTGAATGTGGGTAGGAGTAGCCCGCTTTGCATCCTTCTCTCTGGCTCAGAGTCGATAGCTGCTCATGCTACCACAGAGGTTTCCACTCCCTTTGGTTGCGAGCTAGTCGGTGAGCCTTCCCTCAGCGTGAGTCTACTCTCTCTCTCTGCCCCCACTACCGCTGTTTCTTGGAGTTTCCAACTTCCAGTAGCGGTTTCCCGCCTCATGAACACTGGGCGTCTGGCGAGGTAAGGTTGGTTCTTCTCTTGTGTCTGCGAGATGGTAGCGTTTCATTGTCTAGTACGTTTAACTTAGACTCGTAAAATTAGAATCATTTCTTGGAAATCAGCCAGAGAGTCCGGATTAAGAGCTAGGAGAGGTAAGGTAGGTGGCATACCTGTCATATGCTGATCTGATATCTGCCAATTCTATGCATACCTCGCAAATTCAAAATCGGATTTGGCCACACTCAAAAATTGGGTAAAATTGGGCAAATCCAGGGGAATGTAAAGGATGAACTGTGGCTAAAACAACAGGTTTTTGCAACATACACTGCACAACTACAACGTTCAGACTACCAGGACTGTGGACATCAGGCATAAAGAACACCATACGCAAATTAGACGCAGACAGATCACAAAATGTGCCGTGGAAAACTACTCGCCAGAACTACCATGACAGCAAGATTATTGCACAGACTGTGAGATATTGATACTATGTCGTAAAGAAATCGATCGAAAGCAAGGTCAGAGAGAATCTCATTAAACGTTATACACCAGGTTAACATCACGTTGAACCCAGCCCTTGAGTTTCTGAAACTCAATGCAGGCCTCTACAAGGTATCACATGAAGCAGAAGCTGAGACGAGGAGGCAGCAGAGATCTCAAAACGGTGTTGACGTACCCCAGGTGACTACCACGACCCCAGATGGTAGCTGGCCGTCGGCAGTCTGAAGGACACCGACCAGAGGCTCACCGGAGTCACACCTGGCGAGCGCGGACTGCGTACAGAAGACACGATGTGGTGCGGACCTGTTAAACACCTAGCTCCTAGCAACCAGGCAAAAATACTGGACCCGATCCGCCCAAGGATTCTCTCTGGGTAGCACTTGAAGAAGGTAGCGATTTACGTCATCGAAACGTCGGGCGGGAAAGCGTGAAAATCCAGTAGAAGTCGCAATTTTTCAACATGTAAACAGATCGCCAGAGAAGTGTGAATAATTACTGCACGATTGTACCATTAAAATATCGTCGTTTTCCTGTGTCAGACGTTGTAGTATGACAAGCTTGTTTCCCTCTGATCCTCCTTGGATCTACATATTTTCATCAGAAACCTGTCAAATCTATGCATCAAAAGACACAACAGGCTACCTGTGCAACTATGAGTGTTGAACATGACCAAGGGAGGACCGTAATTGATTGTACTGTGGGGGACAAATAAATGCCGCGCGAGAGTAGCCGAGCGGTCTGGAGCGCCATATTTCGGATCGCGAGGCTTTGCGCGTCGGACGACTGAACCCTCTCTCGGGCAGAGATGTGTGTGTTGTTCATATGTTTGTAAGTCTAGGGACTTATGACCAAATTGGTTCCATAGAGTTACAAACAGTTACACATTTGAACATTTTGACAAATGATTATCCTGCCCAAATAATTTAAAGTCCAAGAACATAGTATTGTGCATGCCCTAGTTACGAAGTGCCAATGTTGCAAGTATAGCGGTCTTCGGATATTCATTACGGTGTTTATATCGCCAAATAGAAACAATACAACAATTCGTAACACCGTAACTCACGTATCATTTATTTTGGACAACGTTATTCTATAAAGTAGAAGCTGGTGAGGTATAAGAACTCGAGTGAGTAGATTTACTACAACCAACCGATTCTTATGTTTCTTTGGCTGAATGGATAGGCTAATGGAGTTCGATATATATATATATATATATATATATATATATATATATATATATATATATATATATATATATATATATATATATATATATCTTAAGAGCTGTGCAGGTAATTTATTTTAACACGAATTCTCTACGAATTGTGCAATTATAGGCTTTTATAGATTCCACATTCTTAAGCATATTCCATTTTGTAATAGCCTAATTTTTAACCAACAAGACAAATGCTAGCCATGGTAAAAATGAAATTGGTATCAGCAGATAGGCATAATGTACTGAGTCCCTACGCGTGGTTGTGTCTTTCATTATCTGTTGTTTCCAGTTAAATATTCGTTCTCCAATTTCGGTAGAACTATTCGACAGTTTCGATAACGAGAAAGGACAGATAACTCATTGATAGAGTGTCGGCTTTCCCGGTTAAGTGGTGTGCATCGGATCGGATACCATCACAGCCTTTAATTTTTTTTATCGCTGTGCAAATATTTCTTGGTTTACTTACTTTTTGTTGTTAACTTATATCGGTTTTACTTTTTCAATATTCTCTTTAGCAAATAACTAATCACAATTTGTCAAGTGGACAACACTCGCGCTGAGCTTGGGCATGTACAATGCTCTGTCCTTGGACTTAAAATTATTTGGGCTGCGTAATCCCTTTTCCCCCTTTGTACATTAGAAGCACATAGATTATTTTTAATCTCATAAAATGTATACCTCATACTCTACGAAGGTAGCAGAGGGCGTTGAGGTGCTGGCAGGACTCTTTGCAGGTTAAAACTGAAACGCATGGACGAGAGCCCATCACAGCGCCTTGTATATAGCTCCCTGCAGCTAACGCTCAGAAACACATATACTAAAGCAATTAAATATATGCAGAAGTCTTCAGCATACCGACGACCCTATGCTCCTGCTAGGCCATTAATGGCCACTAAATACGTATGAAAGCTCAATACAGAACCCTGGGGGACACTATGCTCCTGGATATGCAATGAACTGGGGAAGGCACTAACGTACACGCAGAGACTATGTAAAGATAAACAGTTTTGGATAAAAATCGATAGTTAGTACCAGAGGCACCACCCATGTATCGCGTATGTGGTGTTTCCATTTCAAGTAAAATCAGACGGCTAGAAAACGCTGTCTGCATGCCAGACTCAAGGTATACTAAGTTATCCATGGTTGAGAGCCCATTGTGGAAACCATCCAGGCGTGAAGTCAGTAGGCCTCTAGGTTCAAGGAGCCAGTAGGCCTCTATTTTCAAGAAGGCAACACAACCTTCGACTCACCATGCGTTCTGTCGGTTTACAGGAAACGTCGGTGAGACTGACGGGCAGAGAGCTATCTATATCAAGTGGGTCTTTACTAGGCTGAAGCATTGGAACAGTCTCTCACCACTATGACAGGAGAACACCACCTTTCCAGATGCGATTGAGCATGCCTAGAATATGTCACTTGCACTCCTCTGATACGTTAATTATCTTCAAAAGGAAAACACCAAGATCGCAGTTGATTAATTAATTGATTGACGACCAGTTTCGATGGGCTATGCCAACTAGTCATATAAATTCTACAGTGGGTCATGGTTTTCTTTTATTTTTTTCTTAATAAAGGTGTTTAAGCAATAAGTGTAACACTGCACTTATTCAAACTATAAAATACGTAAGTTATATTATGAACTGCTTGTACAAAACTCGTTTTGGCTACACTAAGGTAAAAATAGACATTGCAGATAGTAATGTCCACTGTGTTCCTTATTACGACTACCACAGTTTTGAAAGGACACAGGAATATTATGGAAGGAAGTAAGGACGTATATACCTACACCACCCGAGGCCCTATCATATACATGATTCGAATAGAAACCCCAACAGACACGCGGAATAGGGGTCAAAATAGATTGGAACAAAGTTTCCTGTCAGGTGATGCTAAAGACAGATGAAATACTAAACAGTGGTCTTAGTTGTGGCTAGTGAGTGGTAAAATCGGCAATGACTGGAGAATTAAATTGTGGATGGGCCATTGGTACACACGACAGTTTATTCTGCAGGATTACGTGATGCCACCAAGACATCTAGTAGGAGGAAGGTCAATTGGTTCTGCAGATTCAGTAAGAGCTAGGTCCTCAGGGGACGTTGAAGCTGAAATGTATTCAGCTGTAGCATAGAATCCACCAAAATTCCTTTTTCGTTCTGTTTCTTCTACTTCTTGTGCTCTCGCTGATCTGTATGTTTGGAGTGCTGGGGCGGCTTCTCTGAAGCCACTTTAGGTACTGATGACAACCAGGAAGTTCTTCAAGCAACACAGTGTGTATCCTTCATCTACTGGCTGGGATCCTTCGTTCCACTTATAGAAACCTCGGAAGGTACTGTCACAAGGGACATCTTCTTCTTATTGCAAGGAATCTGAAAAGAGTGTCATCTCTCTGGGTGAGAGATGGGGGCTGGTCCCCAGTAGTTGGGGGGGAGGCAGGTCAGTTTCTTGAAAACTGTATGTTGGGGAAGCAGGAGAAGATGAGCTGCTAACCATCAACTATGGCACGCCTGAAGGCCTTCAATATCTAGTGCAAGCTTCAAGAACATCGTCCCTAGAGGAGGTAGCTATAAAGTTAGCGTAGCAAATAATGAGACAATTTACACTGGGTGTAGTCGCTCATTTTGTTCTTGCCTCAGAGCAGGACAGTTTATAGTCATAAATTTAATGATCTATTTATGACGGATGGTACAGTCTCGTAAGCAAGGAGGATGTAACTGCCCACAGTTGATGGATATGGAATTAGGGCACCAGAAAAACCCGGACGTAATGGGTTTCCAGAGTCACTACATGCAGGGTAGGGGTTACCGCATGACGGCATGTGCCCAAACTTCCAGTACTTGAAACACAGCGGGAGGAACGTAGTACTTCACATCACACTGGTATAACCACACCTTTCCAGGCAAGGAACCATCTTGAAAGGCCACACTGAATGCACTGGTGGCAACCCTAATCTGCGTAGGCCCCCTGTAGACACACCACACTGAACGAAGTGTACACCTCGTCACTCTATGTTGGCACATACCTCTAAGTCTGACTGCAGGAGATCACGGTGGACCATGTTGAGCCTGTTATCTGGAGTGTTACAAACATCACCCAGCCTACGGTGAGTAGTGCTTGCCACTAGGCAAAAGATTCTGCTTCTATCAGAACCGACCAGTTAGTCGTCTTGGACATGCCAACCACTTGTCCAAATTTGTCTTCCAGGTTCTCCGAAAAGCAGAGAGCCTTTGAGGTCATAAAAGATTCCTATCAGTCCGTGAACACAATGACAATCCTGAGGTTTGTCTCAACGTTCTGGCCATAGCGTAGCCAAGAAGGGGAATTATTTGTGGGAATATTTCTCTACAATCGACCACTAACATTACCCGATTTTGAGAATTTTATTGTAGGTCAAACAGGGGCTCTCCTCAAGGTCTTCACCCAGAGATAGCAAAAGCCACCTGGTGGGATGACCATTGCTGGTTTCCCAGGAGTCTTGATGTTTCACGTAGATGGGGCATGTAAACGTTGGCATGCTCACAGGCATCACTATTGTGAATTCTGTGTTGTTAGGGAATACGACCAAGAGAGTACATGAGAAACCCCGGCTAAGGACTGGCTATGCATAGTATCTGATGCAGATCAGACCTTTATGTTAGTGGCTGCACAATGCCAAATGGACGTAACTAGTGCCCATATGAGGTGTCTGTGCCCAATGGCTGACAATTCAATAATGTGGATGTATATTACCAAAGAGTTTGTAATCCACTTGAAATCGCTTCTTACGACAGGCCGGAAAACTGAGGGCCTATTCTAATCCACAGAAGTATTTGGTCCATTCAGCTAGCCTGTTGTCTATATCTCAAATCTGGACCTCACCATGGACGTCTGTCATGAAGTTACACGTCATGCAGTCTTACATCTTGTTTGACTCACAATACAATCTCCTGGGGCTGCAAGAGAATCATCATGCAGAATTGATTTCGTTCCTCTGAGGGTATCTTATGTATTTCTGTACCTCCTCCACGTCCAAACAACATCCGTTTGGTTCACTCAGAGCCTACTGGAAAGTTCCCTTGATGATGGTTCCTGCTGAAACAAAGTAACAATGCAGATAGAATCAAACTTCCGAACTGAAGTGGCAGGGACGGTAGACTACAGTGTTTAGAACTGATCGGCAGTCTAGCAACTCTGTCGCATTGTCACCGTTCATGTGTGGTTGAGCGACATCCATGTGCCTGTTGAGTGTCATCTATGGACAATGTCAAGAACAGTGTTCTTCATGATATATACCATTTCATTGTCAATATTCAGGACACCTTAGAACGAAGATGATCTGACACTTTTTTTTGGATGTGTTGTGCTGACTTATAAGGTTCTAACTGTGTCCAATGCCTACTGCAGAACATGTGACTAATGTCACTTTTCTACTGCAATATATTATCAATCCATTCCTATATTTAAGATTCCTGAAAGACACTAACACGGAGCAAGTTTGTCTTCAAATATTGTGTAACAATATTGTGTACAAATTGCAGTTTGAAGAGAAGCTCTAAAAATAATTTTTTTTACACAGTGGCACTGTGGCAGTCGCTTCGTATTCTCTCACGGAGCTCTGCTACATGACGTGTTAGAGGGGGGAAAACGACACACGAAGTGAACAAATGTTTAAATTCATATGGGACTTGACGTCTTTTGTTATTAGTCCAAAGGCTTACAAACAACATAAACTAATTAACCTAAGAAGAATACAAACACCTATGTCCTAGGGAAAACTCGAAGCTCCGCAGCAAGGCGCCTTAGACCACTCAGCCTCTTACACGGAGTGAGATCGGGTGATTATTGAACTCCAACACACAGAAAGCTTTCTCCGCACCTGAACTCGCCATGCTTGCGACCTGCGCTATCGCCAAATAACAAAACAACGCTGTAGCAGAATACTTGAATAAAACGCTTTCAGAGTTTCTCTTCAAACTGACATACTTATGATATCTGTATAATGTTTCGTGCTTGTAAAAAAGATAATTGAAAGTAATTCCGGATTTTATGTACGCACTGTATCATTTATTACGAAAAATGTGTCCCCATATTCGTGGAGATATAGTAGATATAATCCGTCACAAAGTTAAGTGGACAGTAGAAGAAGAATTGTCAAGAACGCCGAAAGGAGACGGTCGATCAATAGTGGAGAGGACAGCTGCGGCACCTCGGAGACGCCGGACCGGCCGCCACCCAGAGGAGAGCAGAGGAACCTGGAGATGATCCTCGGAGGATCCGGCCCTTAATGGTGAGGAACGGCGCTGTCGGCCGCGGATCTGGCTGAGCCCCGGTGATCGAACGCCGCGCCCTCTGCCCGCCCCGCCCCGCCCCTGCGGCGGCCGGCAGGTAATCGGGATAAGCGCCGGATCCGCTCCGCCCCCGCCGCCCACCGCCGCCCACCGCCGCCCACCGCCGCCCACCGCCGCCCACCGCCGCCCACCGCTAATGGGCGGCGCGACGCGTCCGGCGCCCCAGCTCCGCCGGTCACGTCCGCTGCCCAGGGCTGGCGACGCCCACCTGCCACCTGTGTGGGGGCGCCGACCGCGCACAGCTATGTCGCTGCCTCAGCAGCTAGACCGCCTCTCACCAGCTCTGAAGCAAGTGTGAATCTCTTACCGCAGAAGGGCAACTACTCAACTTTTCTAAAGTTCACAGGAGAGACAAAAACATTAAAACACAGCATAGGAAGATTCACGATGAGATGCAAATATTATAAGATGTTATTCTACAAGTAAAACTAGAGAAAAAAAGTTCATCCGCAAATGCATATTTATTGAATATGGATCATGACTGATTTTCTACAAAATTTGGTAACCTCGCTAATATGAAGTCATTGCGATACTGTGGGTAGTTGCAGAAAAGCGTGATTGCCATTTATTTCCTTCCTATTGAGCTGATGAATGTAACTGAGCGTGTCCAAGACGACTATCTGCGGTATTTTACCAGAAATTCCAGAGAAGCAAAAAAATAATTTGGAAAAATTTGTAATTTATTAACTACTTAGCCCATTTTTTTAAATTTTTTATTGTAAACAGTTCAAACAAGATTTCGATAGAAGTTGTAGAGAATTTTTGTAAAATGATGGTAATAAACGTAACTAAAACTGTACGAATGTCTCAGATTATTTGCTTTTATTAATACCAGAGCACAAATGAATTCATGTCAAATCGGAAAAAAGAAAAAAAAATAGTGTTGAGGAAGTTTCAAAGTTGCCAGCATTCTTAATGGAAAGTAAACAAATTTACTTGTATAATTTCTGACATTTACTCGTATAATCTCCGATAATTTCTAAAAAAGAACTACTAAAGATGCCCCTTTGGGACATGTTTTATTAAGTTCACCAAATCAATAACAAAATATACGGAAATCATCCTTTAACCTTTTAAAGTTTCGCGATGGCTTCATATTACAGAGGTTGCTAAATTTCAAGCAAAATCTTTTATTAACATTCACTCCGTAATTAAACACTTGTGGACCTATATTTTAACTTCTAGAATAACATATAAAAATATGTTTATATCTTCATGTAACTAATATTTACTGTTTCTGAGCATTTTATTACAGTGTGTCAGGTAAGCTTATTTATGACATTCGAAAAAAAGATTCTTATCTCGAATCAGGAAATTTTGTCTCCCTTTTCTAATGGAAATGTTTCTTTTCTGCAGTTAACTAGATTTCCTAATGAGTCTTCTCGGTAAAAAAAAGTTAATATATTTTACATTTAAATTTAAATTAATGAAACGTATTGATCAGGATTTAGTTTACAGGATTGTACAGTTGGAGTATGAATATCTTCCACGCATCGAGAGTGGCTGAAGTTATTACTTCCTAAGTGATTGAGTTCGAAAACAACACTCTGTCTTTACGTAAGTTCACCAAAGTCTTTTTTATGCCATCTGATATTTTTATTGGGTGTAAAGATTATATGCCTCTGTAATAGTAGGTTCTAGAGCTTCTTTCGCATTTATTAGACTGAAAATGTTACTTGTTAACCATGAAATTTACATACTGCATTGACACACTATGATGAAAAAATCTTTATGAATATTTTGATATGCAGAATGCTGTTTTCATATGTTTGGCGACATTTTGCCAAAATAATCGTAGCTCAAGCAGGTGTTATTTTCTTATGTTATTATTATTAAAATTATTATTATTATGGGCCATTAAGAACAGAAATCAATGGAATCGTCTACTTTCCACAACACAAAATGTATTCCAGTATTTGATGAGTTCTTCGTGAGAATAATAACGATGTAAGTGTGTAATATCTCTCTTATGTTCTGAATTTGCTCCTAATTATTCCAAAATCCCTTTCATTTGGTATAAATGAATGGTCTCTGACAGGAAATCTGAGTCTGATTTTATCAACTGTTTTAGTTTCAACCAGTTACAACATCGTTCTTAATACTGTACTGTTATCATCAAAAAAGTTCAAATGTTTGTATAGTCTAGGGGTTATCAGTCCCTAAACTTACAAACTACTTATGAACTAACTAAGACTAAGGATGTCACAAATATCCATGCCCGAGGGGGGATTCGAACCCCCGACCGTAGTGGCCGTGCAGACCGTGACTGGAGCGCCTCAGTGTCCTCGGCCACCGCGGCCGGCTATCATCAAATTGACAGAAAGATTTAATATCATTGTTGACTATTATTGATATATCAGTTCAGCATTGTGTACACTTTATTAGAGCCAATGACCCCCACCACCCCTACATTTCATATAAACGAATTATTTTATTATTTTATGATAACGCGTGTAATAGTTTATGCTTTACTGTGGCAGTGAAGCTAGCATGTTGCGATTCTTAACACTCTCCATTTTTCAATTTTACTCTATTTTATTTTACAGTTACGATATTTTCTGACTGATGACAGGTTTCATTTTAACCCTTCAGACCCAAGGTTGTAGGTGATGTGACATTAATATAGAGAGGTACGTTTAAGATACAAAATACATACAGTAATACATTACTATTTCTGGAATAGTTTCGAACCTGAAGTAAACTACATTATGTAGGCGACGTCAAGCTATGTCTTTTCTGTACTAAAAGATGCGTCATGTCATTCGTACAGGTTTTCTGAAAAATATGAATGAAATTAAATCTCAAAAGTTTGACTAACTGGCTTTCTACAGTGAGCGATTCATATATAAACGATATAATTAACAATTCCTCTATCTACAGGAAATATCTTAATCATTCTCATGTATGAAAAATTTGATTTCGTATGTTTGTGTTCGCAAAATTGGAAATTTAGTCGATCGACTGATTTGAAATTTTAACACAAGGTTGTCATTTTATGTAGAAAGAATATCCTCTAGTTCCGAGGGCAGGAAAAGAAAATAAGAATTGAGGCATCTGTTGATTTGGACATATCCGAATGAACAGACGTCGTGTTTTGATACTGCAGCTGATGTGATTATATATTTCAACTTTGTTTTCCGAGTCTCAGCCGATCGCAGGATTTATCATACACCTTGGAGATGAGAATTTGTGCGGCGGCCGGGATTCCAACCCGGGACCTCCTTCTTAGTGGGCAGTTACGTTAACTCTCTGAGTTACCACAGGCTCTTAACAAACCAAGTATGAACCCTGTCCGACCCAAAGTCTCGTATGTCCTCCTACGTCTACAATTTTACACAATGGCTCGTAGCAAGCCGTAGTGTGGGTCAGTGGGAGTACATGTTTGTTTAGTACTTGGAGATGTGTTAAGCAATAGCGCATGGAATAGCGTAGAATCTTAATGAACCCCTACCGCTGCGCAAACTGTTATAAAACTACCAATCTGGCCTATTCAAAACTTCCACTTATTTTTAGTAGTTTCGACGGATCTCGCCGCCATCATCAGAGCCGAAACCAGTGAGAAATGGGAAATTTTGGATAAGCCATCTTGGAAACAAGTTTTACGTAAACAACAAATTTCCCTCATCTATATGTGACAAAGTTCCATATCTCAATGTTGTATCATTATATGGCCTGCAAGCGATCATATTGAAATGCTGGTCAACCTATTGCACAAAACTGCTATGATCACCAGTCGCTAGACTTACAAACTATTTAAACTAACTTACGCTAATGACAACATACACACCCATACCGGAAGGAGGACTCGAACCTCCGTTCGGATGGCCGTCTGTAGCATGATGCCTCAGAACATGCGGCCCTCCCGCATGGAGCCTACCAGCATCTCACGCTGAAAAATCACAGTTAAAATCCATTGTCAACAGCTGTAGCATCTCACAGCGACGTTTATTCATTCGGCAATTGTTTATTGTAATGCACCTGGTCATGTAGTGATGCTTCTTTGCGTTCGAATGCACGCAAAGACCCCACAGCTGCCCTGCGGCGAGCCATGAAGTACAATGGTCGGGCCTTTAAGAGCTTAGGTTAGGTGGCTTACATGCTTTGATAGTCCTTGCAGGCGTGGGTAATGATGCGGGCTACCGCAACTGAGTGGTAAAAAAAAAAAAAAAAAAAAAAAAAAAAAAAAAAAAAAAAAAAAAAAAAAAAAAAACCTAACAACAGTTGAGACTGAAAAATCACAGTTAAAATATAAAAACTGAAGATTATCTTTGGGATTCTATCTGATTGACGACTTACCCTTTTTCCCTCAAGTAGTATATTGTAGCTTGATGTGGGAGGTTAATGCGAACATCAGTTATTAATTACAAGTACAGGGTTCAACAAAATATTCTGCTGCCTTGCTCATTTCTGATTAATAAATCCTAGCCGAAGTGACCGAGCGCATTGAGGCGCTATGCTGTGATGCGCGATGCCTTTCTCCGTTGGGAGTTCCAATCACCTCTCGGGCATGGATGTTTTTGCTGTCTTTAGTATAGGGTAGTTTATAAGTAGTTTTTAAGTTCAGGGACTGATGACCCAGCAGTTAAGTCCCATAAGCCTTACAAGCATTTGAAGATTTTTGAGTAAATCCCAGCGTCTTTGCTATAGTCATGACTAAACTGTAAACAATAATACGCGGAGTGTAAGGCGTCGTACAACGCACTGGGTGGCCGTTCCTGCGGAAGGCTCGAGTCCTCCCTGGGGCAATGGTTTGTGTGTTCTCCTTAGTGTAAATTAGTGTAAGAAATTTGTAAGTCTAACTACCATAGCAGTTTGGTCCAGTAGTGTTGACAAACTTTTGAACATTTAAACAACAATAAATTAGCTCTTCGACATTAGTAAACGAGTACTAATTTTCGTCGATGGGGAAAGTTGAAAAATTAAGCTACGCCGAAATTATAATCGCCAACCGGTTTACTTACGCGACGCCAAGACAAAATACAGGGTGAATCACCTAACACTTGCACCGCAAATATTGCGGAAACGAAAAGTGCGATTGATGTGTGGTTTTCACAGGATGGATTGATAGTCAGGGGCTCGTATTTTTACCCAACAAACAGATTGTAATATTACTTAGAAAGTGTATTTTTTATGCAAACATACCGTTTTTTAAATAGCACAATGGTTGTTTCTGTCATGCACTGGAATTTTTGGCACCACATGTTTACAATGAATTTTGAATGACTTTTTATCAGGTTTACTTTGGCAGCTACAACCGTTTAAAGTTTCGGGGGTGAAGGCTGCGATAGCTTAGCTGACTGGCCGATGGTTCGCCCCCTGGGACAAGGCCCACTATCTCTGACCACCAGCCAGTCAGCTAACCCGTCGTAGCCTCCTCCCCAAAAGCTTTTAATGTTTGTAGCTGCCACACTAAACGTGATAAAAATGTCATTCCAAATTCTTTGTACACAGGTGGGACAAAATTCCAGTGCATGATATAAACAACCATTATTCCGTTTGAAGAATTCTATGTCTGTATAAAAAATACACTTTCTACCTATTTTTACAATCTGTTTAGTGGCTAACAACACGAGTCATTGATTATAAATCCATTCTGCGAAAACCGCACATCAATCGCACTTTCCGTTTCCGCAATATCTGCGGTGCAAGAGTCAGGTGATTCACCCTGTATGTTGGAAACCTCCCATTTCCCAAGCTATTTCGCAACTATTTGTGAGATCTCAAAGGCAACGTATGTAATTTTCTGTTGACATAATTTTCAAGGGTTGAAACTTCAATAGTGGCAACTATTTATTCACACCCGATTCAAGAGTGTTACATGTTTGTACCTGTTACTGTCCTTCAAAGTAGTCACCAGCGTTCTGAAGAACCCATTACCAGCGATGTGGAAGGCGTAGTATACCGTTAGCAGAGCCTGTTCTGTCGATTGTGCGAATGGAGCAGTCTACTGCTTGTCGAATCTCTGGAACAGTTCTAAAGCGAATTCCACGAAGTGTTTCCTTCAAAATCGGAATCAATTCAAATGTTCAAATGTTTGTATAGCTTATGGGACTTAACTACGGGTCATCAGTCCCTATACTTACAAACTACTTTTGACCTAACTAATACTAAGGACGGCACAAATAGCCATGCCCGAGGGGGGATTCGAACCCCCGACCGTAGTGGCCGTACAGACCGTGACTGGAGCGCCTCAGTCCCCTAGGCCACCGCGACCGGCAATCGGAATCAAATCAAGGTCACAAGGCAGTCCGGAGAGCACGTCAGATGGTACAGTACTTCCCAGTCCCATCGAACAGAGCATCCACAGTTTGCGGTTAAAATTGGCCTGTTATTAAAATTAGCAAGATCTCGGGCAGTTGAGATCCGCAAATGAAAGTTAAAACGCTCACTTCTGGCCACATTACATGCGCATCGGAAATTTAATTAACTGTTCTTTCCTTAAGGGAGCTGCGAACGTTTTAACACACAAAATCTACGTTAAAAATAAATGAATAGATAATTAAACATGGGACGGGGATCATGAAATCATAAATCCGAGGTTTGATACTTTAAAATCATAATCTATTCAGTAAAATAACAGGCAAATAAATGTGGGGAGACCAAATTAAGGACACACCTTGTACAAAAGTGAACTAAATCATATAATTGCTGCCAATATTATAATTTTTATGCCCTTTATGAATATGGAGGTAATGTGGGAGGAAATTTTCAAATACACAAGTGTAGCTACAAGCATCATTCTTTCACAAACACGCGCATAATGCTTAACGATACATCACTCTCTGGGAACACTTGAAAGCAGCGGCGAAACGAGGTGTCGGTGGCGTCTTGACGTACAACTATAATACTGCAGTATGAAGAATATCTCAAATTTGTGAATATAATATTACTGTTCACAGTTATGTACTTATGTCCCGTAGCCACCGTTGGGCGCGGAAGTCGCTTTGGGTCGGCGCTGTTTTTGGTTGACTGGTCACAGGCTTTGCTGAGGTTGAACCCGGTGTCTCTGTTGGTCAGCACATCAGCTGCACTTATTTCAATCGCCTTCTTCAGTACACACTACCAAAGAGACTGCCGTAAAACTTCCGTTTTCTCGTACTCCATAGTATCTCCACCATCCATGTTATGTTCCGCAACCGCAGTCTTTGTTTACCCACAGATAAATACCACTATACTGCTTCCATTATCAAAATTTACGACCTACGTGAGGGTCCACCATACAGAAAAATGAAGGGAGACCCGACCAGCAGGGTGAAGAAGAAGACCGTTAGTTTCTACACCAGTACCTGCCGAAGGAAATCGTCAAGAAGTTCCTACACCCCAAGGCTCTATAGGTTGCCAAAGGTGCAGAAAAACGATGTTCCTTTGCGCCATCGCGTCAACAACATAGGCGCACCAACGTATCAGCTAGCCAAATATCTAACGGCGTAATTAAGCCCTTACGTCGGGAAATGTCAGCATCATATCAAGAACTGTATACATTTCATTCAACTGATGCAGGAGCTGTGCCTTCGTACCTAGGCCCTTATCGTGAGCTACCACGTGGCCTCGCTTTTCACCAGAGCGCCACTTAATGACTCTCTGAAGCTGATCAGGGAGAAATTCAACGACTAATCTTTTCGAATTTGTCCTCACATCAACATTCTTTTTCTTCTATGGAAATTATTACGAACAAACGATTGGTGTTGCCATGGGGTGTCCACTGTCACCAGTTGTAGCACTTGTTTATGAAGGACTTTGAAGACAAAGCACTGGAAAATGCAGCAGCCGGCCGCGGTGGCCAAGGAGACTGAGGCGTTTCAGTTACGGTCTGCACGGCCACTACGGTCGGGGGTTCGAATCCCCCCTCGGGCATGGATATTTGTGCCGTCCTTAGTCATAGTTAGTTCATAAGTAGTTTGTAAGTTTAGGGACTGATGACCCCGTAGTTAAGTCCCATAGACTTTACAAACATTTGAACATTTTGAAACTGCAGCACTGAAGCCAGTTTTCTTTTACAGATGATGAAACGTTTGTGATATAGCCACACATAGAAGAAAAATTTCAAGAGTTTCTCCAACATCTGAATTCTATGCACCCTAACATCAAATTCACCACGCAGGTGGAAGAGAATGGTGAAATTCCCTTTCTGGACGTCCTAGTCAAGCGCAAAGCGGATGACACCTTGGGACACAGTGGTACAGGAAAGAAACTCACGCTACCATCTGCCATCATCGCTCACAGCGTGAGGGAGTACTGCGAATACTGGTACACAGAGCTCGCGCAGCCGGCCGCGGTGGTCAAGGGGATTGAGGCGCACCAGTCACGGTCTGCACGGCCACTACTTTCGGAGGTTCGAATCCCCCCTCGGGCATGGATATTTGTGCCGTCCGTAGTGATAGCTAGTACATAAGTAGTTTGTAAGTTTAGGGACTGATGACCCCGTAGTTAAGTCCCATAAGCTATACAAACATTTGAACATTTTTGAGAGCTCGCGCAATATCAGATGAGGAAATCCTACAAGGAGAACTTAATGCTAATTTTAAGGAAGGAAACCCACGCTACCAGCTGCCATCATCCCTCAAAGCATGAGGATGTACTGCGAACATTGGTACACAGAGCTTGCGCAGTATCAGAGAGGGAAATCCTACAAGTAGAACTTAAGGCCAATTTTAAGGAGAACGGGTATGTTGAGAGGCAAATTCGACGTGTATTCAGGCAGAATGCACAAGTCCGACAGAGAGAAAACAAAAAGGACCAGAAGATAATGGCACCCCTGCCGTACTCCGGCAAAGTATCTAACAAAATAGGCAGAATACTGGCTCGCCGCGTCTTCCGGCCACCTCCGAAGACGCGTGCCCTACTCCAAACAGTAAAAGATGCCCTGGGGCTCCACAAACCGGGTGTTTGCCGTACTCCGTGTAAATTCTGAAGGCACACATCGGGAAAACTGTGCGGGCAATCGAAGAAAGATGCCAGGAACACAGAAGGCACACTGAACCGAAGCAGGCGAGAAAGTCTGCTGTGCCGGCCGCGGTGGCCGAGGTGACTGAGGCGCTCCAGTCACGGTCAGCAAGGCCACTACGGTCGGGGGTTCGAATCCCCCCTCGGGCATGGATATTTGTGCCGTCCTAGTTCGTAAGTAGTTCATAAGTAGTTTGTAAGTTTAGGGACTGATGACCTCGTAGTTAAGTCCCATAAGCTTTACAAACATTTGATTTTTTTTTTTTTTTTTTTTTTTTTTTTTTTTTTTTTTTTTTAAATCTGCTATGGCCGAACATTACATGGATACTTGAGATACTATGGAGTACGAGAAAATGGAAGTTTTCCGGCAGACTTCGTCTTCTTGGGACTGTATTCTGAAGGAGGCGATTGAAATACGTGTAGCTGATGGGCTGATCAAGAGAGACACCGGTTTCAACCTCAGCAAAGCCTGGGACCCAGCACTCAGCCAAGAAAAAGCACAGCACCGACCGAAAACAACGTCCGCGCCCGACGGGACACGTGATGGGTCTCAGTTCGCATCCAGCGGCCCGTCCTTCCCACCACCACTCTACACAGTGGCAAGCCACTGGGGAAGGATTTGGGAGGGATCAGAGTATAAAGTGGAGGAGGTGCAATGGCCGTATATAAACGCAGCTGAAGACGGCGACGAATGACCTGACAATATGGTCAACCAAGTGGCGGCTCGCCTACAACGGCGAGAGAAGTCAGGCCATCCTCATCAGCAGACGACCCATCCCACAGTGTAGGTGCGTGGCAGGCCAGTCCCCTGGGGCACCACCGTCAAGTATCCAGGGGTCACCATTGACCACCAACAGACGTGGAAGCTGCACGTCGAAAATATACGTGGTAAAGTACTGGGCAGACCTTGGACTACAAAGCAGTTGCCTGTATATATAAGTTTGTAGCGACTTTATCATATTTTCTCTTCATGTTTTTGTATTTTAAATAGCTGATCCACATGCCAAGGAAAATTGTAATAATTATCACATACAATTGTATACATATATTGCCTAATGTGAAAGTCGTTTCATATGTACAAGATTATTGTTCGTGACATCAAGGAAGTGATGCTCAAATGTCACATCTAGAGCGCCATCTCGTATGAACTTGTGAGTTCGGATAACTAAGTTATTCAGGATTGCTTTTTAACTTAGTGACAACGCCTTATTACAGGATGTTCATGATCATGTTTTATTTATATGTTGACAAGCCAGCAATTAAGTTGGCGATTAAATGTGTTTTTAAAAGCGTTTAATAATAATGTTGTGAAGAATGTAATCTAAGGTAGCTTTCGAAAGTGGATATTTAAAAATATGCATTTTTCCGGCTTCTTGTATTATTGCATTTTGAGTATGATTTTGTGTGCACATGTAGATCCGAAGATGATAGTTAAACTGCCAAAACCGGTAATCTTAATAAAAAGTAAAAAAGCGATCTTGGCTCTTGTCTTCAGTAATTGTGTTTTCCCATTCAACTAAATATTTGGTATAGCGACAAAGACCACTTCCATTTGTATTGGGTTCGTTAATAAGCAAACCTCGCGCATTTCGCTACCGACAAGTCCCTTCATCCTCCGAGAGGGAATGTGTGGCTTGAAAATTTCAGTCACGGAATAATCGGCGCGTTATTCCATGAAGGCACGGTGACTGCCAAACGGTATTTGGTGGTTTTGGAAGATCATTTCCTTTCCATGATCACTGATTTCGACACAATGTGCTTCTTGAAAGACGGAGCTCGACTCCATCGTACAGGAGCGTGTTTCATGTACTGGAAGAGCACTTTGGAGCCCAAAACCTGTCTCTTAGGTACCCATAGACAACCGCCACTGGCCTCTATTGGCCGCCATATTCTTCGCCATATCTGAACTCAGGCAGCTTTTTTTATGGCTGTGTTATAGGTAAGGTGTACCATAATGACCCCGACATCATTGTTAAGCTGTATACATCGATGTTCCGCCACTTCAGCGGGTCGTGCACAATTACGCTGTTTGTCTGCACTACATCATCACTACGCAAGGCTGGCATATCCACCATGTCGTAAGGTAAATCCTAATATCTGCAGTGTCACTTATGTGTTGAATAATAAAATGTCCACACGCCGTAGTTTGTAGATAATTTACGTTTTATTTCAGATAATTCATCCTGCTTTTATTTTGATAAAAGCAGCGCCTGCACAATTAGATTTTAAAAGAGGAAAATTTTTGCTACCTGTGCATTCTCCTCGGAACTGGAGTTATCTATACTTGGAGCTTCCTCTGCAATAATTTGAATGAGGAATTTGTAGTCCACATGTTTCAAAATTTACCTGATTCATTCATTTGTTGTTCGGATGTGTAGCCACCGGATTAATTTGTTATAGTGACTAACCTATTGGGACACCTGTTATTTCGCCAACATAGAATAGTGAACACCACATCAATTCAACGCGTGACTCCAGTCGAATCGCTTCGGTAAGATTTTGCTGATCTATTAGGAATTTTTCCAATGTCCTTCCAAACAGTCAGCGTAACCTGAGACTGTGCTTGTACTTTGAAAGGGGATTTTGATTAGATTTTTTCAGGGAAGCTAGAACAGTCTTGGTCCAACCCGCCAATGCCCGCACCGAAACTAAGTTTATTGTGCGGTATCGCTCCCTGTATATCTAGTGAAGCCAACCAATGCCCTTGATCAGTGCAAGGAGTCCCTTTATCAGTTCTTTATTAGACACAATTTCTTCAGGTCTGGTTGTCCCAAATATTCTGTGCCTTTTATTCTCCAATGCAATGCATTGGAATATTAGATGTGATGCAGTTTCATCACCGTCATCCCAGATCCTACATTTAGGGCCCTCTTCTGTTATTCCCATTGTATATAGGTGTTTTTTGAAATTCCCATGGCCTGTCAGCAATCCAACCAAGAGTCTAATCTCTCTCCAGGCCCAGGATTGCAGAGCTTCTTTTAAAACATGGCTTTGGCATCATTACCTTGCCATTTTTTTGTTGATAGACTTTGGTCCAATATTCTATGTGCTGTCTTCTGAGCCAGTTACGTAGCTCCAATTTGATCATTGCCTTGGTGATTGTCAGGACAGGTTCCGGTCCAATAAATGGAGTCTCTGTCCCCATCCTGGCTAATCTGTTGGCATGTTCGTTGGCACTGATCCCCGAGTGGCCAGGGACTCACAATAGGTTTACTCTACTGCTTTCGCCTAGCTGCACCAGAACCCTGTGTCATTCTGCAACAATTTTAGAACTTGTTGAAGGAGCTGCTAGTGATCTCAGGACTGCCTGGCTGTCTGAATAGATATAGATGCTAGATGCTACGATCCTTGTAGCACCTACGCAAATTCTCCTCCACACACGCCCTGATGGCAGTGATTTCGGCCTGGAATACTGAGGCTAGTTTCCCTAGAGAGATGACGCCCTCCAGTCTTGGCTGCACCCCAGAGTTGAAAGGGGAAGCAACGTTAAACTTACGACAGCCAGGTTTTAGCTGAAATACCCTGATTTTAAAATCTGTCAGTTAAATAACCGCGTTGAATTGTTGTATGTCTGAGGAAATTTACCACTTTTGTAACCTGATTATATATAATCGAACTATTATGCGGCTACGCGGGTATATTCCCCTATGTAATCATTCGAATGAGGAGATAATTTCCACGAAACCACAAATACGAATGTTACACGACAGTCCAATAACTAATATCGAGCATATGATTCTTCAGTTTCTCCCAGCGTATTTGATAATCAAAATGTCCACTGGTGTACTGCCGGTCTATAGTGTACAACGGGCACAATATTTCGGCGATCATACATGTCGCCATCATCAGGTGAACTGACGGACTGAGCTCCTGGAAACGCGTACCGGCAGTACACCCGTGGATATTTTGAATATCGAGCATAGTTTTGTACTAAGTAATAATTTAAATCGGTCAAGTTGTTAATGGACCTTGATTTAAAAGAAATGGGTTAAGTATGAAAACTAGAGAATACGTTCGAATATTCACAAAACTAAGTGACCAACTCGCACAGGTCTCGGTCCCAAACATACAAAGTGAAATATGGCGACGAAAACATACACGCTATTTCTGAGGGAGGACTCGAACCTGCGACGGCGAGAGGCCGCCCTTTCCGTAACCTGATGCCTTAGACCGCACGGCTATTTCCTGGAGGCAGGATAAACCACAATGTTTATTTAGAGGCACTTTACTAAGATTTATTGGCACATAATTTCTTTTGCAACAATTACAGAGACATTTATTATTCTGAACCAAATTAATATAAAAAATTTAAGAATCCATTATTTAACTTTTACTTTTAGCATTAATGTAAGGCCGAAGAAAACGAGATGATGTTTACAAACGGAACAGTGAACATTGGTGATTTTGGTTTAATGGTAACGAACTGTATATATAAGCTATTTACATTTATTCCGGAAGTACTCATTAAAATAATTAATTATAAAGTGCTTGTTAAACAGCCATTCTAATGTACAACAAATGTTGTGATTAACCTTATTATTTGAAGATTGCCCTTTTGTTTTAGAAAGAAAAATCCAGTTAATCAATTTCAGAGCATTTGGAACCTAGTTTATTCTTCCACGTTACCACACTTTCCATCCACAACTTCCTTCACCATCTTGGTGTGCGCATCATCTCTATAAAAAAAAAGATTTTTTTTTTTTTTTTTCTTGAATCATCGAAGAATTTTATGTGGAAACATGTTCTCCTCCGCTGTACGAATAAGATGAGCTGTAGGCAAGTATAACGATCACGCACCACTATGGATATTTCTTTCTTTGGGTCTGAAGACTTTTTCAGAAGCCGGCAGTAGTCATAATGAACCATGGGGTCATTTCTGTTCGGACCTCGACAGCAATCGGACAATAATCTCATAACTCTGTGCAATTTTCGTACATACGCCTACTTAGAAGGTCCACCAATGCTGAGGTTACTTCATTTGTTCTGTGACCAGCCTATTTTTGAATGCTGCAGTAGATTTTTCTTGGTTATCTTACAATTTCCGGAATACAGAGAGCATAATGCAAGAGTTTTACGTAATATGCTTCACTAATATCATGTTATGGAAAGTGTTGCACTTGTTTTACAGAAAGACAAATTTTCCTGCAATTCTCTTTCATTATTTCGTAAGATCGTTTTTCTCTCATTTTTTGAGCTCGTTGTTTAAAAGCAAACGGCGGTGGCGCATCAGTTTTATTTACAGGAGACAAAGAAACAACAAAGACGCACAGAGTGTTAATTTCTTTAATTACGAATTTAATCTTATTTGAAAGGAGGACCGATTACTTTCGATTTGCCTGTGGTTAATAACACTAAAAGCTTAATTTCCAAGAATTGTTGACATCATTTACGTCAGTGTAATAAGTTAATCTTGCGCCCCATACCAAAACTCTATACTAAAATGTAACCACAGTCGTGATGTTTACAGCGCAGCTGAACTACTTTTCAGTGTCGGCACATTTATTGAATAGTGGTATGAAGATATATAGCACCACCGTCAACGGATTTTATATCAATGTATCCATATTTTCACCAGTTTTGATTCAAATGTTCAAATGTTTGTATAGCTTATGGGACTTAACTACGGGGTCATCTGTCCCTAAACTTATAAACTATTTATGAACTAGCTAAGGACGGCAGAAATATCCGGGCCCGAGGAGGGATTCTAACCCCCCACCGTAGTCACCGTGCAGACCGTGACTGGAGCGCCTCAGTCACCTCGGCCACCGCGGCCGGCACGTTTTGAAATCCACGGATATGTTTATAGTTTCTTTAAAACATAAAAATATTGCTGCAGTAATCGACTAATAGAAGTGTATAAGAGCAAGATACCATCATTGGAGGGATGTCGACATACAAAAGGTTTGCTGTTTGTGGATATGCTGTTGACACGGGGAAATATGGCACATTAGTGCGTGTAGGGCTCGAAGAGAATTTCTCGTAATGGTGATTGTACTACTGAATTTATAAGTAGAGAATAAGTCTGCTAAATAACGACTGCTGTATCAAACAATAGAACAGCGTTCAACACAGATAGGTCCATTGCCTAGCAACGTACTGCTTTCAGGTGCTGCGATAGAGTTGAAGCAGAAAGATGTACGCAGCGAGACAGATGTTTGCTGGGGCTATTCTCAGCGGGCGAGCGGTGCGATGCAGCCTAATAAACTCCTGGGAGACCCCGGGAAGCGCAATGGCTGATTTGTTGCCGTACAGAAGCTCGCTAGCTGGAATCAGGCTGTCAACAAGCAGTTCGTCGTGTAATGGTGCAGATGGCGAAGGCCGTAACGGAGGCACCAAAGAGTCAGTTTGGGGAAACAAGCCGAAGAGCATGACTAAGGCTGAATTCCGCAAACGCCTGGAAAAGCTCACCGCGAAGCCGAAAGCCACCGCTGACACAACTGCGGGAGCATTCAATAGATGCAGCGTCTGGAGAGACGAGCACGGCCGCTTTCCGAAGACTATGACGAAGGAGGAGTTCCGCAAGCGGCTGTACTTGTGTCGAGAAGGACAGCTGCCTCCCGCAGACGGAAGTAACGGGGCTGAAGAGGTAGAGAAGGGGACAAAGCAGTCCGCGGAGATGGCCACCTCTGACTGTCCGCCCAGTAATGGCGAAGAAAGGAAGAAAGCTGACAATGGCGGCGAAGGGAAGAAAGAAGAAGGCAGTGCCTCCCATGGTCTGTGGGAGAGGCTGCAGGCCATCTATCGTTAAGGAATTAAACACCCTCTCAAGGTACGATATGCAGATTTTACGACTGACAGTTTCAGTCTTTTCGTTTGCAGTGACTTTTGGCTAAACTGCTCCTCCTTCTGTCCGCAGAAGCTCCGCGAGAAACAGCCATCGAAGTCGGAGCACCGCCACCGCCATCCAACTGGGCGACGTCGTGGCAGTCACTGCGGACTACAGGCGTCTTCACACACTTCGTCTTCACAATCTGCATCCTTCCTAATCGATATGGAGAGACAGCGATCTGCCTTAATTGCTGTAAATTTCTGGTTTACTTTGAAGCTACAGGTAATACCCTGTAAAGGTGGTAAAAGCGCTCCATGATTTGGTGAATTTTATTCAAGAAATTTCGTGTGATTACTGTGGATTAATCCAAAATATGTTTCAAACATTATCTCCGGTTTATTGCCGTATAGAGGACTTTTACAACCTCTCCAAGAGATAAAAACAGTGTTCGTTTAGTGAAGTTTATTTCACAATTTTGAAGATGTTTGATTGTAATTTTGTGGACATTATACTGCATTATACATATCCAAAATATGTTACAAACATTATCTCCGGTTTATTGCCGTAGAGATGGCTTTTACAACCTCTCCAAGAGATAAAAACAGTGTTCGTTTAGTGAAGTTTATTTCACAATTTTGAAGATGTTTTATTGTAATTTTGTGGACATTATACTGCCACATTATACTGTGGATTAATCAAAAATATGTTACAAACATTATCTCCGGTTTATTGCCGTAGAGAGGACTTTTACAACCTCTCCTAGAGATGAAAACAGCATTTATTCGTTTAGTGAAGTGTTTCTTCACAATTTTGAAGATATTTTATTGTAATTTTGTGGACATTATACTGCCACATTATACTGTGGATTAATCCGAAATATGTTACAAACATTATCTCCGGTTTATTGCCGTAGAGAGGACTTTTACAACCTCTCCAAGAGTTAAACACAGTGTTCGTTTAGTAATGTTTATTTCACAATTTTGAAGATATTTTATTGTAATTTTGTGGACATTATATTGCCAAATCAGTTCCAAACTGATGCTCCGGTTTTTTGCCGTGGAGTAGACCATTTACACTTACTCCAAGAGCTGAAAAATGTTTTGATTCATTTACAGAAGTTTTGCAAACATATTTGAAGATATGGCAGTCACTGCGGACTACTGGTACCTTTACACTTATAATCTGCATCCTTCCTAATCGATATAGAGAGATAGCGATCTGCCTTAATTGCTGTAAATTTCTGGTTTACTTTGAAGCTACGGGTAATACCGTGTAATGGTGGTCCAAGCGCTCTATGATTTGGTGAATTTTATTCGAGAAATTTCGTGTGATTACTGTGGAATAATCCAAAATATGTTACAAAAATTATCTCCGGTTTTTTTGCCGTAGAGAGGACTTTTACAACCTCTCCAAGAGATAGAAACAGTATTTATTTGTTTAGTGAAGTATTTCTTCGCACTTTTGAAGATATTTTATTGTAATTTTGTGGACATTATACTGCCAAATCAGTTCCAAACTGATGCTCCGGTTTCTTGCCGTGGAGTAGACCATTTACACCTACTCCAAGAGCTGAAAAACGTTTTGATTCATTTACAGAAGTTTTTAAAACATATTTGATGATATATTGTGTGAGTATTGGGGACAATGGATAAGGTGTGGTTTATTGCCACGAACCTATTTTTTACACCTTTTACAAGAACTTATATTTATTTTTAATATTCATTCAACCGTTCTATTTGGAAGGATGCCTAGGGTGAAAGGACACAAGCTTCCTTTAGTTTTCACCACATGTTTATGATTTCTGATTCTCTTGGGCTCTATTCACTGTATATGCCAGTACTGACGAATAAAAATTCTTTCTGTGAACTGTACATGGTGTGTGTTGTCGATATTCCATTTTGTATTTAATTTTTTATTCCTTATATTACTGAACTCTTTGTGCTACAGTATCTAAAAGATATGCATCTCCAAATGAGACAGCTAGTTTCATATTTTGGGACATTTTATGTTTGTGTTCAATATCAATTCGATGACTGGCTCTGTACGAAGTCGTGCTTAATATAATGGCTGCATCTGATATCTAAAGTGGTATCATTAAGAAAAAGGCAAACGTACGTACACGCATAATATCTTTACAGTGTAAAAAATGAGTAAAAGCTTGTTTAATTTTACTACCTTTGATATTAAAAGGATTACGTGTGCAGCCGTATAATAATTTTAAATTTAAAGGTTCTAGAACGTTAGTTATTGAAAGATACTAAATCTCACCCACCACTTCTGGGTTTTATTACACAGAATATTTAGTACGATGGAAAACCTATGACTGTTTCCTGGTATCAAGAGAAATTAATAGCGCTTTAATGCAGCATTACTGATGTTAGTGTGATGTATATTCTTACTGCAAGTAGCCTCAGATAGCTACACTCATATTCAGAATGAAATAGCCGGCCGCGGTGGCCGAGGGGACTAAGGCGCTACAGTCACGGTCTGCACGGCCACTACGGTCGGGGGTTCGAATCCCACCTCGGGCATGGATGTTTGTGCCGTCCTAGTTCGTAAGTAGTTCATAAGTAGTTTGTAAGTTTAGGGACTGATGACCCCGTAGTTAAGTCCCATAGACTTTACAAACATTTGAACAGAATGAAATATAACACCATGAAAGCCTGAGGTTTTTTGAAAGTCTACTTTACCAATACCTAATGCTCTTAATACGTGATCATTAATAACTGTTGGTATTACCGGAAAAGGCAAAATATAATTTATATTGTTTTAGTTTAAACCACTGCCGGTTTCGGGTCCATTTGTCCATCTCAATCTTCCCTTACATGTTCCATTAGGAGATGATGACGTGATTCTGATAAAACGTAACGTGTAAAAAAAGAAAAAAAAATTAGCCATCTAGGTACGGGGAAGGTAGTTCGAACCGGTAATACCTTAAAAAAATATTTTAAGCTGACTAGATGGCCCGTTTGAAAACTTTGCAGCGTTAGTGGTCACTGACTTTAAGTGGAAATAATTTAATGTAACTATCTATTCAAAATATTATATGTATGTACAGTATGTACAATATTATATGCACATATGTTTATCTAAGTTAATTAATAGAACATATTTAAAATGAATAGTTTTCCCAGCTGCTCTGCATAATTACGCGTTAATTACCAATACGAACTTTGCACCTTATATAGAGGATCCCACTGCCTGTCTCCCCCAGTTGCTCACCATCAGTGCAGGTGACGTCACCGTTTCTCAGACAGTGTCGTCATGCGCTATTTCTGTTCTCTGCATTGTACACGATGGAAGTGATAACTACGAAGGATGGTCATCGCTACCATATTTATAACTGAAGAATATATGACCTGGATGTACGTCAATTCCGAACGGAGTATGTGCAGAGGCGGTCTAAAAATAGCAAATGGTGAAATTTTCCTCAACGGAAACATTCTTGTCCACCTGGCAAAACAGATGTGGTGATAAAGAAAAGAATGCATAATTGCAGAAAAAGAGTTCGTGAAGACCGACCGTGTGTGTATGCCGAATTTTTAAGGAGGGATTTCAAGATCTGGAAAATAAGGGATTGGAATTCGTTGCAAATATTCAGAATGCCGACAGCTCCAAGTCTGAAGTGTGTAAGCCGAGAAGAGGAGCTATTGCGACAAACCAAAACCCTGGCTCTAGCTGGGAAAATAGACTTAGCCAAATTTGAAATTTTGAAATTTACTGAAGGTAATTGTGTTTTGAAGATGCATGACGGATCAGTTCTAGGATAGAGAATTATGCCTGTGAAGAAACAAAGTATCCTTTGCGAAAATGGATGGGACATTTGAAAGCTGTTATAAACAATTCAAACAACTGTACACAATCCACATCGACATCGGAAGCACAGAAGAGGCAACAAATAAATTTCTTGTTTTATTTGCTTTGCTCTCAAACGAAAGTTAAAATTAATAAGTAAGTCTTTTTTTCTGGATTGAAAAGTAACATACCTGGGTGATCAACAAAAACTGCAGTGCTAGATTTTGAAATGTCTACACACAATGTTCCCTGAAACACAACATTCCGATTGTAATTTTCTCTTCGACTAGTGTCTGTGGAGGAGGATGCAAAAACTGGGACTAACGGAAGACTACAGGGATAGGCAGGAAGTCCGACTGGTTTGTCGCACGTGTGCTGCAATTGTGCATCTTCCACAAAACACTCTTCATGAAGCGTGGATTTTAATAATGGAACAAATGAAGAGCAGATGACAGCATTTGCAGACTACATGGTGGATCAGTTGAAAACGGGAGGTTCTGATAGCAGGAGACCAACAATAACGGTTGTAAAATTTGGTTCCGAATGGTTTAAGGGCGCGACCTAAAATGGTTGAACACGTTACAGACACAGACTGTCAAAATGCAGTAAGTTTTGCGCACATCTCTGAAACAGTGCGAGGTACGGAGAAAACTTCTGTCTCTTATGCACCGTAAAGCCGTTATTTTAATTCAAATTTCTAGATGTCACAAGACGAGCGCTATGGCCTACTTTTCTACATCTGAAATGGGTCAACAAACACGACAATTTTTTTTTTTTTTTTTTTTTTTTTTGTACAGACATACATTTCGGTTTCAACTGTTGATTCGCCAGCTGCAATAAACGTATTTATCGAATGTTGACTTTGGGTTGTGAAGTATCAGTTTACACTACAGTTTTCATTGTACTTTATTGACATAAACATTCTGCACATTCTGTGTCTCTGTCGTGCAATGTGAACGCTAATGCTACTTCCAAAGAATACAACGAGCGAGGTGGCGCAGTTGTAACATACTGGACTCGCATTTGGAAGGATGGTGGTTCAAATCCACCTCCGGCCACTCAGATTTAGGTTTTCCGTGATTTCCCTAAATCACTCCAAGCAAATGCTGGGATGGTTTCCTTCAGAGGGGACGGCCGATTTCCTTCCACATCCTTACTCAAACACTCCGAGCGTAAGCTCCGTCTCTACTGATCACACTGTCGACGAGACGTTAAACTCCAAGCTTCCTTTCTTCCTTCTACAGAATACTATCTCCTAACCGCAAGACACCAAATTAAAGAGCGTTTACTGGTATGTTCAGAACACTGCGCAGAACTGGTATGGTGTCCAACAGTCAAAACTGTACGAGTAAATGAACCTAATGTGGATGAAGTAAAACACATCTTTCAGCTGGTATAACATAGTCCTTAGACAGACACACATAAAAGTCTGCACATATATCTGTTACAAACTATTGCGGACACTACGTTTTCACACGGTCCATATGTATATTTTACAGCTCGTTCATCACTTTCGATCTGGAGATGGAGGCCGACGAATGAATTTTTATCAATGGATACGCGAAAAAAAATCTTCAACCTGCTCTATTAACTGATGAAGTCACTCGTGACGTAAGTAACTGGGAGGAAAGCAATTGTGGAGGCACTTTATCAAAGACGTTTCTCTGGCAATGTGTTGTGTGGTATTTATTGTCTTATGTTTAACAGGTCATCAACTTGGTACATAGAAGGATGAGAATGAAATGAGAGAAAAATTTGTTATTATCGGGTAAAAATTTTGAATGGTTAATTAAACTACAGTTATTAGAATAAATATCCAATATCACTAACAAAGTAATAAATAACAAATCATATGAGGCAAGCACCTCAACTCCTAAACTCGAGATCAGAAACAGTAATTGGCTATGGGTCTGTACTAGGCATATAATTCAAGAAAGTAGCAGTGGCCGCGGTGGAGTAGCCTAGCGGTCTAAAGCGCCTCGCTGCGGAGCGCGCGGTTGCTCACCGTGGAGGTTCGAGTCCTCCCTAGGGCATGGCTGTGTGTGTGTGTGTTGTACTTAGGTTAGTTTACCTTAGCTTAAGTAGTTTGTAAGCTACGGACTGATGACCACGCAGTTTGGTCCGATAGATTTACAAACATTTGAACATTTTAAAGTAGGAGTGGATAGTTCAAGCGACCTGGTTTGATTCTGTGTATAGAAGTGGTGAGAATGGAAATTGTGTCTGGTTACTTAGTCCAAGGTTTGGGGAAGCTGACATATTTTCATTATCTCAAAATATTTCATTTTCCACTCTTTCTGGACTTTGATGCCACTAATCATAGTTTAAGTTATCCATTTACTGTAACTTATCTACTTCACAGATGCTTCACTTAGTTTATTCTCGCCTATGTATGTATGTTCCAAGTGTTTCACCCGTTATACGTGTGAGAATTTATTCAGATAATTTCAGTTGTTCATTATATTTTATTAAGACAAATGTACACTCCTGTCCATTAAAATTGCTTCACCACGAAGATGACGTGCTACAGACGCGAAATTTAACCGAAAGGAAGAAGATGCTGTCATATGCAAATTATTAGCTTTTCAGAGCACTCACACAAATTTAGCGCCGGTGGCGACACCTACAATGTGCTGATATGATTTCTCACACACAAACCGCAGTTGACCAGCGTTGCTTGGTGAAACGTTGTTGTGATGCCTCGTGTAAGGAGGAGAAATGCGTACGATCTCGTTTCCGACTTTGATAAACCTCGGATTGTGGGCTACCGCGACTGCTGTTTATCATATCGCGAGTTTGCTGATCGCGTTGGTCGCGATCCAATGGCTTTAGCTGAATATGGAATCGTGAGTTCAGGAGGTCAAATACGGAACGCCGTGCTGGATCACAACGGCCTCGTATCACTAGCAGTCGAGATGACAGGCATAGTAACCACATAGCTGTAACGTCTCGATCCCTGAGTCAACAGATGGAGACTTTGCAAGACAAGACAAGAATTGTTAGACTAGGTTTGTAGCAAACTGGACTACCTGCTCGGAAACCATGGATGCGGTTACCGTTGACGCTGCATCACAGACAGGAGTAACGACGCAACGACGATCCTGGGTGCACGAATGGCAAAACATCATGTTGTCGGATGAATCGAGGTTCTGTTTACAGCATCATCATGGTCGCAAGCGTGTTTGACGACATCGCGCATTGGAAGCGTGTGTTCGTCGTCGGCATACTGGCGTATCACCCGGCGTGGTGTTATGGGGTGCCAATGTTCGCATCGACGGCACTTTGAACAGTGGCTGTTTCATTTCAGATGTGTTACGGGCCTTTCTGAATACGGAAAATGTTCTAATGCTGCTCTGGCCAGCACATTCTCCAGAATGGCCGAACAACTGGCGCATCACAATATGCCAGTCACCACTCTTGATAAACTGTGGTGTCGTGTTGAAGCTGCGTGGACATATGTACCTGTACATGCCATCCGAGCTCTGTTTGACTCAATGAACAATCGTAGCAAGGCCGTTATTACGGCCAGAGGTGGTTGTTCTGGGTACTAATTTCTCAGGATACGTGCATCCAAATGGCGTCTAAATGTAATCTCATCTCAGTTCTAGTATAATATATTTGTCCAATGAATAACCGTTTATCATCTGAATTTTTTCTTGGTGTAGTAATTTTAATGGCCAGTAGTGCAGTATTTTATAGGGAGTGATATTTTAATCAGTGTTCAAAATTTGTTACATGACAATTTCATTGGAGTAATTTCCCTCGTGGTAATTTGAAAGAATAAAATAATCATTTCTCAGAATGTTATACATTTAACTTGTGTGTTTCATTCAAAATATATGTTTTTGGTTTAGCGACAAAGTCCACTATCATTTGTATTGGATTCGTTAATAAGCAAACGTGGTGAATTTCGCTACCGAAATGTCTCTTCACCCTCGGAGAGTGACAGTGTTGTTTGCAACCTCCATTCATGAAATATTCGGCGCCCGCTATTCCATGATGTCACGATTATTTCCAAATTGTGTTTCATGTACTGGAAGAGGAAGAGCTCTTTGGTGCCCACAACCTGTGTCATTAGCCTCTATTGGCCGCCATATTCCCCATATCTGAACTGAGGCAGTTCTTTTTTTTTGTGTATGTGGATATTATAGGTAAGTTGTACCATAATAACGCCGACATCGTTGTTAAGACGTTTAAAGCAATTTAAGAGGTTACCAGCAGCATTGATGTTCCGCCACTTCAGCGGGACATGAAGAATTTCGCTATTGGTCTCCACTACTTCATCTCTACGCAAGGCAGGCATATCAACCATGTCATAAGGTAAATCCGAATATCTGCAGTGACACTTATGTGTTGAATAAATTGTTCGCACGACATAGTTTGTTGATCATTTACGTTTTGTTTCAAATAATTCACCCTGCTTTTATTTGATATAAGCAGTGCCAGCACAATTATTTAGTTTTTGAAGGGGAATCCGATTCATTCATTTGCTGTTAGGATGTCTGTCCACAGGATTTATTAGTTATAGTTAGTAACGTGTTGGGATACCTGTTATTTCACCAAGATAGAACAGTGAACACCACATCAATTCATGGCGTGACTGCAGTACGGTCGCTTCACTGAGATTTTGCTGATCTATTAGGAATTTTCCTAAGGTCCTTCCAAACAGTCAGCGTAACCTGAGAGAGTTGAGAGGGGAAGTAACGTTAAACGTACGACAGCCAGTGTTAGCTGAGATACCCTGATATTATAATTTGTCAGTGAAATAACCAAGTGGAATTGTTGTATGTCTGAGGAAATTTCCCACTTTTGTATTGACTGATGTTACCAAATAAACCGCTTCACTTAACCTGATTATATAGAATCGGACTATTATCTACATCTACATCTACATAGATACTCTGCAAATCACATTTAAGTGCCTGGCAGAGGGTTCATTAACCACCTTCATAACTTTTCTCTACCGTTCCATTCTCTAATTGCGCGCGGGAAGAAAGAACACCTAAATCGTTCCGTTTTCGATCTGATTTCTCTTATTTTATTGGGATGGTCATGTCTCTCTAAGTAGGTGGGTGCTAGCAAAATATTTTACATTCAGAACTAAAAGTCGGTGATTGAAACTTCGCAAACAGATCACGCCGCAATGAATAACGTCTTTCTTTTAATGAATTCCACCCCAATTCGTGCAACATTTCCGTGACGCTTTCCCCCCCGTAACGTGATAAAACAAAACGAGCTGCCCTTCTCTGAACCTTCTCAATATCTTCCGTCAGTCCCACCTGGTGAGGGTCCCACAAGGGGCAACAGTACTCCAAGAGAGGACGCACAAGTGTGATGTAGGCAGTCTCTTTGGTGGAGCTGGTGCATCGTCTAAGCGTTCTGCCAATGAAATGTAACCTTTGGTTCGCCTTCCCCACAATATTTTCTATGTGTTCTCTCCAGTCAAAGTTGTTCGTAATTGTAACTCCTAGGTATTTGGTAGAATTTACGTCCTTAAGGTTTGACTGATTTATCGCGTAATTGAAGTTCAGCGGATTTCTTTTAGTGGTCATGTGTATTACTTCACACTTTTCTTTATTTAGTGTCAATTGCCAATTTTCGCACCAAGTAGAAATTTTGTCTAAATCGCTTTGCAGTTGCTTTTGATCCTCTGTTGACTTCACTAACCGATAAACGACAGCATCATCCGCGAACAGTCTAAGGGAGCTATTCAGATTATCTCCTAAATCGTTTATAAACACGAGGAAGAGTAGGGGACCAATAACGCTTCCCTGTGGAACGCCAGATATCACTTCTTTTTACTCGATGACTTACCGTCAATTACAACGAACTGTGTCCTTTCTGACAGGAAATCGTGAATCCAATCGCACAATTGGGGAGATATTCCATAAGCACGCAATTTCATTAGAAGCCGCTTGTGGGGTACAGTATCAAAAGCCTTCCGGAAATCCAGAAATATGGAATCGATTTGAGATCCCTTGTCGATGGCACTTAACACTTCATGTGAATAAAGGGCAAGCTGTGTTTCGCAAGAGCGATACTTTCTGAATCCGTGCTGACTATTGGTTAATAGGTCGTTCTCTTTGAGGTAGTACATAATATTCGAACAAAGTATATGTTCCAAAATCCTACTGCAAATCGACGTCAATGAGATAGGCCTGTAATTTTGGGGATCACTCCTATTGCCTTTCTTGAATATTGGAGTAATTTGGGCAACTTTCCAGTCTTTGGGTACGGATGTTTCGCTGAGTGATCGGTTGTAAATTATAGCTAAGTACGGAGCTATTGCATCAGCATACTCTGAGAGGAATCTAGTTGGTATACAATCTGGCCCGGAAGATTTATTTTTGTTTAGTGACTTAAGTTGTTTTACTACTCCAGGAACATCTACTTCTAAGTTTCGCATGCTGGCAGGTGTTCTTGGATTGAATACTGGAGTGTTCACTCCGTCTTCTTTGGTGAAAGAATTTCGGAAAGCTGTGTTTAGTAATTCTGTCTTAGCAGTACTGTCGTCGGTAGTATTACCATTGCTATCGCGTAGTGAAGGTATTGTTTGTGTTTTGCCGCTAGTGTACTTCACATATGACCAGAATTTCTTTGGATTCTCTGCAAGATTACGAGACAGGATTTCGTTGTGGAAACAACTATAGGATTCTCGCATTGAAGTCCGCGCTAGGTTGCGAGTTTCAGTAAAAGATTGCCAGTCTTGCGGATTCTGTGTCTTTTTAAATTTTGCATGCGTTTTTCTTTGTTTCTGCAACAGTGATCTGACCTGTTTTGTGTACCACGGGGGGTCAGCCCCCTCTTTTATTAATTTATTTGGTATAAATCACTCGATTGCTACTGATATTATGTCTTTGAAAGTAAGCCACAACTGATCTACACTCGCATTTTTAGTTTTGAAGGACTGGAGACTATCACTCAGGAAAGCGTGAAGCGAATTTTTATCTGCTTTATTGAATAGATATATTTTTCGTTTATTTTTGGTGCATTTGGGAATTTCGATATTCAGTCTCGCTACTACAACTCGATGTTCGCTAATCCCTGTATCTGTTTTGATGCTCTTTACTATCTCGGGATTATTTGTTGCTAGGAGATCAAGAGTATTTTCGCAACCACGTACTATTCTAGTGGGTTCATGAACTAACTGTTCGAAGTAGTTCTCAGAAAAAGCATTCAGAACTAGTTCGGACGATGTTTTATATTTGCCCCCGGTTTTGAATGCGTAATTATGCCAACATATCGAGGGTAAATTAAAGTCGCCACCGATTATAACAGTATGCTTCGGATACATATTTGAAATATGATTCAAGCTTTCTTTGAACATTTCTGCAACCGCATCGTCTGAGTCAGGGGGCCGATAAAAAATCAAATTATTAATTTATTTCGGTGGTCAGGTATAACCTCTACCCAGACCAATTCACAGGAAGTATCTGCCTCAATTTCGTTGCAGGATAAACCGTTTGTAACAGCAATAAACACGCCACCCCCTGTTTTATTTATTCTATCCTTTCTGAAGACCATTTGGCCCTTTGAAAAAATTTCGGCCGAATTTATCTCAGGCGTCAGCCAGCTTTCAGAACCTATAACGATTTGTGCCTCAGTACTTTCTATCAGCGCTTGGAGCTCTGGAATTTTCCCAACACAGCTACGACAATTTACAACTGTTACACCAATGGTTTTTATGTCTACTTTCTTCCCGTGTCTGACCTGCCCCCTTTGAGACTGAAACCCATTTTGTGTATTCCCGAGGCCATCTAACCTAAAAAACCGCCCAGTCCACGCCACACAGCCCCCGCTACCCGTGTAGCCGCTTCCTGAGTGTAGTGGACTCCTGACCTATTTAGCGGAACCCGAAAACCCACCACCCTTTGGCGCAAGTCGAGGAATCTGCAGCCGACACGGTCGCAGAACCGTCTGAGCCTCTGATTCAGACCCTCCACTCGGCTCTGAACCAAAGGTCCGCAGTCAGTCCTGTCGACAATGCTGCAGATGGTGAGCTCCGCTTTCATCTTGCAAACAAGACTGGCAGTCTTAACCACTTCTGATAGCCGCTCAAAACCAGAGAGGATCTCTTCCGAGCCAAAGCGACACACATCATTGGTCCCAACATGAGCCACCACCTGCAGTTGGCTGCACCCTGTGCTCTTCATGGCATCCGGAAGGAGCCGTTCCACATCCGGAATGACTCCCCCCGGTATGCACACGGAGTGCACATTGGAATTCTTCCCCTCCCTAGTAGCCATTTTCCTAAGGGGCTCCATTACCTGCCTAACGTTGGAGCTCCCAACTACCAACAAACCCACCCCCTGTGAGTGCCCGGATCTTGAGGGCAGAGGGGCGAGTACAGGACAAGCGACATCATCCGCATCAGGAACATCCCCTGCCACAGACAGCGCCTCGAATCTGTTGGCAAGACTAACCGGGGAGGCCTCCACTTCGGTCCCCCGGGAAGTCTTACGCCGCCTGACACGCGCTGAGGGGACCTCCCAATCCACCACGGATTGGGGGGCTACCTCCTCGCGGGCAGTGAGCGGGCTGGCCACAGCCGCAGGCCGATCGGAGGGCACAACAGACGCACAGGGCGTCTGCTGTACCCCCGCGAGCGGCCCACAACAGCGGCGCCCACCCACCGCAGTCTCAAGCGTTGCCAGCGAAGCCAACGCCGCCTGAAGCTGCGAGCGAAGAGTCACCAACTCTGCCTCCATCCGTTCGCAGCAGTCACAGTTCCTAGCCATTCTAAAAACCTTTGTTTCTTCCAAGTAAGTACGTCAGAGGACTCAGTAGTTTGATAAACAGTGAGCTTTGTAAAGTATAAACCTAACGCCGAACTGTTTATTAACGGCGAATCTGAAAAATATATACGCGAGCTAATAAATAAAAAATTCAGTAACTGAGCTGACAAATAAACGCGATTCTTAATATACAAACACGCGAGCACACTAAAGTATAAAGAGCTGCAAGAGAAAGCACACACGAAATGTAAATAAGTCGCTTCTATTAAGAAGCCGGTTACCGTACAATGTAGAGCTGCTGCTGGTCACGTGTGCACTGGCCGCCGGTCACTGAGCAACTGAAGTGTAGGACTACCAACCGCGAGTACGATCAAAACAAAACAGAAGCAGTGAGTGGCGGATTTACACTGCGGGTGAATACACTGAACTGACTAGTTGAACGCGAATCTAAGTAAATATACACAGCAGCAAGAGAAGTTTGATAAACAACGAGCTTTGCAAGGTATAAACCTAACGCTGAATTGTTTATTAACGGCGAATCTGAAAAATATATACGCGAGCTAATAAATAAAAAAATTCAGTAACTGAGCTGACAAATAAACGCGATTCTTAATAAACAAACACGCGAGCACACTAAAGTATAAAGAGCTGCAAGAGAAAGCACACACGAAATGTAAATAAGTCGCTTCTATTAAGAAGCCGGTTACCGTACAATGTAGAGCTGCTGCTGGTCACGTGTGCACTGGCCGCCGGTCACTGAGCAACTGAAGTGTAGGACTACCAACCGCGAGTACGATCAAAACAAAACAGAAGCAGTGAGTGGCGGATTTACACTGCGGATGAATACACTGAACTGACTAGTTGAACGCGAATCTAAGTAAATATACACAGCAGCAAGAGAAGTTTGATAAACAACGAGCTTTGCAAGGTATAAACCTAACGCTGAACTGTTTATTAACGGCGAATCTGAAAAATATATACGCGAGCTAATAAATAAAAAATTCAGTAACTGAGCTGACAAATAAACGCGATTCTTAATAAACAAACACGCGAGCACACTAAAGTATAAAGAGCTGCAAGAGAAAGCACACACGAAATGTAAATAAGTCGCTTCTATTAAGAAGCCGGTTACCGTACAATGTAGAGCTGCTGCTGGTCACGTGTGCACTGGCCGCCGGTCACTGAGCAACTGCGGCTGCGCATGCATATTCCCCTATGTAATCATTCAAAGGAGGCGATAATTTCCAAACCACCACGAGTCCACAAATGAGAATTTTACACGACAGTCCAATATCGAGCATAGTTTTGTGCTAAATAATAGTTTAAATCGGTCAAGTTGTTAATGGTCCTTGATATAAAAAATGGGTTAAGTATGAAAACTAGAGAATACGTCCGAATTTTCACAAACCTAAGGGACCAACTTGCATAGGTCTCTGTCCCAAACATATAAAGTGAAGTACGGCAACGAAAACATACACACCATTTCGAGGGAGGAATCGAACAAAAATGTTCAAATGTTTGTTAAGCTCATGGGACTTAACTACGGGGTCATGAGTCCCTAAACTTACAAACTACTTATGAACTACCTTATACTAAAGACGGCACAAATATCCATGCCCGAGGGGGGATTCGAACCCCCGACCGTAGTGGCCTTGCAGACCGTGACTGAAGCGCCTCAGTCTCCTCGGCCACCGCGGCCGGCAGGAATCGAACCAAAGACGGCAAGTGGCCGCCCTTTCCGTAAATGATGCCTTAGATCACGCCGCTATCTCCTGGAGGCAGGATAAACAATATTTATTTAGAGGCACATCTGCTACTCACATTCTTAGATAGTGGCACATGATTCATTTCGCAACAATTAGAGGGACATTTCTTATTCTGAACCAAATTAAAATAAAAAAATTAAGAATCCATTATTAAACTTCTACTTTGAGCAATAATGTAAGGCTCAAAGAAACGAGATGATGATTACAAACAGTCAACATTGGTGATTTTGGTTTAAAGGTAACAAACAGTATATATAAGCTATTTCCATTTATTCCGGATGCACTCATTAATTATAAAGTGCGTTTTAAACAGCCTATCTAAAGTACAACTAATGTTGTGATTAACCTTCTTATTTTATGATTCCCCTTTTGTTTTAGAAAAAAAAATCTGGTTAATCTGTTTCAGAGCATTTGGAACCCAGTTTATTCTTCCAGGTTATCACATTTTTCATCCTCAACTTCCTACACTATGTTGTTTTGCGAATCATCTCTGTTAGGAAGACGACATTTTAATCTTTCATCTTCACTCCAGATTTCACCACATCACCGTTTCTGAAGACTATGTCCTTCTTATTTCTGATTATATAGGATGCATTAAACGACAACATTTCAGTCAGATATGTGATTTGAATTTTCTATTTATTTGTTATTTTTTCTGAGAGATCAAATAATTTTATGAGGATTGATCCAATCACTATGAATTCTCCATTTAAAAATAATGTAGGTCGTTTTCCCCTTTAGTTTATTTTTTACATTATTCGTTCATTCTTTCTCATCCCCACTGGCTCCTTCAGATAATGGCAGAATCCCTTAAAGTAGTCTGTAGCTATCAATGGGTCAACTTCCTTTTTCAAATGTTCTTCTCCACTGTACAGAAAAGATGAGCTGTAGGCAAGTATAAACGACCACGCACTAGAATTAGTAATGATATTTCTTTCTTTGGGTCTGAAGACATTCTCAGAAGCCGCCAGTAACCATAACGAGGCATGCGATCATCTCTGTTCGGACTTCGACAGCAATCGGAAAATAATCTCATACCTCTGTGCATTTTTCGTACATACGCCTACTTAGAGGGTCCTCCCATGGTGAAGTTATTTCATTTGTTCTCTGACCAGCCTATTTTTGAATGCTGCAGTAGATATTTCTAGGTTTCCTTTGAATATCCGTAATGCAGAGAGCATAATGCAAGAGTTGTAGTGTGTAATATGTTTCACTGATATCGTGTTATGGAAAGGGTTGCACTTGTTTTACGTATCAACAGAAAGACAAATTTTCTTGCAATTCTCTTTAATAATTTCGTAAAATCGTTTTGCTCTCATTTTATGATCTCGTTGTTTAAGAGCAAACGGCGATGGCGCATCAGTTTTATTTACAGAAGACAAAGAAACAACGAAGATGCATAGAGTGTTAATTTCTTTAATTACGAATTCAATCTTATTTGAAAGGAGGAACAATTACTTTCCCTTTGTCTGTAGTTAATAACACTAAAAGCTTAATTTCCAAGAATTGTTGACATCATTTACGTCAGTGTAATAAGATAATCTTGCGACCCATACCAAAACTCTATACTAAAATGTAGCCACAGTCGTCATGTTTACGGCGCAGCTGAATTACTTTTCAGTGTCAGCACATTTATCGATTAGTGGTAAGAAGAGATGCAGCACCGCCGTCAACGGGTTTTATATCAATGTATCCACATTTTCATCAGTTCTAAACTCCATGGATATGTTTATAGTTTCTTTAGAACATAAAAAAGTTGCTGCAGTAATCGACTAATATAACTGTATAAGAGCAAGATACCATCATTGGAGGGATGTCGACATACACAAAGGTTCCTGTTTGTGGATCTGCAGTTGACACGGGGACACATGACTCATTAGTGCGTATGGGGCTCGAAGAGAATTTCTAGGAATGGTGATTGTGATATTGAATTTATAAGTATAGAAGAAGCCTGCTCAGTAATGACTGATGTATCAAACAATAGAACAGCGTCCAACAGAGATATGTCCATCGCCTAGCAACGTACTGCTTTCAGGTGCTGCGATAGAGTTGAAGCGGAAAGATGTGCGCAGCTAGACAGATGTTCGGTAGCGTTCTTCTAAGCGCGCGAGCAGTGCGCTACAGCGCATGCAACTACTGGGTGACCCCGGGAAGTGGCATTTCTGATTTGTTGCCATACAGAAGCTCGCTAGCTGCATTGAGGCTGTCGACAAGTAGTTCGTCGTCAAATGGTGCAGATGGCGACGGCCGTAACGGACACACTAAAGAGTCAGTTTGGGGAAACAAGCCGAAGAGCATGACTAAGACTGAATTCCGCAAACGCCTGGAAAAGCTCACCGCGAAGCCGAAAGCCACCGCTGACACAACTGCGGGAGCTTTCAATAGGTGCAGCGTCTGGAGAGACGAGCACGGCCGCTTTCCGAAGACTATGACGAAGGAGGAGTTCCGCAAGCGGCTGTACTTGTGTCGAGAAGGACAGCTGCCTCCCGCAGACGGAAGTAACGGGGCTGAAGAGGAAGAGCAGGGGGCCGAGCAGTCCGAGGAGATGGCCACCTCTGAATGTCCGCCCAGTAATGGTGAAGAAAGGAAGAAAGCTGACAATGGCGGCGAAGGGAAGAAAGAAGAAGGCAGTGCCTCCCATGGTCTGTGGGAGAGGCTGCAGGCCATCTATCGTTAAGGAATTAAACACCCTCTCAAGGTACGATATGCAGATTTTACGACTGACAGTTTCAGTCTTTTCGTTTGCAGTGACTTTTGGCGTAACTGCTCCTCCTTCTGTCCGCAGAAGCTCCGCGAGAAACAGCCATCGAAGTCGGAGCACCGCCACCGCCATCACACTGGGCGACGTCGTGGCAGTCACTGCGGACTACAGGCGTCTTCACACACTTCGTCTTCATAATCTGCATCCTTTCTAATCGATATGGAGAGATAGCGATCTGCCTTAATTGCTGTAAATTTCTGGTTTACTATGAAGCTACAGGTAATACCGTGTAATGGTGGTCCAAGCCCTCTATGATTTGGTGAATTTTATTCAAGAAATTTCGTGTGATTACTGTGGAATAATCCAAAATATATTACAAACATTATCTCCGGTTTATTGCCGTAGAGAGGACTTTTACAACCTCTCTAAGAGATAAAAACAGTGTTCGTTTAGTGAAGTTTATTTCACAATTTTGAAGATGTTTGATTATAATTTTGTGGACATTATACTGCCCATTATACTGTGGATTAATCCAAAATATGTTACAAACATTATCTCCGGTTTATTGCCGTAGAGAGGGCTTTTACACCCTCTCCAAGAGATAAATACAGTTTTCGTTTAGGGAAGTTTATTTCACAATTTTGAAGATGTTTTATTGTAATTTTGTGGACATTATACTGCCACATTATACTGTGGATTAATCAAAAATATGTTACAAACATTATCTCCGGTTTATTGCCGTAGAGAGGACTTTTACAACCTCTCCAAGAGATAAAAACAGTGTTCGTTTAGTGAAGTTTATTTCACAATTTTGAAGATGTTTGGTTATAATTTTGTGGACATTATACTGCCACATTATACTGTGGATTAATCCAAAATATGTTACAAACATTATCTCCGGTTTATTGCCGTAGAGAGGACTTTTACAACCTCTCCAAGAGATAAAAACAGTATTTATTCGTTTAGTGAAGTGTTTCTTCGCAATTTTGAAGATATTTTATTGTAATTTTGTGGACATTATACTGCCAAATCAGTTCCAAACTGTGCTCCGGTTTTTTGCCGTAGAGTAGACCATTTACACCTACTCCGAGAGCTGAAAAAAGTTTTGATTCATTTACAGAAGTTTCCAAACATATTTAAAGATATATTGTGTGAGTAGTGTGGACAATTTATAAGGTGTGGTTTATTGCCACGAACCTATTTCTATTTACATCTTTTACAAGAACTTATATTTATACTTTTTTATATTCATTCAACCGTTCTATGTGGAATATATGCTAAGAGTGAAAGGACACACGCTTCCATCATTTTCACCACATTTTTATGATGTCGGACATCTTGGGCTCTATGCACTGTAAATGCCAGTACTGACGAATAAAAATTCTTTGAGTGAACTGTACATGGTGTGTGTTGTTGTTATTCCATTTGCATTTAATTTTTAATCCGTTATATTACTGAACTCTTTGTGCTACAGTACCTAATTCATCTCCCAGTCTCTGTACAAAATTAATATAATGGCTCCATCTGATATCCAAAGTCGTATCGTTAAGAAAATGGCAAAAGCACGATTACGCATAATGTCTTCACAGAGTAAAATATCGGTAAAAGCTTGTTTAAAATTTACTGCCTTTGATACTAAAAGGATTATGAGTGCAGTCATATAATAATTGTAAATTTAAAGGTTCTAGAACGATAGTTACTGAAAGATACTAAATCTCGCCCATCACTTCTGGGTTTTATGACACAGAATATTTAGTACGATGGAAAACCTATCACTGTCTCTTGGTATCAAAGAGAAAATAATAGCGCTTTAATGCAGCATTACTGATGTTAGTGTGATGATGTAATATATAGAAGTATATTCTTATTGCAAGCAGCCTCATAGAGATACAGAATGAAATATAACACCATGAAAGCCTGATATTTTTTTCAAGTCTACTTTACCCCAATACCTAATTTTGTTAACAACGCGATCATTAATAACTGTTGGTATTGCCGCAAAAGGCAACATATAATTAATATTGTAAACCACTGTCGGTTTCTTGTCCATTTGTCCATCTTAATCTTCCCTTACATTATCCATTAGGAAACGATGACGTGATGCTGATAAAAAGTAACGTGTAAAAAAAGAAAAAAAATATAGCCATCTGAGTACGGGGACGGTAGTTCGAACAGGTAATGCCTTAAAAAAATATTTTCAAAGCTGACTACATGGCCCATGCGAAAACTTTGCAGCGTTAGTGGTCACTGACGTTAAGTGGAAATAATTTAATGTAACTATCTATTCAAAATATTATATGTATATACAGTATGTACAATATTATATGCACATATGTTTATCTAAGTTAATTAATAGAACTTATTTAAAATGAATAGTTCTCCCAGCTGCTCTGCATATTTATACGTTAATTACCAATACGAACTTTGCACCTTAATGAGAGTCTCCCGCACTGGCTGTCTCCCCCAGTGTCTCACCATCAGTGCAAGTGACGTCACCGTTTCTCAGACAGTGTCGTCAGGCGCTATTTCTATTCTCTGCATTGTACACGATGGAAGTGATAACTACGAAGGATAGTCATCGCTACCATATTTATAACTGAAGAATATACGAGCTGGATGTACGTCAATTCCGAACGGAGTATGTGCAGAGGCGGTCTAAAAATAGCAAATGGTGAAATTTTCCTCAACGGCAACATTCTTGTCCACCTGGCAAAACAGATGTCGTGATAAAGAAAAGAATGTATAATTGCAGAAAAGGATTTCGTGAAGAGCGACCGTGTCTGTATGCCGAATTTTTAAGGAGGGATTTCAACATCTGGAAAATAAAGGATTGGAATTCGATGCAAATTTTCAGAATACCGACAGCTCCAAGTCTCAATTGTGTAAGCCGAGAAGACGAGCTATTGGGGCAACCAAAAACCCTGCCTTTAGTTATGAAAATGGACTTAGCGAAATTTGAAATTAACCGAAGGTAATAGTGTTTTGAAGATGGATGATAGATCAGTTCCACGATTGAGAATTCTGGTATATGCCTGTGAAGAAGCAGAAAGTATCCTTTGCCAAAATGGAATTCTGGTTATGGATGGGACATTTGAAAGCTGTTCGAAACAATTCAAACAACTGTACACAATCCATATTGGCATTGGAAGTACAGAAGAGGTAAGGAAGAAATTTCATTTTTTTATTTGCTTTGCTCTCAAACGAAAGTTAAATTTAATAAGAAAGACTTTTTTCTGGATTGAAAAGTAAGATGCCTGGGTGGCCAACAAAAACTGCAGTGCTTGATTTTGAAATGTTTACAATTAAAGCAATGAACACAATGTTCCCTGAAACACAGCTTGCCGGTTGTTATTTTCACTTCAACCAGTGTCTGTAGAGGAGCATACAAAAACAGGGACGCACGGAAGACTACAGGGATGGGGAGGAAGTCCGACTGGTTTGTCGCATGTGTGCTGCAATGGCGCATCTTCCACATAACACCCTTCTTGAAGCGTGGATTTTAATAATGGAACAAATGCCCAGTGGAGAGAAGTACACAGCATTTACAGACGATAAAAAATTTAAAAAGCATCTAAACACGCCTTTGTACTATGTACATAGCCTGTCCTAAACCTGGATAAAATGAGAAGGAATGTTTTTATTTGTATGTCAGTGGAAATTTATTTCTAGTCTGAAACCAAGCAGGAGGTTTAGAGATTAGAAAAGTTGGATCATAAACATTTTACCATGATCTTCTGTGTGAAAAGTTGATGATAAACATTTTACCATATTGTTCTGTGTGAAAAACTTTCTGTGAGCCTCAAAAATATTGTTATTCGAAAACGGTATGCATAGATACAACATACATTTGACCAACATCAGTAATTTCCCTAAGATTCGTCATGTGTGTCATTTGGCAGATATCGTTCAGAAACTAACGTTATTTTGGTGTTTCTAAAGTTCTAATACGTAATCTGGTTTTTACTGAATTCTTAATCAACAGAACTTAAATTTTACTTGGTAAATTTCTTACATTATATGGTTACTCGTCCTGTGAAGATTCCAACATAAGTGGCTGATAGAGAAACAAATAGAGGTGGGCGTTGTAATATTTCGGCCAGAGACGCTTATGTTCAAAGACTTTGCCAGCGTCCTACGAGCCTGGGTGGGGAGTGCGGATTGGGGGGTTGGAGGGAGAGAGCCAGCAAGCAGGAGGCACCCCAATTTTCAACTTCGCCACCCCAGCCTGACTCTAGGAGCATACAGATAAATGGCGGCAACGGACGCAGGAAGAGAGGTGCTTACAAGTAAATGGACACAATAGCGCGTGTGCAGGGAAAGCTGTATTTGCAGATACTATAACGTTGCCCTTGCTTCGTATGATGCCATAATTGTTAAAAGTAGATTCGGCAATTATATTTTTTGGACAAAGAATTGATGGTACCAAATGTTTGAATTTTGAAGTAAGTTAGTTAAAGTACAGCACAAAATGAACCTTAAAGCAAATGAACCGCCGATTGCATATTAAAGTTGGGCACCATACAAGCAATAGCACGTTATAAAACTTACGGAAAGCATCTAGCTGGATCCTGCACTTCGTATTGTAGAAGCTGTAAATGATAACTTTTATGTCTTATTAATAAGTGAATGTTCGAGATACTTTCCGTAGGAGATCAATGTTCAGACTGTTCACTTCGCTTTTCATTGTTGTGTGACCGTGGGTGGAACATGAAGTTACTGGTAACGAAAAAAAAAAAAATTAAAAAAAAAAATGATCGGACTTCGTGAAATTACAAAAGAAATGACTGCAGGTTCTAAAATCAAGCAAAGTATAGTATAAGGATGATTGATTGAAATTTTGCAGACAATACGAAGCGATTGTAATGGCGTCTGAACATTAAACTATTACGGACGTAGAGGAGCTGAAAACCTTAAGAAATTAAATATTTGGCGTGGAGGGATTCATTTAAATAAAAGCCAAAGAGAGGGGATGATTTTAAATTTAAGTAATATATTTTTACAACTTGCATGACAATACATTTACCATGGTAAAGGGAAGGTCAAGGATGTTAGTAATTGGTGATGCCGTTGTCATGCCAACACAGAAGTTAAAACGGCGGGTTGGTAGTTAAAGATGTGTGTAGAAGGTCGCCAACTGTCGTCATGGTTATGCAAATACACAAATGTGCAGAGAGATGGTCGTTAAGACGTATTTTTCGAGTGCATGGCATTCGAAAAACGTTAAAATTCAGAAAATGACAGTGTTGTATATTAGAAGGAAATAAAAGTTACCATATCTTTGTCCCTTGGTAAAATACTAATAAAACGTTATACAATGTGTCTTAAAGAGAATAAAATGAACAGTAAAAGGTTCCATTAATGGTAGTAGGAACTACTAGTATGATCATAAAATACTATGGATAGTGAGATAGATGTCACAGTAGTAGATACTGCTAGTATCGTAATAAAATAGCAAAAAGTGCTAAAACAGTAGATAATATGACGGCTCTGATGAGAGTCATGAAGGAACAGTAACTTTGGTCCCTGTAGTAAGAATTATTACTATTAAAATAAAATACATGAACAATAAGATAGATTTTATAGTAGTATAAACCACAAGTCTAAAGATAAAATACAAAAATTGGAACAACAGAAGGTTATATAGATTTTATAGTAATACAACTATAACTATTAAAACAAATACAAAAATTGCCATAACAGAAGGTAATTAAGAAGACATGATGGACTATTTTTATGGTGAGTAAAGATCTCCAGTTCTTCGAGAGTATCTTAGAGATAACCTTTTGGGGCAATATGTAGGATTTTCCTGTCATGCTCTAAATGAAGTCTTAGAATTCCGTGATAAAACAACCCACCAATCACAAAGCGAAAGAGACGAAAAATTGTAGGAAAAGCTGTAGCTATGGAGTGAGAGGGATTTGGTGAGAGAGCACGGAAGAAGACACTTGGTCCGTCGCCGGAGAAGCGAGAAGACAAGCAGGCAGCCGCCTCCTTAGCAGACGAGGGACTCTGACGCCTTCGCTCGGGGGTTCGCCCCGCACCACACAGCCGCACATCAATTTAATGTTGGTGGGACAGGAAATTACCTTCCCTTTTATTGAGTCGTGTCTATGCCCAGTCGAATCGGCCCTGAGAACTTATTGTTTTGCAAGTCTTGTAAATAAAACTAAATTTCATGTGGTGGTCATCTGTGCTAAGTGTTTAGTTCTCAAATCAATCCATTGAATCAAATGTCCCTACCAGCTTAGTTCCATAATAAATCATTATATTTTTATGCATATTATATTGCACTGTGGGAGTTATTAAGGGAGAGCTTTGAGTTATCAGAAATTAAATTGAAAGTTTCAGATAGCTGGAAATTGCATGAAAGCTTATATGTGTCAAATGTTTCACAAGAAACAGAGCATCAAGCGGGAATCTAAACTGGCCAACTAGAGTTGTTTAACTTCATATTTCTCTAGAAAGGGCTTATTTATTCTTAGATCTTTCTGTGGATTATTTAAGGTCACAACATTGAAAATAACCTCTTTTTGAAGCCAGCAGACAAATATATTTAATGATATGCAGTTGTTGTTGTTGTTGTGGTCTTCAGTCCGGAGACTGGTTTGATGCAGCTCTCCATGATAACCTATCCTGAGCAAGCCTCTTCATCTCCACATAGGAACGGCAACCGACATCTGTCTGAATCTGCTTAATGTATCCATCTCTTGGTCTTCCTCTGCGGTTTTTACCCCACACACTTCCCTCCAACGCTAAATTCACAGTTCCTTGATGTCTAAGAATGTGTCCTACCAATCGATCCCTTCTTTTAGTCAAGGTATGCCAGAAATTTCTTTTCTCCCCAATTCTGTTCAGTACCTCCTCATTAGTTACGCGATCCACCCACCTAATCTTCAGCATTCTTCTGTAGCACCATATTTCAAAAGCCTCAATCCTCTTCCTGTCCGCACTGTTTATCGTCCATGTCTCACTCCCATACAAGGCCACACTCCATACAAATGCCATCAGAAAGGACTTCCTTAGGCTTAAATCAATATTCGATGTTAACAAATTTCTCTTTTTCAATAACGCTTTTCTACCCATTGCCATTCTGCATTTTACATCCTCTGTACTGCGACCATCATTTGTTATTTTACTGCCCAAGTAACAAAATTCATCCACCTCCTTTATTGCTTCGTTACCCAATCTAATTCCTTCAGCATCACCTGATTTTCTTACACTGCACTCCATTACCCTAGTTTTACTCTTGTTAATCTTCATCTTATGCAGTTATAAAACGAGAAATTCCTAGCGAAGACATCCAAAACACCGTTAATTAGTAGTATTAACATAATAAGAAACAATTATTGAAGCCTAATAAACAATTTTCTCGATACTATTACGCAGAATTGAACAACAAAGATATTACGATTGACATGCTTGTTCTTTGATAATTAAAACCTAAGCTCAAGTGACCGTAATGAAATGTTATCACCTACCGGTAGGTATACTTTGTAGTTACTAGCTGTTGCCCAGTTGGTGACGATTTCGTTATCCAGGTTGCTTATGGAGATTCTCCCATCATAATGGTAAATAAACAGCTATTGACAACCGTTTCAATAACCCCACTGTAATGTCATATACATAACAACACGGTTGAGTGCCCTGATATTTCAAATGTCCAAATGTGTGTGAGGTCTTATGCTACCAAACTGCTTGGTTATCAGTCGCTAGACTTACACACTAATTACTTGACTAAATGAAACTAACTTACGCTAAGGACAACACATACACCCATGCCCGAGGGAGGATTCGAACCTCAGATCGTAGTGGCCGTGCAGACTGTGATTTGCACGCCGCAGACCGCTTGGCCACTGCGGCCGGCTGCCTTGATATTTAGCTAGCAGCTGAAAGTCTGGTGTTTTATTTCCAAAACGATTCAACGTGTAGCTCAGCTCAACGAAAGTTACTAACACGCCGCCGGCTGAAATTCATGGCTGCATACGTATGGAAAATATAAACATACCTACCTACGTCGCTATTATTACGTCATGGCTTTTGTAGATGTGTTCAGAATTTTCAGAATGTTTGTAAAACTCTGATTGAAACTTAAACAGCGTAGAATAATTACCAACTTTCAGCTAGACTAAAATATTCTACCTCAAACGTTTTTGATACCAGTACTACCTACACAGGTGTTCTGTAAGTACAGTATAAAAATAAACACATATGTGCATTGAAGTGGTTGCCAGTGATGTAGTTTTTAAGGTTAAGTGTTACATTCCAAAAATTTCTTCTTCGAGAGTCGTATAAAATTGTTATATAGTTCACTTTATAAAGATAAAATACTGATTAGTTGAACTTGGGTGGACTCATCTATGATAAGCAATGGATTTTTATCATCTATAGACACTCTACTTATCTAGACTTTATACGTCGGATCAATCCGTAGCAAAAGATTCTATAATTTCTTTGAGACGAACACGCCCATTATTTCGTAAATAATTATTTTATTACGGTCAGCACCTTATAGGGGTGCAGCCCGTTCGTTCCATGGCGACTTAACGTCTTAGTTGTGAAACATATATAACAAATTCGAACAAAAGAAATCGTGTAATGATTGCTGTCGTATAAGGGGCAATATGGCTATTAGAGAATAGCGATGAGATTACGAGAGTAATCAATTTCAATTTTACCGACGTAAAAGTACGTTATACAATTAACTTGTCACGACAGAAAATGAAGATGATAAACAATGTGGAACATCCTTCTGTCTTGTGTTTGACACTCTCTGGAAAGCCCTGTGTGTGGAGGGAGGGTGGGGGTTAGGGGGGTGTGGAGGGGAGAGGCAAGGGGAGCCTCAATCTGTTAGGTAGGCCGGAGGCCCGGATCAGTAGGAAACCCCACGATAAGAAACCTCAGGACACCAACCGAAGAAATAGTATAAATAAAACAAGGCTATATTTAAGTCAATTCTGCTACATGACGAATATCTCTCTTTCAACCTTTGCGTCATAGCGATTTCCCTGCGAAACCATTTCTTGCTGTGCCGTATCCCTTTGTAGCACAGGTGACGCACAGTGAAACCACCGCAAGGCCCAAAAAAGTAAATGTTAAAATAAAAAGAAAATAATAAAGTAAACCGCACTGACGTGTTTTACGGCCCACTTTAGATTTGTAGTTTTATAAGTTTTTCCAAACATTTTGGACCAAAATAATAATCTAAATAATAAAAAATTAATTAATAACAGTGTCTTGAAACATTTTTAGGGAAAAAAAAACTATGTAGTGGCGGGTTCCGAACCACCGACGTTTTGCGTCATAGTCTAACGCCTTGTCCACTTCTTTTTTCTTTTTTCTTTTATTTAAACTTCATGGTTTTTATTGTAAATACAAATAGACAACAGGAGAAACAAAACGGCCCATCCTAACCGTTGTGTTTTGAAGTCTTACCTAATTCTTTGAATTATAAATAAAATTAAAAAGATTTTTTTTTCCTTCTTCTACTTGAACGTAAGGAAGGTATTTAACGTGACTTTCTAACTGTCCGGAGCCTTGGCCGTCTTCTCGTGGTGTGTTTATTACCGGTAAATTCAATCATAAATCTATTTTTTTAATGAACCAGGTCATCTCCACTTCCTTTACTTAATATCTGCTCATGCCCGGCTTCAACGGACCACCAAGAAGTCATCAAACACCTTCAGGAGAAAGTTTGCGTAATTTTTACGGTAGTTTGCATTCCTCTTAATTTTCGAATGTTGGCTCTGTATAAAAGTTCTATAATCACCGACGTCGTGTTCCGTTGTGCCTAATATATAGTGCACTGTTATTCCTTTCAGCCAGTTTGCTGCATTTCTCTTCGTATTTGGGTATGGAATCTCATCAGGATAGAGTAAGGTCGTCATCGGAGTAGCATGAGGCGCAGTGCGTTGAACGAAGGCCAGAAGGCGGCAGAGCAGATGCCAAATGTCCTTCGCCGTTCCGCAGGCTAGTCGGTGTGTGTCCGTATCATGCACGTTGCACGTCTGGCACAGCGGCGTCGCCGCGAGGTGAATGCTGTGCAGACGTGACTGCGTGGGGTACTTTCCGTTCACGTAGTAGTACCATGTAGTCCGTGCCGCTGTCGGCAAATTAGGGGAGTGTACGTTCCACCAGACTGCATTCCAGTCGATCGTTGGGTGTTTACCTTCCACAACACTCCGTCGTTGCCCCATCATGAGGGTTCCGTACACCTTACGTACCGCAGGTAGATCATCTATGCGTAGTATACGTCTGAGGTAACTGTATTCCAGTAAAAATGTACTGCAGTGGGACATTGCCGCGGGGATATGATGGAGATCTATCGGTGGGTCCAGATTGGGTGGTGCTATTTCCGTGAGAAGAAAAGCGATCAGACTGCTGGGGTCTCGTTTCCATTGCCACAGTGTCAGCCTCACAAACAAAGCCATAGCCTTGACATACACGTTGGTGAGTCCTAGTCCACCGCCCAACACCATCCACTAGGCTGCGGCTATCAATCAAAAGAGGAGTCCTTTAATCTAGTACTATTGATGGCCATTGTTAACTGATGCTAATATGGCATTTGTAGACACTAGATTATCATTTATCGTACGAAGAACTATGTGTTTTTGTTAATTCTTCAGTGCGCCATTGCTTTGAAACGACAACGTGTAAGTTACAATAAGAAAATCATCAAATACGCAACGCAAGATGGCGTATGCCAGAGAGAGTTCTGGGCGAGGAATGTCACGTGACATCTCCGAACGGTTGGTTTTCGTTAATGCAATGGAGGGTGTCAAATCTCCGCTATTTTTGCAAATATGTCTCAAACGATACTTGATATGAAAAAAACATAATGGAGCTAAGTTGTAGAGAATTTTCTCCTCTACAAATTCGGGTATTCAATTTTCGCGTCGGATGAACGGTTTATTTGGAATTAAAATTACACGGCTTTTTTTTTGGTATTACTACCGTATTTTTTGTCCGAAAAATTTGAAAAATGGAGGTTCTGGTCTCTGGCGGCCTACAATCATGTCTGTTAAATTTGGTGCTGATCGGCTGAACGGTTCGCCTTAAAAACAGGGAACACGTTACGGACAGACAGATATACATACATACATCCCAAATTCGCCGTTGTTTCTGCAAATATCTTTGAAGAGCTACGAGATATGAAAAAAAAAAAAAAAAAACATAACAGAGCAAAGTTGTAGATGATTTTCTCCTCTACACATTCAGATGTTCAATTTTCGTATCAGATGAATAGTTAAGCCGTTATTTTTATTTAAATTTCGAGCTGCTAAAAGAAGGTCACAAAGGGCCACTTTTAGTGTTACTGCGGTAACCTAAAGTGGGCCAAAAGAGTCAATCCGATGAACCACATTTGCCTGTTCCTTAGCAAATGGAAACGACGTGGAAATTGTACATCAAAACAGGAGCTACAAAGGACGTGCTGTCGGGAAGTAAACTGTTTAAAATATATATATATTTATTTACGGAATAGCATAAGAAACAGAAAGAAGTGCTCTATGTAATGTATTTAGATATTTTGAATAAAATCTTTTGATTTTAGTTCAAAAAAGAATATGACAGAAAATCTAACATTAGAGTAATAATAAAAGTGAAAAATTCGAAATTAGTGGATTCTTTGAAACACAATGAAAAAATCCGTTGTGTCACCGTGGTTTCACAATGAAACCACCTCTGTATAGGTTTTTTATAAAAATTGGAAAAAGTGATTGTAATGCGCTACATTACAGCAATAGGGGATGATTAAACCAAATTTCCATGCCTATCATATTCAAAAGAATTTGTGTGTCTTTCAGAGTTAACACGGGATGATATGTTAAAAAATATGGAAGCAGAATTTAGGAGCAGCTAACGTTGTGTGGAAGGAAGTCTTGTATAAATAAAATTGTGTATACATTTTAAATGTATAATAAAATAGTGTGATTTGATCATTTACATTTACTTTTTTTCCACTTTACTTCACTGATCACTAACGGTGCGAAGTATTCACAAGGGGTCATCTAGTTGAAAATGAAATTCATTATTTCACTTTTCCTTGTGGCAGGTAATAGTTCGCCGAACCTACGGAATGTTTTCGCCGCTAGGCTTAGAGTAACTGTTTCTCATATAGTCGTAATGTTTACTGTTGCTAGGACTTAATTGCTCGACTGTTCCTACCCTAATGTGAAGATGGAACTGCAGCCAGCCAACAACATACTGTCTCTGATCGAGTACGCACGCATGCCAAAGCAACTCAAACAATTCATACACGATTACAAACATTCAGTCATGAACAAGTAGCCATTTTAATGACTGACAGACACCTTTCAATGGGCGCTCCACAATTACCCTTTTATCGGAGCAGTTAGCAATTTAATTACCAGCTAGCGTTACATCTCTGAATTCTGTTGTAATAACCTTTGGAGCTTGTCGATGGCCACATTCCAGCAGGATAATGTACGGTCCACGCATTTCGTGCAATGTTTAAGGCTTCTTGATGCAACTCCGTTGTTCCGGTTTCGCAAACATAGTGACACCGTTAAGTTAGACCGCTCGCCTATTAGTGGCTGTGTTTCCCTCGACTGTGCGCAAGCCGGTGACGTGGAATGGGCGAGTACATTTACTCGGAGGTAAGGCAGGTATGTCAACAACGTGTGCTACCAGCGACAAGAGGAGATTCCATTGCATAATGTCTCCACAGCAGTGTTTCTACTACTTAATTTCCAACCTGCTTATTTTCCCCCTTTATCCAAATATATCTATATTCACCTTATAGGTAGACCTCAAGATGGATTTCCACCATTTGATCTGATCCTACAGTTCAACTGCCATGAAGTAACAACACATCAGCATTGTAGCAACTCAACAGCATGAAGTATGCATTGATACCTCTGCTGCTGTTTTTTTTTTTTTTTTTTTCAAGCTAGCACTGAAAATTTGTTTCTCACGGTATGTTAGTTGCATTGGACACAATACTCTGAATACGACCGCCATTAAGTTCCTGAAAATATGCCTGTCTTTCGTTTACTCTTGACATAACAGGTTTGTTCGATCCTAAGAGGATTAATGCTTAACGTTCGTAGACAGCGTGGTTATTAGACAGTGCACATGCCAGGTTTCCTTTGTTAAGTGTGGGGAAGGGGTTCGGCCGCGCTCTTTGAAACGTACCATCCCGGCATTCACCTGGAGGATTTTAGCGAAATCACGGAAAGCCTAAATCTTGATCCCTTTGACTTGACCTTCTCCTGAATGCGACTTCATTGTTGGATCTTAAGTCAGTTTTATGATAATTTTCTCTTCTGAGTGAACAATATATAGAGTCTCCACGTCTCTGTATAAAGTATTGTTGTATGACGTGTCATCCGATTGATATGGAGCACGATTTCTGCAGGCTTTAGTGTCATTTTCTTTTTCATAAATACTCTTCGGTCAGCTGCATTTACTAATGTTTCCAATTACTCCTCAGAAGGTAAGTAAAACAAGAAAACTCAGCTTGTAAAGGTGGAGCAAATAATAAATTCAACAACACACTATTTTTCGAAGTGAGCTGAACAAAAGGATTGTTCGGTGAATAGAAGGATGCAGGGAACGTAGTGTAAGGCTATGACGTCAACATGAACTTCCTTTCCTTATAAATTAGTTTCTGACACTACGTACAATGCTACGATATTTTCTTCATGGGTTTGATGTTTTTGATATTTTGCTGGACAGTCGTTTAATCTGCATATGAGCTACATTCTTATTAAAATTACTTCGTTGTTGACGGATTTTAAAACGTTTCTGTTCACTTTCCGGGAAGTTCAAAACGTTGTCTGTGAGTGAAAATTTTAACATTAATTACCAATAAAAAGCTTGCTGTCTGTAAAATTTTTGTTATCAATTTCAAGCTTTTTTTTCTATTTTTTTCAATTATTAGAGGATCATTCCGTAAGGAGATTAGTGAATGGGTATACAAAAAATGATGGACGAAATATAACGCTTACAGTTTTTTATGCTTAAACACATGTTAAATATATTTGTACACATTTCCCTAAAATCTCGGGCGAACTGCCGGATGTCCGTAACTTCTTGCCACGATATTTCGGCGCAGAGTCTTCTGGCCATCTTCAGGTGAGTACCGCCGAAGTACTGGCGAAGACGCATTGAGCTGTGCTATTTATGCCCCATTCAGCCGACATTGCGCATGCGCGTACCTAGCGTGCGCGTTCACTACAGCTACTACAGCTACGTACGCTGCTCCGAGCGCCCTCCGTGGTGGAGGCTTGCCGCTTCGATATCAGATCGATTATCATCGTCATTCAGTTGCAGGAAACTACGCCGACTACGAAGTTTTTCAATGACAGGATTCCATTCAGCATTTATTTGAAAACCGCTGTCTCGATTGATAAGAGTCTCACTGTCAGACAATCTTATTTCCACAGCTTCATTAAGAATTGAGCTACAAAAGTTTGATGTGTGGGCCGCAATTTTCGTTTCATTGTATTTCATTGAATGACCTGTGGAAATACAATGTTCGGCGATAGCGGATTTGGTGGGGTGGTGAAGCCGAGTATGACGCTGATGTTCCACGCTGCGATCCGGCACAATGCGCGTCGTCTGCCCTATATATGACTTGCTGCACTCGCACGGAATCCTGTAAACACCTGCTTTACGCTGCTCCAGATCGTCTTTGACAGAACCCAACAGCGATGAAATTTCAGGGGGAGGGCAAAAGATGACTCTTACTTTATGCTTTTTTAGTATTCTGCCTATCTGCGATGAAATGTTCCCAATATATGGGAGATAAGCAGTCGATTTGAAAACCTCGAAAAACAGCTGAACTTCTATCAAATAGGTCTCTACCGAAGGAGGTCATAAAGAGACTGAAACCAAGCAGTTCAGTTCCACCTAGGCTATATGGACTGCCTAAGGTCTACAAGGAAAGTGTGCCATTACGTACAATTGTGAGCAATATTGGAGCAGCCACTTCAAACCTGTAGTAGGTAAGTGTCCACATCATATAAAGAATTCCAATGATTTTATCAGCAGACTTCAATCACTTCAGCTGCAAAGGAACGACTTGTTGGTCAGTCTTGATGTGGTTTCACTGTTTACAAAGGTTCCTCTTGTGGACTCACTGCTCCTCCCTGGCAACATGTTTGGTGAGGACATTACGGCGCTATTCGAGCACACGCTCTCCTCTACATATTTTTTATTTAACAACGAGTTTTATGAACAATCCGACGGAGTCGCCATGGGCAGTCCTTTGTCTCCCCTGGTGGCCAATCTTTTTATGGAAGATTTTGAGGAGGGAGCACTTGAGTCAGCTATTTTTAAACCAACAGTGTTTTGGCGATACGTCGATGACACTTTTATAGTGTGGCCTCATGGCGTGGAACGTCTCCAAGACTTTTTACATCATATGAACTCCACACATGAAAACATAAAGTTTACTATGGAGATCGAGGAAAATGGTGGTTTGCCATTTTTAGATGTTTTCATGCGACGCAGAAGTGATGGCTCACTTGGTCATTCGGTATACAGGAAGTCCACTCATACAGATTTGTACTTACAAGCTACTAGTTGCCACCATCCAGCACAAACAATGTGCGTCGTCAAGACTCTAATCCATCGAGCCCATACTATCTCTGATGCCGACAGCCTTCACACGGAACTGGAACACTTGCAGACAGTATTCCTAAAGAATGGATATACAAGGAAGCAAGTAAATCGAGCGATGCACACCTTCAAACGACAGAACAAGGAAGAAGAAGAGGCTTTCAAAAATGTTCAAATGTTTGTAATTCTATCGGACCAAACTGCGTGGTCATCAGTCCGTAGCTTACAAACTACTTAAACCTAGGTAAACTATCCTACGGACAAACACACACACCCATGCCCCAGGGAGGACTCGAACCTCCACGGCGAGCAACCGCGCGCTCCGCAGCGAGACGCTTTAGACCGCTCGAAGAGGCTTTCAAATCGACTGCTTATCTCCCATATATTGGGAATATTTCATCGCAGTTAGGCAGAATACTAAAAAAGCATAAAGTAAAAGTCATATTTTGCCCTCCTCCTAAAATTTCATCGCTGTTGGGTTCTGTCAAAGACGATCTGGAGCTGCGTATAGCGAGTGCAGCAAGTCATATATAGGGCAGACGACGCGCACTGTGCAGGACCGCATCGTGGAACATCAGCGTCATACTCCCAAGGGAGGATTCGAACTTCCGGCGGTAGCGACTGAGCAGTCCGTAACATAGCGCCTGACACGGCAATCTTCGGATTGCAATAGGGTGTTTTCGGTTCAGAAACGGACAGTTGCAGCAATATGTAGTGTAATCTCACGGCAGTAACGGCCACAAATTTTCGCATTCGAAATATTCACTGCCCCATTACAGACAATTGACAAGTTCTGTGCGGATGTAGAGTTACTCCCGATTCCCAGCGGCGATGTAGTGGAGTTTGGAGCCAGGGAAATTAACGGGCAGAGCGCACTATGATAGTAGTTTGCGATTTGTTGGATTAATCAATTGGTTAAAGCGACCGCTTACTCGAAATACAAACTTACGATTACGCAATTGAATTCACTTCTATGGACCGGTACGGCCACAGATAATTTTATTTATTTGCACATTTGGCCCGAACTTTTATTGAATTGGGCGGAATACCCCGAGTAATGAGCGGTAACGAGCAGGGGCATTTTGTCAGTAGTGTGTGTGTGTGTGTGTGTGTGTGTGTGTGTGTGTGTGTGTGTGTGTAAGTTGAGAATCTTCGTCTTTTCGTCTGAGAGGAGGCGTGCGAGGATACCTGATGCAGCCGTGCCCCCAGTGGCTAGTAAGCAGTAAGGACTCTGGTTCGAGTCCCCGCTGGGCACAAATTTTCATCTTTCCCCAACTAATTTATTTCAATACCCACTGATAGCTTAGTGGGCAATTCCTTTGTGTGCCTGTTATAAGACAGCAACTTCATTAAAGCTTGGAATCAGCGGAAATTTACCACTTATCACGTAAAATCCTGATTAGCGTCTTCAGTTCAAAGATAATTGCAGAATGTAAACTTTCACGGGCGAAAGTGTTGAAATTACTGACATCTTTTGCGCTGTTGTGCAGTAGTTTATGGGTTTATTATTGATACGTAACGTTTCGTCCCCATCTGCATAGGATATTTTCAAGGTTTAGATCAGACTAATACTTGTCCCATAGATCATATATACGACATTTCGTAATTATATGGAACGTTTCAGTTTAGTAAATGTTGTGTATACATGACAATCAATATTTTAAAGGGTTTTTTATTTTTTATCTTTTTATTGTTTATTTTTTTTATTTTAAGTTTTATCTAAAAATTAATTTACATTGTAGAATGAGTTGCCATTCAGAAATTCCTTTAATTTCTTTTTAAATACTAGTTGGCTATCTTTAGGACTTTTGATGCTACGAAGACTATCGTGGCAGCATTATTCACCCCTTTCTGTGCGAAAGTTAGATTTAACCTTGAGTCGCCGGCCGCGGTGGCCGAGGTGACTGAGGCGCTCCAGTCACGGTCAGCACGGCCACTACGGTCGGGGGTTCGAATCCCCCCTCGGGCATGGATATTTGTGCCGTCTTAGTTCGTAAGTAGTTCATAAGTAGTTTGTAAGTTTAGGGACTGATAACCCCGTAGTTAAGTCCCATAAGCTTTACAAACATTTGAACATTTTAACCTTGAGTAGTGAATATCATCCTTTCACGTAGGTAGCTAAGCACACTTGTATTACTTTTGAATTGGGTCTCATTGTTGATAACAAATTTATTATGTATTTTGTAGCTCCAGTGAGGCTTTCTAGATCCCCAAATAAATGTTTCAAATCAAATGTTTGTATAGTCTATGGGACTTAACTACGGGGTCATCAGTCCCTAAACTTACAAACTACTTATGAACTACTTTACGAACTAGTACGGCACAAATATCCATGCCCGAGGAGGGATTCAAACCCCCGACCGTAGTGGCCGTGCAGACCGTGCCTGGAGCGCCTCAGCCTCCTCGGCCACCGCGGCCGGCCCAGATGAATGTCTGTAGGATTATCATTTTTGGGCTCCAGCAATTATTCTGATTACACGCTTTTGTGCAATGAATACTTTTTTTACTCATTGTGTAATATGATTCCATATGAAAGTAGTGAATGAAAATAGGCATAGTAAGCTAATTTACTGAGATGTATGTCACCAAATTTTGCAATGACTCGGATAGCATAAGTAACTGAACTCAAACGTTTCTGGTGATCACCAATGTGTTTCTTCCAATTGAATCCCTCGTCAATGCAAACACCTAAAAATTTTGAATATTCTACCTTGGCTACAGATTTATGTTCAAAGTCTAAATTTATTAATGGTGTTATGCCATTTACTGTATGAAACTGTCCATAAGGGCTTCGTTGGATCTCTGAATCACACACTGGCTCGCTACTGACTGCAGCCAAATACTATTTTCGCGTTCTTCCGCACAAAGGGATGGCTTCATATGTTTTGATACAGCACCGCCATTCACCGTTGTCGCTCCACGGTGACAGACTGTTTCATCTCTTCTTCAGCACTAGAACCCAGATTTAGTCCAGGTTCACACGCATCCATCTTCCTATTAATTCGTGGGTGGCAGATCAGTTGTGGCGGAACATGCTTTGCAGCCAATACACCTACCTATTCTGTTTGTAATGTTCTCGGGTCTGCAGCCGGATACTAAAGTCAACTTGACACAATATTTCAGCGGACGCCGGCGAGATTGTCTATCAGCAAGCTCACCTGAGGATGGCGGGCAGTTGCACCGCTGAAATATTGTGTCAAGTTGACTTTAGTATGCGGCTGCAGACCCGAGAAGATTACAAACAGTTATTAAGCCGGGAAAACCTTTGTGGTCACCTTCCTATTCTACTTCATAATACCCAGGTACTGTTTGCCGCAAGTGGGTACTATGAAAGGTTGTACATAAACGGCATAGATATAGTTAAACATTGTAATAATATCAATATTGAAAGAAAGAAAGTGTTAAACTGAACGTCATTTATATTTCGGTGTTGAAGAAGAGGGGTACTACTTTTTCACCGTGGGAGATAATAGCAGCAGAAGACGTCAACGCGCGAATCTTGTTGCAGTAGTCAAAACATATGACACCACGCCTCTGCTAGGGAGCACAAGAAAGCGGAATTTTGTTGCAGTCAGTAGAGAGCCAAGGTGTCATTAGGACACCAAAGAAGCCTCGATCCCCTTGAAAATTTCCTCCGCAGATGGAGACGAAATTTACATTTAGCATTATTTATGCAGGTACAATTGCACAGAGCGGTAAAGTTTTGTGACCTGGAAAATGTTTCTATCACAAAATTGATTCGTAAGTATAAATTTATTGTTTACTCGGGGATGTAATAAGTTGTTGACCGTGTTGATAATTAAACACATATTTTGCTACCACTACTTCATGTATGTAAAATTATCTGTATCGAACGTACGGTATTAATCTTGTAGTGTGCAGAAACCACTGTTATCTACTTAATCATTGAATCGTCTTGATCTCGCGTGTGGCGTGCTGTTGTGTTCTTCGTCCTTCCATGCTTATCTTGCGGTCATACATAAAACAACATCAATCCACGTGGTTGTCAACTCAAAATTGAGGTATGTTATTCCAGTACTAACTGTTGCTAATGGTGTTGGTACTGCTATGTTTGATGTAATGAAGACAGGTTCTTCTTCCAACACTATATCGCAGATTTTTTTCACGTTAATGGTGTGAATAACAATCTGCGCCATGTGGTGTGGCGTTCTAGCAAATAAAATTAAATAAAAATACCAACTGTGCTGAACTAGACTCAGTCTGTAAGCATGATAATTGCCTATAAGTATTATAATTGTTGTTAACTCGAGATCTGTTAACGCCACAATACAGAAAAAACACATCCATGAATCCCTTCAGTTTGGTCCTTAGACCTATCTATGTAAATTTTATTAAGATCTCAATTATTACAATTTATTCCACCGCCGACCGTGATCGTCGTCCAAGCTGAAAAATGATTCTTAAAAGTCTTATTTTACTGCAACACTCGTCCCTAAATCATTTAATAATTATTAATTAGAGAATTTACTATGAAATGGGTGCCGATGACTGCAGTTCATCGGCCGTTGTTGAAGGCGCTGCAACAGGACCTAAAATCCTGAAAATGCTTAAAATACTTGAATGGGTTCTGTTACTATGAAGAACACAATACTCTGTTTAACATTTCTATTGAAGGTCATATCTGACATTTTACAGTCATTTAACAGACCTTGTTACTATTGTTGAGAAAAACAATCTAGGTTAACAGCAACTCTTGCAAAAATTATAATATTAGCGTCCTTTCAAATCACGTCATGACACGTACTGGAACAAGACAAGAGAAGAAGGATTACACAATGTACAATAGTTTAAATAGTACTCGAGCAAAATGCTGTGATAACATTGACGACTATATTAAAATTTCTTTGTTGTAAAAGACAGTTCATTGATGTCTTTGGTAACACCATGTTTGACATCACTGCACTTATGTTTTGAGTAGAATTCAATAAGGCATCACTTACTATTAATATCGTTTCACTAGAGGACGCTACAGTGGTTATTCCTCCAAGTTCGCAAAAATTTGTAAACGTTTTGTCAAAAGATTTTGATCACATTATTTGAGCTGACTAAAATTCACATAAAGTGAAGCAGTCTACTAGCTTATATGCCCGTGCTTCGCAACGGTTGTTAAAGAGGGACCTGTGTATATCAACGTTTTTTAGGGTTCCGGACGTAGGTCAGCAAAAACAGGATCCTTGTTGGATCGCTCTGTCAATAAACGCAGTTCTCATAGCCAATATGTCAAATTTAAGTAGAAGCCATTGTCGAAAACGATAAATGTTAATAAAGTTTTTTTATACAAAAAGTGAAATTAATTTAATTCCGTTCTCCGGAACGATGTAAATTCAATGTTAGTTTGTGTTCATAAAGTTAAGTCTGCGTTGTGTAATTGTCTGTTTGGCGTAAACTTCTGAAAACACTTCCATCGTTAAGATGAGAAATAGTAATAATAATAACAGCACCATGTATTCGCTTAATGGTGTAGTACTAAACTGTTTATCTCTCACAGTAAGTGTATGCTGAAGTATTAGTACGTTGCAGCAATCCACTAGGGTCAATGTAATTACTCTGTATTCAGTGTATCGAAAACTCAACGAATGCTGAAAGTCTGGTAATTCAATCAACAGAGTAAATCATGTCTGTTTAAATAAGACGTCATGGTGGCGTCAGTATGCGATAAAGTAGAAGGAAAGTAGAAGGAATGGCGTCAGCTGTCCGTCTTTATAGAACTTTCCATTAAATGCAGTATTTCCAGTGATTTGTCTAGACTGTTTTAGCAGAATCGACCACCCTTTCAGTTAATACATGTCCCCACGTCCTGCAGTGATTACTTCGTAAAGCACGAAGTTGAAATCGACCTTGGGTAATAGAATTACATCTTCAGAAGTCAGATTATAACTCAAGTACAATTGTCTCTGCAAAAGAAGACGTCTTTCTCTATCTTAATGTAGTCCGCACTAAAAGTCAGTTATTACAAAATTTAATCACAATAATGTACCGAATAATTATGAAAGCAGAGAGGTTTCTGATGAGTTGGTCGGTCGGGTGCGTGTATCTTAGACTGTGTGTTTATTACCTCTAGTGGCAGGCATAGAGCAGAAATATCTCTGGAGTGAGCATTTAGATGCGCAGAACAGATTTCGTGTCCTCTACATTAAGGTCGAAATGTCATGTAAAATTGTGAAAAATCTACTAATCTTTGAGTTTATCTTGGTCTTTTTTTTTAAGACGGATAACTATGTATAAATGGCCTTTTTAGCGACGTTTCGTCAACTTTTTTGTTGCTTCTGTGACACATTTAATTAGATATTATTTCATGTTTCGTGGTTGATCTTGGAAAAGGAGGTAGGGCTTCTTTGCAGACAATGCGGTACAAACCAAACGTAACAGCCAATAAATGTGTGCAAAGAGTAGATTTGTCTCAATATCATTTGGTAATTCAACCTTAATGTTGAGAAGATGCACAGAACGCAATGCTCGCTCCATAGACATTTCTACTCTATGCACCATTTATTGATTACACCTGTCTAAAGATGCACTTCGTTCCTTTCCATGACATTGCAAAGCATATGGGATACAGCTACGAAGAAAAAAAGTTAGGTGCCTACCTGAGTTACATTTCACTTGCAATGGCAGCGGTTTAGTTTGCTGTCGTTCGAAAGCAACTATTCGCTTTAGGAGGATGGTTAATTTACTGACAAGAACAGCATAAATTATTTATTTCATTGTGAACATAAAGAATTATTCACCTCATTCTATGCGAGTCATTTTTGAATAAGCATTCAACGGCTGTTGCCAACATCAGCATACAACGCCGCAGCCGTAAGTAAAATTGTACCCATTTTTTGTAGTGTATTACACTATAGCTATGAGAATGAAAAAAGTGCAGCAATGGCATAATTAGTTATTTGTTGTACTATGTAGCTAACATCGCCCCATTTTGTCCTTTCCTGTACTATGGCGTTTTCGAGACATTCCGAAACAGAATGCACTCAAAATGTAATGAGGATAGACCAAAATCAGAAACTATATAAATTCGATTTTCCTTGCAAAGAATTCTTATGTAAATTACAGCATCGATAGACGCGAAGTAATGTCGTTACGATTTAAATTCAAATGTGCCCTGTCTAAAGAAGCACAGAAATTTCGTCAAGCTTTGAATATACAAAGTGTAATCAGCAACTCGCTGTTCAATGTAAGTGTGTTTTTGCATGGATAAGTTTGCATCTCTTAATTCAAAATTACTGAGGGAATACGCATAACATGATTATGTATTGTTTCTTTGCAGCTCTAGAAAACCAGCAGCATCTTTAGTGGTTCGTTGCTGTTCTATGGCATAACTATCCAAAGAAAATAAAAAATAAATAAAAAAATTCAGCAGCGCCAACTATTAGTTTTTTGGTACACTACGTAACTAACAGGTTCTATATTTGCACTGTACTGTACTACACCATTTTCATGGCATTCCTAAAGAGCAAGGACTCAAGATGTTATAAGAACGTACCGAAATCAGAAAGCAATCTACATAAATTCGTGTTTTCGTTGCAAAGATTTCTTAGTAAATGAAAACATCAATAGACGCAAAGGAAAGTCGATATGTAATAAATTCAAATAATACCCGCGGAAAGAAGCACTTTTTTCTTTCCATGGCATTGCAAGGCATGCGGGATATAGCTATTATTTTCTTTGTTGTACCTGGGTAAAATTTCACTTATAGTGGCGGCGGTTTAGTATGTTAACGTTGGCCACGAAATATTCGTTTTAAGGGGATCATTAATTTACTGATCGGAACAACAGTAATTATTTATTTCATTATCAACACAAAGAATTATTCCCTCCTCATTTTTCAAAAAGGATTCAACGGCCGTTGCCGATAACAATACAATCGTAGCTCTTGTTTCACTGTGCAAGTTGAACATTTCTTATGTGTGACACTCATGTGCCTTTAAATTGCGACTTTTCTTTACAGAATGAATCATGGCTTCAAAAAATGGTACGTCTGACACTTAGGATGCATTTGTGCGTGAGGAAAATCGTAGCCTTTGTTTCAGTGTATTACTTCTTAGTTATGCGAATAAAAAACGCAGCATCGCCATCTATTAGTTATTTGGTACATTATGTAAAGCACTGGATCTCTATACAGTGCTTTAATGCCATGTCAGTAACAGCGCCTCTATCGGATCTTTGCTATACTAAGCTGCATTTCAAGCGTAGTATCCTCCAGAAACTACAAATTACGATATCTTTTCTTCCCCTGATCCAATTTTGATGAAATGAAGCTTATACGAGGCCCAGGGTACTGTCAGTTGAACTGTGAAACCCCATGAAAGTTTGTATAGTTATCTTGGAGATTTGATGTACTACACCATACTTATGAGCATAGCATAAACATAAAACTTCAAATTACGATATCTTTTTTTCCTCTGATCCGATTTTGATGAAATGAAGCGTATGTTACTCTGCAAAGTACTCTCAATTTACCTGTGTAATCCCATGACAGTTCGTGTAGTACTTTTAGAGATTACCCTCAACAAATAGACATACACTGGCTTTAAAACAAATGATTAATTTATGATATCTTTAGTGTCTCTTATCCGATTTTAATTATTGAAGCCTTTATGTAGCCGCACGATATGCTCTAGTTACGTCTGAAAACCCCATGAAAATTCGTCAAGTAGTTTTGGAGATAAGCGTCTTCAAAGAGACAGGCAGACATGACGATTGTAAATAAACAATTTCAAATTACGATTTTTTTTTTTTTTTTTCGTGATCGGAATTTCATGAAACTAAATCTATATGTTGTCCAGAGTTACGTTGACGTTAGCTGTGAAAACCCCATGCAAACTCATGAAGTCGTTTTGGATAAATCTTTTTATTTATTTATTTATTTTTTCATGGTTCCTGTGAAAACCGCATGAAGATCCGTTAAGTAGTTTTGGAGACTGAAGAGAACAGCGACATGCCTACATTTACAGATTTATTATTAGTAAAGACAGATTAACCTTTAGTTATTTTCATTGTAATTTTTATCATATAGTGTTCGCATCTTCTTTGTTTCTGTGGTAATTTGTCATGAAAGGAAGCTCTTTATATACTTTTATGAAGTTTATAAATGAATATAATAAATAGGAAAAAATTCGTCGTAGGTCATATATGAATAACAATGTTTAGTAAATCTGAAGATGGGAGGCTTAAATATTGTAAATTCTCAGGGCATCACACACCCTAAATAAGATCTTCAACATCCAAAGAAGCCACGTCCCCTTCTTGTCTCCCGCATATGGGAAATAATGAATTCATCCAATCACGGCAGAGCAGCTTAGAAGATTTTAGTAATTTATGTTGAAAGACAAGCAACCCCTGAAGTGGACATCACAGTGATTTAATAGGTACGAATGAAAATGGAAAGGATTTTTGACCCACCATTCAGTATATCCTCGTCCGTTCCATCTACTGAATCTCGCCTAATTAAAGTATCGGGGACCGTTACGGAACAGCCGTGGCTTCCGACTGCAGGGTAACTTCCACGAACGCGTGGACCAGGAGGGGGGGGGGGGGGTGTCGCCGAGCAAACACGGCGGGTTAGACTTGCAGATGGCGGCGCGCTGCCGCGCTCTGCCATGTATTATTCAGCGGGGCGCAGCGCGGGTGCTAGCCGCACCTGCACACCTCACGATTAATTATTAACAGCCGCACACACACTGTTTCCATTTTTTTCCGCAACCCCCCCCCCCCTCCCGCCCACTATTTCTGGGACCACGCGAAAGTGTTGCGAGATTTTCATCGTAATAGGTAACATTCAGCATTTACATCTACTGATTGAGTTTCGACATTCCCCTTGGTCAATGACTCACCCCCCCCCCCCCCTCAAAGTGCGACTAAACCCTCCCCGCAAACGCACACCCGAGATATTACGTCCTGTTTTGCCGCTTAATATTGAAATTAATATCTTTTATTCCACGTTTTGTAAATTGATTTATAACCTCCCTCCCTCAAGGCTTGCCTACAATAATAATTCCCCCCCCCCCTCAGAAATTTCAATGACGCTAATGAAAATATCCACGGGTGTACTGCCGATCTATAGTGTCCAATAGGCACAATATTTCGGCGATCATACATGTCGCCATCACCAGGTGAACTGACGGACTGAGCTCCTGGAAACGCGCCGGCATGGAGATCCGCACTCAACGGCGGCTTGAAGGGAACTGGGTTCTAGCCCGTTAGCGGGCGATTTATAAACCCTCGGCCCGAGGAGCGACCCCTCCGCGGTCCGCGCCCCGGTCGCGCAGTGGAACCGATTGCGACGGCGTCTGAGATAACGTCGGTGTGACCACAGTGGTCGTCACTACGGCCGGCCGCGGTGGCCGAGGGGACTGCGGCGCTTCAGTCACGGTCTGCACGGCCACTACGGTCGGGGGTTCGAATCCCCCATCGGGCATGGATATTTGTGCCGTCCTTAGTTGTAGCTAGTTCATTAGTAGTTTGTAAGTTTAGGGACTGATGACCCAATAGTTATGTCCCATAAGCTCTACAAACATTTGAACATTTCGTCACTACGTTACGTTTGCTAGATCTACACTTAATTGCTAAGATTATAGCCACAGTCACGGTTTACGAGGTCGTCACTTGTGCGAAATTCAATGGCCTCTCTAACGGCGCAGTCCCAGTATCTCGACGTCTGTACCAGAATCCTAGTGCGTTCATACTCCATCGCGTGATTCTCCGACAAACAATGTTCAGCGACCGCCGACTTGTTGGGATAAATCAATCGAGTGTTCAACGCATCGATCCTCGACGGTACGCACCGTCTGTCCAATATATGACTTGCCACACTGACACGGAATCTAGTACACGCCGACCTTCTTCAAACCGAGATCATTTTTGGCGCTCCCCACCAGTGCACGAATTTTATTCGGTGGCCAAAAGACAGTTTCAACCTGGTGTTTCTTCAAAATGCGAGCGACCTTTCCCGAGAGTGCGCCGGTATATGGAATGAATGCAGTGCCTACATCCTCCTTCGTGTTTTCATCCGTTTCCACAGGCTGTGTTGTAGTGGTTGGGTGGAGAACCCGCTGAATATGCCACTCTGAGTACCCATTTTTACGGAATACAGTTCTCAGATGTTCCACTTCCTGGGGTAGACTCTGTGACGGAGATGGTGCGCGCTCTATGTACTAGAGTTTTAAGTACCCCATTCCTCTGTGTAGGGTGGTGACAGCTGTCTGCGTGTAAATACAGATCAGTGTGCGTTGTCTTCCGATACACACCATGACCCTGGGTTCCATCAGCTCTTCCCTTGACAAGACATCAAGGAACGGCAATTTACCCTCCGTTTCAGTCTCCATAGTTCCCGTTGGACACTATAGACCGGCAGTACACCCGTGGATTTTTTTATTATCAAATACGCCGGGAGAAACTCAAGAATCACTTCAATGACGCTGTTTGCGTCATGGATTCCCCCCCCCCCCACCCCCACCCTGTGGGTACCACTCAACTGCCAGATCGGCAACGTTATGTCTTGGTGCACGAATATTAAGACTCTAGTGAATCAGGTAATGCTTCGCAATTTGCCAAGTATTCATGGGAGTCGGAACACACCCTATACTCCTTCCTTAACCTGCCTGGCCACCACTTCCTCCACCTTAATGCACCTTCCTCTGTAACCATCCCCACAGCCCAGTGGACAGTACGGTGTGTTGCTAAACTGGGAGCCCGGTTTCGATTGATGTCTAGGTCTCGGATTTTCTCCGCACGGCGACTGGTGTCTTTTTCTGTCCTCATCGTTGTACCATCACCGACATGTAAATCACTAAATCGGTGTCGCCTAAAGTTTTTCATTTCTAAGCTGAACACGACTTCATTTTGGTTCTAACAGCGAAAAAGCCACACTAGCATCATCAGCATCACCACCTCGCAGTCCTCTAATGTTCAAGAAGACTGTATTCCAGCAACTCGTTCTTAATCTTGCAATCCTTTATTCCCTTTTGATTATTATTTACTTAAGCAAGGCGATTGAAATTTTGCCTAAATATGGGATGACGCCATATTTAGTCAACATTTCAGATCGCCTTCTAAAAAGTTAAAATTTTATAACATAAACAGCATTTCAAAATAGTTATTCAACAGCACAGACAAATTTCAACACCTAACACAAAGTGGTGTGTGTAAGATCAGATGCAAACTTCGTGGAAAAGTGAATATTGGTCAATCTGGCAGGGCTGTAGATATTAGATTATCAGAACATGAGACACCTGTTGTTTAAAAAAGAAAGATTCAACCGTTTCCGAACATCTGCTAACATAAAAACACACTTATGATGTAGACTGTGAAATCGTACATTTTGTAAAGAAAAGCAGAAAGGTGGAAATACTAGAAATCAATAAACATATGGCAGTGGACGCAGGTATAGTATTAAATGATCAGACTCAGTTTTCCTTTTCCGCTCTACTAAAGTAAATTTTAGTTATCAGTTTGTTAAATATACCAAATATTACCATCTCAATACTATTTCGCAATGTAACTGCCCCACCTTCCTGTCACTGCTTACTTTTAACGATAATATTCCAGCTTTCAACCACAACATCAGCCTCTTTATATACATTTTTATTTATTAATAAATGTAATTCAGTGGAATAAAAACTTAACTTTCCTGTCAACATGTGAATTTGTATAATATTTATTTAATAACATCTTTGTAAGTGGCAACCGCTCGCTCATAGAAGGATCTGTACCAAAAGATTGGAAAGTTGCACAGGTCGCACATATATTCAAGAAAGGCAGTAGGCGTAACCCACTATACTACAGGCCTATTTCATGGACGTAAAATTGCATCAGGGTTTTGGAACATATCCTGTATTAAGATATTATGAATTATCTCGAACAAAATGATCTGTTGACTCAAGGTCAACACGGATGTAGAATATATCTTTCATGTGAAACACAACTAGCTGTTTACTCACACGAAGTGCTATCGACAAGTGTTCGCAAATTGATTCCATATTTCTTGATTTCCAGAAGGCTTTTGGCACCGTACCTCACAATCGGCTTTTAATGAAATTGCGTGTTTACGAAATATACCCCCAGATTTGTGTTGGGATAGCGGACTTCCAGTCAGATAGGACACGGTTTGTAGTAAACGATGGTAAGGCATCGACTAAAACAGAGGTGATATCGGGTGTTCCACAGTGTTATTGGTCCTCTGCTGTTCCTTATCAACATAAACGATTTAGGAGAAAATCTGAGCAGATCTCTTAGGTTGTTTGCAGATGACGCCGTCATTTATCGTCTAGTAAAGTCATCTGAAGATCAAAACCAACTGCAGAACGATTTAAATAAGATATCAGTATGGTGTAAAATTGGCAATTGACTCTAAATAATGAGAAGTGTGAAGTCGTCCACATGAGTACGAAAAGAAATCCGTCAGACTTTCTTTACAAGATAAATCAATGAAATGTGAAGGCTGTAAACTCCACAAAATATGTCGTGGGAAAGGCGAACCGAAGACTGCATTTTATTGGCAGAACCCTTAAAACATGCCACAGAACTACAAAAGAAACTGCATTCACTACGCTTGTCCGTCATCCTTTAGAGTATTGCTGCCCAGAATACGATCCTTATCTAGTGAGTTTGACGGAAGACATCGAAAGAGTCCAAAGAAAGGCAAATCGTTTTGTATTGTCACGATACAGGGGAAACAGCGTCACGGAAATGATACAGGACCTGGGATGGGAATCATTACAAAAACGGCGGTTATCGCTACGACGTGGGCTTCTTGCGAAACATTCTCCTCCGAATGCGAAAATATATTGTTGACTCCCACCTATATAAGTAGAATTTGATAAAAGTGACAGACGATCTTAAGCAGGCAATGGATAGACAAGAGGCGACTATTATGTGCTTCTTAGACTTTAGCAAAGCTTTCGACACTGTGGACTTTGACATTTTACTTGCTAAACTTAGCAGCCTAAATCTTTCTCAAGGCGTGGTGCAATGGTTTCGCTCATACTTGACATCGCGTCTTCAGTGCGTCATGTCCGGCACCAAAAAGTCACAGTGGAGAAAAGTACTATCAGGCGTACCACAGGGCTCGGTATTAGGTCCACTCCTCTTTTCATTGTACGTAAATGACGTATCATCGGTCTTGACCTTTTGTAAATACCACATGTATGCCGATGATCTCCAGTTGTATTTAAGTGCAAAACCAAAAAACCTGAAGACAGCAATCGAAAATTTTAATTCTGACCTATGTGCACTATCAAAGTGGGCACAGAATATAGGATTAAAGCTCAATCCAAGTAAAACACAAGCAATTCTGGTAGGACATCCTAGGCTCATTAACCACAAATTCCGCGAATCTCAACCATCATTAATATTAAATGACACACCTATCTATTTTTCGCCCTCGGCAAAAAGTCTGGGAGTGATAATAGACGACAAACTAAATTGGGCTGAGCACACAGCCGCCGTGTGTAGGAAGGCATCAGCATCTCTTCATGCCCTACAGAGATATAAGAAGTTTTTCCTCTCGATCTCAAAAAGAAACTTATACAAACACTTGTAATTCCAATTATTGATTACAGTGATGTTATCTTGCAAGGTCTTTCTTGGGAAAGCTCAAGACGTCTGGAACTAATCATGAATGCCTGCGTTCGATATATATGTAACATCCGTCTCTTTGATCACATTTCACCATCTTATATGCAACTATCCTGGCTCCGTGCTGACAAGCGCAGAGATTTTCATACACTCTGTTTCCTCTACTCTCTTATCAACGTACACTGTCCCTCATATCTTTCCTCGACCTTAACACTCTTATCTGATCAGCATAACAGAACTACTCGTTCGTGTCAGAGCAAAACCCTTTCTGTCCCTATCCATCACTCAGCCGGTTTCTCAAAATCCTTTTCAGTAGCAGGAACGAGGCTCTGGAACAATCTACCTCAGTATATCAGAGAACTGAAAAACACTGCCAGCTTCAAACGACAGTTAATGGATTATCTACTGAAGCAATAATTACGCCAGTCTTTAATACCCTACGGTCCAGGTACGTCACATCCATTCCTCCTCCCAGATATTCTCTTACTGCCATTGCTCTCGCCAGGTACAGCTTTCTTAACTTCCTTTTGTCAGAATTCGCCTTGCCTTAACCAGTCTCGATTCAAAAGTACATCCTGTATCTGCTAATATCAATGTTGTTACACCAACAGCAGCAGAAGGTGTCTCAGTGGTACTACTAGTATTAATCCTATTAGAATTAAGTCAATACCTTTTATTTTACATCCTTTTGCATGTAGTTAACTTGTATAAATTATGTTATTAATTGCTTATCTGTAAAAATCATTGGTATGTTATAGGTAACTCAAATGTAAAAAAATTCTGTATGTGTAAAACCCTGGTCCGATGTAAGAGAGGGCCTGATGGCCCTAATCTGATCAGGCTAAATAAACAAATAAATAAATAAATAAATAAATAGAATTATCAGAATAAAATACGAGTTCATTGTTCGAACTGAGAGATTCGGATGTTCTTTCTTCCCGCGCGCTATTTGAGAATGGAACAGGAGGTGAACAGTGTAAAGGTTGTTCGATGAACCCTCTGCCAGGCACTTAAATGTGATTTGCAGAGTATCCCATGTAGATGTAGATATCTGTGAAGAAATGTTACCGAGATTCAGTTGTTACTTGATAATGGCCTAAGAAGCCGAACGCCGGTTTGTACCCAAATAAATAATTTTGCAGAACATCAGGAATTTTTTCCTTTCTCACAATGTTCACCCATTTTTTAATTTCCTCTTGCAGTTACCTTTTATTTCCCTCATTACTATTTGATGCACACATTAAAGTGTAGAAGCGAATGACTGACTGCCTGTCTTTCCCTTTTTTAACCGTATGCGCTCAGTCTTGATAATCCCTCTGTATTACTTAACCATCAAAGTCTTGAAGTTTTCCTGTAACTCTGTTTGTTCTTCGTTGATGTATGGATTGAAGACCGGAAGCGAATTACTGTATGACTAGTTTTCCTCTTTTAAATCCGAGCAGACTTTTTCCCTACAGTTTTGTTATCCCACCTTAATTACTGTACCCTTAATTTTTATTCTGCTCTCGTAATCCCCACGTATTTTTATGATTCATTGTTGGATGTATGGATTGAACTGCAGAGGCGGATGTCTGTATGACTCTCTTTTCCACTGTTAATCAGTTGTTTTCCGTGTTCGGTCTTGAAGTCCTATTACAACCTCTTCAAAATTGAACCCGTAAGTTTTATTCCGTTCTTGAAGTTTTATTGTATTTTTGTCATTACTTCTTGGTCTTGTATATTGAAGAATAGAGGCGAATGACTGCAAACCAAACTTTCCCAATTTCAATCCATGCAGATCGTTGTTGGACTTCCAGATATATTATTCCTTTGCTATTATTGTACCCTCAATTATTAGCCTGGTATGGACGATTTTTTGTATTTTGATCATTATTCTTCCATGTATACATTGAAGTGTAGAGGATGATAAATAGATACCTGTCTCCCCCCCCCCCCTCCCCATCCTTTTAATCCCAGGAGTTCTTTCTTCAACTTGCAGGCCTATCTTTTCCTCTTAATTAGTCCAACTTCCATTGTTATCTCACTCCTTAAGTTCATTTTAATTGTAGAATTACTGTGTTTCCAGTTCTTTCTTGGAGTTTCACTCATATTATTCTCACTTGATTAACGATCCATTATTTTTGACGCAGTATTGCTCTTTTATTTTATTTCTGACATTACGCCTTCCACGTATATATCGAAGGGGTAAATCACCGTATGACACCCTTTCCCTCTTTCAATCCAAGACGTTTCTTCTTGTTCTTACATTCTTAATAATACCTCTTTATTATTTTTTCCGTTCTTGCAGTTTCGTTGCATTTCTATCACTTCCACATCAATGTATGGTGTGAAGAGTAGATTTCCCTTTGAATTAGGGCTGGTATATCTAGAACTTTAAGTCTCATTACGCCATATTGATTAAAAACCCTAAATATGTATTCCACTCTTGAAGTTTGAAGTTGCTGTTGTCTGAAATGACGTCCAGGTCGTGGAAATTACACTTTGGGACACTCCAAGAGGTGCAGTCACCTCCATTTGTGTCTATCCAGCTTCTAACCTTTCTATACCTCTCCATGCCATAGGTTCTGTTAAGTCACATAGGTGTTGCATTATACTAGCTGCTCACTGCACTATCTTAACAGAACTGCTCGTGTAAACCATATGGCAAATTAAACACTATTCAACACCAATGCCCTTTGTAGTAAGTTTCTGTTATTGCGAATATCTCGGTTGACTTAATGTTGTCTACAGTCCGTAGAACCGACATATAGACGTCGATCCATTTTAGTTCATTCTTGCGATACAGTACCGGTAGTTCAGAAACTAGACATCTCAACTGTTCCTCTAATTGTTTGGCCACTTCAGTTATCAAGCTATGTGTTCTCTTGTCCACTAGTCACATGTTTGTAGCACACTTCTCAGATTACGTGGCTGCACACATTGCATGTAGCTATTCATGTTGTCTCCTGAAAACACTTAATGCTTTTGTTCCTGAAGATTTCACAAGATATTTACTTAAGCAATGTGATGTCTACTTCGGGTCCATTAATAGAGCTACTTTGATAAAGTAGTAAAATATCTAGGCACACAATATCTCCAAGAAACTCCCATATCACCTTTTGCTTCATTCCGTGACAAAAAATTCAACTCTATACGTGTGCAGTAACAAGCAAACAATATGTGTTTCATTACAAGAAAGGACAAATCATGTTTTTTCGTAAATCTATGGGAATTAACTACTGCAGTTATCAGTCTCTATGCTTACAGACTAATTAAACGAACCTTAGAACACGCGGGATGGTGTGGCCTCCCTCGGGCATTGGTGTAATAGTTGTCCTTAGCATAAGTTAGTTTAAGTAGTTTGTAAGCCTAGGGACTGATAAACAGTGTAGCTAAGTCCCATAATCTTACAAACGCTTGAACATTGGAAAACACACACACACACACACACACACACACACACACACACACACACACACACACACACACACGGTGGGGAGTCACCGAGCGCTATGCAGAAAGGCGTCTTAGATTGCTCGGCCATTCCACCGCTGCGGACAAATCATGATACAAAAATACTGAAGGAGCGACGACACGTAAAAATATGTATATCACCATTGATGCGGATATGGTAAATGTGACAGGCACATATACTCCCACAGTATGTTACGTTCAAGCAGTTGGGTACGAGAGGACGTTGGATTTGGTCATTTTAGTAGTCAATGGCGAGTTAGGAATTATACTAAGAACTAACGAAACCAAATACTTTCACATAGTACTGTGAGCTAACGATAATGCCAGATGTTGAACATAAAAGTCTTGAGAAAAGTACTGAGGACAGAGGAAAATGATGAGTACTGAATGTAAAAGTATTCAAACACGTTTATTTTTAACAAAGTGCAACGCATTAAAGTCGTATGGGGCAACAGGTAGTTGTGTTGGCGGTCATTGGCGTTGCTTCTTATGTAGTTACCCATAAAGTTTTTACTGGCTCTTTACTACGTCTCATTGTCGTCAAATTTTGGGCTGTGGCTTTAAACTGTAAAGAAAATTTATATTTTCTGTATAGATTGTAAGGTAGTTTCAAGAAAGCAGTTTGTTTTGCTGATAAGAGCGGTTGAGTTATAATTTTTCTTTCATCAATTTCTCACACGCTGATGTGCTTGGAAAATCGGTTGTCATTTTCTACTTTACTAAATCCATTTGTTTGTGGACTTTGGTTAACTTCTCTGAGGTGTGTACGAACGTAGGCTTTCGCGGTCATTATTGTTAACGTCAAAATTCTTCTGAGCTATCTGCCGCGTCATAATAATAAAATATTTCCAACGTTTCGGATCCGTTGCAGGAGCCTTCCTCAGGGAATAGTGACTCTAAGGTGTACATGACAAGTTTATTGTGTAGCGTCCTCATGAGGCAGAATGTTAGAGTACCTCCTCGGACATGGGTGTTGTCCTTAGCGTAAGTTACTTTAAGTTAGTGTAAGTAGTTTGAAAGCTTAGGGAAGACCAACGTATTTAAGTCCCTTAGTTTTACAAACATTTGAACATTTGGAGAATGTTCATAGTATCTAATGGACAGGATTGTTACTAGAATACATTTTGTGGAATTGCCGGAAGAATTCTAGTTATTTTGACAACCACAGTCGTAACGATCTTCTAAACAAACTGCAATGTAAGAATACAGACTAGAAGGGCTGCACGGAATTCCCACCTAAATAATGGCAAGTCACTTGATCTTAACGACTATACATCGTCACACTGACTATTCTGATCGAAAGGAATGCAATACCATTCGTAGGCAATAAAATTTAATTTCGCTAAACCTCACACGGATTGTAGGTGAAAACAACAAAAAGTTTTAACTGTTCATTCTCAGAAGGCAGTAAAATAGTTGCTGTTTAGTCGTCCTGTACACTCTGATTTCAGAAAAATTGTAGCTATAACAAATCAAACACAAGAGTATCAAAAGATTACCACCATTCACTGTTCAGTAAAAATTACATTCTGCAGTCTTTGTCAGTCTCAACATAGCCGAGCATATGAAAGTGTTTCCATTGTTGTTATGTAACCATTGTCTTATATATAAATATAGGAGGGCGACAGTACAATTTCAATTAAACCGTCAGCTGTCCGCCACAGCCAGAAGAAAAGTATTACTCGAATTAATAACTCTGTTTGTCCGCGTAAATTGTTCGTTGGCGTTTCGCAGGGAAAGCGACAGATTTAATGTAAATTCGTGACCGAAGGCGGTATTTCAAACAATCGTGACAATTAATTTCGCGAATTTCTCTACTGTGATTTAATTGACTTTTACTACCAAGAACCTTTTAAATAACTGATATTGTTAAACGTACAATGCTGAACTGGTAATGACGTTTACGTGGGCAGGGTCAGAGGTAATTCACGTCCTCGTAATAGAAATAATCTTTGCTTCGAGATACACCATTCTTCTGTCAGATTACGAGATCCTTTCATAAAAATCCACAAAATTTTTAATTTCCCGCCCATGGAGTTTACGAGTGTTTGAATCCACACACACACACACACACACACACACACACACACACACACACACACCTTTGTCGAATGGTTAACTGCCGGGAGTTTCATTATTGTATGACTGTTATTTTTTATTGTGTTCTGTTTCAAGTAGAATGTTGAGTCGCACAGTTTCCGAATTTCAAGATAACAGATTCAGAGGAGCAATGCATCCCTTGAAGAGATTCAACAAACGATTCAGGAAGCATACGAGTTCTTAAGACATACCGCGTTTTGCGAATGGTTCAATCTGTTGAAAAATGATCGGACGGTAGTTAAAGATGATCCTCATTCAAGACGCCCTTGGACGTCTACCGATAATGCTCTCGTCAGTGATGCGTGTCACAGGAAGTCACAGTTAATCAATGGCACTGTCAGGACGTGATGCGACGCCTTCGACAAAGATTGCGAAGGAAACGGCCTGAAATGTAACGAGACAGTTTATGGCTCTTGCATCACGATAAGGCATCCGCTGATTCATCGCTGTTGGTTGGTGTCTATTGAACTACAAACAAAAATTTTACCAAAAATAAAATACTTAAAAACTTTTCCAAAACAAATTAATATGCACTAAGAAGTAAAAACAAAATCAAAAATTAGAAAAAAATAAATAAAAAATAAATTAATGAAATAAAATAAATAATTGAGTATTCTTCTACAACTTAATAATCAACTTACTTTTCCACTCATCAATATCTAAGTACGATCTACGTGTTTACCATGCAAGAAGATAGGTATCTTTCTGCCCACATTAAATCTAACTCCGTACATACCTATGAATAAAAAACAATGATCAAAATATTTTTCAAAGTTATCCTAAGTAAAATGAAAAGAAAATATTAGACTACTTAAACGCCAGTCAATTTATTACGATAATATAGTTACAATTGTTGTTATTTTTGGAGTTGGTGTCAGCCGAGAAAACATCCGATCCGACTTCGCTCTCAATATTCTCGTATTATATTTGCTATGTATACGGTAGTGCTGCCTTGGCTGACTCCGACTCAAAAAATAACAGTAATTGTAACTACATTATATTATCGTAATTACTTCATTGACATTTAAGTATTCTAATATTTTACATTTCATTTTACTTGGGAAAATCTAAAAAAATATTTTTATCATTGTTTCTTATTAAGAATTATGTGTTGAGTTAGATTTAAAATGGGTAGGTACCTACCTATCTTCTTGCGTGGTAAACTCTTAGATCTTAGCTACATATTGATGAGTAGGAGACCTACTAAACGTGCTGCTCATATGAGACAGCGCTGTGTAAATGAAACAAACGAAGTCAGTGAGAAAAGCCTATCGCAAAAGGGACCTTTCAAAAATTAGGCTTTACATGAAAGAAGTTTTGAATCCCATAATCAGAACCTAACAAAACTCTCGTCAAACTACTCTTTAAGTACATCCTTTCCAATAAAAAAAGAATAATCGAAATCGGTTGGCCTGATATTGAGTTATTCGTCCATTTACTTAATGCATATTTAAGATTTATATGGTTTTCTTATGGACGCTATTGTCAGAACTGGACCAAATTGAAATGGAACCACACGGGAAGCACCAGCTTTCAAATGAAAAAAGAATAATGAAGATCGGTTCAAACAGTCGAATATTCTGAGGTAACAAACATACAGTGTAACTGAGAACACCCTTCTTTTTGTTAGGAAAGCAAATCTTTATGATGCCTCATACTCCGTTCTCTCCAGACCTGGAAACTGCGTTAGCTAAAACGGCGTTGGGAGCGGTGTATCAATTGAGGAGACTATTTCGCAGGGAACCAAACACTAGAGCTTTCCAAACTTTTCCCCTTTTCAACACGCCTCTAATACATACAGTTGAAGGCGACACCCTGTCGCTGGGATATTCATACTGACAGATGGTACTCTACAGCACTAAAATATTACGGGGTACTCTGCTGTTATCGGATGTATTTCTTATTAAAACCGAACGTTTCGTTCCTCAACTGCACAATACTATTTCAAGTTTCAAGGGGGTAGGGGGTGGGGGTCGTGGCTTCTATGGTTTTCCGAATCACATGTAGGCTCACTACTGACCTACTGACTGCAGCCAAATTCCGTTTTCGCAACTGTAGAAACGAAAAGACCAGTAAATCTGTTGCTGAGGAACGCGCTATTCAGCCAGGAGACCATCATACTCAATTTGATAAAACAAAGATTATGTCATCCATAATCGAGTCCCATGAAAGGCGATGTAAATTGTTAATACCCCAAGAATTCAGTAGGATGGAGGACCCCGTGAAACTGAATGACATCCGGAGTCCGGTGCTGAAGATGGGACAATAGCAACAGTGGACCACACAAACTAACAACAGCGTATTTTCGAAACACATCTCGTCACAAATCTACGCGGCACACGCGGAAACGAAATTTGCTTGCAGTCAATAGCGACCTAGGGTGTGACTGAGACACCCAAGAAGCGTCGATCTCCCCTGAAAATGTCCTCCACAGATGGGGACGAAACGTTCTGATTTAATAATTAATCTAACCGACAACTATAAAACCTCGGAAATATTTTAGTGATTTTTAACATTTCCTCCCGTGAGAGTTTACACTTTATAAATGATACTTCCAATATATATTGGTTTTTGTGATTTATATCTAGGTACAGTGGACACTTGACGAAAAGAGCGGCCGCGGTGGAGTGGCCGAGCGGTCTAAAGCACCTTGCTGCGGAGCGCGCGGTTGCTCGCCGTGGAGGTTCGAGTCCTCCCTGGGGCATGGGTGTGTGTATGTTTGTCCGTAGGTTAGTTTACCTAGGTTTAAGTAGTTTGTAAGCTACGGACTGATGACCACGCAGTTTGGTCCGATAGATTTACAAACATTTGAACTTTTTTTTTTTTTTTTTTTTTTTTTTTTTTTTGGAAAGAGCGATGTTTTGTAATTTTTTTCACAAATTTATACTTGTTTCACATTCTGATGTTACTGATCTTGCGACACCTTTCATGTGGCTACTCGACACCCACGAGTATTGCGAATCCAATGTGGAGAGTTGTGCCATACACAGTGCGTAAAAGATTAGTATAGAAAAATTTTGTAGGCAAAGTTCTGGAATATTTTGTACTTACAATATTCTACACGGTGCGTCTGATAAGTTCGGTTAATGGGCTCAGGAAATATAAGAAATAATAATTACAAATAAAATACCTTTATTGATCTTCAGAGTAAAATGCCATTGGCTACAATACATTTCTGACGTCGTTTCAACAGCTGTTGGAAACTGTCAACCAAAGCTTCTTGTGGAATCGCTCCAAGCACTGAGGTCACGCGTTCTTGGATCTCCAAAACCGTTTCAACTGTCTCTGCTGATATTCGACTCGTCTGATATCGTTTCCAAAGACAACCGCTGACAATCGCAAGCATCCGTTACTCTCGTTCAATGTTGTCAGGATCTGTGATTGTAGACGGTCGATCCGAATGTGGCTCATCATCCTCAACACCTTCCTTTCCGTCCTTCGATCGTGGTCGAAGTTTCTGTCTCTAAAACGTTTAAAAAACGCAAGCATACACTTTGTACTCACTGCTCCAACACAATACAGTTGCACTGACATCCCATGGCTCTCAGTTGCCATTTTTACTAATCTTAAACAAAACTTGATGTAAACGCGTTGCTTCATTTTGCACGCCATGTTGCATTGATACGGTATACTAATCCTGTAAGCCGGGTCGCAGCTTGTACCACCGCTTCACTGCAGTGCTTTTGACGATGGGGGCAAGGGGCTTGTTAACATGTCCCTCACAATGCGTGGGCACCTCAACCTCGACAGCGCGGTTTGTAAAATTTGGGACCATTCACCGAACTTTCCAGACATAGCTTGTATATAGGAAAATGAACATTAATAAACTGGAAACACGTCACTAAATTACATGACGCTCTCATATAAATTATGATCATCAGTAGAACACAATATAGCCTAACGTTAGCACGATAGGCACGATATAAGCATAATAAAGTTTGTAAAACTATTTCCACTCCATTCTGGTGGCTGGTACAGCAACTGGATATGAATATATCTCAAAAGTGAGTCTCAGTTGCAAAACTGTTTCTTTATTTCACTGACGCGTTTCGTCCTTTTAAGGCATCATCATATTATGTAACAGCTCACCATACATTTACATTATCTGATGATGCCTCAAAAGGACGAAAGTGAAATAGAGAAACAATTTTGTAACTCAGACTGATTTTTGAGATATAATAATTTGTGAATTATTGTCTTGCAGGCTTTATGTTCAGTCTTTCATTTATTTTCTAAATTCGTTCATTCAGTCTTACTAGTAATTGCCAGTGGTGTCACTAATTTAATATGTGGTTAGCGGTATTATTCATGTTATCTTGGTGCAAGGAAGTCATTTTATTTCAGGTGACAGCGAAAATTTTGTGTGTTCGGAAAAATTCTGTCCATATGTTTATCTGCAAAACTTGTTATTCGGCAAGCGCTTCCATGGCCATCCATGTCGTGGCGCCGTTCTTGTGACGTTCTAGGAAGTGTGTGAGGGTTCGAATATGAAGGTAATTTTCTGTATTTTATTTTATTTCATACGTTACTGGCATATTTTGGTGCATGAGTGAGTGCCAGTTTTATCTTTAGTTAGAAACGGCTTGCCACCTTTCCGACAGTAAGAGCCGTTGTCGGTGCCCACAACAGAAACGCACCATATGGCGTTGGATGTGAAGGTGGGGGTAGCGAAAGTGCCACAACGCTGTATCGTGGGAGTGTTCGTTGCGGCCACCGCGCCTCTAAGCCGGGCAAGTACGAAGAATATGGTGCGAATCTAACACATTTAATTTGTTCAAAATGTTCAAATGTTTGTAGAGCTTATGGGACTTAACTACGGGGTCGTCAGTCCACAAACTTACAAACATGACCTAGCTACAACTAAGGACGGCACAAATATCCATGCCCGAGGGAGGATTCGAACCCCCGACCGTAGTGGCCGTGCAGACCGTGACTGAAGAGCCTCAGTCCCCTCGGCCACCGCGGCCGGCTTTAATTTGTTAATGTCTTTTATTTTAACAATGCTTTAGTGGCATACAGACCTTAGTAGTAGACTAGGGGTCAACAGTAAACGGTGCTGATCATTTCATATTCTTTAATAATGTTCACATAGACAAATAAATGAATTACAATACGTTTAACGAACATTCGCCAATGCATCAGAAGAGGTACTTTCGAAGTTTATAGGAGGTCTCCGCTGCGCTCCGCGGAAGTTAGTCGGCACTGGGACTTAATCCGTACCTGTCTCATAGCAACTATGTTCTCAGTATTAGCCGTGAAATTATAATTGTAAATTTTAAAGTGACTAATCAGTCTTTTATTATGGTATGGCTAGTAAAAATCCCCTTGATTGGCATTCCAGATTTTATTCAGATGAAATACCTACCCATAAAGAAATGTTTGTAATCTATACGACTCAACTGCTGGGTTATTAGTCCGTAGCTTACACACTACTTAACACTAGAAGGACCGAGGGGCCAAATTGGCCCCTGTAACGATTTTTCCCTTGTGTCCTGAGCAAACCGTTAACTGATTTGAGTTGACATTTTGTGACTTTTCATCATTCATATAAACTATTGTGTACCCTCTTTTAGAGTGTTCTACTTTTATTAGATTCCGAAATATTAAGATTACTACCTAGAAGGACCGCAGGGCCAATTTGGCCCCTCTTAGCGTTTCTCTGTATTTTCAGCATTTTGCCTTGTAATAATGTGTAGCAAATAAAACCATCTGTTTTAGCTTTGTTGTTTCAATAAGCGACAACAATGCAATACATTCCAGCACTGATTGTTGGACTGTTGAAGCAATACTCTCGATTATTGTCTGTCATTGTATCTGATAGTCGTCCCTGCAAACATGACCTATAAATTCAAGAAAGGTCTAACGGACGCAGAAATACTAGAAGAACTAAGAAAAATAGAAGATGAAAGCTCAGGTGAAGAATTTGAGGTTTCTGATAGCGATAGCGATCAGGACAGTGAAGAACGTATGGTAGTTTCAGTGTCTGCAGATGAAGGAAGTGATTCTTCTAACGAAAGTGTTAGTTTTCTAACCAGTTTGGAACAAAATGAAGCTTCTACAGCTAGTCTCCCTTCTAGTGTCCGAAATCCTAACTCTGTAAGATCAACAACCCAGAAAAAGGCTTCTTCTTCTGGAAGTGAAGAGAAAAAAGAAACAGCAAAAGATGGAACTGTCTGGAAAGTTGTACCAGTGGGCTCTAACCCAGGTCAGTAATATGTCTGGTCTTTAGATAGAGTTATACATGGTAAAATTGAAATAAACACTAGTTAAATACAAAATATGTATGATAAATAACAGTAACAACAAGTTGATATAGCTTTGCATAATATAACTAGATTTGATAGCATATAAGAACAAATATATATGTATAATACTATTACAATACACATTACAAAAATATAATTCTTCTGTACATTTTCAGGTCGTCTGCAAAATTGTAACATTCTGCGAGAGAGTCCAGGACCAACATCATATGCTAAAAGGAACATTCAAAATGGGAAACTCCTTAGTGCTTGGCGGCTTATTTTCAGTGCCTCCATGATGCGCCACATCAAGCTTTGCACTGAAACTGAGGCTCGTCGTCGAACACAAGACGATTCCTGGACAGTAGACATTGAAGAATTGGATGCCTTTGTCGCCATAATGTATGCAAGAGGGGTGTATGGGGCAAAGAATTTTCCTCTGAAAGGTCTTTGGTCAACAGTATGGGGTCCTCCGTTTTTCAGACAAACTATGGGGCGCAATAGATTTGTTGAAATACTGAAGTATGTTAGGTTTGACATAAAGTCCACTAGATCTGAACGTCTCAAGACTGACAAATTTGCTCTTGCCTCAGCTATTTGGAATTCTTTCATTGAAAACAGTAGGTCATGCTATAAAGCAGAACCTTACGTTACAATTGATGAACAACTTTTGCCCTCGAAAACAAGATGCCCTTTCACACAATACATTGCTAGCAAGCCAGACAAGTTTGGTATAAAATTGTGGTTACTTGTATGTGTTTCTAGTAAATACATACTGAATGGATTCCCGTACACTGGTGCCGATCCCCTTCGACCAGCTGACCAAAGCATAGGTGAAAACGTCGTTCTTAGGCTTATGGAACCATAGCTAGGCAAAGGTGTGAATATTACTACTGATAGCTACTTTACTTCGCTAAAACTTGCAAGCAGGGCAGCAGGGCAGCATCCACAACTTTAGTAGGTACACTGAACCGTAATCGAAGGGAGGTGCCTCCTACAGCAAAGACACGAAAACAACCACTCCACTCGACTGTTGTGTATAAAAATGATGATGGTACAACCCTAACAGTTTATCAAGGGAAAACAAATAAAAATGTCTTATTATTGAGTTCACTTCACTCTCATGTATCTGTGTCTGAAAGTCAGAAGAGGACTCCTGAAACAGTGCAATTTTATAATGAAACAAAATTTGGGGTCGACGTTGTGGATCAAATGGCAAGAATGTACTCCACAAAAGCTGGGTCAAGACGTTGGCCAATGCATATATTCTACAATATTCTTGATTTGGCTGCCATAAATTCATGGGTATTGTATAAGGAAGTGACTGGTGAGCGAATTAGTAGACGGGAGTATACTCTGGATTTGTGTGAGGAGCTTCGAGCGCCATATACGGAAGCAAGAAATAAAACGTCAGATCGAGATGATGCAGACAATAAAGGTGGACCACAGAAGGCAACAAAGAGAGAGAAGTGTAAAATTCGTACCTCATGCAAAGGAAATCACACAGCTACTGTTTGTTCAGGTTGTGAGAAAGCAGTGTGTGGGAAATGTGAGAAGAAAAGACGAGTGTGGTGTGACAAGTGCAGCAACGAACAGCAGTGAGTTCTTGTGGAGAGTGTTTGTGTAAATCAATTGTTGTGAAATATATATTTAAAGCATTTATTCTATTAATACTGAATGTATGTGAAATCTTCTTCACTATTTAGACATTCATGCAGAAAACAATTCTAAAATTTGTAAGTTGGAGTAGATAAATTTTTCTAGATTTTGGTTACAAGACAGTAAGTGTCGTCCATATATTGCACAAATTCATGTAAATTATACTCAATAAAAGTGTATATGAAGATTACATTGCATTATTTTTCACAATCTGGCCATATAAGAAATAAAACTGCATGGGGCCAATTTGGCCCCAGCGGTCCTTGTAGGTAGTAGCCTGCATGCGGTCCTTCTAGTGTTAAACTGAGGTAAATTAACCTAAGGACAAACACCCATGCCCGAGGAGAAACTCGAAACCCCAACGGCGAACGGTAGCGCGCACAGCAGCATGGCGCTTCAATGCGCACGGCGAATCCGCCGCGGCTACCCGTGACGACTTAATATCTCAGCTCTTTTAATAGCACTTCCATCAGTACTCCAGTGTGCTGCCTGTCTGCGAAGGGATTACGTCATCGAGAGCATTTACTACAAAACAGGTAGGAGGAACGCCTATACGTCGGCGCACAAGTCTGACTCAAAGGTAGGTCAGCTAAACTTGCAAATCGCAGATGGACAGTGTGGGCCTGTAAGTCCGCGCGGACCCAACACCGTCTTCTACGAACTACGCCTACTCATTCAAGACTGGTTTAGTCCACTAGTAGGGGGTTCTTGCAAGTGGAATACTTCAAAGAGAATTCGGCGTAAGCCGACAACGTAGCTTGCTACCAGTAACGAGCGTCAAAGTGGGGGCTGGTTTCGCAGATTTGACTGTCGGTGGACATGGAGTACACAAAGCAGCACTTTTAGTCCCATGGGATGAGTTAAGAGAAAGACCTTCGTATTCCCTCACTTTGCCGTTGAGATGGATCAGTGCACCTCCCGGAAAGCACACGAATATCATTTTAGAGATTAGTGTGACTCTCGACAGAGAGCGAGAAACAATGTATTTTACAACACAAATCCTATAGGGGCTGTGCTAACCGTTCCTGTATAATTCTCCTTCCTCCTCCATGTTGCCATGGATGACGCACAACACTCTGCGTTTGTACCGCAATAACTGTGTACGTGAGGGTTGCAGTTACTCTCCACTGCACTGTGTGAAGAGTATAAATTCAAAAGTTCACCAACCTGACGTCTTCTAAAGCTGTCTTCCCCATGCAGATGCTAGCGCACAGCTTGGAGTTCTTGAAGTGAGGCTGATATTATGAAGCTGTTGGCAGGAACTAATCTAACTAGGGAATAATACTGAAATTTTGGGATCCCAGCTAATTTATTTAATGAATGTAGAAAACTAGCAAACCGCATATACTCTCCTGGCCATTAAAATTGCTACACCACGAAGATGATGTGCTACAGACGCAAATTTTAAGCGACAGGAAGAAGATGCTGTGTTATGCAAATGATTAGCTTTTCAGAGCATTCACACAAGGTTTGCACCGTTGGCGACACCTACAACTGCTAAAATGAGGTAAGTTTCCAACCGATATACACAAACAGCAGTTGACCGGCGTTGCCTGGTGAAACGTTGTTCTGATGCGTCGTGTAAGGAGGAGAAATGCGAACCATCACGTTTCCGACTTTGATAAAGATCGGATTGTAGCGTATCGCAATTGCGGTTTATCGTATCGCGACATTGCTGCTCGCGTTGGTCGCGATCCTATGACTGTTAGCAGAATATGGGATCGGTGGGTTCAAGAGGGCAATACGGAATGCCGTGCTGGATCCCAACGGCCTCGTATCACTAACAGTCGAGATAGTAGTCATCTTATCCGCATAGTTGTAACGGATCGTGCAGCCACGTCTCGATTCCTGAGTCAAGAGATGGAGACGTTTACAAGATAACAACCATCTGCACGAATAGTTCGACGACGTTTGCAGCAGCTTGGAATATCAGCTCAGAGACCATGGCTGCTGTTACCCTTGACGCTGCGTCATAGACAGGAGCGCCTACGATGGTGTACGCAACGACGAACCTGGGTGAACAAATGGCAATACGTCATGTTTTCGGATGAATCCAGGTTCTGTTTACAGCATCATGATGGTCGCATCCGTGTTTGGCGACATCGCGGTGAACGCACATTGGAAGCGTGTATTCGTCATCGCCATACTGGCGTATCACCGGCGTGATGGTATGGGGTGCCAATGTTTACATGTCTCGGTCACCTCTTGTTCGCATCCACGGCACTTCGAACAGATTTAAGATGTGTTACGACCCGTGGCTGTAACGTTCACTCGATCCATGCCAGACCCTACATTTCAGCAGGATAATGCACGACCGAATGTTGCAGGTGGCCGAGGAACTGGTTCGTCACAATACGCCAGTCACTACTCTTGATAAACTGTGGTATCGTGTTGAAGCTGGATGTGCATTTGTACCTGTACACGTCATCCAAGCTCTGTTTGACTCAATGCCCAGGCGTAGTAAGGCCTTTATTGCGGCCGGAGGTGGTTGTCCTGGGTACTGATTTCTCAGAATCTATGCACCCAAATTGCTTGAAAATGTAATCACATGGCAGTTCTAGTATAATATATCTGTCCAATAAATACCCGTTTATCATCTGCATTTATTCTTGGTGTAGCAATTTTAAGGGCCAGTCGTGTAAAGATACACTCGATACACATTGCCTTAACTGGAAGTTCATTATTATGTCGTTTAGCATTGTCCCAAAGTAATGACCGCCTATTTACACGAGAGCTATATGTTACTCATGCGAGTACGTGTTCTGGACTGAAGTGTAGGGGCTCGATGCAAGGCTGCCTTCGCTTCGAAATTTGGCACACAAACATGGCTGCCGTGCATCGTCCGCCTTATATTGTTTTGTTTATTAATTTTGCCAGTTAACATACGTTATCTAGTCAGGACATAGGATGGCCTTAAGAGGTTTCCTGAGTTTGACATGGAATAAATAATTAGTTTATTAAATATGGAATACACGCGATTTGGCGCGTGACCGCACGTACTACAGCCAATCGGCGTTCACTGCCTGCCGCTCGGGGACATCCCTAGAATTCGAGGGAACTTGCCAGCAGTCTTTCCCATGAGAACCCCACATATTGTACAACCTGTCGTGGTTCTCAGCAGCTTTCACCAACTGTCCAATACCGGGTTTTAGCTCGCTGTGCTGGAAAGAAACTCAGATCTGATATGATTTCTGTAAGACAGAAGTATTATAACTTACACTAAGGACATCACACACACACACACACACACACACACACACACACACACACACACACACACACACACGCACGCATCCCCTAGGAAGGACTCGAACCTCTGACAGGAGCAGCCGCATTATCTGTGGCATGACGCCTTAGAACATGCCGCCATTCTCGCTCCCCTTATAAATATAGCCCAACTAATTTGCAACAGACACGTGCTGATGGATGAGGAAGCACTTTTTTGTAGAGGCGTGATAAAAAAACTTTGATGAAGAAAAACTTATATGTTAACCATTACCCAGAACATAAACGACAAAGTTGATATTTAACTGTCCAAACTGGAATCCACTAGCTCCATATATATAATTTTTTTGTTTGATGGCGCACATTTATTATGACCTGTCAGAAAGTGCGTAACAAGCCGTATTAATTTAAGACTCAGCTGATCTATTGTGTGTGGTTGCATGCTGCACACCAAGTTGTTGAGGTAACCACAACAGAAAAAGGTAAGTGAAATTCAATAGGTCAACATAGAGGCTCCTCATCCGGACCCAGTGTAACATTATTCAAATATGCATGGACATCTATATGAGTGAGGGTAGAGCACCATCTTGTTGGATGAAGGAAATGGATCGTCACCAAACAAAGCCCGAATGAATGGTAAAATTAATGTCTCAGGCACCTTCAAGTAACTCCTTCCTTTACTTGTACCCTCGTAATAGGAAATTCCAGTCAGTTCCCTTGATTACATTATGTTCTCGAGCGTTGATCAACTTGAAAATGCGGTTTTTTCGGATCCCACTTCGCCTGTTTACCATACCATTTAATTTACATTGTATCTCATCAGACTATATCACATGTGAAACAAAAATTCAATCGTATGAATGCATAGTTTCGCGGCGAGTTATGCTGATAAAATTCTTTCGGACTTCCAGCGGCTGAAAGGCCGAGAGAATTTTATCTGCAAAACTTTAATCATTTAAAACCTGTGCAAAGTACCATTCACGAAAATGGTCTTCTACCACGTCCTTTCTCGTTCAATGTATCTAACATTCGTGGAATGTAAATTTATTATATTTCTCTGGGAAATACTGTCTACGCTATCCCAACTCTGACCTGTTTCACGTGCACATTGTGATGTCGATTTCTGTGGTGACGATGTGACTCAACCTAACTTTGCAATAGATAAGGCCTAATGTGTTTTGCCGTACTAATCATTCCTAATGCATATCCATTATTGTTCCATCAGTTTGAAACCGACCACGAATTCGAGCAGTGCTTAAGCATGTTGGCGGCCCCAATTCACGTTGTTGCCTCGCGTAGCGTTGCAATTCACTAACATACTCGACCAGCCAATACCATTTCAAAATGGTTTTCTGCTGATTGAGATTCACACGTACTTGCGCCGTGGCCTCATTTTTCCTACTAAAGCACTAGTCCCATTAGTCGTAGAGCACTTCGAAACAGTAGTGCCAGCTGTTAATATCAACTCTTACAACTTAAGCCTAGTGCCGATGCGATGTCACAAGGAAAAGACGCCTACTTGCCATCGCCGAATTCGTCAAAATTAATAGTACATGTAGCGTGTGCTGAGACACGAAAGTGCATCAAGTGGGAACTCAAGATGGCTAAGCGTTTAGGAAATAAAAGGAAGGTTGATACGGATCTATCGCGATATGCATCTTATTAACTGCCCCTGTGACACCTTGTTTTGAAAGCGGTGTTTGGCTCAGCGGACGCAGTTTATCGACTGTGACTGAACGTCGCTGCTACAGCCCACCAGCAACAGCCAAATGGGTAATGAACCGCTTTTTTTGGCCGGGCACCGTTGTGGTGTCCTAGCCACCAAGGCAAGGTTGGCACCACACAACGGAAGAAGAAGTGAGAGACGGTCGCTGCCAGCGGCCCCGAATGAGATCGCAAGGTGGCCGCCACGCCCTCCTGAAGTTCGCAGCGCCACCGCCAACCGGCGTTAGCTAAGCAAGCTATGTGAAGTGAAGAGTTAGTTGTGTGGTAGACGTCCCTGGAGGAGTGGACTACAGGAAATGTTGTCTGTATTAGTATGTGGCCCGCTGCAGACGGTTTTATGTTTTATTGTATATACTCAAGTCACTGAGATATTGTCTACTATTGAATGCTTAGTTAAACATGAACAGGACATTGTACCAAGTTTGATGTTTGTTACTGTTTTCCTGATACAGCAGTGACTGTGAAAAGATAAGTACTGATATGTTCTTTTGTTTCCATTGTGGAAGAATTTCTGTGTAAAATGAAAGTGTGTTCTGTTTTGAGTACATCGTGTCTCAGCCAGCGCCCTTGCCAGCCACTTGCACCTTCTTCAAATTGTCAGTAAGCAATCCACGCCATAACGATAATAGGAACTGACTGACGACGAGAAAGCACGAATACATTAACCGTGGCTCAGCGCGCCTGGTCAGAGGGCTGAACGCCCTCTGTGATAAAAAAGCTGAGCCAAATGATCAACGAACGACAAAGTACGAACAATGAAAACGACCGCAAATCATCGATCTACCTGCAGAAAAAAGAGGAAAACAAAGCGGTAAAAGATCGGATTCGTATTGAAATGGTCGCTGCTTCAACTCCACCCGACGGCAATTATTTTTCTCTGCTCCTTGGCAATGCGTACACCTACATATTGTTCCCGTAGAGATAGTGAGTACAAGAAAAGATTAATTGCAGCACGCACGGAGATATTTAACCAATCATTCTTCCCACGCTCAATACGTGAATGGAATGGGAAAAATCCCTAATAACCGGTACAGTGGGACGTACCCTCTGCCATGCACTTCACAGTGGTTTGCAGAGTATTGATTTAGATGTAGACTGACGTCACGATTAACCGAAATACCATATATGTTATTTTATTTATTTATATAAGTAAAAAAAGAAAGGGCATTGGATGAAATTCGGGACTACAAGCATTTAAAAAGGGACTGCAGTTAACGCGTACTTGGGGACGTCGTGTACGTAAATCGATACTTCCATTCTTTTGCAATTGATCAGTTACATGTATCGCGTTGAGATTCAGCGAAGAAACAAGGGCAGCAATAATTCTGACCGCAACTTGCGTACGTTATGAACGCCACCCCTTTGCAGTTACATATTTTTTTTGTAATGTCTTCATAGAAAAACAAACTTGACTGATATTCTGAAAACAGCTTCTTTCATCGCACAGTCCAGCAGCGAACAACGCGCAACGTGTTTGCTCCTTATGGACCGTTCAAAACCCCAGGTTTGCAACATAATATACTTGTTTTAAATATTGACGTTCCATGCTGATGTTGTGCACATATAAATATAAGATAACATATTTGATGTTGTGGTTATTTGTGAATTCAGCAGTGTGAACATTTCCAAAAAGATATTTGCCGCTGGGTGGAATCGAACCCGCAAACCTTTTAATAAAAATAAATCAGAACTATTACCGCTGAGCCAAAACAGGTTTCCTAGCATATTCTTTCACGGGCAGTTGATAAGGTGCATCTGGTGGTATATATATATATAACCGCTTAGCTATTTGGAGTTCCCATTTGGTGAACTTTCATATCTCACCACGCCCTGCATGTACCACGAGTTGTACGAATTCGACGATGACGAGTAGGCGTCCTCTCCTTGTCAGGTCACTTTGCTACCATGTGCACCAAAGACCTACATAAACAACATAGCGCCGCCATAGTTGAATCCAATTGGAAAGGTTGCCGCCATGTTTGAGAACGTCAGTGCCACGCCAGGTGTTACTGGGCGTCTGCTAACGCTGAATCATAGATTTTTTCCTTAATTTCTGGGCGACGCATTTCGGAAAGTAATTCCCACTACGAATAAGCATTTCTCGTTTACTACGGCATCCCAAGTGTAATGTTTATAACCGTCGAACTGCTGCATTATTTAATGTACTATAATGTCAATATAAAGATAGGCGAATTTCTTTAATGCCTTTAATTACCTTTATTATGCCGCAGTGGAGTAGCCGAGCGGTCTAAAGCGTCTAGCTGCGGAGCGCGCGGTTGCTCGCCGTGAAGATTCGAGTCCTCCCTGGCGCATAGGTGTGTGTGTTTGTCCTTAGGTTAGTTTACCTAGGTTTAAGTAGTTTCTAAGCGCCGGCCGCGGTGGCCGAGGTGACTGAGGCGCTCCAGTCACGGTCAGCACGGCCACTACGGTCGGGGGTTTGAATCCCCCCTCGGGCATGGATATTTGTGCCGTCCTAGTTCGTAAGTAGTTCATAAGTAGTTTGTAAGTTTAGGGACTGATGACCCCGTAGTTAAGTCCCATAAGCTTAACAAACATTTGAACATTTTTGAGTTTCTAAGCTACGGACTGATGACCACGCAGTTTGGTCCGATAGATTTACGAACATTTTTACCTTTATTCTGCCTGTGGTTCAAATGATGTATCATGCTTTGAAGTACATTTCGTATTTATCAAGCTTTCCACAATTTGACGTTTCCTTGGTACTCTCCTTACAGCTTTTGGTTTCTGTAAGAGCTCAGGAAACGAAAATAGTGTTGGAATGGCATTTGCAAGTAGCCGCTTACGATCGGTGGTAGCATCCATAACTTTTCTTCAAAATGACAAGAGCATATGTAACTATACTTTGTAGGCTGCCACTAATCACGCCTCATACTAGTTACCTATTGGTTAGCAACTACTTGTTTTTCAAAGGAAATCTGTACAAATAATAGTTTAATTACAGTTCATATACCTACGCTACTTACCCAGTGGTTAATACGCTTTTGTACACTATATAAACAAGTGTAATTGCATTAAAACTCATCAAATGCATCCGTTATCTGCCTAGCTGCCGGCCGCGGTGGCCGAGGAGACTAAGGCGCTCCAGTTACGGTCTGCACGGCCACTACGGTCGGGGGTTCGAATCCCCCCTCGGCCATGGATATTTGTGCCGTCCTAGTTCGTAAGTAGTTTGTAAGTTTAGGGACTCATGACCCCGTAGTTAAGTCCCATAGACTATACAAACATTTGAATCTGCCTAGCTTTTTGATGGTCGTAAGTAAACATAATTTTGAAACTTGGTAAATACGAAAGTTAAGTATAATGAATGTTTATTGGCAAATACACATCGGCCTATATAATTACAATTCTCTTCCTTTATGTATGATACTCCAACAGTTTTATCGCTGCGGTTGTTGCAATTGTATGCCGAACATACACTGGGCTTGATTTACCACTAATAATAGCACTTAAACGTTAGTTTGGATTACAAACAGAAGCGTCTGCTTACGCTGCTGCTTCAAACTGACGTTCTCAAATATGGCGCCCAGTGTTGCTTAGTGCTACCACCTAGAGCGCTGTAACGTGTCTGTAGCTAGAGCCCTGTATTGGGAGAGTACCGCCAACCGGGCGAGCGCCGCCTATGTAGGCCTATTTCGCAATAGGAGCGCTATGCACGGCGCTGTTAAAATAATATTTATGATGAAGGGAACCGGTCTGTACATCGACGTGGTATGACAATACGTTAAGTAAACAATGAACTTAAGTTTTTAATCGTTTCATCACATCTACAGCGAATGTTAAGGAAAAATTGGTAATCTGAGATCAAGACCTTTATTTTGGAGCAAAATAGTTATAAAATTGTTTCGTGCTAAAATTTAAACCCTGTACCAAGGCACTGCTTTCGCAATAAGTGACGTTCCTGTTTTCAAATTAGCTAAGGACTGACGTTTTTATCTGTAATATATTGGTTTTTATCAAAGTAGATGTAATTAATACATGTTGCTTTCCCTTAATCTAGTGCCTAATGTTGATAGGTGTTGTGTGCTAACCTACATCTGATATTATCACATAACATTAACTGAGCTAACATTTTGGGAAGGTTTAAGTTTTTACACATTGTTATCGCACTGCTGAGTACTTCAGTAAAATGAACTTTATCTTAAAATTCGAGTTTTGGAGATCTATTTAATGGGCGGTTTCAAACTTTCGTAATATTCAGGCTAGGTATAAATACGAGATTCGTCAAATACGGCACATTATGTTAGATTTTCACGTATTTATACCTTTTAAAAATATCTTTTCTCTTACGTGTTTGTCCGTCCAAAATTGCTCGCAAGAAACTTGTATGAACAGATAAACCTAGAAGTTTACTCGATATTTCAATACAAATTTACTTACTTCGCAAAATTTTGCATTCTCGTATGGAATTGCATTTTTTTCTTCCAATGCGGTGTACCCACAATTCGCGTCTTTTCGCATCTCTTTTGCCTTATGGAATGCGTAAAACTTGCTACCTCGGACTGTCTTAGTATACAATTCACTGCCAACAATGCGGCATTTTTCACCATCTAAAAATGGAATATGCTACGTTAAGCTCTTAATACATAATGAGTCTACACATTTCCACCACCTCTAAATGCTTAAATAACAGCTAGTTACGTGAAATATACCATATACGCTGATGGATCGCTTAGACCTAAAATGGCGGACGTGCCCCAGCCGCGCTCAACTGACCAATAGCAGCCGGCGGTTGTCGGCAAGACACACGTCAAAGGTTGGCGCTACTCTCCCAACACAGGGCTCTATCTGTAGCCTCTCGATGTTGTTTATATACCTCTTTGGTGAGCATATACCGGTACGGTAAAGCGAGCCATCTGGCGGCAGCGCAGCGAACTAGCCGCCTGCCGCGCCCGGTCGCTTCCGCGCAGCGTTAATTGGCTCCAAATTTAGGGCTCTCGTTAAACCCCTCTCATTCGGCGTTCCATTTCCGGGCCGCTGCCGCCAGCACGGGGCGTCCTCTATTTATTTAAGGCCGTCTGCCTGGGCCACGCAGAATGCATTCTAGAAAATCCCATCAAATACGGGGAAAACACAGATAGCTTCATACCGGTCACGAAGAAATAAGGTGATGGAAAAAACAGGGCTTAGAACATTGATTGCCTGCATTGAAACGCCTACACAAATCGAGTAACTATATTACTAATGACATACAGGACAGTAAGCAGATTTTCGCAATTGAAAGCTATATTCTATCAACTAGAATTTTCATGACGTTACCTTTTACTGTTCTTTCTTTTTTGCGCGAGGTGGGGTGGCTTGCGTGCCTCAACGATACAGATAGCCGTACCGTAGGTGCAACCACAGCGAAGGGGTATCTGTGGAGAGGCCAGACAAACGTGTGGTTCCTGAAGAGGGGCAGCAGCCTATTCAGTAGTTACAGGGGCAACAGACTAGATGGTTGACTGAGCTGGCCTTGTAACATCAGCTAATGTGGCTTTGCCACACAGTTACTGCGAACGGCTGAAAGCAAGGGGAAACTACAGCCGTTATCTTTCCCGAGGACATGCAGCTCTACTCTATGAACATATGATGATGGCATCCTCTCGGGTAAAATATTCCGGAGGTGAAATAGTCCCCCATTCGAATCTCCGGGCGGGGACTATTCAGGAGGATGTGATCATCAGGAAAGACAATACTGGCATTCTACGAGTCGGAGCGTGGAATATTAGATCCCTTAATAGAGTAGGAAAATTAGAAAATTTAAAAAGGGAAATGGATAGGTTGAAGTTAGATATAGTGGGGATTAGTGAAGTTCGGTGGCAGGATGAACAGGATTTCTGGTCAGGTGAGTACAGGATTATAAATACAAAATCAGTTGAGGGTATTACAGGAGTAGGATTGATAATGAATGAGAAAATAGGAATGCGAGTAAACTACTATGACCAACACAGTGATCAAATTATCGTAGTCAAGATAGATACGAGGCCAACACCGACCACAGTAGTACAGGTTTATATGCCAACTAGCTCTGCCGACGATGAGGAGGTCGAAGAAATATATGAGGAGCTAAAGGAAATTATTCAGACAATTAAGGGAGAGGAAAACTTAATTGTTATGGGAGACTGGAATTCGGTAGTAGGACAAGGCAGGGAAAGGAAGATAGTAGGTGAATATGGTCTGGGCAAAAGGAATGAAAGAGGAAGCCGCTTGGTAGAATTTTGCAAAGAACATAATTTGGTTATAACAAACACCTGGTTTAAGAATCAGAAAATAAGGTTGTATACGTGGAAGAGACCAGGAGACACCGGGAGATACCAGATAGATTTTATAATGGTAAGACATAGATTTCGGAACCAGGTTTTACAGTGTAAGACATACCCAAGGGCAGATATAGACTCTAACCATAACTAGTTGGTTATGAAATGTACGCTGAAACTGAAGAAACTACAAAAAGGTAGGAAAATAAGGAGGTGGGACCTGGAAAAATTGAAGGAACCTGAGGTTCTTAAGAATTTCAGAGGGAGCTTTAGGCAACAATTAACAGAAACAGGGGAATATAAAACAGTAGAGGAGGAATGGGTAAAATTGAGAGATGAAATAGAGAAGATAGCAGAGGACAAAATAGGTAGGAAGGCAAGACCTACAAAAAATCCTTGGATATCACAGGAGATACTAAATTTAATCGATGAAAGGAGCAAATATAAAAATGTAGTAAATGAAACAGGCAAAATGGAGTACAGACGACTAAGAAATGAGATTGACAGGAAGTGCAAAATGGCTAATAAATGAGTGGCTAGAAGGCAAATGCAAGGATGTAGAAGAATGTATAAACAGGGAAAAATAGATACAGCCTACAGGAAAATAGAAGAAACATTTGGAGATAAGAATACAGCTCTATGAATATCAAGGACACTGATGGAAAACCAGTTCTCAGCAAAGAAGGAAAAGCTGAAAGGTGGAAAGAGATATAGAGGGGCTATACAAAGGAAATGAACTTCGAGACAATATTGTAGGAAGGGAAGAGGATGTAGATGAAGATGAAATAGGAGATACTGTACTGAGAGAAGAATCTGACAGAGCCCTAAAAGACCTAAGTCGAAACAAGGCCCCTGGAGTAGATGATATTCTCTCAGAGCTACTGAGGTCTCTGGGAGAACCAGCCATGACAAACCTGTTCACCTGGTGTGTAAGATGTATGAGACAGTCGAAGTACCCTCAGACTTTAATAAAACTTTTATAATCCCCATTACAAAGAAAGCAGGTGCACATAGTTTAATAAGTCATGGTTGCAAAATATTAACACGAATTATATACAGAAGGATGGAAAAGCTGGTAGAAGCCGACCTTGGGGAAGATCAGTTTGGGTTCAGGAGAAATGTAGGAACGCTGGAGGCAATACTCACTTTACGGCTTATCCTAGAAGATAGATTAAGAAAAGGCAAACCTACATTTCTAGCTTTTGTAGATTTGGAGAAGGCCTTTGACAATGTTGATTGGAATAAACTCTTTCAAGTTCTGAAGCAAGCAGGAGTAAAATATAGGGAGCGTAAGGTTATTTACAACCTGTACAAAAACCAGATAGCGGTTGTCAGAGTTGAAGGGCATGAAAGGGATGCAGTGGTTGGAAAGGGAGTAAGACAGGGTTGTAGTCATCCTCCATTGTTATTTTATTTGTACATTGAGCATGCTATAAAGGAAATCAAGGACAAATTTGGAGAAGGGATTAAAGTTCAGGGTGAAGAATTAAAAACATTGCGTTTTGCCGACGACATAGTAATTCTGTCAGATACAGCAAAGGACCTGGAAGAGCAACTGAACGGAATGGACAGTGTGCTGAAAGGTGCATATAAGATGAACATTAACAACAGCAAAACTAGGGGGTCATCAGTCCCTACACTTACAAACTACCTATGAACTACTTACGAACTAGGACGGCACAAATATCCATGCCCGAGGGGGGATTCGAACCCCCGACCGTAGTGGCCGTGCAGACCGTGACTGAAGCGCCTTAGTCCCATCGGCCACCGCGGCCGGCTTGTATGGAGTGTTGCCTTGTATGGGAGTGAAACATGGACGATAAACAGTACGGGTAGGAAGAGGATTGAGGCTTTTGAAATATCGTGCTACAGAAGAATGCTGAAGATTAGGTGGGTGGATCGCGTAACTAATGAGGAGGTACTGAACAGAATTGGGGAGAAAAGAAATTTCTGGCATACCTTGACTAAAAGAAGGGATAGATTGGTAGGATACATTCTTAGACATGAAGGAATTGTGAATTTAGCGTTGGAGGGAAGTGTGTGGGGTAAAAATCGCAGAGGAATACCAAGAGATGGATATAGTAAGCAGATTCAGACAGATGTAGGTTGCCGTTCTTATGTGGAGATGAAATGGCTTGCTCAGGATAGGGTATTGTGGAGAGCTGCATCAAACCAGTCTCCGGACTGAAGACCACAACAACAAAAACAGGTAGTGAATCTTTTACGGAGACTAGAAATTGAATTTCAATGCGAGGTGATTACAATAGTTACTACAACAAAAGCCTGTTACGTAATTTGGTAGAGAATACAAAGAAATTTTGGTCGTATGAATACTAGCGGCAAAACACGTTCAATACCTTCACCACACGATACCAAAGCTGATGCTACGGACGACAGTTCTAATAAAGCAGGATTGAGTAATACAGCTTTCGGAAATTCCTTCGCCATACAATTCGTATCAATAACAGCTGCCATCTTGCGTGATTTAGGAGTAGATACAGATACATCTGGAGTATTAAATCACTTAACAAAAGTATGTCTAATAAGTTTGGAAAACATAGATTCCTATTGGATATTCAGGATTAAAATAACAGTCACTTTCGCAAAATGTTTTTACAATACATTTGATAATAGGGTGACCGTTTTCGATCGACTCTGAGAGCATCATCATACCGATTCGTCTCACTGTCGGTGCCGATCCCGATTGTATACCAATTAGGATGCCTTCAGAATATGCTTATGCAATAGCCCCATGCCTATCAAGATACAACCGCTCAGCGAAATATCCGTATCCAAAGACTGGAAAGTTCCAGAGGTCCCTCTAATATTCAAGAAAGGCAGTTGGAGTGATCCGCTAAATTACAGACCTAAACCTATATCGTTGACATCAGTTTCCAGGAGAATTTTAGAACACATACTTTCCTCAAATATTATGATCTACCTCGAAGAGAACGACCATTTGACTGAGAGTCAACGCGGATTCAAAAAGTAGCGTTGTTGACAAACCCAGCTAGCTCTTCACTCATCTGATGTGATAAGTGCTATCGATGTGAATAGATTACGTTTTTCTAGATTTCCGGAAGGCTTTTGACACTGTACTTCACAAGTGTCCTCTAATCAAACAGGGTGCTTATGGAATATCGCCACAGTTGTGCGATTGGTTTCCTAAGTTCATGCCGGAAAGGACTACGTTGTAATTGGCGGTAAGCCATCGAGCAGAAGTGATATCTGGCGTTCGTCAAGGAAGTGTTATAGGGCCCCTATTCCTTATTTTGTAAACAGTTTAGGAGACTGAGTATACTCTCTTAGACTGAACACCAGAAGATCAAAAGCAACTGTAAAGTGATTTAGATAAGATATCTGCAGGGTGCAAAAATTGGCAATTGACCCTTAATAATGATAAGTGTGAAGTCAACCATGTGATCAGTAAAAGAAATCCGGTAAACTTCATTTACAAAATAAATTAAAAAAACCAACAGGCCGTCAATTTAACTTAATACCTAGGAATAACATTTACGAAAAACTTAAATTCGATAGAACACGCAGAAAATATTGTATGGAAGGCGAACCAAAGAATGCGTTTCATTTGCAGAACTCTTAGAGATGCGGCAGTTTTAATAAGGAGACTATGTACACTACACTTGTGCGTCCTATTTTGGAGTAGTGTTGCGCATTATGGGATCATTAAATCATTAAAAGAAAGGCGATATTTGTTGCGACGAGATCTCTTTGCGATATTTCTTTCGCCAACTTTCTCTTCCGAATGCGAACATATTTTGTTAGCACCCACCTACATAGGAAGACATGATCATCGTAATAAGAGGAATCAGATGGAAAAGAGATTTAGTTGTTCCTTTTTCCCGCGAGATGTTAAATATATCAGATATATCTGAAAAGCGATTCGATGAACAATCTGCCATGCACTGCAATGTGACTTGCAGAGTATTTATGTAGATGTAAATGACGAGACAAGTGCGGTTTAAAGCACTGTATGGGAACATATCTCAGATCACCACAGGTTGCTGTTAAAGTTATTTTAATTGTTTGTAAGATCTCTTGCGATTAAACAGACCCTCCAATCTCTTTCTCATCCTGTCGTACCCCCCCCACCCCCCGAACGCCGTCAACGCCACCCCGCCCCTTGCCGGCTATCGACGCCCTTCCATTTTTCTACCCAGCATTTTGGTTACAAAGATCCACTTTAAAATATTTTGGAATGCTCGTGTCGTTCACATAAATGGTTCTGCAAATTAGGATGTTTCACTAAGTGTGTTTGCCTCTGTAACTTATAAAATAATAGGTGACGGGAAATTTTAATGGGGTAGGTCAACACCAGAAATGTTACACTTTCTGCGGAGCTATGAACATAGTTTATTGTATCATAGTTACATAGTTACAGCACAAAGATATATTTTTTATAAATGGAACAATACATTTTTCTATCGTGCGTTAGATTCGTTGAAACCAGCTGCGTCCAAATCAATTTAAACTACATTCCTATCACTGTTAGTTTGGAAGCTACAACCCTTCAAAGTTGCAGGGGCAGATACCACAAACGCTGCGCATAATGCAATGCGCCTTCTAAATGTGGTGCGGCCGAGTTGTAACGTCGCCGGTGTCACGGAGCGAGAAGCTTCCTCGATGCGCTGTTAGACTGCAGACTGTCGCCGCATACGGCCGTATACCCGGCAGTTGGAGCCACACAAACAACCGGGGCTTAATATACCACAGTTACTGACATCGGATGACGATGGCATACACGAACAACGAGTACGTTGACATGTTGCTGATGCTCGGCGAGTGCCGACACGATGCCACTGAAGCAACCATGGCGTATGCCGTGAGATATCCTAGGCGAAGAGTCCTGGCAGCCATTACGTTCTTACGTGCCGAACAACGATTCCGGAAACAGGCAGCTTGGTAATGCGCCGCAGTAACAGACGAAGACCTGCAAGAAGTGAGGAGACGGAGGTGTTTGTTTAGCTGCACTACACCACGATCCTCATGTCAGCTTACGAACCGTTGCTGCAGTCGCTGGTGTCAGTCTCACATCTGTGTGGCGTATAGTACAGGGCCACAGGTTTCACCCGTACCGCCTGTCACTGACCCAGGAGCTGCACGGGAACGATTTCCATGCAAGAGTGACATTCTGTGAGTAGGCCATGCGTAATTTCAAGCTGGAGTCTTTACAAAGTGTTATGTTCTCTGATGAGTCTACGCTCACAAATTATGGTACAGTGAATTGCCATAACATACCCTATGGGTTGCAGACAATCCACGGTGGGTACGTCAACGAAGGTGGTCTATTAACGTATGGTATGGAATCCTTGGGGATGAAATCATCGGTCCACACTGCTTCCCAGGTACACTGACAGGTGAGTTATATCGTGCTTTTGTAGCCGACAGTTTTGGTGGTGAACATGTGTGTCAACACAGGAGAGTCCATATGTGGATGCAGCACGATGGTCACCCAGTCCATTCTGCGCGTGCTGTTTTGGAAGAACTAAACAACAGGTTTGCAGGAAGACGGCTGGGGCGCCATGGTCCTCATTCATGGCCCGAAAGGTCGCCCGATTTAACACCAGTAGATTTCTTTTTGTGGGGATATCTAAAGGATCGTGTTTATGTCACTGAGCCCACATCTCCAGATGATCTAAAATGACGCATCGAGGACGCATGTCGCTCCATCACACCGGCGATGTTACATCTCGTCCGCAGATCCGTTCGACGTCGCATTGCATTTTGCATTGAGGAACATGGACACATATTTGAACATCTCATGTAAATCAAATTCCCACCGACATAACATCAATCACCCATCACACAGCCATGTATTAAGTATAGCGTGTGGTATCTGCCCCTGAAACTTTGAAGGGTTGTAGATCCCAAACTAACAGTGATAGGAATGTAGTTTAAATTGATTTGGACACAGCTGGCTTCAACGATTCCAATGCACGATAGAAAAAACTATTGTTCCATTTAAAAAATTATATCTTTGTGCTGTAACTCTTTGAAAAATGATACAATAAACTATGTTCACAGCTCCGCAGAAAGTGTAACATTTCTTGTGTTGACCTACCGCATTAAAATTTCCCGTCACCTATTATTTTATAAGTTACAGAGGCAAACACACTTAGTGAAACACCCTGTATATATCGTTCAGCATTTTTAAAAAATTGATGAATACACAAAAGAACTAAACACAGTAGCTGCCAGTGAGAGAAAGACTTGGATGCTAACCAGGGCTCTATTTCACAAGGCAAGTGCGCTGATGACATTCTCATCCAGGCATTGATCATCACAACTGTACGGAGTTCTCAGAATGTATCCCATAAAACCCTATGTCTCAACGTATCCCTGCGCTGTAGCTGTATAACAATAATCCTTTCAGTGTAGAATACACGTCACTCTGGAACTGCAACGAGAAAAAGAGAAACGCTGGCAATTTTGAGATTAATAGACAGTATGTATTTGGAAGATAAGTTGGGAATCTGTGCGTGACGGATGTGTGCTAAGGTAGTTCATGTAGTTGACCACAGTCACTAGATGGTATACTGTCAGCACAGTAGCCTATTGATGGGATGACCCAAGTTAAAATCTCAGTTCTGCATATATCTAAAGCTTTTCGCCATGGATGTAATTCAATGCCTACTGATAGCTAGGTTGTTTGATTCCACTGTTTATTAATCCATACTGGCTGCTGGATCAAAAGGCTTCTTCCGGACGCTACATTTAAAAGTAATGTAATAACAGGCCAGATGCGCACTGTTCCGAGAGTGGGCGACACCCCACTGCAGCGCGGTGTGGGGCACCATGTTACAGATTGCGCGGTTGCTCTCTCTCGGAGGTTCGAGTCCTCCCTTGAGCTTTGGTGTATGCGTTCTCCTTAGGATAAGGTAGTGTAAGTAGTTCGTAAGTCTAGGAAACGATGCCTTTCCCAGTTTTGTCGCTTACGATTACATTTAAATATTTTTCTTAAACACCATGGGTATTGAACAGGGCAATAGTGTGTGGATCAGCTGAGACTTTGACGTGAGTCTGCTAGGGTATCTGAGCAGTTGTGGTTGCCATCCCGTCCAGATGGCACAGTGGTTAATGTACTTGCCTGGTGAGCAGGAGATCTGGATTAGAATCCCAATCGGGCACAATGTTTCAACTTTCCCATTCATATAACCCAATGGCCTCTGAAAGCTAGCATCTTAAATTAATTCCCTTGTCTATTGATGATAGATTTCGTTCATACTTCATCACCACAATGTAAAATTTTTTAAACGTGTATTATAACAGTCTGAAATTTCAAAACAGTAACAATGCGGCAACGTATTTTCAGAAGGTGGAGTGAACCGCCGAGAAAATGTGCATGTACGGTCTAAGGGCTGATTCCGTAGTGATGTCACAAACTTTCATTGTTGATGGAGAAGGGTAATTACTTAGTTTTGAGGTACAGGACAATGGTCCAGAAATTCCCAACTCAAAGTAATAGTCGAAAGTCGTCCTTCTCTTCACGAAACCCATACCTCATCACGACGTATGTAATTGCAGCTGAATACTCTCAAAGTCCGAAGGATTAATGCGGTGCATGTTACTTGTCTCAGGAAGAGCATAAATCGTACGATACAGTAATGAAGAAGACCGTGTACCTCCAAAAGTTCCATAAGATGTTAGATTCACAACAGTTGTTGAAAATGGCAACTTTCACCGTCAATGTACGCAATGCATTGTCGCAGAAACAAAAGTCCGTCTTACCTATTTGTATTTTCGTTTTTCTCCACTTCAACAAATCTTACATAAAGTCCTTGCTTACATTATCAAGCGGGTCGGTTAATTGAAGACCTCGGGGGCAGATAATGATAACCAACTTTCGTATTTTTAATGTATTTGTTGCAAACGATCATATCCGACAGAATGTTTCTTTTTCTTCAAGTAGTACTTGAAGCTGCAGAGAGATGGCAAATATAAATATCAAAACAAATATTAAAACATGTAACTATTTTTCAAACATACAAGTCATCAAATCTCAACACTTTATAAATGAAGATTATTACTATTTTCCCCCGAGGTCTTCAATTAGTTTTTCTGCTTTTATTTTTCTGATAACCAATGTAGGTGCCATGTAACAATTCATCAACTTCCATGCAACATTTCTATCTACGCCGTACAATACAATTAAAGGAATTCTTTTTCGAAACAAAATTGCAAGTGAAATTGGCTCTGTTACGCTCTCTTCCGGCGTATCGTAAGTTATAACGTTGAAGGACTGGTGAAGATTGCAGTTCAGCATCACTCGTTACAAGAATATTAATGAAATGAATAAATTGTTTATATGGCACCTTTGGCCGGGAGATACCGCGAGCAATTATTCGGCCGCCTGTAACTCTTTTTACTTGACGCCACTTCGGCGACTTGCATGTCGACGATGATGAAAATGAAGTCCTCTGCTAGTAGTCGAACCCGGGCCGCCCTGCGTGGTAGATAACGAAGCTGCCGTCAGAAGAATCTCAATTAATTACTTTTATTAAACATTTTGGCCTTCTGGGAATTGTAATAGATTTAAAAGGTATTATACAAAAATTACCCTTTCACTTTACGGTGTAGCAAATTACTGTTCCATTAGATTTTAGAACGATAATTTGCTACCTTCCAAAGTTAACAATTTACATATACCACCACATAGTACTCTGCAATCCATCCAAAGGTGCGTGGAGGAGGGTACTCAGTACGACAAGTAGTTACTTGCTTCCTCGTTCCACACCCACTTTCAAAGACGGAGAAACAAATGCTTGTACGCATCTGTGCGAGCCCTAATATGTGTTCCTTAAGCGATATGTAAGTTCACCGCAGTAGATTCGCGCGTTCGACTCCGCCCGGCGGCAAATAATTGTTTGCTCCTTGGCAATCCTTACACTACTGACTTCACAAATAAACGCAACATCAAATATGTTATCTTGTATTTATATGTGCACAACATCAGCATGGATCGTTACCTTGAAATTCCGGCATTCTAAATTTCTCCAACATTGTTTCTAGACAGGAACGTCGCCTTTCCTCCATCGACTCTAAAAGTCGACCACTGTACATAACAAAAGCCTTGTTTTATCACTTAAATTAGTAAATCAGGTCTTTGTGAACTGCTGGTTACCCCCTGCTATAAAGCATTGTTCCCTGGCCCAAACTGAGAACTGACTCGTTTCAAGTTACTTCAGTAACAGGAAGTTAATACTACAGTGGTCAATATACATAGCAGCTCACACGTTATTACACACAGACATTAATAAGCAAGCCCCCACAATTAAAGTTATCTTAGAAAGGGGGCTAAGAAAACATTAATGGCGCAACGGAATTTAGACATAAAGATTGCATCTGAGCTAGTTCTCAGCAATTGTGAAGGACAATATTAAACAAAAGTGGGAAGGTGCTATAATTTATAGGCAACTTACGGATTATTCTGAACATAAACTTGTTTTTCAGATAGAAAATAAGCAAAATGGGGAACCAATTTTGTTAACACAATTTAAATTCATCTCTTACATGGATTAATGCGGATGGTGCCCAGCCTAAATTATACATGAGTAAACGCTATTGGTGGGAAGGATTCACAAACAACACTCATCCTCTCTCACACACGCAATGCCACAGCGAAACTCATCAAAAACAGCGTGCTTAGGCGAGGCGGAAGCAGGCGCCGCTATCGTAGGCGACATTCAGCAAGACGGAGGTAGCACAAAACACAATATACAAAAACACTTTGAAGCTGAATCTGGTTTGTCGTGCCAATTTTGAAATGGTGCGTGTGTATAGCCAACTTGTTACATCTGAATTGGACAGCGAGCAAACATGTTAACGGCGACACACGGCTATGTTACATGAACGCACTCCACTGAAGGTGAAGTGGTTGAAAGTAGGATTCATTAAGTTGAACTCTGTTAGAAATCGATCTAGGTACTGGCACTACGTACGAAGCCAACGGTACGTGCAAAGAATACAGAAGATGATGCAAAAAGTTTTAAATCTGTAACTTTTCTGCCATATGTTGGGAGCCTGTCGTCGAAAATCGGACGGATTATGAATAAACACGATGTTAAAGTAATTTTTCTACCCCCGCCAAAGACAGCAGCACTTTTGGGATCTATCAAGGATGATTTGGAGCTCCGGAAGGCCGGGGTTTACAAGATACCCTGTGAATGTGGCCTTTCGTACATAGGACAAACGACGCGTACAGTCCAGGAAAGATGCACGGAACACCAGAGATATACCCGTCTTTTACAACCAAATAAATCGGCAGTGTCAGAGCACTGTATTGATACTGGACACTCCATGACGTACGAAAACGTCAAAATTTTAGCTTCCACTTCATCTTTTTGGGACTCAGTAGTGAAAGAAGCAATAGAAATTCGCTTGGGGACGAATTTAATTAACAGAGACAGTGGCCACAGTTTAGATAAATCATGGAATCCGGCACTTTCTTTAATAAATTTACAAAGATGCCGCCACAGCACAGATCATAATACATCGATTTCTCCACATTAATCGACCATGCAGCCACATACATAATTTACACACACGTGTACTTCCTTGCCGCCGAGTAACGTCTTTGGCGCCTTGTTGTATCTGTGGCCGCATGCGCAGTAGCGCGGCCCGCGCGTTTATAAGCACGAAGCGTGTGCTGGAGCGTCAGTCTTCGACTTGTCTCTGAAGATGGCTGAACGTTTCTCAGCCGAAATATTAGAAGAAGTAAACTTTATGCGGCTGCACACCCGAAACTTGTTTGAACAGTCATTGCGCCGCGAAAACATGAAGATGCAGATCATAACTACAATAACTGATTAAATCGTATACCAAGCAGTAATGAAATAACAAAGATTCTCTGACACCCTTTGGGCACGGTGGGTCTAACAACACAGGCTCTGAGCTGAGGTACTCCACAAGATCTCCCGTAATTAGGTCTTTCTGGATGTTTCAGTAGAGAGTCGCAAAAGATGCCGTCTAGCTGCGGAGCACGCCGCTGCCCCCGCTGGTCGCCGTCGGACGTTCGAGTCCTCCTTCAGGCTTGAGTGTATTTGTTGTTCTTCACGTAAGTTAGTATAAGTTGTTTGTAAGCCTACGGAACGATGACCGAAGTATTTCAGTCCCGTAGATTTACTAACATTCGAACATTTCTGATTGCACGCTGCCACGTCAGACTGCTCCCATCATTCGCCCGCTTCCACCTCGCCGCGACGGATTAGCCGTGCGCACTGGTGCGCTGTGCTGCACAGTACGCTGCCGTTCGCCGTCGGGCGTTCGAGTCCCCCCCTCGGGCATGGGTGTTTGTGTTGTCCTTAGGTTAGTTTGACTTAGGTTATGTAGTTTGTAAGCTACGGACTAATAACCCAGCAGTTGAGTCCGACAGATTTACAAACTTATCAACATTTGCTTCTACCTGTCGGCTGGCCACGCCCCGCGAGACAGACCAATTCAATGCGGCGATAAACACAGGGAGGCCCTCTTCCAGCAACCAAGACTGTACTCCGCCAACCGCGAACAAGAACGGGCTGGCCGGCTGACCGTTATCAAAATGATCGTCCACACGCCTTGGAGGTTACGCCAGTAGAGAGTGAGCACGCCTGATCTTCCCGCTACAGCACCGGCGCGTCGTCGTGACTTACGAGAGGAGTGCCAGGGTTGGGAAACGACGTTCGGGTTATGGCAGCGCGTGTTTGCAACACTATCCCATAATGTTACAATGCCCCAGCCATACAGCAAGATGGGCAGTCTTTCACGAGAGAAACTCTATGTAACTTTCGGTCCCATATGTACCCGTATGTCTGCTCTGTGAAATAAATGGCACAGTGATCGAGGTCGTAGCTGGCAAGTTAAGCAAGCACAAAGTTCCGTGTCCGAATCCACACCTGGTGATTTATTATTATTAAATAACTGTATACTGGCTGACATGAGAGGAGCTGGACATTAAAAAAGAGAGATTCCACCTTTGCAGAACATGCCTTAAATGCCATGACTTTGACATTAAATTTGATGTTCTCCGCAGAGAAATTAAGGCAGAAAGCGAATATAGGTTGAAATCCTTGCTCCAAGCTCAATGATCACACCCAATTTCAGTATTCAACATTATTAAAGTAACCTATTATGTATAATTCTGCCACCATAGCTGTCGAAATTGTGTAATGTCTCTCACCCACATTCCAATGTTTTCCTTTCATGTCTTACACCACTCTCTTGAAAACCAGCGGATTTTAATATAGGCTACAAAATTCAATATTCTCCTTTATTCCGTATTCACAAACTCTAAACTTATGCAATTGTTCCTCACTAAAATTTCATTTATATTTTCCTCACTCACCTGTTCCACGCCTACCCTTTTTTCCGTTTATATAAGTTATATCAGTTTATATAAGTAAATATGTAAATAATTTACATCAGTTTATATAAGTAAATGTGACAATAAATATTGTCTGTTTCAACCTAATTGTTGAAAATTAATGTACAGTTATGTTTTAGTTACATTTTGTTTTAATTGGTAGTGGACGGCCGGCCGCGGTGGCCGAGGGGATTGAGGCGCTCCAGTCACGGTCTACACGGCCACTACGGTCGGGGGTTCGAATCACTCCTCGGGCATCGATATTTGTGCCGTCCTTAGTCTTAGCTAGTTCATAAGTAGTTTTTAAGCTTAGGGACTGATGACCCCGTAGTTAAGTCCCATAAGTTCTACAAACATTTGAATATTTTGGTAGTGGACGTCTCTGTTTATAAAATATCTAAAGGTTACGTAGTCTATGACTGACAGTTATCTCTATAAAATCTTTGTACTCGAAATACAGCGGCTGGTGTGATGTGGATAATCTGCAGTATTAAGTTGTCTGGAGATGGCCTAAGAAGCCGAAAGCTAGTTCACAACAAAAATAAATATTATAGTGGGACAAATACACAGTGTCTACAGTTATTTGATATGTTTATGTTTCATCAAGAACCGACGGAAGAGTCCATAAATATTTATTATTATTATTATTATTATTATTATTATTATTATTATTGCATTACTTCGTCTTTTTAACATTCTTGTTCATTTAACTGTTCAGTACGTTAATTGACTCTAATTATAGTTATGTATGAAATATTGGCAACAATTGGTGCTTCGTATTTTCAAAGTATCTATTTGTTTTTTCTTTAATGAAAAATAACTATACAACCACACTCAAAACTTGTGTTATTTCAGATGTTGAACGTTTCTTCTCACTTATTTCCTTTACATACTCATTCGTTGGTTTCTATACTGACAATATTTTGTTTCTATCGTGGATATTATACATTCTGCATACAATACGAACGAATAGTTGAAGGTAATAATTTACACGGGAAACTACAAAATGTTGAAATGTTCAAATGTTTGTACAACTTATGGGACTTAACTACGGGGTCACCAGTCCCTAAGCTCACAAACTACTTATGAACTAGCTAAGACTAAAGACGGCACAAATATCCATGCCCGAGGGGGGATTCGAACCCCCGACCGTAGTGGCCGTGCTGACCGTGACTGGAGCGCCTCAGTCCCCTCGGCCACCGCGGCCGGCCAAAATGTTGAAATAACAAGTTTTCATTGTAAATCTGGCTGTATCGTTGCGACCTTCCTATCGGTATTCACAAATAAGAATTCGGCAATACATAACTCGGGTAGCAAAAGTTTATGGCTCGTTGTCTCTGTTCATAGGGGCGAGTTATGTATGTCAGCTTCTATGCCCTAAACAGCTACACAATCTGTTTACACAAGATCAATAATTAATCTGTAGTTCAGCCAGTCTATCAATCTGCATATGATGACTTGAAAATATATTTAACAAAAATATATTAAACCTATGAATGACTAACAAAATGGATTCTAAGATAAAGAAGCGGTTCACTCACGAAGTAATTCTTTATAAATGGAGTTTTTTACTCTTATTAGACATGAAACGCGGAGGTGGTCCTACTTTATACATCGGTAAATAACTAAATATTTCCCCAACTATTGTTCATGAGAGGCACAATAAGTATCACACGCACTCGTGTGTAAAAGTTCCAAATTATCACTCGTAAGTTAGAGTAGTCCATCGAACTTTGCAGTTCCCAGTTAATCCGCGATAAAATTATTTGTTATAAAACACAGTTTGTCATCACACGAGTACACAATTGTTGAATTATCACAGTTCCACAGCCCTACTACCGTGCATAGTTTATTACTTTTCAAACAGAGACTAAGTTCTGCAGTCTCAGTCCGCATGGCTGTTGAGGATGAACAGTCGCTAGCGAGCAACCTCTGAGGGACCAGCCGCACCTCAGTTGTACAAGGCTTCCCCAGGCAAGCGGGGCTCTGCCTGGGTGGACCTTTCGATCCCTAGCTGCTCGTGGGACCAGAATGAAACAAGCAAATAATAGCGTCGCCAGAGGCAAACCTGGCGTCTCTAAGTGAGGTAAAAGGGACTTCAATGCAGCAAAGTATGATCCCCAAACGTTCCCTTCCCTGGCTACAACATGGGAGGAACGTCGGGCAAGAAACCAGGGTGAGGCTTACGCCCCTAAATATCTAGTTTGTATCCGCACTGATGGGGACTCCTTTAAGACGACTAAGCTCTTGTTCTTCGTGGAAAACTTGGAGGACAAGTATGGTGAGGTGGAAGGCATGTCAAAAATGCACTCTGGGTCGGTATTAATAACGTCATCCCCAACCCAGTTACAGGCATTGCTTGCCTGTGACAAGCTGGGTGATGTTTCCGTTAGCATCACACCACACAAGACCTGGTGTAGGGAATAATATTCCATAGAGACGAACTGCGTGCAAACTTAGAACGGTGGGACGTTCATTTTTTTCGACGAGTTCATAGGGGTCCGAAGGACAGCAGGGTTGCCATTGGTGCCTTCATCTTGGGTTTCGAGGCTGATTCATTGCCCAAGAAGGTCAAGGTGATGATCTACCGGTGCGATGTAAAGCCCTACGTTCCTCCCCCTATGCATTGTTTTAAATGCTGGAGGTTTGGTCATATGTCCTCCCGATGTGATGCCAACCCTACATGTCGGGAGTGCGGACGTGTTGTCCATCCAAACGTCCCTTGCACCCCTCCTCCGGTATGTGTCAACTGTGGTTTAAATCACTCCCCTTGTTCGTCTGTCTGCACGGTTCTGCACCAGGAAAGGAAAATAATGGAATATAAGACCCGCGATCGACTAACCTACTCAAAGGCAAAGCGAAAATATCTAAAGCTCCACCCTGTACGCCTTGTTAACACCTATGCTACGGCAGCCTCGTCATCGTCGTCTACAGTGCCAGTTCTACCATCTGTACCACCTATGCCAGTGGACTCCCAGGCCCACCCAACTGTCCCTGCCCCCTTGCCAACTGGGGGCACTTCCTCTTCTGTGGCTCCCACTCTTTTCATAGTGGGAACATCAACCTCTCAAATATCAGGGACACCGGTCCCCACCTCTTAGCCGGAGAAAGTGAGGCCTTATTCGGCTCCTCTCGCTCGGAAGGGGTCCCTCGGGACACCCCTTCCGAGACTTATCAGGTGTCTCGGAGGATCCTGGCCGAAGGCCCACGGATCCCAAACCTGCTGGTCGAAGGGCTTCTCGCTCTTCTTCCACACCTGCCCCTTCACAGGAGAGCTTCTGTGAAGTTTGGAAAGTAGGAGGTGAGGTACTGGCGGCAGTAAAGTTGTGGGGCGGCATCGTGAGTTGCGTCGGGATAGCACAGTCGGTAGTGCGCTTGCCCGCGAAAGGCAAAGGTCCCAGCTCCGAGTCCCGGTTCCGGCACACAATTTTAATCTGCCAGGAAGTTTCATATTCATTTCTTGTACACAAATACTTATAATTGTTTATATATAAATTATTTGCCGCATATCTACTATTTTTAGTCGGCCATGAAATATTTAGGTGGCAGTCTACACATAAAACAAGAACGTTACTAAGAATAGTATTAAATATAATAAAATAATTCGCGTTGCTGGGTTCATGTTTTGTGTTTCTGTGGTGTAAAGTATGTTCTGACATAAAAATGTTATTACGTCAACGAAAAGCAGAACAAGAAAGTAAAACAAAGTTTATTGAAAGAATAAGGAAATAACGTAGTACGTCTTTTAAGACAATGGTACAATGCTGCCCATTTGCTTCTTAAATTGTTACTGATAAACACTACATATCCATAACTGTAAATATAAGTCTTATAATATTATTATTATAGTACTGAAATAAAACTGCTTTTTACCTCTAAGGGATATTGAAATTGTAATTACTGCGTTTGATTCTCCCAAGTCTCCAGAATCCATTCATATAATTATATTTGCCGTATGATCATTTCCTGATTTTATATGGATTTTTAGAATACTGTGTGTGGATATATTGTATTTCAGTTGCATTCTGGGTTAGCCGCACTCGCTTATTCAAGAGCGTTGCTTCCGGTTTCCGACTACATTAGGAAAAACCTGACCAACTGCTTTATTCCATTCAAATGTTCAAATGTTTGTTAAGGTTATGGGACTTAACTACGGGGTCATCAGTTCCTAAACTTACAAACTACTTATCTACTACCTTATACTAAGGACGGCACAAATAACTATGCCCGAGGGGGGATTCGAACCCCCGACCGTAGTGGCCCTGTAGACCGTGACTGGAGCGCCTCAGTCCCCTCGGCCACCGCGGACGGCGCTTTATTCCATTCACTAGGTACAAACTGGCCGGCCGGCTGCGGACCCAACAGCCTGGCAAAACCCGCCTTTCCCATGTAAACAATCAGCTTCCCCCTGTATCTGTAATATCACATCGTTATTAATGCATTAATCATTTAAATACACAAGAATCTGAAAAAAGGAAAAATGAAGATACAGTTGCCAGCTACAACCTTTTATTTACTCTTCGGGTAGTTCCTTACGTTGCGAACGCGTGTTCGTATTTGTTCTGTGTTGTGCGTTCAAAGTTTGGTCCAGTGTGTTTTTTACAATAATAATTAATATTATTAGAAAAAGCGTTCAAATCTCTCACCGAACGCTCTGAGCCACCTCACCGGCTACCTCGGCCATCACACCATTCTGTTCATAGAGCGGACCTACGGCTGTATAACACAGTTTCGAAGCGTTTTTCTCGTGAATGGCTGGCTCTCTGACCGTATGGCTGGGGCATTGTAACACTATGGGTTAGTGCTGCGAACACGCTCCGCCCCACACCGAACGTCATTTCCCAACCCTTGCACTCCATCCGTTAGAGCCGGACGCGACTTATCAATTCGTGCCATGGGTCAGACTCTCCATTCCCCCCTCCCCGTAAACTCAACCTCGAGGCAGGGTTTACCAACATTGAATGTTGTCTAGTTTACATTGCCAGCCTTCACATGAATGAAGTTTACTCTTCATTCCTGACACTTGCGTGACAGGAATAGGCACTACTGTAACAAGCCAATGATCTGTCTTTTCGTATATAAACCAAGTCCCCAACATAATGAAACTTTATCTCTGTAGCAGAATGTGCGGTGATATGAAACTTCTTGGCAGATTAATATTGTGTGCTGGAACCGGGACTCGTACCTGGGACCTTTGCCTTTCGCGGGCAAGCGCTCTACCGACTGAGCTATCCCGACACGACTCACAATGCCGCCTCACAACTTTACTTCCGCCAGTATCTCGCCTCTTACTTTCCAAACTTCACAGAAGTTCTCCTCCATACCTTGCAAGACTAGCACTTCTGGAAGATAGGATATGGTGGAGAGATGGTTTAGCCACAGACTAAGGGAAAGGCATAGGTCCCAGGTTTGAGTCCCGGTTCCGGCACACATATTTAATCTGCCAGGAAGCTTCATATCAGCGCACACTCCGCTGCAGAGTGAAAGTTTCATTCTGGAAACATCTCTTAGGCTGTGGCTAAGCAATGTCTCCACCAAACTCTTTCTTCCAGGAGTGCTAGTCTTGCAAGGTTCGCAGGAGAGCTTCTGTGAAGTTTGGAATGTAGGAGGCGAGGTACTGGCGGAAGTAAAGTTGTGAGGCGGCATTGTGAGTCGTGTCGGGATAGCTCAGTCGGTAGAGCGCTTACCCGCGAAAGGCAAAGGTCCTAGGTTCGAGTCCCGGTTCCGGCACACAATTTTAATCTGACAGGAAGTTTCAAGTCCCCAACACTTAATTTTCTAGGTCGCCGGTCTTGGTTGTACCTCGAAGATTCGATTTTATGGAACTTTTGCCTTAGTACTTCAGAAGATAGCTCCTCCGATAACATTTCTGTTATTCTCCAAGGATTGAATACCTTGGAATTTAACGGGAAGGGATGCTAGTGTGGCCCGATGCGCCTAATGCTAAACGGTATTGTATGTCAAATTAAGCCGCGGCATAATCGATACCACTCTGTTTGTGCTCCGACGCAGACAACAATCAGAGCTGCCGCAAGGCTCCTGATTTCCTGCGAAAGATGACTGTCGATAGTAAGGTGTTTTTCCGGAGTGTCAAATCCACTGTCGGAAACTCGAAACTCGCGAAACAATAAATGCTGTATCATTTCACTAATGAAATCCTTCGGGTATCCAGACAGGGAGAATATTTAGCTGAGGTGCCAAGTAATGCTAGGTGCGAAGCACACGAGTCTTGCGAGAGTGGCCTTGGTCTCTATAGCGCATTGCTGCGGAGTGTGCGTCTGCTCCCCATCGCACGTTCGAGTCCTCCAGTTTGTTGGTCTAGGGACTGATGTCCACTGCAGTTTGGTCTTGAAGCCGTACAAATATTTGAACATTTCAATCGCTAACCACACGAAACATTAGAAGGCATCTACAACCACAAAAATGTTGTTGTCACCAGCGCGGAATAATCAGCAAACAAAGATTCCATCGGATGCTCAACATATCTAGACTGGAACATTCGCCAGCGACCATTAGGGTTTTGTTTGGCTAATGTACATTTCTGACAGTCTCACCATTTTCCTCTCGTCTCTATACAATTATGGCCACATGAAGGAGTCCTAAAACTTTGAATCATTCTGAAAGTACCAACACTGACTTATGTAAACAACACCGCCGTTACAAAGGCCCTAGAAACGCAAACCTCTTACAAAAATAAGACGTATGTGTTGTACGGGAGTTACCACGATCCTGTTTAAATCAAATACCTTCATCTAAATACATTAGGTTTCTTAAATGACTGGTTTCAGGCCAGCTGCCCATGCTTACGTCAACAATGAAATAACACCATTAAAAGCATTCATATTATAAAGAAATCAAGTATTAAAAATGTATTAAAAACACACACCAATTTCTTACAGTTACAGAGTAACTCATCCCTTACTGGACACACTGATCACTGTTATAACTAAACACAATTGCATCTTACACATTCCCCGGATTGATGAACATCTAACAATCGAACTATTTTGTGAAGTCAGGGTATGAAATATATGCGTATATAAATGAGATCAGGTAAATATAAAAAAATTATTACAACATAAAAATACATACAGATGGATTGCAAACAAGTTCTTTTCTTTTGGCGATTTTATAACTCACTTCTTAATTTCTTCTTCTTCACGTTTTTCTCTTTTTAGGCAGCAATTGCGTGTTACGATATCCATCGCTATTGAGATATTCGTATATCTTTTTTTCCATAGCAAATCTAGTAGCGTATCTTAGTGCATGTAGTTTGAATTCCCGTTTGGAAAACTTTTCGTCTCCTTAATATTACAATGCGATGGTTGGGAACCATACCTAACAACAAGCAGAAGAAAGAAGGATTTAACATCCCATCGACAGCGTGGTCATGAGGTACGGAGCTCACGAGCATGTTTTTGGGTGAATAAGAATAAGGAAATAGGCTTCGACATTTCAAAGAAACCATAGTGCAGCTTTCCTGGCGTGACTTTGGGAAATCAAGGAAAAAACAAATCTGAACGACCAGAATTGGATTTTAACCAATCAGCATCCACCCGTATACTAGTACCAGTAGCAAAGTGATTCAGTAATCAGAGTAAAATCAATATATGACTTACAGTCTCAGAATTATTACTTTAAGAGCTCATTTCCTTGCAGATATTCACACTAAATCGTGCTCTGTCCTACTTTCAACCATAATTCCACTTCTGATTAGTTTTGTAGGCTTTTACCAATACCAGTCTCCATTTATCTCTGCATCATCATTTCATTTTACTTGAGGTTTCCTAGTTTTGAGGCGACGTTCAGGCTTCTGTTATTTCATTTTTTTTATTCTTAGATGAGTGCCACCCTTGCCTTGGTTTTGAATCTTTTCTCAGTGTCCTGTCTAGTTTAACTGGGTACTACGAAATACCGCGTGATGAACTACAAATCAAATTGAATAAAATGGCAGCGCAGTATGTATAAAAGGAAACAGGATTAATATTTCCAAGTAATCCTTAGAGCCGACACCCTGATTCGACAAAATGCGGTAAAAAAATGTCACGTGACCTTACTGTGCAGAACCAACCGATCTCTGTCCTGAGAAGACGAGTAAACGAACGGGGATTCAGGGCGTTAATCCGTTACTTTAACCGCTACGCTTGCTCTCTTCGTGAAACAAATGAAGGTCTTAATGTACGTCAGCGCGATATCTGAAAACAGATATTTGAGAGAGATGACGAGAGTTTCTGTATATTCTCGGGAATTAAGAGAAAGTGCTCGAGCGCACGTCTTTCTCTCTCGTTACCCCTCTTCTGTACACGTTTTCTGTATAATATTCTGTTAAATTATGCAGCAGTTCCCCTCACTTCCTTCACCGGAATTTCCTGCCAAGCACAAGCGTTGCTCATTACACTATACCTTTTTAAGAAGTATTCAATTATGGAATGAGCATCTGATCTTTGAGAGAAGAGTTCTCTGAAAATATAAAAATTAGAGCGGAAATTTAAGTACACAGATAATTTCTGGTTGGCGGTGGAAGAGGCAGTCCATCTTCCTTTCTCTTTCTTGCGCTAAATTCACAACCTCTGCTTCCAGCAAACAAAGTCAGTGTCACCACTAAAGGCTTTCGTCGGATGACAAAATAAGAAAATACAGACAAAATTAATAACAACTACAGAACAATTTTTACACTCTAATTAAGTTAAAAGCAATTAGGTGTTTACAATGCCCTCTGAACCTGCGATCTTTAACATTAATTACATTTTCAATTCTTAATTCAGTAGACGATGTTTATGCAATTAAATTCTAAGAAATAAAACGAGCGAGAAAAAACTTATTACATAAACACTCAAAGTAACTTTCCGACTTTACATATTATGAAATACTTAGGGAGTCGTCCACCACTTCGTTGGGGTTTCTGCGGCACCATTAAACTTTGTTCTACACGCCAACATAGTCTGATGCGTTTTAAAAGAACCATCTAGGCAAGATTTTCACAAATATTTGGACATCACTTCTGTAAGTACCAAGAAACATCTATGTAGAACATTTTTTTCTTCAAAGGTAAATTTAAATTGAAAGCAGACATGCCATCTGAAGAAAATATTACAACTTTTTAAAGTAATCGTTCGTAAACGTCGTACGATAAATTAGTTGCTTATGTGCAAAGACTAGTATGTTCACTAAATGCAGTTTCTTACAGTAAACATAAAACGTACTCGAGACAATCATATAAATTAAAAAATATAAAGCAATGGAAACAGCTTCAATAAATTCATTGAATCTACTATGCCATTATTCCTGAAATATGGACAGGTTCGATTTTCATGAACTATTTGGACATGTTCAGCTTCGAATTATTTTAACAGCAAATGACCTATTTTTCAAAATGTTTGTAGAGTCTATGGGACTTAACTACGGGGTCATCAGTCCCTAAACTTACAAACTACTTATGAACTACTTACGAACTAGGACGGCACAAATATCCATGCCCGAGGGGGGATTCGAACCCCCGACCGTAGTGGCCGTGCGGACCGTGACTGGAGCGCCTCAGTCCCCTCGGCCACCGCGGCCGGCTCTATTGTTCAAAGCATCATACATTTCACTGTATGTATAATGCTAGCTGTGCAGTACATAACTACACGTTTGTACCAATTTACTGTGTGACGTCATGCAAAAATTTTAAATTAAGAAATGTAAATTAATACTCCTTTTCAGGGTTTAACCACATCCTGTGATTTCCATTATTGCTTCACACTCGATTAAAATATTTCATATCTCCATGACAGAATACAATGACATTTTAAATGTTTATTCTATTTAATGCTGCACTATTTTTATGTTATAAGGTGATAATTAAAGACAAAGGCGGTTTCGGCTTTTCACCATTCTCAAATCAACTGCAATCCATACCATATATGTAATTATAAATATACAAATATTTCGGTACGTAACATTTACAATAGTTACACAATATGACTACGCTTTATACAGCATAATGTCCTGCAGCGCTTTTTCTTGTACTTTTTGAGGTCATATATATTATCTGAACAAGTAATTTTTTGTTCTATTACTATTTTCGTTGCCCAGTTCACTCCATTCATTTTACGTTTTCTGGAATTTCAGTAATGTTTGCTATGAACAAGGAGAGTAAAATCATACATGTGAAATATATTGAGCAAAGCTACAATTTTTGTTAATATCTATGTTGTTTTCAGTGATACTTGTTTACGCACACAAAAATGACTGTGGCGGCATATAAAGATCATTATATATTGTGCTTTGTCACTTTCTACTTCTGTCACCACTGGCAGTATTACTAATGTGAAAAATAACGAGTAGCACCGTGGTTCGGAACGCACGTTAAACTGTAGGTCCCCCTATAACTAGCTTCAAAGGTTGGAGGAAGGCAACGGCATACCACCTCCAAACAGGGCCATGCCTAGTAAACCACTCTGGTGTTCAAACCAATCTTCGGATTGTTGACTGCTAACCTTACCTTACCTTAATTTATGTTAATATCTTTGTTGTTTACAGCTTGAAGTGTGAAAGGTTATCCTTTAACTTACATGATATCAGAAAACTTTTCTAAATATTTTTTGTGCTTTAAATTTGTTTCCTCGTGTAATTTTTTTTTCCCCGAAATGCGTCTGTGTGGATATATTTTTCAAGTTCTTCCAGAATACTCCTTACAATTCCTTGTTAACACAATATAGAATTTTCATTTCTTTTCCTATTTTTTCTGCTTTTTGTTTATGGTCATATCAGTATATGAAAAATGTTGAGTGGTTACTTTTAATTCTGTGTGTGTTTTTTAAATTTAATTGTGAAGTTTCGACCTATTTGACCAATGTTAAATTCATCACAACCATTAAATCTGATTTTATAAATTCTGCACTGTGAGAAATTTGAGGATTTTGTTTCACCTATACAAAACAGTGTTGCTCGTGTAGAAAGCCATTTTCACATTCGGGTTCAGAAATAAGTTGTTAATCGTATCTGTATTTTCGCCCATGTATGGTGTTGTTATGTAAGGGTCTTTTTCTTCCCTTATCAGGGTTATTTCAGTGTTTTTGTGTTGTCATTTGAATGGTTTAGTGGTATAGTTTGGCCACATTTGCTATGTTAAAAGGATTATTTTGTGCTATGTGTCATAATGTTTCTAATTCTTCTCAAGTTGCATCGGTGTCAAGTCGCAAGTTTGTGATTCTGTTAATCATTGACTTAAAGAACGCAAGTTGATATGCATTTGGGTGACAGGAGTTCATGATAATGTCTGTTGTGGTAGATTTCCTATAAGTCTCAGACCTCTGGCGGTTGTAATCATTGCTTATAGTTAGATGCAAAAGGTGTGTTGGTTTCTGTCGTTAAGTTTCTACTGTGAACTTTATTTTTTGGTTATGTTGTTTAATTCACTGTGGATTCCTTGCATGTCATTTTCGTGGCCACTCAAGACTAGTAGGGTGTCATCTACGTATCTATAGTAGTATATAATTTTGTTTAAAATTGCCCTGTTCACACTTAAGAATTGTTCTTCTTATGTACTAATTAATATATCAGCAATTTTGTTTGCAATAAAATTTCCCATTGCTACTTCCTCTAACTGTTTGCAAATTTTCTTTTGGAATTGAATATAATTTTTTGATAGTATTACTTCTTATTTCTTATGTTTCAATGTTGGATACTTTTCAGTGGCTTATTAGATTTTCTTAATTATTTCAGTTTTTTCTGTTTCTGGTATATTTGTGTAGAAATTGGTAATATAAAATGATTTAAACTTTCTTCTTTGGGGAATCTGTATATCTTTTTTTTTATATTGTGAAACAATAACCTTGAATTTTTGACTGTGTGTTTTTTTTTTTCTTGTACACATATAATTTGGTTATTAAAGTTTTTATTTTCTTACTCTATACAGTATGGGTTATTGATACAGTTCATTACAGGGTGTATCTGGATCAGTTTCTTATGTATTTTTCCCTGTTCTCGTAAGGAGGTGTTGTGGGATTCTACCTAATGAATGCTTTTATAACTTTATCTGAGAAATTTGTTTTACATTTAATCAATGTTTTACTTAATCATTAAATGTGTTAGTTCGGTTGAGTTGTTTATCTGTGATATTATTTTGCCTTTATCACGTTTCATGGTACTTATTTTTATCTGATTTCCATTTATCTGCATTATTTGACAGCAGTTTATTATTTATATTTTCGGACTATTGTAATCAATTTGTGTAGATCTATTGTAGTGTTTTCTGTCTGAATTTCTCCTCCTGTGAATTTTGCTACTTCCATTGTTAGTTAATTTTGTCCTCATACCGATAATTTTGCCATATCTATTGCAACTTTAGTTGAGGGTATTAGATTTTCTATGGTTATTTTATAAAGGTGAGGTGTCATGTAATATTTAAGACCTTTTATGACTAATTCTGTTTTTAAATTGTATATCACAAAGTATCTGATAAGTTGCTGACTTTTAAATTGTATGCATGTTTATTGGTTTTCAAAAAGAAAAAAAATCTATTGATTTTCTTTTCGTGTGTTCTTCGCATTTTGAGACTAGTATACTACATATAATCATATCTCTCTCTCGCTTTCTAAGTATCACTACCGACTTGGCAGCGTCTGCTGCTTTGCTGTATCTCGTCCACTTCTTTCTGTCGTTGGAACGTTCTGGTCTTAACCTTACGACTCTGATGTTGTCACTCCATCTCTATGCTGGTCTTTCGCGTGGTCTTGTTCTTCCTGGGTTGATGTGGAATGCTGCTTTTACAACCGATTTGTCCTGCTTTCTAATGAAGTGGCCTTACCAGAGGGGACAGGCTTGCCTCTGTTTGTCTTTTTGTCTTTGCGAGACATTTGTATTTTCACATGATCACTTCAGGTCAGCCCCATGGGCCAATAAAGCTTCAACATTTCCATGGTATGTAACATACTATATATAATGATCTATTTAATAATTAGTATATATGTCAATGTTATAGGTGTCACAGTGTTACTTTGCTTGAGCCGCGGCGGATTAGCTGCGCGTTCTGGAGCGCTGTATTGCGGTGCGTTCGGCACTCCGCCGTCGGGTGTTCGAATCCCCCCTCGGGCATGGATGTTTGTGTCGTCTTTTGTATAAGGTAGATCATAAGTAGTTTGTACGTTTAGGGGCTGATGACCCCGCAGTTAAGTCCCTTAAGCCTTACAAACATCTGAACATTTGAACTTTGCTTGAGATAGTGTTTTATATAAGTCTCGAATTTCTGCTTCAACTTGTTGTTTAATTCTTGTTTCACCGACAATTTTGCTCAAAGTTTCCTCATTTGTTTCGCCAGGTCAGGTTTTACTTGCACTTTTCCACACATATAATTAGTTACGACTTTTAAACTGAGAAACGAATTTTTTAATATTATACTTTATCTGAGTTTGACCATTTTAATTCGCAGTTTATTGCCTATAGCTTAATCTGGTAGTTATTACAAATGCTTCTCCTCAGTAGACCATAGCATAAATTAAGTTAGAAAATGACATTTTAAACACCTCTCATTACAAAGTGTCTTTGAGGTAACTTGCACTGATAGAAAATAAATGAGTTCACCCTGCACCTTCTTAAAAGTCGCATTCACGGTTTCGCGGGCTTTGCCCCAGTTTTGGTATGTAGCCATAACCGATCCACTGCAGGAGCAGTAACGTACGTTTTAGAGTCGTAACTGATCATCAGTTACAGATAATGTCCATGCTGAAAAATAGTGCATTGACAGTACTAGAAAGACGTATTGTGACTATATAGTATTTGTGAGTGAGTGTTACAGTTAACAGTAAGGTATGTTTTGTCTTTGTATCCTGTACAATGACGGTTGAAGCAACGCTATCATCAACCTTCATGCACTCATCCAGCCACATTCAAAACCATGTTTAATGTTGCCTAGAAGGTACCTGCATTATTAATTACATGTGATGTTTTTGATGGTCCCAACAGTATTATTACGAATACTGATGATTCCAAATGCTTCACACTCAGATCCAATGCTGAATTATTTTTTCCGCTGCGCATATTGTTGGTTCCATATATGTTTAAAAGATTTGTGTGCCAAGAACTACAAATATGCCTGATAACAAATACGAACAGCTAAATATAGTAAGTAAATAAATAATAATAATCGTTATTTTGTTATACTGGTATATATATATATATATATATATATATATATATATATATATATATATATATATATATATATATATATATGAAATATTTACAGTGTACTGTAGTTTATGATTCGAAAAAAACATATGAAAAATGCAATGGCCCACAAACATCACCCAACAAGAATAGGGACAGATTTAAAAATACTGAAACCTAGCCACAGCAAATACTACAAACTGACAACAGAAGAAAATTTCCACATACAAAAGGCAACAGCAGAAGGCAAAAAAGTCATGAATGAATACACTACACTATGCAATGGCACAACATTCAACACAATAAAGAAAGGTATACAAAGACAACAAGTGAAACAGCTATTCGTTTTTGGTGCCAGAAGAAGGCGTGAACAACTGAACATCTGCAGCAATTCCAAACACAACAAACCGCCATAACAGTGAAAGTGAAACAACATCGGTAACGACTTCACCACAAACTCGCCAGAACAGTGAAAAATGGAGTAAAAAGTGCACTAAGGTGACGAAAATATGTACTGTTAAGTGTGGACGCATTTACCTCAGAAGTGAGCAAGATTCCCCAACCACAACTGTGGTAAAAACAAGACATTTTCTAAGTATTAGAGCGATTTATAAACACGTCTTCCTTAGATAGAGAAAACAAATTTCACTGTTTTCAAATGGCAAGCCGTAAAGTACTGGAATATTTCACTCTAGAACATAAAAAGTAAAAACTCCAGTTAAACCACATTTCTTGGATTTTTAATAAGTTGTCTCGAATCATAAACTATAGTGTACATTGCAAATATTTTATACTTATAGATTTAATAAATATGCCACTGAGGATGGAATAAAGGTTCCGAAATAACATTATTGTTTGAAAAAAAAGGTGGACTCTTTCCCATTTATTTAACTGCAAAGAAGAAGAAACGAGTACAGCAAAACCAACATGTCTAGTTAGCTTTGTCGGCAGTTTAAATTGATCTAATAATTCCTGATTACAACGTAATATTCTAGTATAATTTAGTATTATTTCAGTATCGATGAGACACTTCGTGAATGTATGTTTTAGAGTTTTCCAATTCACTCTGGATTTATTGTTGAAACAGTGCATATGGAGTACATAAAATGATTAATGTCACAGATCAATAGCACGAGCAGTAATGTAATACTAGGTGTTGGTCCGTGCAGAAATAGTTGCTTCAGTACTTGGTATTGCCTCCATGGGCGGAAATGCAGGAGCTCATTCTGACATGCCTTCGATCGTATAGATGGCGGTACTCCACGCATGTTCAACGTAGTTCTGTAAGAAATGAGACTTTCGAGTCGCTCGTGCCATTTTTTGTCCCATCATGATCCACACGATCTCCGTTGTAGAACAGACCGGCGGTAGTTCTGTCCACGGAAGTTGCTTTAACTATTGCAGATCAGGTAGAGTTTCACGTGCAGTGTGTGGGCGAGCATTGAAGTCTTGGAACAACACATCACCTTCCTGTTGTAACAGAAGTTGTCTTATAATACTGCACGCACAGAGCTCTGGGCAGCGTTCTCTACCCACACATCATAGGTGAACGAGAGTTGTGCGTTATCCAAATTCATACCATAACACCTGCAGTGTGGCCAGTGTGTTCTGAATGAGTGTACGACACAGATCTTGCCAGTTGTACGCAATACAAGAATACGACCATCATCTGCTTGCAGGCAGAAGCTGATTTCATCCCAGAAGACCTTGGCTCGCCATTCCAAGTGCTAGTCTGATGGCACGAATCTAGCCCCGCGCGTCGACGTTGTCGCCTTAGTAGAAGACGGACTGGAGCCGTGTGTGCCCATAGCTCCACTGTTAGTAACCGGTTGTCGACTGTTTGTGTTGACATTTATGAGGTCACAAACTCTGTGCCTTGATGCATGTACGATCTGACAACGCTGCCCTTAGAAAACGACGATCCTGCCGGAAGTTTGTCCTCCTTGGACGTCCGGAATTTCGTCTATGGGTGTGAGGATGTTCACGTGATCGTTACTATCTGCATCGTTGCACAACAGACGTAGCATGTTCATCCTGTACGTCAGTTCTCTGAAATCAGCATCCCGCCACCCGGTGGACCACAATATGGCCCCTGTCACTCATGATCAGCTGGCTTCAGGAATCAGGAGTGCGTCTCGATAACGTATTGTTTGCTTCTCACGTTACACTGAGCATTAGGAAGTATCACTGGCAACTATGGCATAACTGCAAACAACGTACGGGTATGCTACTGGGTGACATCGTCGACTGTCGCCGATATTTCGACAGGGGCTCACCCTCCCATTCTGAAGGTACAACTGTACTCAGGAAGCAATGTGTAAGGGAAATTTAACACCTCGTTTTGCAAAGGGAAAATACGAAAAATATTGCGGTGTCGCACAAGTCTCAAGTGCGCGCCACGTACATCTACATCTACATCTACATAGATACTCTGCAAATCACATTTAAGTGCCTGGCAGAGGGTTCATTAACCACTTTCATAACTTTTCTCTACCGTTCCATTCCCTAATAGCGCGCGGGAAGAAAGAACACCTAAAGCGTTCCGTTTTCGATCTGATTTCTCTTATTTTATTGGGATGGTCATGTCTCCCTAAGTAGGTTGGTGCTAGCAAAATATTTTCACATTCAGAACTAAAAGTCGGTGATTGAAACTTCGCAAACAGATCACGCCGCAATGAATAACGTCTTTCTTTTAATGATTTCCACCCCAATTCGTGCAACATTTCCGTGACGCTTTCCCCCCCGTAACGTGATAAAACAAAACGAGCAGCCCTTCTCTGAACCTTCTCAATATCTTCCGTCAGTCCCACCTGGTGAGGGTCCCACAAGGGGCAACAGTACTCCAAGAGAGGACGCACAAGTGTGATGTAGGCAGTCTCTTTGGTGGAGCTGGTGCATCGTCTAAGCGTTCTGCCAATGAAACGTAACCTTTGGTTCGCCTTCCCAACAATATTTTCTATGTGTTCTCTCCAGTCAAAGTTGCTCGTAAGTGTAACTCCTAGGTATTTGGTAGAATTTACGACCTTAAGGTTTGACTGATTTATCGCGTAATTGAAGTTCAGCGGATTTCTTTTAGTGGTCATGTGTATTACTTCACACTTTTCTTTATTTAGTGTCAATTGCCAATTTTCGCACCAAGTAGAAATTTTGTCTAAATCGCTTTGCAGTTGCTTTTGATCCTCTGTTGACTTCACTAACCGATAAACGACAGCATCATCCGCGAACAGTCTAAGGGAGCTATTCAGATTATCTCCTAAATCGTTTATAAACACGAGGAAGAGTAGGGGACCAATAACGCTTCCCTGTGGAACGCCAGATATCACTTCTGTTTTACTCTATGACTTACCGTCAATTACAACGAACTGTGTCCTTTCTGATAGGAAATCGTGAATCCAATCGCACAATTGGGGATATATTCCATAAGCACGCAATTTCATTAGAAGCCGCTTGTGGGGGACCTTCCACCGAGCGCCGCCATGCAAGCAAGGCTTGCGTTCTTACGAGGTCGGCCACGAGCGCCCTCTGCTTCAACCCCGCTCCTAGATTCTGTTGTCCCACTGACCGGTCACATCAGACTCCGTACCCACACCGCGTGCATCCTACTTCCCTGTGTCGATCTCTCTCTACTCGGCCAACGACATCCAGGACAACCGGCTGCGACGAGAAACAAACTGCAGAAGTAACCGCAGAGTCAACACAACCAAAGATGACCACCTTCAGAAATATAGATAGTGACTCTTAATCAACAGGTGAGACAGCATTAATTCTGTCCCTCTGTTTTATAACGAGAGACAGAACCGGATTCCGAGCAGAATTTAAACAAAACCCACCATTTCTGTTTATAAGGTCGCCTGAAAATTTCAACAGCTTCCTAAGTAACAACATTCTAATAGGTGGAAGAGCGTGCCACAATCTCTGTCTTTTTATATTCCGTAGGATGACCGGAGCCAAGACGGTGTTCTGCAACAGAGGATTTGCTGGGCTATTGTAAGCATGTGTGACGCTGATGTTCAATACCCCCGTCTTCCGCAGTCCTGATTGTCTGACCAATATGGCATGCCACAACTGCAACCGGCAGCATACCTATAAGTTGTTTGAACATTCAATCCGCCGAGATTAATTAAACATTCATATTTCAGTTTTATATATAACATTCACAAATGTGAATGTTCTGTTCAGTCTCACTTCACCTCTAATCCTGTTCAGTAATGTGATCACAGTAAATAAATGTATACTAGTATATTCAACAATTTGAATGTAGTAATAAGTTTTATGTCCATTAAAATGTATATATTCTACAGATTAAAGTTTTTTTTTTTTTTTTTTTTTTTTTTTTTTTTTTTTTTTTTTTTTTTTTGCCCGGTTCCACATCCTCAAGGGCTGTTACATTTGGGTTCTGTGGAAGGTATATTAAACACGTCTGATGTCATTATGTGAATATTTATAGTGTATCTTGTTTTCGCACATATTCTACATCCAAGAGGATCTCTTCAACTTTGATGAACTGGAACGAAAACAAACAAACCCACTACGTTATCTATTGGCGGACGTTGTTGAAACCGTTGTGAGTATACCTACTATCCATCCAGGTGACATTTCCAATCTTAAAATCGACGTCATCTTTCTATATGCACAATTTTATTCCGCCATTTTATTTAGATTGTGCTTATCCTTTGTGGACCATTCTGTTTCGCTACCTCATTTATTTATTTATTATTTTCACCCACGTTCGCCTTCTAGTCCACATATGACCGTGAATGTTAGCGGGTATGTAATCATGATCTCTTCTATGTGTTTCAGATGAGCATTATGATCCAATAATTGTCTCCTAGGACGAGTCGAACAGTTTCGTTAACAAAATGACGATCTGAACTCTCACCAATGAAAAGCGTGACTTTCTACCACTCAGCACAAGAGCCACGTTGTTGTGCAATGTTTTCCGTGTTCTTGTAGTCTTCACACACACACACACACACACACACACACACACACACACACACACACACACACACACACACACACATTGTATATCCCACTTCTCTTCGGCCTCCTACCTATGCTGTATCCATATTTTTCTTTCTCCTCAAGCGTCTCCTTATTTCAACGCTAACCTTTCAGCCTGGGCTCGCCAAGCCATTAATAAACCAACATAAAAATGCATGAACTAACGCACTCAGTAACATTGTGATTCACGTCCACTTGTCTACTGCAGCATCCTCTACCACGGCTGCTTGCAATCCTCCGTTGCACATATGTGCTCAGAAATCCTATCACCGAGCGACGTGACGCAGTGGTAACACACTGGACTCGTATTCGGAAGGATGGTGGTTCCAATCCACCTCCGGTCATCCAGATTTAGGTTTTCCGTGATTTCCCTAAATCACTCCAGGCAAATGCCGGGATGGTTCCTTTCAAAGGGCACGGCCGAGATCCTTCCCCCATCCTTCATCAAAAATCCGAGCGTGAGCTCCGTCTCTAATGACCAAGCAGTCGACGGGACGATAAACCCTAAGCTTGCTTCCTTCCAAATCCTATCGTCAAATCCTAAAATCAGCAACCAGAATCCGCAACGTTATGCTACTTTGGAATGCCGACTATTTTAAGGGAATTCTTGATATGGTGTCTGTTCTTTTCGGACATGTCCGGAAAGAACAGACAACGTATCAATATTTGTATCTATGCCCCCACAGGCAAATGACAATTTCAATGCAGAGACATTAATATGCTCGATCTCTTGCTGGTTCTCTTGGGTTCTAAGGGATGCGTGCCTGGATAGCCTAGTCAGTTGCCGTCGTTGCAGCTCAGAGCATCCAGTCACACGGCTGGTTATGTAACAAAAAAAAATCAGTCAACGACGAAGTGATCGACATGAACAAAACGAACGTACGTCAGCGATGGACCGATCAAACCGGAGAACAAAAAAAAAAAAAAATAAATAAATAAATAAATAAATAAAAAGTTAAGGTGACGCTGGCCCACAGCGTGAAATCCGAGTTCGAATCTCTGTCTAGCAAACCTTTTTTGAATTTGGATCTATTTTATGGCCCTGAAAGGGTAAAAATATTTAAATAATTCGAATTCGTATTTCAAGAAAGCATTACAATCTGCCCCCAACTACCATTTAGTGAACAGAAAACCAAGAAATTCTACCATTACACTTCCTCCGGCTTCCAACAGCGCAAAATATTTTATAGGAAGGTCAGAAATTCTTCATACAGAGGTGTGAATGACGGATTATTACCATTTTACCACTTGACGTACAACTGTTGCCCTAGTGAAATACTGACTGTATTGGAGCAACCAAAAAAAATAAATAAATAAATAAAAAATAAAAAAAATAAAAAAATAAACTGTCGACGATGAGCATTGCTCTGGAATTAGTTTCTGTAACACTATGGTATTTCTGAGAACTTTTGCATTTGAATATTTCGCAATAGAAACTAATAATGGCAGGAGATTTTAACTGTGCGTTGCACAGTAAGGAACCAGTTCTCCAATTTAAACTATTGAAATGAGCTTAGTTGTCATGTTAGAGACCTAAAATTTGTTAGAGACTTAAAATTTCCAAGTCTAGTGAGATTTATGTATATAACAAATACTTCTTCCCAAGAACAGATAGGATGTAGGTATCGAAGAACTTGACAGCCCAGGTTTTAAAAGTTAAAAACAGTTCCAGTAAGTTTTTCTTATCACAGTAGTGTCACTGCCTGTATTAATTTAGTTCCACAACCAACCGGTTTGGACAGAAGTCAGTGTTGTATGAACGTTACTGTTTTCAGAGACAGAGAATCAGAAGAACAACTCGTGAAAGCATGGGAACTGGGTCACCGTTTTGTGTTCCGTGTTTTAGAATGGTGGACCGGTAGGGCGAAAAAGACGTTAAATACAGTCATTATATCTTACAATATAGAAAGATATACAGATATCTAAAGAACAATGGAATTTTATTACACCGTTGTACGAGAGCTGTATGTGCAGGTAGATGGAGCTTCTACTTGCTTACAAGATATCGTAAATATAAAAACGAAACTTATTGCTATTAAACGACAAGAAGGCTTAAAACTTAAGTCAAAAGCAAAACCTGTCAGTGAGGATGAAACTGTGTCTTTATGTCACTTACTAGAAAATGAACACATTGTTTCTACTTTTACCAAACAAGAGGTGTCAGACACTGTACCTGATTCCCCTATCAAAACAATACCGGTAGCTGACGGTTTACCAAACTAATTTTACAGAAGATACTGGGAACTGATTCGAGACAAGCTAAGTCAAATCGTGAAACAGGTATTGGAAGGAAAAAATTTAACCATAGAACTTAAAAGAGTGTTAAATTATAATGATCCCCATGAACAGAAGCTGAAATAAAATTAGTAATTTTCGACTAATTTCTCTACTAAATTCTGACGATGAGATCACTGCATGAGCATTATACAAGAGGGTTATTCCATTATCTGTAAAAAAAAAAAAAAAAAAATGTCCCATCACCAGAATTGGGCATTGGAAGAAAGATACTGCAAACTGCAGCACATTATCGGGGCATTATTGCTTTATCGTCTGTCGGCAACATTGATTGCGGCCTCATTTTTCATTACGCGTTTGATCAGGTTTGCCAAGAGTACATTCTGGAAACGACGACAAGGATTAGGGTCATGAGGTAAACTGTTACTATTGTCAAAAATATTGCTATGTCAATTTCTGCCAAAGATTCTGTAAATGAACAGTTAACACAGGTTCGAGTCCCGGTTCCGGCACACAATTTTAATCTGTCAGGAAGTTTCAACATAGGTATGAATTATGCGAGACATTCCACAAGAAATTCATAAAATGTATTTGGTACATTCTGGCGTCTCCTGGTCTCCTACATGTATACTACTTTTTTCGTTATTTTTAAACAAAGTGATTGTTGTGATAAATTATATCCCGTGTAAAATTCAACCAGGTGACTTCATCTTGCATTACCTTATCCCAGTTCACAATCACCTGTTATTTCTCCTTCTGTTTCTTTTCCTATTGCCGAATTCCAGTCCCCCTGACAATTAAGTTTTCCTCTAAATTAAGGGTCTCAATTATTTCCTTTACCAACTCATACATTTATTCAGGCTCCTCATCATCATCAGAGCGATTTGTATATAAGGTTGTACTATTGTGATCGGTGTTGGCTTCGTATCTATAACAACTACGATAGTGCGGTCACTGTGCTGTTCATAGTTATATACACGCAGCTCTATTTTCTTCGATGGGATGGCGGGGACATACTGACAGACCCCAATTCTCTATTAAGTAAATGGAAAGTGTATTTTGGGGATCTATTAAATGTTCACCTGGAAGCAGGAAATGAGCAGCCGTACGAAATACATACGGCAGAACCGCAGATATTTGAGCCAACGCTAAAGGAAATAAGAGATGCAATCAACAAATTGAAAACCCATAAAGCACCGGGAGCAGACTGCTTGATTGCAGAATTAGTTAAAATGGGAACAGAAATTGGCAGAAGTAATTCACAAAGTAATAACTAAAGTGTGGAACTCACAAGGAGACCACATGAAAATCGAATTTTAAAATTTTCGATATTTATGGTACATGAAGTCCAGAACACAGAAAACAATCAGCCAAAGACATTCGACGCAACACCAAAGAATTCTCGAGAAAAATCGCCTTTGAAGTTTTGCAAGTACACGTAAGGACCAATAATTAAAGCAATTCGCGCACCTGTTGGGGTAGATCAGATGCTAGCGTCCTGTCGTTACACCCACAGGGTCGGTGGTTCAAGTCCTGCAAAACAGCTCTTTATTTTTATTCTCTTCGTTGAGTTCGAGTACTTACACAATTTTAATACCAAATAGTAATTTTTACGAAATATGCACGCATTTTTGTTTATTCATAATTTTCTCTATTTTATAAAATAATGATGGTTTCTATGAAAAAAACCATACGTTACATTTTAACAGTATTGGCTTCATTATCAGTTTCAGACGGTAGTCTTTGATTGTTGTCAAGAGTTACGACGCTGTTTTTGGAAAGTCATCACCGTAGGTACTAATGTATTTCCAAGCAGCTAACGTACTTCACCATCGTCTTATGTGACGACAATATGTTCAGCTAGCCTTCACACTCATAAACAAAAAGTGACAAAACATGTGAAATTAGGTACCCCAAAGTGTGTTATATACATGAATTCGAAAACAACAACAACAACAACAAAATATTAGTCATAGCTGAACGAGAACAACCAACCCTAAAGTTGAGAAGACAGAATGGTACCAAAGAGCTACACCGGCACATATTGAATTTGTTTATGTTATTAGTACTTACGTGAAATTGTTATTAGTACTTACGTGAACTTGCAAAACTTTAAAGTCGATTTTTTCGAGAATTTTTGAGAGTAACGTCGAATGGCTTTGGCTGAATGTTATTTAAGTTCTAAACTTCTCGTGGCATAAATATCAAAAAAGTCTAATATTCCGATACCCATGTGGTCCGCTTGTCAGAGATGATACCTAAAGAGTGGCAGGAGTCAATTCTGACCCCATGGCACATGGTAATTATAGAGAGACATCGCTATTTCCAGGTTTCAGAATTGTCTCGTATTTTTTGCTAAGCAGGCTTACACCATATGCAGATTTAATTGTGGGGGATACCAAGCTGACTTTCCGAGGAACAGATGTAATATAGACGAAATATTCACAAAGCGTCAAATTTTGGAAGAGAAATGGGAATATAATGAGCCAGTTCATAATAATTTCATAGATTTTACAGAAGCATATTCTCAGATGAAGAAACTTGCACTGGGCAGGGTAGCGTGGAGAGCTGCATCAACTGAAGACCACAACAACAACATGATTCAGTATCAAGAACGAAATTGTACAGAATTATTTTGGAACTTGGAATACCAAAGAAGTATGTTAGGTTTGTAGATGCGGTTTTAAAAACACAAAAGGTAGAATATGATTGGTGAAATCGGAATCAGAAGATTTCGAAATAAGCAGGGAGATACCCTGTCCACTCTACTTTTTAATTTTCCTAGTATATATCGTGTGAATAGTAGCAGATAAGTCAAACTGTGGAGTTAAATGGAATATTTGGGTACGCAGATGATTTAAACATCATTAGCGATAAGAAAGAAACTGCAAAAGCAAATGCGAATGCGTTAATCAAGACTAGTGAAGAAGAAGTCTGAGGATAAGTGAAGATAAAACGAAATATTTGGTTACTACTAGAATGCCAACAGCGATAGATCAGGAAATATTAATAGTTGGTCACATGCAGTTAGAAAGAGCGAACGCGTATTTAGGTGTATAGATTACACAACGAAATGAGAATGAACCCGAGCTGAGGAAGATATCACGGGTTGGAATATGCTTGTTACTTCTCACTGAATAAATTACTCTCATCACCGGTATTGTCTAGAAATTTATACATCAGAATAAACAAAACTATTATTCTTTCATTTGTACTGTATGGGTCTGAAATTTAGTCTCTCACTTTGCAAATTGACAAACCGTTTCGAGCATTTTAAAACAAAATTCTAAGGAAAAAGGAATAACATTAGTGGGGAGTGGCGAAAACTGCATAACGAACAGTTTCACGAACTCTATTCTAGCCCTAACACAATGTCATTGTATCACATACACTGTGACGGACGGGTCTATTAGCTCTAATGGATGAAGTCAGCACGCAATCGTCCTGCAGGGAGACCGAGGAGTAGATGGGAGGACAATGTGAAGGCCGATTTGAGGAGCGTAGGTACTGAAGGCGACTAGAAGGAAAAAGCGCAAGACAGGGAGAGATGGCGAAAACATTTTCCTGCGTTAATGGTCTTTCAAGTCAAGTTTAGTAAGCAAGTAACTAAGTATTACTGAATTTGGGAAAATACTCCTGTTACCTACTTTTAGGCAATTATTCCATCTCATGTTTCATAACATATCATTCGAAGGAATTGGTTTTGAAATTTGTTCTGTTGGTAACTACAATTAACTTTGGAATGTAATAAGTTGAACTTTGTTTGTGTACCTGAATAATATAATTTTAAAATAAGCATGGAACTGGTTTTGATAGGTTCCATGATACCTGTGTTACATTTCTGTGAGAAATAAATCAGTGACTACAAAAAATTAATTCCATCTCATCAGGGTTCAACATGTGCATTGACTACCATGACCAGAAATTCTTCCATAGAACTTCACTTATCCCCACTATATCTAACTTCAACCTATCCATTACCTTTCTTAAATTTTCTGATCTCGTGCCCGATTAAGGGGTCGTGCAGGCGGGGGTAGTGACAAAAAGGGTTCGTTTACAGCAAATGATACTGTTATTTCTTTTAAATAAGCTTTTCAGTCAGGACGAAGCTCCAAGATTACTTGAAAATGATAAATGGAATAACGGCATTGTGGCTGCCAGAAGTCACTTTTCATTAGCAGCCATTCCCCATACAGATGTTTATGGTAATGTGACTGATGCTGATTCAGGCGATGAAAATATTGCAGATTTAGATAATTGATCGGAAAATCAATCAACAACTGAGATACGCGCATAACTAGTTATTAAAAGTGAACTTCCAGGAAGGGTACGAGCCAGACGATAGGGCAATACAGACAGGGCAATACAGACAGGATGAAAATGGCGTTACAAAGAGGAAAACGATATACCACCATTGGGAGCAATGTGATCATACAGAGTTCAGTAATGAATGGTCTCCAAATTATCTTGCATATAAGAGAAGTCCTTTGCAACTATCCTGCTCATTGTTTTATGATGGTGTTATTGACTTAATTCTCACATTTACAAACAAATATGATATTAGACATTATAGACTGAGTGGTATGACTTCAACCGAAATGAGATCATTTATTGCAGTAATTTTACTTGGTAGTTACACAGAAGATCCGAGGAGGACTATGAAATGGGAAATAAGATCAGATTTCCATAATAATCTTCTCGCTGGGGCTCATTACCGAGGTAGATTCCAATCCATGACATGCAACTAACACCTGTGCGACAACGACAGTCTAAGAAAGTCAGACAAGTTCGGTAAAGTGAGAAAATAATATGATATGCTCAACCCACGAAGCTAGGAAAAAGCACGTTGTGGGGAAAAAAACGTTGATAGAACAACTGTGCATTACTTTGATAAACGTGGGTGCAAGCAGTGTACTAGGTAAAATGCAACGCGATATGGGTACAAAATCTGGAGTGGAAGTGGGACTGAATACATAGTGTGGATGGATCATTATGAAAGTTCTAGCACTATAAACACTTGGGCAAGGGAACAAGTATCGTTCTTCAATATGCTGATGTATTACTGAATGGACCACTGTTAGGAATAATATCAAAGAGGCATCGAGGGATACAATAGGTACAATTAAGAAGAATAGGAGGAAACCGTGGTTTGATACAGAATGCAAGAAATTTCTAGAGGAAAGGAGAAAAGCGCGATTTGTTTGGGATATAATGGAAGACAGTAAAAAGAAGGAGTTCTTGAACATGAGGAGGGAAATTGGTCGCAGATTATGCGAAAAGAAGAGGGATTTATGTACAATCAAATTAAAGAAATGGAAACTAACAGAAAAAAAAATATTAGGGAACTCTACCTAGACATAAATGGATACAGGGTGTTCCAGGCTGGAAAAATACTCTTCGAGGGGATGGCGAGGACTTACTGACAGACCCCAATTCTCTATTAAGTAAATGGAAAGTGTATTTTGGGGATCTATTAAATGTTCACCTGGAAGCAGGAAATGAGCAGCCGTACGAAATACATACGGCAGAACCGCAGATATTTGAGCCAACGCTAAAGGAAGTAAGAGATGCAATCAACAAATTGAAAACCCATAAAGCACCGGGAGCAGACTGCTTAATTGCAGAATTAGTTAAAATGGGAACAGAAATTGGCAGAAGTAATTCACAAAGTAATAATTAAAGTATGGAACTCACAAGGAGACCACATGAAAATCGAATTTTATAATTTTCGATATTTATGGTACATGAAGTCCAGAACACAGAAAACAATCAGCCAAAGACATTCGACGCAACACCAAAAAATTCTCGAGAAAAATCACCTTTGAAGTTTTGCAAGTACACGTAAGGACCAATAATTAAAGCAATTCGCGCACCTGTTGAGGTAGATCAGATGCTAGCGTCCTGGCGTTACACCCACAGGGTCGGTGGTTCAAGTCCTGCAAAACAGCTCTTTATTTTTATTCTCTTCGTTGAGTTCGAGTACTTACACAATTTTAATACCAAATAGTAATTTTTACGAAATATGCACGCATTTTTGTTTATTCCTAATTTTCTTTATTTTATAAAATAATGATGGTTTCTATGAAAAAAAAACCATACGTTACATTTTAACAGTATTGGCTTCATTATCAGTTTCAGACGGTAGTCTTTGATTGTTGTCAAGAGTTGCGACGCTGTTTCTGGAAAGTCATCAAAAAATGTTCAAATGTTTGTAAATCTATTGGACCAAACTGCGTGGTCATCAGTCCGTAGCTTACAAACTATTTAAACCTAGGTAAACTAACCTAAAGACAAACACACACACCCATGCCCCAGGGAGGACTCGAACCTCCACGGGGAGCAATCGCGCGCTCCGCAGCGAGACGCTTTAGACCGCTCGGCTACTCCACCGCGGCGGAAAGTCATCACCGTAGGTACTAATGTATTTCCAAGCAGCTAACGTACTTCACCATCGTCTTATGTGACGACAATGTGTTCAGCTAGCCTTCACACTCATAAACAAAAAGTGACAAAACACGTGAAATTAGGTACCCCAAAGTGTGTTATATACATGAATTCGAAAACAACAACAACAACAACAAAATATTAATCATAGCTGAACGAGAACAACCAACCCTAAAGTTGAGAAGACAGAATGGTACCGCCTGAGCTACACCGGCACATAGTGAATTTGTTTATGTTATTAGTACTTACGTGAAATTGTTATTAGTACTTACGTGAACTTGCAAAACTTTAAAGTCGATTTTTTCGAGAATTTTTGAGAGTGACGTCGAATGGCTTTGGCTGAATGTTATTTAAGTTCTAAACTTCTCGTGGCATAAATATAAAAAAAGTCTAATATTCCGATACCCATGTGGTCCGCTTGTCAGAGATGATACCTAAAGAGTGGCAGGAGTCAATTCTGACCCCATGGCACATGGTAATTATAGAGAGACATCGCTATTTCCAGGTTTCAGAATTGTCTCGTATTTTTTGCTAAGCAGGCTTACACCATATGCAGATTAAATTGTGGGGGATACCAAGCTGGCTTTCCGAGGAACAGATGTAATATAGACCAAATATTCACCAAGCGTCAAATTTTGGAAGAGAAATGGGAATATAATGAGCCAGTTCATTATAATTTCATAGATTTTACAGAAGCATATTCTCAGATGAAGAAACTTGCACTGGGCAGGGTAGCGTGGAGAGCTGCATCAAACCAGTCTGTAGACTGAAGACCACAACAGCAACATGATTCAGTATCAAGAACGAAATTGTACAGAATTATTTTGGAACTTGGAATACCAAAGAAGTATGTTAGGTTTGTAGATGCGGTTTTAAAAACACAAAAAAGGTAGAATATGTGTGGTGAAATCGGAATCAGAAGATTTCGAAATAAGCAGGGAGATACCCTGTCCACTCTACTTTTTAATTTTCCTAGTATATATCGTGTGAATAGTAGCAGATAAGTCAAACTGTGGAGTTAAATGGAATATTTGGGTACGCAGATGATTTAAACATCATTAGCGATAAGAAAGAAACTGCAAAAGCAAATGCGAATGCGTTAATCAAGACTAGTGAAGAAGAAGTCTGAGGATAAGTGAAGATAAAACGAAATATTTGGTTACTACTAGAATGCCAACAGCGATAGATCAGGAAATATTAATAGTTGGTCACATGCAGTTAGAAAGAGCGAACGCGTATTTAGGTGTACAGATTACACAACGAAATGAGAATGAATCCGAGCTGAGGAAGATATTACGGGTTGGAATATGCTTGTTACTTCTCACTGAATAAATTACTCTCATCACGGGTATTGTCTAGAAATTTATACATCAGAATAAACAAAACTATTATTCTTTCATTTATACTGTATGGGTCTGAAATTTAGTCTCTCACTTTGCAAATTGACAAACCGTTTCGAGCATTTTAAAACAAAATTCTGAGGAAAAAGGAATAACATTAGTGGGGAGTGGCGAAAACTGCATAACGAACAGTTTCACGAACTCTATTCTAGCCCTAACATAATGTCATTATATCACATACACTGTGACGGACGGGTCTATTAGCTCTAATGGATGAAGTCAGCACGCAATCGTCCTGCGGGGAGACCGAGGAGTAGATGGGAGGACAATGTGAAGGCCGATTTGAGGAGCCTAGGTACTGAAGGCGACTAGAAGGAAAAAGCGCAAGACAGGGAGAGATGGCGAAAACATGTTCCTGCGTTAATGGTCTTTCAAGTCAAGTTTAGTAAGCAAGTAACTAAGTATTACTGAATTTGGGGAAATACTCCTGTTACCTACTTTTAGGCAATTATTCCATCTTATGTTTCATAACATATCATTCGAAGGAATTGGTTTTGAAATTTGTTCTGTTGGTAATTACAATTAACTTTGGAATGTAATAAGTTGAACTTTGTTTGTGTGCCTGAATAATATAATTTTAAAATGTTCTGACTACTGACATGTGTTCCCATGTAAGACACTCTGTTAATCACATAATAATTACTTTTGAAGCATGGAACTGGTTTTGATAGGTACATGATACCTGTGTAACATTTCTGTAAGAAATAAGTCAGTGACTACAAAAAATTAATTCCATCTCATCAGGGTTCAACATGTACGTTGACTACCATGGCCAGAACGATCGCCAGATTTGTCCCTCAATGAGCATGTTTGGGACCAGATTAAACGTCATCTTGTGCGGTCTACATGGCCGGTACGCTATCTTGCCTAACTGAGGCACCAGATGGAAACTGCATGCCAGGCCACTACATAATACCACATTCGGCACCTCTACAATCGTCTCCATTGTACAACGACAACTTGCATCGCTGCAAAGAAAGGCGCCAAAATTGCGCACGATCTGGTGGCTGTACTCACGAGCGTATTGCTCTGTCTGTGTTATTATGTGTTGTATACTTCCTCAAGAATCTGTCAATGAAGTTCCTCTCTGCTTGGTCAATAAATTCATGGTGTTCATTTTACTTTTTCCAGGAGTGTATCGCTTGTTTAGCCAACGGCCGTGCCACAGTGGATACACCGGTTCCAAAAATGTTCAGATGTTTGTAAAGCTTATGGGATTTAACTATGAGGTCATAAGTCCCTAAACTTACAAAATACGGCTCGAACATCCATGTCCGAGGGAGGGGGATTCGAACTACCGACGCAGGAGGCCTCCCGATCCGCAACGGGGCGCTCCAGACCAATCAGCTACTCCCACACAGCACACACCAGTTCCCATCAGATCACCGAAGTTAAGCACTGTTGCGCTTCACTAGCACTCGGATGGTTTACTGTTCAGGTCTGACGAGAGCTGTTGGCATATGGGGTGCACTCAGCCCTTGTGAGGCAAAACTGAGGAGCAACTTGATGGAGGAGTAGCGGCTTCAGTCTGGAAACCTGACGCCACGGCTGGGAGTACGGGATGCTGACCACGGCCCCTCCATACCACGTCAAACTACGCCTGCAGGTCGGTACCTCTTGAGCCCTCGTAGAGTTTTTGTTTGTTTGTATTACTTGTTTGAAACTTTTGTTTTAGTTGTTGTCTAATAGCATTCACCGACATTTTTAGACATAACGTGATCTTCAGCTTTTCATGTACCAAAAGTAATGGTAATAAATAAATAAAATTAAAATTAAATAAAATAACAAAAAATATAAACGATTACATGAAGGGCGAGGAATGTTACAGTTGCAGCAGAGGTCGCCGCCACAATTCTGCAGTGGACGCTACTCCCCTCCCGCCTGTCAGCAGCTCGACCCTCCTGCAGCGCCGCGGCTGCTGCCAGCACGGGCCTCTGGTACGGCGCCCCCTGCAGGTGGAGCGGCGCGCTCTGCCGCGGTGCCTTGAGCACTTCGCTCGCCTCGCCGCTCTCTGACGCTCCCCAATGCGGCTCCGCCGTCGCCTGCTCCGCGCATTACCCGCTAACGCGTTTACCCGAGCTTCCCCCAGGACGAGCCGAAACAAATTGTTCCGCTGCGCCTGGAGAGCGGCAGCCCGCCCGGCAGCTCCGTCTGAATGCCGCCAGGCGGCGCTCCCCGCTCTCAGCGCTAAATTATGGCCCATTGTTTGGCGCCGGCGCGGTGCGCGATTACTGTACTACTGTGTCTGCCAAGATGTAACAGCGCAGCCATCTGCTGTACGATGAAAGGCAGCCCGCATCGAGTAAAACACTTAGTTCTCGGGGATGCTATCGCTTCTCCATCAGTACATAATCTTTCTCTTAGCAAAGGAATGGAAGGCGAATACACTGCCAGTAGCAGATCTATGAAATTTCCCAACCAGGAAAAAAGCTTCGTAGCAGAGCCTCTACCGCCACTACCCCTCCAAACCCACTCACCACATAATGCACGCCCTTGCCTAATGCTTTGTGGCTCCCCCCCCCCTTCCAATTTGTCCTTATCTGGGAAATGTCACGACACCCTGTCTCAACCCTCAAACATCAAGAAAAGATTGCAAAACCTCGATTTTTCTGGTTCATGATGCGTGCTGCTTTGCTGTTCGCCCTGGGGACGCCGACCCTCATGACGTCTCGCAGCTGGCGGTGCCCGCTAACGGAACCCCCCCCCCCCTCCAGCCCAACCCGCGTGATGACGCCCGAGGAGTGGCGGCCTTTTCGAGCCGCACCGGCTGAAGGTCCTCATTTCGATGCCCACTGTCGGTGGCGTGCTGCCCTGTTAGGTCCGATGTAGAGACGTTCCCGTCACGGAATTCTGTGTCACCGAACGCCCGCTGCCCAGTACAGCGCCTATAAGTACTGCTTTTCTACCGAGGTGTTGTCAGGCATGTCCCACTTGCTTACATTAAACTCCAATGCTCTGCATACCATTAGTCAATGGTCTCAGAACGACGACAGCATGTGACCCAGTTTCCGGTATACTGCCATTAGCTGACTTGTTTCGACACGTGCTGTCGCTAGAACATGTACTCGCGAAAATCACAATATATGTTGTTACTTACTAAAATCAACAAATATCTTCATACCTCTACACTTGCACTTGCGTAGTGTTCTACTACTGTACCCTAAAGCCATTGTATTGCCTTTTGAGACCACCAGTGGAGTGCTGTGGCCTCTCATAGAGCCACTCCAAAACATCAGGAAACCACAGGCAGACCCTGTTGCCTTGAAAAAGTCTCCGACCATCGGCTAATTGAAGGCAAATGTGAGTCTCAATAGCATCTGATACCAATTTTGACGAGTGAATTTAGAATGCTGTTCACCATATCGGCAAGGTGCCCAAATGTCAAAGCTGGACCTCTCATAGCCTGAATTTCCATGTCGTGCAATCTATTTCATACAGTTCGAGTCGAAACAGGACGTCCTGTAGCTACACGGAAATCATTGTGGAGCATGGCGGCGTTCCTCCCAGGATATCTCCGAGCTAAAATCCGTAAGTAGCACTCATCAGCTGCTGTGGTAGCTTATGGACGTTCAGAGTGAGGCAAGTCATCGACAGATACTGCTCTATCCACGCACGAACGAATCACTTTTGTTCACTCAGCAACGTCTGCAAACTTGCCTTTATGAGAATCCCTCCTGACATAAAATAACTATGCCAATGCGAACTATTTTTGGAATAGACCTCCTCGGCATAACATAAATACATTCAACAAAAGTAGTGAACTTGCTTCCCGGTGTTACGACTGTAACTTTGGCCGTAATATCCCACGCATTGGCACTGCTCATGCGTGTTTGTTTTCATCTTTGTTCGGGTTGCGTGATATATATATGAAGAATCTATGAATGCGACTCTACACAGGAGAGCTTGGAACCATGGTGATTCAACACATTTTATGCGTGTAGATACACATCTTACATCCGTTAATGTATATTGCCTCAAACGTAGGTTTTCCAAATTATTCACATTTGTTCACGTTCTGCAAAATCCATTCACAATTTAATTTGCAAAGATGTTAAGAGCAACAAGCCACTATTAGTAATGCTACTTCAAAAAATAAAAAGAGTTCCCAATTTTTATATTTTTATTTTATTTTATTTTAATTTATTTATTTAATTTTTTTGTGCCGGAATCGGGATTTGAACCTGGACCCTTGCCTTTCTCGGGAAATCCCTCCACCCACTGAGCTATGTCGGTACGCTTCTCGGTCTGTCCTAACAGCTTCACTTCTCTTGCGTGAGAGCTTCTGTGAAGTTTGGAAAGTAGCAGTCGATGTACTGGTGGCAGTAAAGAAGTGAGGGCGGACCGACAAGCGTGCCGGGATGGCTCAGGGGGCTGAGCTCTTGCCTTCGAGAGGCAGAGATCCCAATTTTTATTTGGTATTTTGGTATTACTTGTATTGTCAATATGTCTTTAAAAGACATACACAATTCTGCAGGTCCAAATGAAATGAAACATCAAGAAATAATCCTAGTATATTACGAAAGGTTTATAACTGCCGGAATGACTGCAGTTGCTAGTCGACCGAAATTTTCGCTAAATGAATTCGCTGGCGATTATTTAACTAGAGGACAATATCAAACTTTGGTTTAATGGATCTGTCGTTTTTGTATGTTCCAATAGTACGCCCTCCCTCCCCACAATTCAGGCATTCCATTTAAAACTCCATATTCTTTTGTATTCAATAGCTTCCCGACTGCTGTTAATTTTTCTGAACGGTCAATAGAAAACCAAATGTATTCTCTTGAGGCCGTTATTTCTTTTTCGACCTGGACGAATTGTGGGAATGTAAATTAAAATCTACAGCTGCGCTACGAAGGGCCTAGCACCACCTGTACAGCAGCACATTGCATCTAAAATATGGGAGCCCATTAGTGTTTGTACTTCCGTCCTGGAGACAAAGTGCGTGCTGTTGCCGCTATCCACTGTGCTGCAGCTATTCCTACTGTCCTTACACTGCTCCGACATTTGCAAAGTTAATGTTCACGTCATGCAACTAGTCAGGACTCCAGATGTCTCAAATACTCGTAATATTACAGTGTAAGACTTGACAATGTGAGTTGTCTTTGTGCTTTTTTTGCAATGGCATAACCTCACTTTTTAAGATAAGAATTTATGCGAACTTTTAAACATTTCCATTAAATAATATATTTGTACTTAAATGGTTATGTGACTATTAATTTAAAATTTCCTTCTATTCCCATCGCTCATAATTATTTCCTTTCGTCAAATTGTTTCTTTTTTCTTATCTTTTTATTATTATTATTATTATTGTTATTATTATTATTATTCTAACCAATTACCACAGGGTCTGCTGTAATACATTTCTTATAAACTCATGCTCCAGTATCCGTAACACTCACGTCGTAAGATAAATATATTTTTTCTCGCCATCAGTTAAATTCTTTTATTTTTTAAACTCCAATACTGAGTATGGAAGAAAACCTTTTCAATTGCATATGTACGGAGAACTCTCTCTCTCTCTCTCTCTCTCTCTCTGCTTTCATTTCGTTGTCTTTGGGATACGTTGAATTAAACATTTATTTATATGTTGTTGTTTCCTTAGTGCCAGGTATTTCTTCATCCTACATTCCGCACAAAATTTCCTCTGACCTCTACGCATTTAACATAGATTTGTGTTTTCGTCTATAGTTATTATTTGAGCTTTTCGATCGAGTAGTGAATTTCCAGAGTTTTTAATTGCAGTACATATTTCTGAATTCCTTTGATCCAACTGGGTTTAGATTTGCAGTTACATAAGGATTGTTTCATTGGTCTATTAAGGGTTCATTCTGACGCTGTGACCATTGACCATAAAAATTGATTCTTCTTTCTCGCTTCATACCTGAGAGATTTTCAGTTGTCCTGAAGAGTGTTTCATTCTCGACCTGTGTTATCTAATTACATTGACATTTCGGTACTATGAGCTGTCTTTTAAGACTAGTTTCTCTCTCTCTGACATTTGATGTTTACGATCAGTGTTTTCGTTTTGTATACTGTCTCTGGTTTAATCACTATTTTATAACGTCTGATTTTGTACAACATTGAAAACCTTTTGTTGTTGTAATTATCTCTTTTAGTTGGAAGGCTAGTAAAATTTTATTTTACGTTTCCATTGGTAATTGTTCCACAGCATTTCAATTAATCCATCCCCCAGATACTTTTCTTTTTCTCTTTCACTCGTTTGATCTTGGACTCTGAGGAAATACACTAATGTTTGCTGTTGTCCCTTATGAAATATGAAGAATTATTTTAATGCTCGTTTCTTATGTTCGAGGATTTTCTCTCGCCATCGTTTAATTTGCAATAATAATACAGTTGATTTTGAGGTTTTTCATTTTGTAAACCAGTCTGGTTCCATTCTACATATTATTGTTTCATTTTATGACTACTTCCCCACGTGCACACAGTAAAACAACAAGGAGAAAATCTAACCCACCGTTGCATTCTCGTTCTTCTTTGGAAAGGATCTGATCATTCATGAACATAAATTAAGGAAACGGTTTTATTATTTATCAATTTTTCTCAGAACTAATGAAACAGGTCCTCTAAGTATCTAATCATGTGTCTTCTTTAAATCACTGATAACTATAAAAAGTGAATAACAAGTCATTCGTAAACTCGTCACGTGAAATTCAGATAAATCCCGAACATCTCTGACTAAATGTTCAAATGTTTGTAATTCTATGGGACCAAACTACGTTGGTCATCAGTCCCTAGACTTACAAACTACTTAATCTAGGTTAAACGTACCTACGGACAACACACAAATCCATGCCCTAGGAAGGATTCGAACCTCCGACGCGGGATGCCGCGCGATCCGCAACGTGGCGCTCCAGACCGCTCGACTATTCTCGCGAGGCATCTCTGACTGCTTATATTATCAAAAGCTTGAGATTTTATGCGAATTTGCGGCAGAACGTCAACCGAGGTTTGTGACGGGTTTGTCACGTGAATGCCTTTAAACTGTAAAAATGCTTTACTGAAAGAAATGAAACAATACAGTGAAATATATTTTCGACCTTTTTACTTAGAGCGAGGGGCATCGTGGAGATAACATGATAGCGAAGTAGGCATTCTCGTTGCCCTATAATGTGGTGTGTGATCACCTCGGACGGCCAGTACAGTTGCACACCTGCGTGGCATGGACAGTACGAGGTTAGCAATCAGCTCTTGAGGAATATTTGGCCATTCTTCCATTACTGCAATATCGAAGCTCTGCAACCGTTGTGGGAGGCGCTGACGTGGATCAATTCTGTCTGTCAAGTGCATCCTAGACCTCAACCGGGTTTAAGTCCTGTGAACAGCTCGCACCTCCATTCATTTAATTACCACCAGCTTCAAGCATGTTGTCCACCAGTGCAACTCCGTGGAAACGAGCGTTACCGTCCACCAGAAGTAACTCATCTCCCATAGCAGCAGCGTAGCACACAACAAAATGTCGAAGGACCCCGCCTCAAGACCTCTGAGCAGTCAAAGCGCCAATCTGGACGACAGAGTTCCGTACGCTCGCCATTACTGACTCCTGCCAGCACCATTCGTCCACCATCAAGACATAGTGATGTTTCCTGTACATAAACAGGCTTGTTCCACGTTCTCTCCAGGTGAGGGAACGAAGATTGTCCTGTTGAACACAAAGTCTTCTGTGTCACCAGAACCCGGCGCCATTCGTTACGACTCCAATTCGCATGTTCTTCCCCCAAGTTTCTGCGGGCTAAAAGTTGTCGTGGTTTTAATGGGACACAGACCAAAGGCCTCCGTGCATAGAGGCCACATTTCGGAAGGCAATTTTGGACAATTTGTGTTGATATTACGCTTCTTGTTGATGCCTGGAGGGTGCCTTGCTGCTGAGTTTCATTCATCCTCCCGTCTCGACAGTTAACCGTAGATGTCACCTCTTTAAGATGTTACCCGTTGACGTCCATGACCTAGCCTTCTGTTAAGATTTCCCATTGTGTGAATTCGCGACCACGTCCAGGAAATTACACTTTGGGTCAGTCTAATAAATGCAGCCACCTCCCTCTGTGTCTGTCTGGCTCCAAATCTTTCTATGGCTGTCCATGCCATAGGTTCAGGTAATTCACGTTGTTGTTGCTTTTCTCTACGTGCACACTATATTATTTGAACCCAACTGATTGTGTAATTCGTTCCGTCAACAACAACCCCTCTTTAGCAACTGTCTCATATTACCACTGTATCGGTTTCCGTAATGTTGTCTCCACACAGTCGAGCCGACATGAACTCTTCCAACCATTTTAGTTCATTCTGCCGATGACAATTCTTAAGAACCCCAAAATCACACCTGATCTCCTGTTTTTACCAGTGTAGATGGAAGTATTAAAATTATCGAATTTGGGCAATGTATAGCTCTTCCTACTTCCACTTACGCAGACGGGTTGCTACCTACAACTTATTTCTGAAATATATTTACATTAGTCTATATAGCGTGATAACAGTCATATCTGTCATGAGATTAGAAAAGTGAACTTTATATTATAATCTGACTATTGCAGTCCCCGTATGAGCGATGAAAGAAGTAGAGATTAAATTACATAAGCAATTATGTAAATAGTAAATAAGTAATTATGTAGTAAATAAGTAATTATGTAGACAGGAATAACTTATGACGCCTAAGACTGACAAAAAACGGAATGAACAGTTTCCAGTAATTTAATAAGTCTATAGTAGAGACCTCTAACAGCCCAAAGTACACTCCTGGTCATTAAAATTGCTACACCACGAAGATGACGTGCTACAGACGCGACAGACAGGAAGAAGATACTGTGATATGCAAATTATTAGCTTTTCAGAGCATTCACACAAGTTTGGCGCCGGTGGCGACATCTAGCTCATGCTGACATGAGGAAAGATTCCAACAGATTTCTCACACACAAAAAGCAGTTGACCGGCGTTGCCTGGTGAAACGTTGTTGCGGTGCCTCGTGTAAGGAGAAATGCATACCATCATGTGTCCGACTTTGATAAACGTCGGATTGTAGCCTATCGCGATTGCGGTTTATCGTATTGCGACATTGTTGTTCGCGTTGCCATTGGTTACAAATCTTGCGCACCTCTTGTTCGCATCGACGGTACTTTGAACAGTGCCCTTTACATTTCAGATATATTACGACCAGTGGCTCTACCCTTCATTCGATTCCTGCGAAACCCTACATTTCAGCAGCATAATGCATGACCGCATGTTGCAGATCCTGTACAGGCCTTTCTGGATACGGAAAATGTTCGACTGCTGCCCTGGCCGGTACATTCTCCAGATCACTCAACTATTGAAAACGTCTGGTCAATGGTGGCCGAGCAACTGGCTCGTCACAATACGCCAGACACTACTCTTGACGAACTGTGGTATCGTGTTGAAGCTGCATGGGCATCTGTACCTGTACACGCCACCCAAGCTCTGTTTGACTCAATGCCCAGGCGTATCAACGCCGTTATTACGGCCAGAGTTCGATGTTGTGGGTACTGATTTCTCAGGTTCTATGCACCCAAATATCGTCAAAATGTAATCACATATCAGTTGTAGTATGATATATTTGTCCAATGAATACCCGTTTATCATCTGCATTTCTTCTTGGTGTAGCAGTTTTACTGGCCAGTAGTGTATCTTTCGTTAGTCTTACGAAATTATGGCGAAACTTTCCTTAAATTTTCGTCGTTATATGAGGTGTAAACAGTATAAGCTGAAAAAAATTATTATAATCTCTTACTAGAATACAAGTGATTCGTTTACCAAGAGAAGGACCATGTTTGTCCATTTCCTGCAGTTTTTGCAGGAAAAAAAAGCTATTCATCTGAGACTAATGTTCTTTGAAAAGTATCCATGGATGTACCTGGTCAATCTGTTCGTGATATTTACCATTCGGTGCACTGACACCGCCATAGTGATTAGTAAACACATAAACCAAGCAGTAATGCGTCTGTGGTGGGAAGTAATTCGGTCACATGAGCAGGTAGATCCACGCTGCGGTTTAAGTGGCGCGAGTTGTGAGCCGTGTCACGGCTCGGTGGCGTTTCGGCTTCCCGCTTGGCTCCGTCATTTGTCTTAGTTTTAGAGGGCGTTCTTGGCCGTCTAACACGAGAGAGCGCGCGTCGCCGGCGAGCGGGTCGGTGAGCAGTATCGTGTCATCTACCATACAAACATATATGTACCTATTGAGCTTCCTCTTGGTTTAAAGATCATGTGTGAAAAAATCCATGAAGATTGGAGCAAAACTATGCATTATGTAAAATTCTGTAAGTACCCTCCACCATGCACCGAACAAAATTTTATTCAGACAGTGACATTCCTTTTGTTTTCAAGGTAGAGTGTGCAAAATTTCTTCAATGTCGGAACAAAACTATAGATTTCCATGCAATAGAAACACATTGTCACACTGAAAAGCGCACTTCATTGTTCTCAAATAAACCAGTTTTATTTCATACAACCCTAATTCTGAGATATATATATATATATATATATATATATATATATATATATATATATATATATGTGTGTGTGTGTGTGTGTGTGTGTGTGTGTGTGTGTGTGTGTGTGTGTGTGTGTGTGTGAAATCGGTAAGGCGTTTTCAATTTATGGCGTGACCAAGGTATTTAGGGACCCTAATTCTGAGATTTAAAAAAAATGGATATATGTGAAATCGGTAGGGCGTTTTCAATTTATGGCACGACCAAGATATTTATGGATCCATTATTATGTTACAAACTACCCTCACCCATGCACCGTATAAAACTTAAGGTAGACGATGACCTTCCCATTGTTTTGAAGGTCAAGCGTGCGAAATTTCGTGAAACTCGGAATGAAATTGTAGATTTCGTGTGTCTGTAGGAGAAGTATGCTCCGGCATGCACCTATCTCAAAATACGTTCTTATCTGGCGTTTTCAACCTATAACCTACATTCCTACTAAATTTCAGCTTCAAAGGTGAAGTAGTTTTCGAGATTTCATGTTTAGTCAGTGATTGTGTGTAGTTTCGTTTTTATATAGATAGAGATTAAGAAAACAGATTGCTTAATTTTGGATGCAAGAGAATTAAGGAAGACTAGCAGACAAAAATAAATAGTAACATGTAAATCTGTAATGCTAAATGAATTTATACAAGGTCATGCCTGATGCGACAGTTTTACTGAATCTACAGCGAAACTGTTGTGAGCGGTAGACTTCGTATCATTCATTTATGTGGTTCAGTTACAAAACGCTTCATAAACGTCCGAAATTACATGCAAACTTTGTTGACGCTTAAATCTGGGTATTCTCACGCGGTGGCCTCTCATTATTTATGACGTCATATCTCCTGAGCTATTGTCGTGCTCTTTTGTTTTTGGGCCAGGAACCATCGTGGACGTACGGTGAACAGTTCACCAAAGTTTCATTCCAATCGAATGAATGGTTTATGAACTCATAAAGGACATACAGACAAACATTCGTTTATATGTAAATAGATTGCAAGGTAACGCCCAAGATTTCGGACGTCAATTTTGCACTGCACTCGCATCACTGTTCAGATGTATGCAGCAGGAACGACCTGCCCAAAAAAGTAGTGTAGTGCATGGTAGTGGATATTAAGTCCACTCTGACTGCAATAAGCTTCTAATTAAAAAAGCACAACCGCTTTTCGCCTCTTGCGGACACTTCATCAGGTGCCTTTTATCCCCTGCCCAGCGTCCACATCAGGCAGTTAAAATATTGAACGCTACCTGACCATCTGATGTCAACACTGAGAATGGCTAAAAGGAAGACATGTTGTTCTAAATATTTTAAATAAACGATGGTGCGTGTGCAAGACGTGAAACCGTTTTTTTTTTTTTTTTTTTTTTTTAAATAAAAGCTTATTGCAGTCAGAGTGGACTTAATTTGCGCAATGATAACATTCCCTTTAATGTGTAAAACTTATTTATGTCCTAGAGGTAAAAAACTTTCAGTTCTTTCTGGAAGAGCCAATATTATTAACACAGGTAAAAGTGTGACACCTTAAGTCAGATAATAAAGAAAGATGTAATATCCAGTATCAAACGAATGGTCCAATGCTGCAGCTAATTCTGAGGCTGGCAAATGCATAAATATGTGGAAAGAATAAACATTTACATTTGGCATCATGGACCGTAACTCTTCGCGCTCTGCTTCCCCTGTTGCATTTCGCTGCCCATATGTAGCTAAATTAATGATATTATCAATCCATTATCGCAAAATTGCAATAGTTCAATATGATTCATTACCCAATACAGTATTAATGTGCCGTAACGATGTATGAGTTCCATTTATTCTGACGTTCAAGCGGTTCCGAATGAAATTTTGTTTCTACACATGCAGTTTCACTCTACAATATCTGAAGGAAAACAAACAAGGGTAGACAATGTGTGAGAGGCAACGTATTGCTGCTAATATCACTGCCTTTCAACCTCGACACGTGTCTTCTCGAATGTCGACGACACACGACACACTATCACTGAAAGGTACAATAATAATAATAATAATATGGTTTTCTGTTCCGAAGGACCTAATTGAGGAGTAAGACTCCATGGTCATGGAACAGGTCATGAACATGAAGTTTAACACAAGAATTGTAATAGACAAAATTTAAGTTGGCCTATGCACACGATAATCTTAAGACTAAGTGAAATGAATCAATAACGAAAAAAGGGAATTAGCTTGTTTAACTTATCTAGGAGTTCTTCGATAGAATTAAAGAAATGAGCCATGGGGTAACTCTTAATTTAGATATGAAAGCGCTTGGATTAGTACTAAAATTCTTGAGTTATTGTGGCAGCTTATTGAAAATGGATGCTGCAGAATACTGCACACCTTTCTGTACAAGTGTCAAGGCGGTGTGTTGCAAATGTAGATTCGACTTCTGTCTAGTATTCACCGAGTGAAAGCTAAGATATTATTAACAACAAACGACATTAAAGAAAAAAAACGTATTGTGACGCCAGTGTCAAAATACTGAAAAGGGGTCGACATGATATTCGTGAACTTACACCACATATTGCTCGAACCGCTCGTTTCTGAGCCAAAAATATCATTTTTTGTACGTCGAGTTACGCCAAAAAATAACGCCGTATGTCATAAGTGAGTGAAAGAAACCGAAATAGAATACTTTTCTTGTTGAAAAATCACTTATTTCAGATATTGTTCTAATGATAAATCAATCAGAATTTAGTTTTGGAACAAGATCCTGAAGAAGGCCTTTCCACGACAGCTTGGTGTCTATCTCAACACCTACAAATTTGAACAGTTCTGTCTCACTTACCATATGTCCATCAGATTTTGTCGTATTATGTGTTAGGAAATGTAAAAACTGAGTCTTATTGTGATTTAACATCAATTTGTTTTTTCACAAGCCTTGAACTTATCTCCTGAGCTGCATTATTTGACATTGTTTCAGTATTACGAACAACATCCTTCACAACCAAGTTAATGTCATCACAAACAAAAATATTTCACAATCACCTGTTACACTCGAAGTTATTTATATAAATAAGGAACAGCAGTAGTGCCAAAACAGACCCCTGGGGCACCCCACACTTAACTGTGTCCCATTATGATTGAACGCCATAGCCATTTTCAAAACTATGGAGAATTACCTTCTGCTGTCTGTTATTAAAGTAAGAGGTGAACCAGTTCTGAGATACTCCTCATATTCCATAATGTTCCAATTTCCAACTTCTGTAACAAAATTTTGTTATCAACACAATCAAACGCCTTTGTTAAATCAAAGAAAACGCCTAATGTCCGTAGCCTTTTATTTAATCATTACGTGCCTCACAGAGAAACGAAAATAATAGCATTTTCAGTCGTTAAACCACTTCTAAAACCAAATTGTACGTATGTGAACTGAAATGATCAGTTACTGTTGAATATACAGCCTTTCCAATAACTTTAGAAGAAACCGAAATATATAGTTGTCTACATTATCCTTTCTCCCTTTTATAAAGTGGTTTCACTACTGAGTACTTTAATCTGTCAGGAAACTGTCCAGCCGGCCGCAGTGGCCGAGGGGACTGAGGCGCTCCAGTCACGGTCTGCACGGCCACTACGGTCGGGGGTTCGAATCCCCCCTCGGGCATGGATATTTGTGCCGTCCTTAGTGTTAGCTAGTTCATAAGTAGTTTGTAAGTTTAGGGACTGATGACTCCGTAGTTAAGCTTAACAAACATTTGAACATTTTGAAACTGACCAATCTGAAAGGAAAAGTTATAAATATGGTTTAGTACTCGACAAACATATGGAGAACAGTACTTTAGAATTCTGCTAGATACCCCATCATATCGAAAAGAGCCCTTGGTGTTTAGTGTTGTAATTATTGTCTCAATCTCCCCAGCGCGGTGGAGTAGCCGAGCGGTCTAAAGCATCTCGCGCGGAGCGCGCGGTTGCTCGCCGTGGAGGTTCGAGTCCTCCCTGGGGCATGGCTGTGTCTGTTGTCCTTAGGTTAGTTTACCTAGGTTTAATTATTTTGTAAGCTACGGACTGATGACCACGTAGTTTGGTCCGAAAGATTAAATAAAAAAAAAAAACAACCTCCCTTTTATATGTATCATGGAGGACCATTTCAGGTAACAGCCTCGGAAAGCCATTTTTCTAAAAATTTTATGTGATTACCTGTAGAAACTATGGTTCTGTTTAGTTCACCTCCTGTATTACGGAAGTGATTATTGAATAACCTACATATCAGTAACAGAAACATTTCTACTACGCATTGACATATTCTCTACCTGCTACTGCTGACCAGACACTTACTTCACGACTGACCAGATGGTTTTAAATTTATCCCCAGAGTTTGCTATTCTTTTTACATACCACATACTTTTTGATTGATAACAAAATTTTTTTTTTTAGAATTAAGATTTGTGCATCGTGGTCTAATAGGCCATTTACTATTCTGCTGACAGAGTGCCCCTCCAATAATGAAGAATGAATAAAAATATTGTCAATGGTAGAACTTCTACTACCTTGCACTCTCGTTGGAAAGAATACTGTTTGCATCAGGTTATAGGAATTAAATACATCTAACAGCTGTCCTTTTTTCGAGCTGTTACTTTCACAATTAATGTTGAAATCTCCACAAAACTAAATTTTTATACTTCCTATAAAGAGAACCCAGAACCAATTCTAGCTTTGGCAAAACATTTTAAAAGCTGTGTCAGGGGCCCTGTAAATAACAACAACTACTAGTTTACTTCCATTAATGTTAACAACTCCCGCACAACATTCAAATATCTTTTCTGTGCAATGTTTAGAAAAATCGATTGACTCCGATGAAAAGTAGTTTTTAACTTACATGGCCACTTCCCCACACTGGAAGGAACAACTAGAGATGAAGGCAGCAAACTTGTATCCTGGCAAAGGAAGTCTCTGAATTCCCACATCACTTAAAAGTCAAAATCAAGATCAAGAAGCAGTTCATTAACTTTATCTCTGATACCTTGTATATTTTTTAAATATAGTAATCCCCCTTTTACTTTATTCTCAAACTTTGTCGAAAATGGTTCTTTTGTTGGAGGGACTTCCTTTAAGCAGGAATACCTATCAGCTGTCATAAGTCTAAAAAAAGCAGCCCTGACACCAACTACTAGAAGAATGTTTTCATGAGTGACACAACCACCCCTTACTTCACTGTCACTTATGAGCTTTGATTGATGTTTGTAAATCTATGGGACCAAACTGCGTGGTCATCAATCCTTAGCGTACAAACTACTTAAACTAAATTAAGCTAAGGACAACATACACACACACACACACACACACACACACACACACACACACACACACACACACACACACACACACATGCCCCAGGGAGGACTCGAACGTCCGACGGCTAGCAACCGCGCGCTCCGAGTGAGGCGCCTTAGACCGCTCGGCTACTCCACCGCGCCTATGAGCTTTGCGAACGTCCCATTCCCATGCGTATTAAGGTCGCTGCGGCACACAGTAGCTCACGCCTGCCCTGCCTTACTCTGCGCTCTGCGGCTGTGTGGCGCGGCGCGACCCCAGAACGAAGGCGTAAAAGTCAAAGGCGGGAGATTCCTGCATGTCTCCTCGATTCTCCAGCGAGGGACAAAGTGTCTGCTTCGGCTGTTTCTCACAAAGTCCCTTCCCTCTCCAGCTACAGCTTCTCCTCGATTTCTACGTCTCTTTGGCTCTATGATTAGTGGGTTGGTTTTACAATGTCAGCCAATAGCTGACCGCCGTTTTCACGACTACTTCTCTCAGTCCCTGGTGGAAATTTTCTGTGTGAGGAAATGAGACTTGGGAACTGGTGTCTCTCCCACGTTTCAATGTTAAGTCTGCCTGGTATGCCATTTATCAGGGTCTTTCTCCCTGACCAGAAACATTATTTTGATGGAACCACTTTTTCTGTACTTCTAGCTGGTCTCTCTGCCACTCACCCTATGTGCACTGCATGGGTTTGGTTGTCTTTCCCCGTCTGCAGTGGTCCACGTTTTTATCTACGATTCTGTCATATGATGATGATGATTATCATCATCATCATCATCATCATCATCATCATCATCATCATTATTATTATTATTATTATTATTATTTTTATTTTTAATGCGCCTGGCTGCCCCTTGTAGCGGTAGAATGTGCAGCGCGCCGGCCGCTGGCGAAGGTGAAAGTTGGGGTTCCAACTGCTGGCTCCGTCTCGTCTCTAGGGTTGGCTGGTCGCTGGTGGGCGTGCGCGAATGCTTCCATCAGAAGAGGCTCCGAACAAAAGCGTCCCTGGCCGAAATATTACAGGGTGTCGAAGGCATTCTGAGGAACAAAATAAGGATAGAATCCTGTACCCAGAAATGCCATCCAACGACTGTACAGAGCATAGACGTTGCTGGAAGGGATGCATAGCGGCAGGCGCCTGTACCTGTAACTTCGACTTTATGTAGCGTCGTTGAAGGGCGTTTCCAGGCATGCTCATTTTGTTCCTCAAGGCACCTTCTACATCCCTAAGAAGTTTTTTGGTGTAATTTTATCATTCTGAGACATACTGACGTATGGAACACAAAATCGTCTGTTCTCGACGTCCATTTACTGCCAAAATATGCGCGAGAAGAAATTTTGTGAAAGACATTTTCATTGCTGGAATGTGAGGAATCGTACTCTAAAGCCCGAGTGCGTGAATTTTGCTTCACTCTGTATACTAACAAGGCTTTAATGTATCGATGTGCTCGTCAGTATTATGAAGCCTATGAAGGAACTACCCATATGCAAAATGACGAGACATAGGCGTGAAATTGAATACAATAAATAAGCATCGGAATTATTTCCTTCATAATACGTATAATTAAGGGCTACATCGCTATGTTTGCAAAATTTACATTTAGTACGAGCACAGACAGGTAATTTCCAGCTTTCAGCCTCAACATTTAGCTTGATGACCACTTTTTAAATAGCAAAGTGCAATGCAGAATCGGTCGCAGTGAACCTACTGTACTGTATACACATTCTAGTCTTAGTGTCTTGCAAGATGAATGTACGGTCAGTTGTGTGACCAATCTCTGAAGTTAAACCACTTAACATGTTAAATTATTACTTGGTATGTTAACTGATGACTCAGTAAATTGTTATATAAAAATTCAGTACACCTGTAAAGACAGAGCCGATTTCGAACCATTGTATGATTATATGATAACGGCAACCTCTCGGGTGAAATTTTCCAGAGATAAAAAATTCCCAATACAGATTTGCAGGCGGGAACTACTCAGGAAGATGCAGTCAACGGAAAAGACAACACTGGCATTCTACGGGTCGGAGCATGGAGAGTTTCCTCCCTTAATCGGGTAGGGAGATTAGAAAATTTAAAAAGGGAAATGGATACGTTGAAGTTAGATACAGTAGGGGTTAGTGAAGTTCGGGGGAATGAGGAACAGGATTTCTTGTCAGATGAGTAATATATTATAAATATAAAGTCAGTTAGGGTATTGCAGGAGTGGATCTAATAAACAATAAGAAAATATGAATGCGGGTAAACTACTATGAGCAGCGCAGTTATCGCATTTTCGTAGTCAAGATGGATATCAAGCCTACACCTACCACTGTAGTACCTTTTTATATGCCTACTAAGTCTGCAGATGACGAGGAGATCGAAGAAATGTACGAGTAAAAGAAATTATGCACACAGTTAAAGGAGGGAAAAGCGTAATTGTGATGTGGGTTGGGATTCGGTAGTAGGATAGTGCAGGTAAGGAACGTGGGAGATAATACTCACCTTATGACTTATCTTAAAAGATATTTTAAGGAAAAGCAAACCTGAATTTATAGCTTTTTTAGATTTGGAGAAAGCTTGACAATTTGATTGGAATACACTCTCAAATTGTGAAGTCAGCAGAGGTAAAATATAGGGAACAGAAAGGTATCTACAACTTGTACATGAACCAAACAGCTGTTGCTAGGGTTGAAGGGCATGAAAGGGACGCAGTGATTGGGAAAGGAGTAACACATGGTTGTAGCCTTTCTCCAATATTATTCAATTTGTGAAATGAGTAGGCTGTGAAGGAGAGCAAAGAGAAATTTGGAGAAGGAATTAGAGTGCATGGTGAAGAAATAAAAACATTGCGTTTTGCCTATGACATGGTAATTCCGTCAGAGACAGCAAGGGACCTGGAAGAGTGATTGAACAGAATGGACAGTGTGTTGAAGTATATAAGTAACAAGAGTAATGGAATACCTTTTAGAAAACCAGACGATGTTGAAGCAATTCGATTAGGTAACGAAACTATAAAGGTAGTAGATGAGCTTTGTACTTGGGCAGTAAAATAACTTAAGATTGTCCCAATACAGAAGATATAAAATGAAGAATGATAGTGGGAAGAAAAGCGTTTTTGAAAGACAAAAATTTGGTAAGATCGAATAATAATTTAAGTGTACGGAATTCTTTTCTGAAGGCATCTGTGTAGATTGCTGCCTAGTACGGGAGTGAAGCTTGGACGATTAATAGTTCACGCTGGAGGAGAATAGAGGTTGTTGAAATGTGGTGCTACAGAAAAATGCTGAAGATTACGTGGGTAGATCGCGTAACTAATAAATAGGTCCTGAACAGAATTGGGAGAAAAGGAATTTCTGGCATACCTTGAGTAAAAGAAGAGATCGATTGGTAGGACACACTTTAGACGTCAAGGAATCGCAAATTTAGCATTGGAGGGAAGTGTGTGCGAGAAAAATCTCAGCGGGAGACCAAGAGAGTAATATACTCGTAGTAACCAGATTCAGATGAATGTGGGTTGCCGTTCTTATGAGGAAATGAAGAAGTTTGCTCGTGATAGAGTAGGATGGAGAGCTGCACCACACCAGAGTGAAGCCCACAACAACGACGACGACGGTAGTGTCACCTGGGGTATAGTAGATGTATTGACAATGATTTTAGCGTCGTTCTCCCACAGATAGCTATTTGGACACCATCTGTGAGTTTCCTTTCGCTGGTAACTGTACAACCGTAGGGCTCAGTTGTAATATCAACGTATGAAGCAAACAGGCGCCATGTCACTGAGACATACTTAACCGCACCTTTATCCTGTGTTCCACTCACGTCATATTATACACGAATATGTTTCGACAGGTGCTGTCAGAGGATCACTTTGAAGATGGAATGATTGTCCGATAACATGATTGGTGAAAGTACGCAAGTGATGTTCGTTTGCACGTACGACGTAGATCTGACGAGCGGTACCTCTTAGGATATATTCATCGAAGACATACTAGTCTCACACTTTATATCTCGCCACTAAACTACAGGCATATTTCGATGACGTAATTTTGCAGCAGGGTCTTGGAACATACGCTGTATTCAAATATTATGAATTATTCCGAACAGAATGTTTTATTTGACCCTAGGCCAACACGGATTTATAAAATATCGTTAATGCGAAATACAACTAGCTCATTACTCACACGAAGTAATGAGTGCTATCGACAAGGGTTCTCAAATTGATTCCGTATTTCTTGATTTCCAGAAGGCTTTTGACACCGTAAATCATAAATGGCTTTTAATCAAATTGCGTGATTATGGTGTATCGCCTAAAATTTGCGACTGGTAATCGATTGTAAGGCATCGAAAACAGATGTGATATCGGGCGTTCCACAGGGTTGTGTTATTGGTCCTCTGCTGTTCCTTATTTACATAGACGATTTGGGAGAAACTCTAAGTAGCTCTCTTAGGTTGTTTGCAGATGACGCCGTCATTTATCGTCCAGTAAAATCATCCGAAGATCAAAACCAGCTGCAGAACGATCTAAATAAGATCTCACTATGGTGTAAAAATTGACAGTTGACTAAATAATCAGAAGTATGAAGTCGTCCAAATGAGTACGAGCAAAAATCCATTAAGCTATTAAACATTGTTTACAAGATAAATCAATCAAAATTGAAGGCCGTAAACTCCACGAAATACCTAGGAATTACTTCAGTCATAAATTGAAAAGAACACGTAGATAATGTCGTGGGAAAGGCTAACCGGAGACTGCGTTTTATTGACAAAAAAGATGCAGCAGAACTACTAAAGAGATTGCATACACTACTCTTGTCCGTCCTTTTTTGGAGTATTGCTGCCCAGTTTGGAATCCTTATCAGGTAGGTTTGACGGAGGGCATCAAAAGAGTCCAAGAAGGGCAGCTCGATTTGTACTGTCACGATAGAGGGGAGACAGCGTTACAGGATCTGGGATAGGAATCATTACAACCGCGTTTATTGCTGCGGCGTGGGCTTCTTACGAAACTCCAATCGCCAACATTCTCCTCCGAATGCGAAAATATATTATTGACTGCCACTTACATAGGTGGGAAAGATCATCAGAATAACATAAGAGAAATCACATCCCGAACGGGGAGAGTCAGGTGTTCTTACTTCCCGCGCGCTATTCGAGAATGGAATGGATGATAAAAAGTACAAAGGTTAGTTCAAAAATGTTCAAATGTTTGTATAGCTTATGGGACTTAACTACGGGGTCATAAGTCCCTAAACTTAAAAACTACTTATGAACTAGCTAAGACTACGGACGGCACAAATATCCATGCCCGAGGGGGGATTCGAACCCCCGACCCTAGTGGCCGTGCAGACTGTGACTGAAGCGCCTCAGTCTCCTCGACCACCGCGGCCGGCAAAGGTGGTTCGATGAAGCCTCTGCCAGACACTTAAATGTGATTTGTAGAGTATCCCATGTAGATGTAGATTTAGATGTAGATGTAGAAATATATCTGTTGAGTATCGGGTTCCTGTAGTGCGCAGTAATAAACCCAGCCTCTCTTGCACCCATTTCCAGTTGGTGAATTAGCCGCCACAAGTAAATCTGTGGCGTAGTGTGTCGACCAGGCGACATCGGACACACTTATCTCTGTTAGTTCGATCGATTCGGTACAGCCGTTTATTTGTGGCAATGACAATGTTTAAGAATTAGTATCATGTAGAGGCTACTTCTGAATTATGGATCGTTAAACGTATGTTATTCCAGACAGTTTTCCTTTCGATAGCCGAATGTTGGACTTCAATCGTGTTTAGATATTGGGTCTGGTTCCATTATGTTATTTGAAACTTCTAGGTTACCATTGGTTTGTTCATAATGTTTTCGCCGATATAGCTGACTTCAAGATAAAAAGCCTTACATTTTTCAGTTTAATATTGATTCTTCCGACGTCAGAAGGTGGATAAATGTTAGCGGGTCACAAGACATTGAAGAGCCAACATGTTACACTATGAGGATGGTTTTTAAAGTTGTAATTATTAGTTTAATACGAGGCGCGTCCAGAAAGTAAGTTCCGTTTCAACTTATCTCTGCTGCAGCGCTGCGATTGCAGTCCCCACATGCGCTGTAGACAATGTGTATCAAGGAGAAGCACGTGCGCCATTTGGAGATCGCTGTTAGTTACGTACGCTTTTTTGTGCTTGTTTGAAATGTCGGCGTTGATTGAAAATCCCGCCGCCTGTGAAATCAGGTTGGTGATTCGGTTTCTGAATGCGAGGAAAGTTAAACCAAATGAAATTTATCGGCAAATTTGCGATGTCTACGGACCAAATGCGATGAGTGATTCGATGGTGAGAAGATGGGCCCGACAGTTGAATGGCGGGCGTAGTGATGTGCACGATAAAGAACGTGTTTGACCATCCTCCGTAAAGCCCTGACCTCGCTCCTAGCGACTTTCATCTGTTCTTACGTCTCAAGTCTTTCCTTGGCGGTCATCACTTCACCAATGACGACGAGCAGAAAGAAACTGGTGGAAGACACAGGCGGCAGATTTCTATGAAGAACGTATACAAAACCTGGTGCCACGCTATGACAAATGCCTGCAAAATTTCGGCAGTTATGTGGAAAAGTAGTTTACGAGTTGTAGAATTTTGTGCAATATAAATTTCTTCTGTATCTATGTACAATTTCATTTTATTACCAAACGGAACTTACTTTCTGGACGCGTCTCGTATACAACGCCGTTTACTACCATTCGATATATGGAACGCTGAGTCCTCCATCCTGTCGTGGAGAGGACTACGTCGTATTTCATCTTGAAGAGGTTGCCTTTCGAGATAAATCTGTTTAAAATTGTCATAATTTGCTTTGACTATGGTTTTGGAACTGAAAATATTTGTGACTGTAATAGGCCTTGCTAAAGATACAGGTGTAGAGGAAGCAACAGCGATGCATGAGATCTAGGGATCGCCAACTGTTGTCATATATTGCCCTTGTATTGTGTGTGTAACCTGCTTCCAGTTCTTGGCACTCATTTATGGTCATTTATCTACTACCATCCCAAGGTCTTATGCTTGGTTGCCAGTTTCGTACGTCTAGTCCTCGGATGTTAACAATTGCTGTTTTGCCTTCGTTAACTTTAGTACCTGATGTTTGACAATAGCAGTCAATTGTTGTTTTTAAGGTCACCAACTCTTCTTCATTGCTTATTAACAGTCCTACGTCGTCGGCATAGGCTCTGGCTATGAAGGGTGTTCCGCAGACTACTGTGTGATTCTAGAAGAATTTTCTCCAGATGAAGCTCTAGATCTGATAACCTGCTGACCATCCACTAAATCCCCTGGCCCTGACGTACTGCCCAAAAGAACTTTATGTTCTATATTGGTCAATACTTGGCGAAAACCTTACAGAAGTACTAAACGAGGTTATGAGAGGGTCTGAAATTCCATTATTTTTTAAATAAATTAATATTTCTTGCTTCATTGCTTCACGATAGAAAAATCGATAATGCGGCCTGTGGGGTAATCCATTGTCAAAGATTTGGCCCGCCGGCTGTGAAAGGTTGGCCACCCTTGATTTAGGGGAAAATCTAAATAGCTCCCTTAGGTTATTTGCAGATGACGCCGTCATTTACCGTCTAGTAAAATCATCTGAAGGTCAAAACCAAAAAAAAAAAAAAAAAAAAAAAAAAAAAAAAAAAAAAAAAAAAAAAAAAAAAAAAAAAAAAAACAGTACAGTGTCAGGTCATAGCAATCTGTATGTACTTGGTCCGACGTTCGTTGAATTGCCTCGTCAATCCTATTATTAATTTTCATTGAGCTGGGTTGAACTTTTCCGTAATCCTTTTCAAACTCGAAGCACAAAGTATTCTTCCATGGAACTGAAGGTGCCATCACTAATTTAATAAGCTGCCGAAACCGCTTTGACTATAAAGACGGGACGAACAAACACACAAACAAACATTTGCAGAAACTTCCTGGCAGATTAAAATTTTGTGCCAGAACCGGAACTCTACATCTACATCTACATGGGACACTCTGAAAATCACATTTAAGTGCCTCGCAGAGGGTTCATTGAACCACCATTATACTAGTTACCACCCATTCCATTCTCGAATAGCGCGCGGAAAGAAAGAACACCTGAATCTCTCTGTTGGAACTTTGATTTGAGGAAAATGTTGGCGATTGGATTTTCGCAAGTAGCCCACGCCGTAGCGATAAGCGCCGTTGTTGTAATGATTCCCATCCCAGATCCTGTCTCCCCTGTATCGTGACAATACGAAACGTGCTGCCCTTCTTTGGACTCTTTCAATGTCCTCCGTCAAACCCACCTGATAAGGATCCCACAATGGGCTGCAATACTCCAAAAATGGACGAACAAACGTAGTGTATGCAGTTTCTTTTAAGGGTTCTGTCAATAAAACGCAGTCTCTGGTTCGCCTTTTCAACAATATTATCTACGTGTTCTTTCCAATTTAAGTCTGAAGTAATAATAATTCCTAGGTATTTTGTGGAGCTTATGGCCTTCACTTTTGATTGATTTATCTTGTAAACAAATTTTAACGGATTTCCTTTCGTACCCATGTGGACGATTTCACACTTCTCATTATTTAGGGTCAATTGCGAATTTGATATCTGATATCTTATTCAGATCGTTCTGCAGTTGGTTTTGACCTTCAGATGATTTTACTAGACGGTAAATGACGGCGTCATCTGCAAATAACCTAAGGGAGCTATTTAGATTTTCCCCTAAATCAAGGGTGGCCAACCTTTCACAGCCGGCGGGCCAAATCTTTGACAATGGATTACCCCACAGGCCGCATTATCGATTTTTCTATCGTGAAGCAATGAAGCAAGAAATATTAATTTACTTAAAAAATAAAACAAATGTGAGTAAAGAACATTTATTGTACAAATTAATACAAAATTTTTACTATACAATTTATTATGCATTTTAATGAAATATACTGTTTCATTGAAATAAGTGAGTCAATGTTGACGTCAAGTTAAGCTGTTGCTAAATGCCCAGAGTTTTCCAGATGAACTGCAATCCGCGTTGTCATATTTGACTGTATGGAATTCGTCCAACTAAAAAGCTGTTCACACACATGTACGTGTTTCCAAATAATGAAATCATTTTATAGCATGTTTGTATACGCTGGATATTCTCGTCTTAATATGTTTTATACAACGTTTCCAAACCAACATGATGAGATTTCTCTTTTAATTGTACATCGCATTGCATTTCACACCATAGTATTTGTCGACGTCGCGGTAGCGAACACGTGTCTACAGACGGTGGCATAGCAAATACAAAAAACAGACGATGTTTCTTAAATCGTGAAATCGATTCCACGTTCGTATTTCAAGTCAGACATTAAAGAAGCTCGTAAGTGTTGCTCCCTAAGTCCAAGTTTCATTTCAAGTATGACTTTAATCACCTGATCTTTTCCTTGGAGTATAGTATTAATAACATTTGGCCCGTTGGTTATACCAACCAAGAACGCAAAGTCGGAAAGCCACTCCTTATCATCGAACTCCGGGAGTCTCTTTGACTTGCTTTCAGAGAATGGTTGTATTTCTTGCTTCAAAACATTTGTTTCAACATTTTTCACGGGGTAGCCATCTTATCTCTGTACAATACGAAATGTTACCGTGCTCTGAATCCAAAGACTTCAAAAATTCTTAGAACTGTAGACTCAGCCTAAGCTAGTGAATAAACCTCGCGACTTAATAAAGTTCACTGTTTTGACAACTACCTTCATGCCATGTCCATTTTGAAGCACTCGGCACGTAAATTCTCTTGATGGATAACGCAATGAAAGTTTAACAGTGATGTACTACCAACTTGTTTTCAGTTAACTGAACTAAACATTCGCTTATCCCAGCCATTTCTGGAGCCTCATCTGTTTTTAGTACCGATAATTTGTCAAACTTTAATGAAAACCGACTTAATGACGATGTAAATCTCGTGACTTAAGTGGATACAATGCCGCTAATTCTTCTGTTTTATTAACACGGGCATCAAAATCACCGACATAAATCACCACTTGGTCGCTATCCGGAATATCTGTACACTCATCCAAAGATAAAGAATAAAACATCAACTCAGAAGCACGATTATTTAAAACTTATCTTCAATTGTCCCTTGTACTTGTCAAACATAATTGCATGTTTAGTCTCGTAATGCCGTTTGATGTTATATTCTTTTGGATCAGAAATTAGATATTAGATATATCGGTTTTATTTTATATTACACACACACACAAGTTTACTGTCCACCTGTCGTGAAAAGTTCTCAACTTCTCTGTAAGTTTCCTCTTCTTACGTCCTATTTCATTGCTAATTGACGCCATACTAAGTTTACGTCTTGAGATGAAACAGACATTTTCCCCCATAAGTCAAACTGACAAAGATATCACACGGTAATCGAACTATTGTAATAACACTGGAGGTACGTCCTACGTGTTCACTGGAGCCCCCGAAAAAGAAAGCTGATTATATATATATATATATATATATATATATATATATATATATATATATATATATATATATATATATAGTGTTTCTGAATTATGATTCTTCATTTAATTCTCCTAGCAGATCATTTTATCTTCAATGCATATGCGCAAAGCTTCCTTGGAGGGAACGTACACGCCTCATGGTTGTTTTTGTCTCATTGAATCTTTATGAAAAACAAGGCATATTTAGAAAACTTTCAGCAGCCCTTCTGGGTGCGTAAGATAACAGGGCGATTACAATTAGTTATTTACTGTGGTTTAGTACTCATGACTTGTGAGGTAACAGTGATTTTGTTACAATCGCCTAACAGCGCATTTATTACTGTGATTTCAAAATTGAAATGTTTTATATCTCAGGGAGTTAACTACGTTGGTCTTCAGTCCCTAGGCTTACAAACTGTTTAAACTAACTTAAAGTAACTTATTCTAAGGATAACACAAACACTCATGCCTGAAGGAGAACTCGAAACCCCGACGGGGAACAAACGCGCGTTCCACAGCAAAAAGCCTTAAAACGATCGGCGACTCCAGCGCGGCAATTTAGTGTCCACGACAGGGATTTCAATACTCAATGTTTTTATAGCAGTGGAAAGAGATGACAGTTTTCAGCCTAAATGGTGGTACGACAGAGGTATACTTCTCGCCAAATTATCAGTGTTTCATTTAAGTACTGTATTACACGTACTTGGGAAACTTTATAGTCCTTTCTCTCGAGAATTTTTGATACTACAATTGAACTTCTTTAAGAAATTTGTATTTTAGTTCTGAACGTCATGTATCGTAAATATAAAAATAGCTGATGATTCACTTAACCTTGCAGCCTTACTTTAAAATTTCGACATCTTTTGTTATGATCTTACAGAAAGGTATTTTACATTTTAAGTCTATAACATTATTAGTTGCTGTAAATAACACAGAAAGACAGGGTCATCTCTGGACATTTGTAATACGCAATCCTTAAACGTCATCAGTAAAACCACATTATTATAAGTAGTTTTGTACTACTGAAAGTAAAAGATGGTACTGAGGCAGAAACCATTGCTAATGTCGACTGGTGTACCAGCCCGCTATAACTGAATACATAAAATACATGTAAGCCTAGTAAAAATAAAGACAAGCATCTTACATCAATTGTAAAAAGATAAAAGCTAGTTTTACATAAAAGATTATGTAAAGTCACAACCGCTACTAATCGTGCCCTTATTACCATTCACTCACTTTCTGGAGACGATTCAAAAAATTCCGAACATTGAACGCTAACGCAGTAGCTGAAGCGATTATGGTTCAAAGAATGCAACGTCAATCTGAAGGGTCCTCTGTCGCTCATGCAGCGAATTATTATCTTCTGTCAGATACAAGAGGAACTCTGGACACCGTTGTGTATTCGGTGTGCTACAAGCCAGGGCTGATGTGGCAGCAATGAAAGTGCACGCTACGTGACTCAATTATCTATGCTCCAGCTTGTAGTTGCCACAACCGAGCGCTATGGATTCCTACACCCGACTGCCTTTTTCCCTCTTCTCTTCGCCTGACCGCTCGCCAGGAGGCTAGGCAGGTAGCAAACCTGCCCTTCTTTTCGGCGGTCCTCCCGCCGTACTCACGACAACACGTCAGCATCTCCGGCACCGCCAACCTCAAATGACTTCCGCAAGCGTGGAACCACAGACAAATATGGTGGAACTGGCCACCACGGAATGCACAACGGGCGGCCAGGGGCGCGGCGTCCGACGCCCCACAAGCTGCCTCTCCCGTCCCCTTACTTCTCACACCGTCCACCGCCTCAGCCACATACGACCTACTGTAGTGTTTTACAAATAGGAATTTACACGAATATTTAGTGATTGCTGAATCAATGAAATTATATATACCTACTGTAATTCGATTCGTAAGACGTTTGATGCAATGCTATTTTGCAGTTATACATGAAATAAAAGTCTAAATTTTTCTTCTATATGAAACAGCTCCGTGGGCCAAAACTTACCGGCTCGCGGGCCGCGGGTTGGCCACCCCTGCCCTAAATCGCTTATGTAAATAAGGAACAGCAGAGGACCAATAACACTACCCTGTGGATGCCCGATATCACCTCTGTTTTAGTCGATGCCTTAGCATCGATTACTGCGAACTGTGTCCTCTCTGACAAGAAATCCCCTATCCAATCGCAAATTTGGGGCGATATACCATAACCACGCAATTTGATTAAAAGCCGTTTGTGAGGTACGGTGTCAAAAGCTTTCTGGAAATCGAGAAATACGGATTAGATTTGCGAACCTTTGTCGATAGCACCCATCACTTCGTGTGAATAAAGAGCTAGTTGTGTTTCGCATGACCTTGGGTCAATAGATCATTCTGTTCGAGATAATTCATAATATTTGAATACAGGATATGTTCCAAAACCCTGCTGCAAATTGAAGTCAATGAAATAGGCCTGTAGTTTAGTGGGTTACTCCTACTGCCTTTCTTGAATATAGGTGTGACCTGGGCAACTTTCCAATCTTTTGGTACAGATCCTTCTATGAGAGAGCGGTTGTATATGACTGTTAAGTAAGGAGCTAACGCTTCAGCATAATCAGATAGGAATCTAAGGGGTATACAATCCGGACCAGAAGACTTGTTAAGTGATTTTAGTTGCTGCACTACTCCGATCATATCTACTTCTACGTTATTCATTACGGCATCTGTTCGTAATTCGAAATCTGGAATATTGGTTTCGTCTTCTTTGGTGAATGAGTTTCTAAAAGTTTTGAAAGCTATGTTTAGTAACTCTGCTTTAGTGACGCTGTCATCGGCAGGATTGCCATTACTATCACGTATTGAGGGTATTGTTTGTGTTTTGCCGCTAGTGTATTTAACATATGACCAAAATCTCTTTGGGTTTTCACTCAAATTTCGAGAAAGAGTTTCGTTTTGTTAAGTATTGTAGGCATCTCGCATTGAAATCCTCGCTAAATTTCGAACTTCTGAGTGCGATCACCAATCCTGGGGATTTTGTGTTCGTTTAAATTTATATGCCTTTTCCTTTGCTTTTGAAACTGTGTGGGACCTTTGCCTTTCGCGGGCAAGCGCTCTACCGATTGAGCTATCCCGACACGACTCACGATTCCGCCTCACAACTTTACTTCCGCCAGTACCTGCTACGCCATGCCACGATCGCCCCTTGGAGCGGCCAGAATGGGCGCGGATGGCAGAGTGAACACCTAGAGCGCCAGGGATGGGAGATTCGTGGACGCGGACATAGTAGGGAATGCCCGTTTGGGCGCGGAACATAAACGGAACACCAGGCACTGGCCAGGCATAAATATCTCACCCGGTCGCACAGGCAACCAGTCTCAGGCAACACCTGAAGAAGACACCGAGTAACGGTCTTCGATGACCGTTTTGGAAGATGCTGATATCCGGCAGAAGACCTGACTTCAACAAGATGTCAAAAAATCGCCGGGAAAGTCTATGAAATTCCATCACAAGACTCTACGTGGAGGAAATGTTCTGTAAGATGAAACAGCTGGACAAACTGCGGCAACGCAAGGAGAGGATGGTGAGCTCTCTCAACTACCTCCTCCGATGCAGAGATGGGGACATGGTGCCTTTCTTGCTAAAATAAAACATCATATAACACCTTGGGCAGCTAACAGGATCAAGCATCGTGCTAGTATCGCTCTGGTGAGAGAAAGAGTACGTGACATGTGACTTAAACTTGACGTCACCTCCAGGGAGCTGGCAGCCAACCTATCAGCAGAAGTTTGGGACAGAATAGATGGTGTATCATGATCACTAGCAGCATGCATCAAGCACAAGGCCACAACCAGACAACTGGCGAAATTTGAACGCTTGAACAGCAGAGTGCAACAATATCATGACACCCACAAGGTTATGAATTTGAGTGACAGAACACTGGACGAAGCTACCATGAAGGTACTTGGCAAAGGTCTTAATTTTGCTGTCACTCCAAGGGATCTACCGGTGGCCAGCGTCCTCAGCTCTGTAGAACAAGTGGTCAACACACTACCTTCAACTATAGCAGAAGAGATCAGAAGAGAGATGTGCAGAGCACTAACTAGAGACAGGCCACCTAAGACGAACATCTCCAGAGACGAGAGGATGGCCCTCCAGAAATTACGAGAAGACGATAGCATAGTGGTGTTGCTGGCAGACAAAGGAAGCTACAGTCATACTACAGAAAACTGACTATGACCTGAAGATCCGCTGACTTTTGGAGGATGAAGCTTACAAACTACTAGAGCAAGATCCAACTGACAGTGGTGACAGGAAAACCAAGACCTGTTGAAGGAAACTGGATGACCTGAGAAAATTATCAAACAACTGAAACTAAAAGCACCAGTTCCACCCATACTCTACGGCCTACCGAAAATCGACAAAGAGGAGGTGTCACTACGACCCATTGTGAGCAATATTGGAGTAGCCACCTACCTTAATGCAACACATCTCAAGAAAATGTTAGCGTTGTATGTGGGGAAATGTGCTCACCACATCCAAAACTCATCAGACTTTGTGGAACGGCTCAAAAACCTACGTTTCGAGGAAGCAGATTTAATGGTCAGTTTTGACGTAGTATCACTGTTGACCAGAGTGCCACTTAAGGACACACTTTATTTAATCAGCGAGAAGATTGATGGACCTGTGATGGATCTATTTAAACTTATTTTGACATCGTCCTACTTCCTATGTGGGGGTCAGTTCTATGAGCAGACTGAAGGTGTGGCGATGGGTAGCCCCTTGTCACCAGTAGTGGAGAGATTTAGGATGAGGCTCTTACGACTGCCACTCACCAACCAAAATGTTTCTTTAGATATATCGATGATCCATGGCCGTGAAAAACTGGAGGAATTTCTGGACCACCTGAACTCAAGACATCCGTTTATTAAATTCACCATAGGGCTAGAGAAGGATGGTCTGCTTCCTTTCTTGGACGTCTTGGTAAGGAAGAAGGCAGATGGCACCTTTGGCCATAGTGTGTACAGAACTCAACACACACAGATTTATATCTTCAGGCCAACAGCTGCCACCACCCAGCACAGAAGACAGGGATGCTCAGAACACTCATACATCGGGCCAAGACACTATCTGACTCGGACAACCTGGCAAAGGAACGCGAACATCTCCGACAAGTATTCACTGAAAACGGTTATTCAACCAGGGATATCCATAAAGCAATGCATCCAACTAGACGTATGGATGAATTGCAACAGGAGCAAGAAGAAGAATCCAAGAAGCTTGACTTTTCACCATACGCAGGGCCCATCTCTGCCAAGATCAGCAGAATACTAAAGAAACAAAAAATTAAAAGTTCAAATTTTTATTGAGATGTGTTCAACAGCCGTAAGATATTTGAGGAAATGCATACTCTAAACCATCAGCTGTTTATTATCAATCTTCTACCGGTTTTGGTTATAAACCATCTTCACAGACTGATTAAACAGGTGCATTATATGCCTCCTTATACATGCTGGCATGCATGTCACATTATAAAAATAAATAAGACGTCACTAAGCATCAAGTCTTAATTATGTTTTTAATTAAGACTTGACGCTAAAAAATTAAAAGTGTTTTCTGTCCACATAGCAAAATCAGGGCTCTAATTGGGATAGTTAAAGATGACCTTGGATTAAGGAAACTTGGCATGTACAATGTTCCCTGTGAATGTGGTATGTCTTACATCGAACAAACAACTATAACAGTGGACATGAAATGCAAGGAACACCAACGACATACAAGGCTGTGGCAGGCCACAAAATTAGCAATAGCTGAACATTGCCTGGAGATGGAACGTTCCATGGAATACCAGAAAACCAAGATCTTGGCCCAGACCCCTAGATTCTGGGATAGCATTACCACAGAATCAATAGAGATCAACCCAGAACAACCGAGAAACAGGATACCAACTAAACACCGCGTAGAAACCGGTACTGGAAATGATGAGGCAATACGGGAATAAAGTTAACAACTTCAACAACGAGACAAGGGCAGACCACGAAGCGACAAACGCCACTGGAGGCGGCCATAGCGGACGCGGACGGAAATGTGAACACCCAGAGAGCCAGGAGGGCGCAACTGGCGGGCGCAGACCTAATAGGGAACACCAGCACCCCAAGACCGCCGCTGGGGGCGGCCTGAACGGGCGCGAACGGCAGAGTGAACACCAAGAGCGGCAGGGATGGGAGACTCGCAGGCGCGAACCCAGTAGGGAACGCCCGATTGGCTGCGGACCGAAAACGAAACACCAGGCACTGGCCAGGCATAAATATCTCACCCAGTCGACCAGGCAACGCGCAGTTCTGCTGGTGCAACCGAGCGGAGATGACCTATTGATGGAGTGCTCTGCGACTAGGACACTGTAGGGGTAGCCCAGCTGAGCGCGCATACGAGCAATTTTGCCGTTGGCGCAAAGAGCAAAATGTCGTGTAGTAATGCGCGCTCAGCTGAGCCTAGCGAAGCAGACAAGGAGAAGAAGAGTTCAGGACTGAGCATGCCAACAATCCCTCCCCTGTTCTTCATCAGACATCGGGGTAAGAAGTGGGTGGATCTTCTGGCTTCACTTGAGTCAACAGCGAAGAAAGAAGTGAACTTCACCAGCGAAGACGACCACGCGCTTATCCAAATGCAGGCTCAAATGTGGAAAGATTACAAGGCTCTGTTCCCTCTGCTAGACTTCGTCCCCATACCCGGCGGGAGATGAAACCGAAGAAGATGACAATAATCAAGGCGCTCCTATGTGGACTGCCCTGGCTATCCACAGAAGAAATGGTTCGCGGAACACTGAGAGGCACAGACCGTCGGGACAGCAAGTGGCGGCGCAGCAAACACCGAAGATGACGATGTCGACGCGACCCTCCAGGAGTAGGAATCCCGTTTTCGGATGGTTCTACACGCCGAACTGGAGGCAGGGTGTCTTCACCTATGAGAAGCACTACTGCTGCAAGTAGGCAAGAAGCCGAGGAAAGATGCAGAAACAAACACGGAAGACACCACGATGCCCAGAGAGCGACCGGGCGAAGGATCGGCGCCGGCCGCGGTGGCCGAGGGGACTGAGGCGCTTCAGTCACGGTCTGCACGGCCACTACGGTCGGGAGTTCGAATCCCCCCTCGGGCATGGATATTTGTGCCGTCCTAGTTCGTAAGTAGTTCATAAGTAGTTTGTAAGTTTAGGGACTGATGACCCCGTAGTTAAGTCCCATAAGCTTAACAAACATTTGAACATTTTTTTGAAGGATCGGCAGTATCTCGAGCAGAGAAATAGTCGCAAACATGGAAGACCAAAACAGAAGAACGAGACGCCCAAACAGATGCTGCCAGAGAACTACCACTCACTGCGACGGGTGAGAAGGTGATCATGATGGACAAGGTCATGGATCCGTTCGACCGTCAGAAGATCACTCTGCAAGAAAGACTAGATGACATCAAAACGAGATTTGAAGCGCAGCACCCAGGATGCACCTACATATTCTCGCCAGTCTACTGGCAGGAAGAATTGGTCAGGCGAGCAGAGGCCAAGCGAAGGCAAGAAGAAGAAGCGAGAAGACGACAAGAGAGAAGAAGACGGTAATCCCGGCCCTTGTAGCCGAACGTACCGTGAGAAGAAGAAGACAAAGCAGCTCTGGCCCAGGTTTCTGTGGTTTCCTGTTGGTTGTGTGGTGAATACCGGAGCTGTCCCCATGCTCACGGAATATTCCCAATTGGGACAAGTCTTCCCCCCTCCTCCCCCAAAACAGCACTAGATATGCAAGAAATAGAAATTAAATAAATATGAAGTAAACGATAATCCCATCCCAAATTGGCTGAAAAAGGCACCAGCATGCCTTAAAACAGACGTGTTTTGGAAGAAGCCGATATCCGGCAGAAGACCCGACTTCAACGAGATGTCAAAAAATCTCCAGGAAAGTAAGAAATTCCATCTAGACGTAAATAAATATTTATAGCAGCAAAAATTATGAACCAAGATAGCGCTGACGTCCTTCCAAAGGACGGGAACGGCAGCATACCTTTTTATGCTTGCCTGTATGAATTCGTGTACAGTGGCATATTTAATTTCTCTTAATCTCCTGCCTGCATTGCAGATCACTTTTAGCTTGTATTTTCGAGTGCAAAGTGGTTGGATACATCTGCAAAGTTCAGGTTCATACAGAAGAATCTGAAGACTTCCTCGTAGTTGGGTCTTTGCGACAATGATATGTATATACTCGCTGGAAGTACCCGGCTTTGCCCGGGTTTAAAATAAGGTTTTCTGTAGAAGTGGCCAAAAATGCGTCTTATATGCAATCGAAGTCTGTACGTAAAGCACTCTCCCCCATGCACCCAATGTAGACAGTAACCTTCATCTTGTTTTCAAGGTTAAGTGTACAAAATGTCATCAAGATCGGAGCAAAACTGTGGATTTTGGCGATATCCACCATGCACTGAACGAAATTTTATGTAGACAATGCCCATTCCTCTTGTTTTGAAGGTCAATTGTGCAAATTTTCATATAAGATCAGTGCGAATATATATATTTACACGGACACATCGGAAACGCTCTTTCACTTTTTCTCAAATTTTCGGGTTGGTTTTCCAAAAAATGGAACGAAACCTGTTTAAGACCTTCCCCGTGTAATTTTGTGTACGTGTACCAGAATTCACGTTATTTTGTTGTCTGGATCTTGAGTTATAAGAGAACAGACAGACAGACAACAAATGCGTCTTATAAGTATAGAGATTTCATCTTAAATGTTGTTTTAATAATAGTGGTTCATCTGATTAAAATTAAAAAACATACAATTGCGAAAACAATCACTTATATGAAGGTGATTAATAGCTTCTGAGAAAAAAAATTAACCAGAAATAATTCCGCGCTATTTGGGTTAACATTGACAATTTTATATCAGGTTGTTGCACAAGTCATTATCTCAATCCTGTCAAGACATAAAGAATAAACACCCATGTAGTTTAGCATTGTATAGAAAACTAACATTCAGAATAGCTTTACACATACTACGCTAACCTTGATATATATTTGAGTAGCTTTTATGTAGTCATAGTCCGTGATGCACGCACACTTGATTAAGTCATAACTTGCACTGCAAAAGTGTCACAGCGTGTAGCTTACTGATGGGTACGGTACTTACAAATTTAAATACGTGTTATTGAATGGTATGAATGCCGAGTTCGTATGCCAACGGAAATCGCAAGAGCTTAGCTTTCAGTGTCAATCGTTGAAGTCTACTGCTCTTGTTTAGTAGTTATAAGACACAAAGTAATTGGCGTTGCTCCCTTTAAAATCTGATTAATAGTCTCACAGAAATAACAAATTTTGAACAAAGGATTAGCGTGTTTGGAATGTGAAATACGTTGTTTGCTTACAAAGTTTGCGCTTCGCGTCAGCTTTTGCCACTCATTTTTAAACTATTTTTATATCACATAAATCACCTAGATAGGCAGTAGCATTGTATGTTCTTGAGGAAGCTAAATTAGCCGCACCTGCTTATGATGGATGCTTGTTATCACTGTTAACCACGTCAGTCAGACAAAGCAACTTCACCCTGCGACAAACATGGGTACCCGCTATCTGCCGAAGCAAGAGGTAAAAATACGGTTGCAGCCATCGAATAATAAAAATAAACGACGGGACATGTTCAGCGCGTAAATGGCTCATTATGGCGGATGAAAATATCTCCTCATTCATATGTATCCGCTAATAACAGTCCGCTTTCATACAGGCAAATAGGAGGCAGCCGCATATTACTTTGTCTACTGGAGCATCGTGAATTTCAAGCACTGTTGCGGAAGAGCTACATGAAATCACGGTTGGGATAACGGTGACACAGACAGCATTCCAGTGCTTGGTGTTAAGTGTGAAAAGGACACGGTTACATTGTCCTTAATTTTCGCGACGGATTTGAAATTACTGCACTGGTTACCAACCAACATGAATAGCACGCATCGCATCCAATCCCATCGAGTCACGTGTAAAAGTTTGGCAACTTTGAGGTACATAAAACAGATCGTAATTTTTATGTCATATTCTTTTTCAGTACAATCTTACCGAAAAATTAAATCACCGCAGCCAACAAATAGACCAAATTTTATACATTCCTAATGTTGTGATATTTTGAGTCCTTATTTTCTTTTTTATTTATGTCCTGTTCGATAATTATTTCTTATATAATGCGAGAGATGTGTAACGTTAGTATTCACTCTTATGTCTACTACTACTACTACAAACTACTACGTTTATGTAACATCTTCAAGTATTATTGCCGAAACCCTCTTCGTGGAGTTTTGTGTAAAAGCTGGACGTTTGGTGCGATAGGTGGATTACTTGATACTTAGATATTTAAAGTATTATTACCGAAACCATCTTCGTGGAGTTTTGTGTGAAAGGTGGACGTTTGGTGCGACCGGTGGATTAGTTGGTACGTCGATATACGAGTTACTGAAGTTGAAATGTTTTGTAGGCAGGGAGGGGAAGTGTTTGGCTTTGGTGAGGAAGTGATCCGTCATCTAGCAAGATCTGTCATTTGGTAACTCGGTCTTTTCCGTAGAGACTATTGAATGATTTTGAATGTAGAGTTTACAGGTGTATCTATTGTTTCACGTATATCTTGTGCCAGTCCCCGAGTGGATAAACGTGTAGGTAAATGGTACCCTGCCTTTGAGTTTTCAGAGGTGTGTTATCGTTTTTCTAAGAAGGATCTACGCGAAACTGGTAAAGCTCCCACTTTTATGACCATCCGATTTATTGGAAATGGTTATACAATTCAATATTCGAAGAATAACAGTGTGAAGAGTCTGTGGAGAGTGCCGAATTTCAGAAATTATCTCACCTAACACTATCGGTAAAGCAGTGGGCATCGTTTTGTTTTTAGGGATCGAAAACGATGGCATCTTCGTAGCATGATCAGTGCCAGTATGCGAGAGTCATTCAAAAATTAAAAAGAGATAACTGGTCTGGAGAAAAAAACAAATTCATTTTTAGTAAACAGTGCCTTTCCTACTTTTCAACATAATGCCCTTCAACAGTTACGCACTTTTTCCAACAGCAGACAATTTTTTTTTTTTTTAAATTCTGGCTGCGAAGAACTCTATTATGATGTCTGAACCAATTTCCCCAAACATTTTCACGATTTAGTTTTCCTGGAACCTTTTCCCACGCAATGCCTCCTTCAGTGCACCAAAAGATGGAAATCATTAGGTGTTAAATCAGGACTATAAAAGTTTATGAGGCACTACTTTCCATCCCATTTTGTCAATGATATCAAGGGATAGTTGAGCAATATGAGGACTTTCGTTGTCTTGCTGGAGAATCTCACCTCACAAGTGAGATCCACGGCGTTTTTCTTGCCTGTTTCACGTTGTTTAAAGGAAATCCGAGTATTATTGATTGTTCACTGTACGATGCTCCTAGCGATAATCACAAAAAATTAACTTTCAGTGTCCCAAAACACCGTTAAAACGACTTTTCCTGCTGATGCTTGAGCTTTTGAATTCTTGACAGGTGTGTTCGTATGCTTCCGCTGCATGTTTTGCCTTTTGATTCGGATTCATAATAGTGAACCCAAGTTAAATCGCAAGTTACACTTTTGTTGAAAAAGTGCTCGTCTTCTCTAATACGTGGCAGGTTATTTAAATAAATGGGAAAAATACAGTAGTGAACCAAAATTTTATTTACACCTCTATTACAAGAACATCAGTTGCCAGAAAAGTTTCGAAACTGAACATATACAATGTAGACACTGGGTATACTTTATTAAATTCCTTACTGATACCAGGCACTCGGAAATTAAGAATGAACACTTGAAGATAAGCACTGAGTAGAGGCAACGAATTTAAGTAAAATATCCCGAGGACAATTTTTACACTAGAACACAACTTTAAAATCGTTTCGTACCAACAACAATACACACAATAGTTAAAAAACAGCAGGCGAACAATTTAAAAGGGGGCTACTATAGTAGTACAGAGTAAGTTGATGTGCCGCGGTGGAGTAGCCGAGCGGTTTAAAGCGTCTCGCTGCGGAAAGCGCGGTTGCTCGCCGTGGAGATTCGAGTCCTCCCATGGGCATGGGTGTGTGTGTTGTCCTTAGGTTAGTTTACCTAGTTTTAAGTAGTTTGTAAGCTACGGAATGATGACCACGCAGTTTGGTCCGACAGATTTACAAACAGTTGCACTAAGTTGATGTCACCAAAACAGCAGCACAACAGTGAAGAACGCCTGTCAGGAACAAAGCCTATATAGATTTTAAATACCTGCATAGGTCACACAGACTGAGGTCTGGGGACCTGGGAGGCCAAGCATGACGAAAGTGGTGGCTGCGCACATGATCATCACCAAACGACGCGCGCAAGAGATCTTTCTCGCGTCTAGCAACACTTTTTTTTAATTCTAATAAAACCCCATGGCATTCGAAGCATGTGTGTCAATTTTTCCCTATCTACATTATTCCGTGATTTGCTAAGTTTTCAAATTTATACTGACTTTTGATCACCCGGTACTATCAAGTAGTTTCATTCTACACACCAGGATATATTACATTCACTTAAAGTCGAAATTCGGAGTCATGTGCACAATAGCTCCTCTGGAAAGCTGCAGAAGCTCCACACAAGACCCCTCAACTCCGTGAATAATCATGACAGCAACAGCCAGCGCACCCCCGCGCTTGCGCGGACCGAACGCACGTTCGCCGCCTCCAGCTGTCAACACCACACTCTCCTGCGCCCTCGACTCCACCGTGACCCTTTCAGCTCGGTCGCCAGGGAGCGGGACCCAACAAACCGATAGCGTTTCGATTTCACGAGCGAAGCTAACGCAGTCTCTACAAATCTAAATTGATCCCCTGTGCCACGCACGGCACATTCTCTTCCATAACATGCCTTCAACTCTGTGCACATTCTCACCTTGCTTCCTTAAGAAGCCGCGTCAGCTCCTATAAAACCCATCTTGCACATGTTTTGCGGTATTATTTTATGTATTTCACCAGTACTAACTTGAACCTTATAAACTATCACTTCCACAGTCACACGGTGGTTCGCATGAATAATCCCATCAATTCGACTCTTAAGTGAGGGAGTTGAAACTGCAATTGGTCGGCCATAGTGGTGTTCGTCTGCCATTGAGTCGCGATAATTACTGCACTGATCTACTCAATCGTGAAAGTTACGCGATTCATACATCCTTCACCATAAACTTTAGAAAAAAAAATGTTTGTAGAGCTTATGGAACTTAACTACGGGGTCATCAATCCCTAAGCTTACAAACTACTTGTGAAGTAGCTAATACTAAGGACGGCACAAATATCCATGCCTGAGGGAGGATTCGAACCCCCGACCGTAGTGGCCGTGCTGAACGTGACAGGCGCGCCGCAGACAGCTCGGCCACCGCGGCCGGCTAAACTTTAGAAATTCTACAGTATATTTAATATTCATAGAATATATGACTTCAACTGCTATTGGGCAAAGCTGAAAATGTGTACCCAGCCGGGATTCGAACCCGGGTCTCCTGCTTTCTAGGCAGTTGCGCTGACCCCGGAATCGTGTGGTTCAATAGTGATACATGTTGCGTGTGAATTTAGTTAAAAACGAAATAGGCAGCATAGGAATCAGTGTAGGACAGTGTCTCGGTGATACTGTGATTAAAACAAGTGATAGATTCCATTAATTAAAAGATTCATATATGACTTTTCCAGACAGTACTATAAACAACAGTTTCGTCATTGTACATTATTTCATTAACTAAACAGACGAATTGTAAAAAAAACAACAGGAAATGAATATAAATAGCATTGTATATATGTTAAGCTCATAAACAAGTTGTGTTGATCAGCTAATTGTGTTAATTAATGTAATAGTCGAGATTTAAATATTCTGATTGTTTGTATATATTGACTGACGTGAGATTTAGAATCTAGTTTGAGAATTGGCAAGATATTTGATAGTTCAATATATGTTAGGAACATGTAGGATGTACTCATTAAGAAATTCATTGACATTTAACATTACTCTTTGTTATGAAACAGAAAGATCGGAGATTCCAATTTAAAAATATATGTGCCATCTACAATTATTGTATATATAGTTTCCATTTTATATTGTGATTATTTTTGTGTACATGAAATGTTTTCTTTGTGTGTTAGGTAATTGTAAATTAGTATATTCAATTGTTGTGAACAATGCATAATGCAATGTTATTATTGTCGATGTTATATACTTGCCTCACCGCCTTCCGTTGGGAAGTGCGAGTTTTAGCGTTTGCAAAGTGCTCTGGAAGCTATGTCAGTCTGTCTTTTGAAATGGAAGTACTACCAGCTAAGTTCTGATGCGTTATGTATGTTTTTAAGTTGTAATGTTTTGGTGGAGAAGCAGTTTGATTGCAAATTAAAGAAGAAGTGATAAATTGTACCTACGAGTATTTATTTCTATCACGACGCCCCAGGAGAATAATGTTGCAGTGAGCAGAACCCCCATACATCGTAATGTTGAAAAGATGACTATTATGATTGAAAATGGTAGAATGAAAATGTAATTACTTAACAATCATGTAAACATTATACAGTCAAGAGTGGGAAGAGTCTTCCAGTTATCTCCAAAATGTTTTGTTAGCAACGTCTCAACATCTCTAAGTTTTTCTGCCAATTGGTACACCAATTGTAACAGTCTGAGGATTTATATTTTCTGGTTTGCTGTTCACTCTGTAGAGTGGTCTTTCCGCTCCCACATCTAAGTACTCAAGATCACCTCCGACCACAATACTGCCTCTCTTCATTTTCCGCTTACATGTTGACATTTTGAAATGAAGCTGAGATGCTGTGTTTATATGCTGTCTGGCTTCTTGTTTCCAGTCTTGAGGTACCCAATCTCTTCCAATTACTTTTACTGTTCCATACTTCTCAATAACTGTATGATATTCTTCTTCATTAATGATGGGACCCTTTCTTCTCCAATCTCTTTCTATTACGCTGAACTATCTGAAGCTAAGAAAGAGTGACCATATTTTTCCGTAATCATCCTTAAGTTATTTCTGACATCGAACTTCATTCCAACGAGTGATAATTTCGTGCAACATACCTTACAATAGATTAGTGTAGTTTACAAGATAGTCCTACCTTTGTTTCTTTTCAATGTTTATTTTCCACTTTTCAGGTTGTCTCAACCGTTTCCTAGCTTTTCCTTCGGACGCTGGTGATATATTACGTTCCATGTCACTCGGTGTAAGATTGTTATTAGTGATAATACTTTAAAAAGTCACTGAAAATACGTCTTAGTCCCTGGCACAAACTGTCGCCATGTCTGATTTTCGAGGTCATGTGATCATATACTGTATTCCCATTGGAGCACACTGCTTTATTCAACAGGTGTCTCAATTTGATATCAACCTCTTATGTAGGTGTCCGCTTTTGATATGGTCAACTTTAACGTGTGATTTATCACATTCACGTCAGTTTTTGGAAAAAACGGACTTCCCCAATGAAAAGAGCAGTAAAACTTTCTTTAGGATTGACTGCTAACTAAATTTCGGCAATTAGGTCAGATGTCCAGGTTTGATATTAGGCTACTCATATAAACTTTTATTGGGAGTCGGTCATTTCGTCACAAACGATAGCCATGGCAGAGCTATAGGTGAAAGCAGAAATCATTCTAATGAGTTCCAAGTAAGGTGGGCCAGTGGAACGTTGCGAAACCAAACGCGGGAGAGAAAAGTCAAACTGAGCAGAGAGGTGACTGCGACAGAACACCAGAGGAACTGAGACAACAATGTGCGTTGCCTCGTCAGACATTTTGTAACTTCACATAACTCTTAGACAAAAACGCATAGTGGTGACTGAAGTCAGTAGTAAACTGTAAAAAATAAACAAATAAAGAACCTAGCACAATTTCGGTCATCACAAAAAGAGCTACACGTCAGAGACTCGTTGCTAGTTTCTTTAAATACTCCATTTCTTGCAGCTTGAGAGCACTTGGTGATAGGAATCGATGACAGGCGCATGTCCGCACTCGGTTGTATGATTACGACTGTGCTCCAGATGATCAAGCACAGGGTAGTGTAACTGACAGAGCCTTCGAGGTACTGGTCTCTATTCGAGAGGGCAGATATTGCTGCCTTTTGCTTCTCACTTACGCTGAATCTGGTTGACTTCTGAGATCGTGGGGTCTCCCAACAACATGTTACAACGGAGGGATGCACGTCGTAACCACAACGCAGAAGTAGTGTAAACTATGTCGTTAATCCTATGGCAGGAGTTGCCATGTGTGAACTAACCTAAGTCGTAAGTTATGAATTAATATAAGTGACAGCAATTAATTATCTTGGGTCGCCACCATATTTCTCCAAAATTAAAATGAAAGTCGATCTGCTCAAAATCAATTATAATTGAACATTCAGATGACATGTACAACAGATAATGGTATTCACACAATCTTTTACAAATGTTAAAATTTTGAGACACAAAAAATGACTGGCTGAGTCAAATGTCGGAGGTTGTGCAAAACAGAATGCTGTTACATTGGCTACACAGGAGGTTGAAATTATCGTTAGCCCTAAGATCCCCAGAGTAAATAGGCAGATGTCAAAAGAATAAAATAAGGGGCAGAATCCAACAAGTCAGATTCGTATAACTCCTCAGCAAGTGCGTCACCTTACCAACACAGATGATCATTGGCAGCAGCGTCTCAGGCTCGCAGGCAGCAGGCGGTGGGAGCGGATGAGCTGAAATTTTTTTATCCGACGGTAATTGCTGTGACCTGTTAAGCAGGGTCCACATGTAACTTAACACAGCGTCACTGGTGTCGGCGTCGCTAGGCAGTTGCTGTGCGATTCTATCACGCTAGTAGACTAATCAATACTTTGCATAGGTGACACAAAGGCCACTTGGCACAAATCGATCAGTCACTTGCGTAATAAGATCTGTAAAAACAATGCCCGTTTCGCAAAGGCGCGAATGCTCAAATAGAGACTTCTAGCAAAACGAAAACTAAACTGTGGCCGCTCACAGCGTAACCACAGTACAATGTAACGTCATTGAAGTAAACACAAGTTCTACAAGGTCCGAATCTTCGGAATCACACACAAGTCTAACCAGAGGACCGTTTAAGACGATGTCCTCCCCGCGAATCTAAACGGAGTATTGCATGTCTCCGGAGGTGCGCACACTTCGGATGCTCAAACAGGAGTCTCCTGAGGTCCGTACCGCTCAGACGCACAAACAGGAGTCTCCGACGTCCGTACACTTCGGACGCTCAGACAGGAGTCTTCGAACGTCCTCGCGCTCTCCCGCAGCACACGGCAAGCGAAAAGACGCACCAATATCTGATAACGGCTAATAGTCAAACCAATCGGATGGCGTATCGCCATTGACAAATTGTTTAGCTGTCATACTAAAATACTCTGCCGAATCAGGACACGTTCTCTGTGGCTGCCAAGAGGCTCTGCCCACGCCACCAACGCTTCCCGCGGATTCCACCGTTCCCAGGGTGAATGCTCTGCAAGGAATTTCACCTTGCTCCTAGCAACGGTCAACGTTGTGCTATATATATAAAGCCGCTGGAGCCAAACCCCTGGGATGCCAGACGGGCAGAAAGCTTTCCTCTCAACCTAACTATTTGTCACACTAACTGTGTTCAAACTCTGCTGCTTTCAAGGAAGTGTTTTTAGATAACACCTAAGGGCAATACGTCTCCATAAACAGCCCAGGGCCCAGAGCACTCTGCTATTGTTTGTATCTGGCAAATTCCTCTCTTGCGAAACGGTTGAATGTCTAAAATGGCAGTCCCCGCTATCGCCCACCGTAAACCGCGGGCCAGCATTGTGTAAAGCATCCCACACACCCTAAAAATTCTGACAGGTATACTCCACCGCCTGTAGCGTCGGCGCCAAACAGGTCAAGCCAGCCCCTCTCGTCTTTCCCCAAAGGCGAGCGAAAGTTGGTCGGAGGGGGAGACTCCCAAGAGCGTCTCTGCTCTGCGCGGCCTGACCATGCCCAACACGTAAAACCACTTTTTAGCAGCCAACCTGTGCCAATAAACAAAAATCCCGAAATTTTCATATAAACATAGAACGTACTACAATCCCAGGAGACCATCATCCCTGATGTGTCCCCAAGGGCACAGAAATCAAAATAAATGAAGATCTACAAAGAAAAATGTTACATATTTCAATAATTAGCGTAAAGAGAAAGATACAGTAACACAAGGTTAGTATGAAAAATAGACTAATTACAACCCCCGTTTCACAATAGATGGCAGGACTCGCAGGTTCCCCATCGTGTTCAATGCCAAGCACCTGAGGGCGGTCACTCCTATCTTCAGAAGATCGACAGCCCACACGTCTACACTTTCAGTGACTTCCAAGGATGGGTCCTAAGGAGTTGAAGTAGTACTTGGATGGGACCGAGCACACCCGGACAGCTGTTGCGAATTCAAACGGCAGCGCGCCCTGTATCAGCGACCATGCCTTGGTCTTTGTCACGCGCTGCTAGAGCATCAGACGTCAGCGAAATTGCTGAAAGCCGCCCTACTGACGGCTAAACAAGCTATATTTTTTGATAATTAACGGATATATGTTGGTGTCCACCATATTTTCTGAGCATCTAGGCACTCACAAGTATCATCTCTAATGCTGACACGTAGACTGGATGTCTGCAAAGCTCAGAGAATCATACAGCCTCTGGGTATTAACAAGGGACTGTGCAATGTCGCAGTGACTTGATAAAGGGACCCCTCTGACTCTTGGTCCAAACATTAGGGAATAAGGAAATGACTTCGGGGCCGATGGTATGTAGTTCGCGGATGGATTATATAACATAAAAGTTGTTGTTATGGTCTTCAGTCCGGAGACTGGTTTGATGCAGCTCTCCAACCTACTCTATCCTGACAAACCCTTTTCATATAAGAACGGCAGCCCACATCCACTTGAATCTGCTTACTATACGCGTCTCTTTGTCTCCGTTTGCGGTTTTCGCCCCACATACTTCCCTCCAATGCTAAATTTACGAGTCCTCGATGTCTAAGAATGTGTCCTATCAAGCGATCCCTTCTTTTAGTCAGGGTATGCCACAAATTCCTTTTCTCACCAATTCTGTTCAGTACCTCTTCATTAGTTATACGTTCTACCCACCTAATCTTCAGAATTCTTCTGTAACACCACATTTCAAAAGCCTCTATTCTCTTCCTGTCCGCACTGCTTATCGTCCATGTTTCTCTCCCGTACAAGGCAACACTCCACACAAATGCCTTCAGAAAAGACCTCCTTACACTTAAATTAATATTCGATGTTAGCAAATTTCTCTTTTTCAAAAATGCTTTTCTTCCCATTGCCATTCTGCATTTTATATCCTCTGTACTGCGACCATCGCATGTTATTTTACTACCCAAGTAACAAAACTCATCATCACCTTCATTGTTTCGTTACCTAATCTAATTCCTTCAGAATCGCCTGATTTTCTAACACCGCATTCCATTATTTTTGTTTTGCTCTTGTTAATGTTCATTTTATACGCTCTCTTCAACACACTGTCCAGTCCATTCAACTGCTCTTCCAGGTCCTTTGCTGTCTCTGACAGAATTACAATGTCATCAGCAGAACGCAATGTTTTTATTTCTTCCCCCTGAACTTTAATCCCTATTCCAAATTTTTCCTTACTTTCCTTCACCACCTGCTCGATGTACAAATTGAATAACATCGGAGAAACGCTACAACCCTGTCTTACTCCCTTCCCAACTGATACTTCCCTTTCATGCCCTTAGAGTCTAATAACTGCGGTCTGGCTTTTGTACAAGTTGCAAATAACTCTCCTTTCCCTGTATTTTATCCCCACTGACTTCAGGATGTGAAAGAGTGTATTCCAGTCAACATTGTCAAACGCTTTCTCCACAGCTACAAAAGCTAAAAATGTATGTTTGCCTTTCTTTAATCTATCTTCTAAGATAAGACGTAAAGTGAGTATTGCCTCCCGGGTTCCTATGTTCCTCCTGAATCCAAACTGATCTTCCCCGAGGTCAGCTTCTACCAGCTTTTCCATTCTCCTGTAGATATTTCGTGTTAAAACATAAAAACATAATACTACATGAATATAATGTCGACGACACAAAAATACACGACGTTACGCTGGATAGATACGAGTATATGGAATTTGAAAGACAGGAGGGCTGTGAACCTGAAGGTGGCTTTTCAAGCAGTACACGATATTCATCTACAGCGCAACAGGAACAGTGAAGTCACAATGCGTTCGAACATTCGTCCCTCAAAAAGATTAGGTCCAATCTATTAAAAAATATTGACAACCCTTTGATGTTTATATAACTGAATGAGGTAATTAGAATAAGAATTATTTTGTATGACTACAGGGTGCCAAACCACAAGTGCATCATCGTTATTTCATCGTCAACTTTACTTTGTGATTTACTCTCAATTTGCTATACCTACTAATAAGCCTAAACACGCTTTTCGTTCGAGGTCAAAGGCACCCCCTGAAGCAAATGTTTACGTTCAGCTACTTAGACGATTCGCAGTGATTCATGGGCCTCATATTATTAAATAGCGATGGAATGCTGATAGTATAAATTGTTTTCCGCTGGCTTTAAGATCGTTCTGGACATGTCTAGCAAATTATAAAGCCATCCACATCACCACACACAAGTCCTGTTGAACATAAGTGTGACATAAACGAGAGGTAATTTCGTATAAAATCCTGCACTTACAACAGTTTCTTACTTGTGGACGGTCTTATTGGCAGCTGGGCTCAATATTCCTGCAGGAACTTCCAAAGAACCCTTGAGCCGCGATGGACTAGCCGAGCGGTCTAAGGCGCCTCGCTGCAGAGCGCGCGGTTGCTCGCCGTAAGGGATCCGAGTCCTTCCTCCGGCATGGGTGTCTGTGTTGTCCTTATGTTAGTTTAACTTAGTTTAAGTAGTTTTAGGGAGTGATAACCACGGAAGTTAAGTCCCATAGATTTACAAATATTTGAATCTTTTTAACACTGATTTCGTGTGAAGTCGATGCACTTCGGCCAGTAAAAAGAGATCCAATATTAGGACAAATCACGCTCTGTTACCTCTGCGTACCTAACATGCCATGCTCAGCCTTAGAAAACAGAAGAAAAGAAAAAAACATCAGCAACAGTGTGTATTAACAGCCTAACCTAACTACTTTCAATATCGCAAGGAATGTTCTAAATCGATACCCTTCTCAGACGAATATTACCTTTCAGCAAATCGTATCGTATCCTCAACACTATTTCTGCTTGAGTCTGATTCCTGTTTCTGACTGACCGTTTCCTGTTGATTTACCGCAGAAATAAAGCCGCGCTTACGGTTATCGAACAGCTGCCCCAAATCTGGAGGGAGGGGAGAAACCCGTTGTCTGCACTTATTTCTGGATATATTACATCACAAACAATGAACACTGGCCCAGCGTACAATGCGTAAATAACGAGAATTAATTAATCGACTATTTAAGAATAACAGCCACTTGCTACAGCCTTTACAAGTTACTTCAAATCTTTGTGAAACTTTTACTCGCTGACAACCGAAACGAGATAATCAAAGGAAAGGAATTTATCGGTTACACTGTTTATGCACTAAAACTACGGCATTTTGAACGACGCTACAATTCACTGATTCTGCACTACTAATTATAATCGCGAGACGCATATACACACATACCACCGAATATACGTTCCAAATTATATCATAGTACGACAAATAGTTCATAAGAGATGACGTCATAAAAATATTTGTTCATGAAACACCGCCGCATTACACAGGACACTTGGAGAAATTCCGTTTATACTGAAATCTCTAGTCACGACATATTTTACAGATGCTATGTATGTATACTACTGAATGTATCTTCGAAATCATGTCATAGTACGATACATAGTTTTCAAGAACAATTAAATGCATGAATATCTCCCTCAATATGGATAAGATGCTAATTTATGTCTTCGGTTCCAACTGCATGCGTCACATGTTTCGCAGACAGTTTCCTAGCATTCCACTCTATGAACCTGTAAAACTATATTATTGTGGGACCCATAGTTCCTTAGATACGGCGTTAGAAAGAATGATATTTATGAAAACATAGCTGAAGTGGTTACAGGGTAGGATATAAAGCGATGGACAAAGAGGAGTGAAGGAGTTGGACTAACATAAAAAAGGAATGGTACGCTCCACTAAAACGCCGAAAAATTTAGTATTTAATATCTGCAGTAATGACTTAACACAATGGAATATCCACCTGCATCACAGACTGTGCAGAAACGCTAATAACTAGTATTATTGCAGTGCTTGGCAGGAGTAAATAAAAAGTAATGTTTTTTAATATATTACTAACTCTAGTGCCTGTCACAGCTATAATTTCTAACTATGGTCTTATCGAATTCACTGAACTATCCCTTTTTAATCTCTGTACATATCTGCGTAACAAGTGTACGTCCTGCTTTCTTGGCGGGTAATTTCTAAACGCTACGGCATTGCCTGTATCAGTTACAAGGAAGAATCTATAGCGTCCCGTCCAACTACAGGACTAGAGCAAACCAAATTGAGGTGGCAGAAATTTGCCAAAGAGTAAGTTACGTAATGAACAGCAATTCAGTTACAACTGCTTCCTGTGTTGGCTGTCAAAGTCTTGAGTAATAAGCCCTACATTCAAGCTAACGACTAGTTAGCAACTTTGGACTATAAGAGACACGTTATTGATACAACACGTTATCTCATGTACACGCTGTTACTGTCATCTAATATCGTTCTTAGAAGTTAAAATTATAATATTAAATACGAGGGACATACTAAATTTAAAGAGATAAATTGATGAGAAAATAATTTGTTTATTTCTACTTGTGAAACAAAGTAATAATAATCATTTTAATATTCTTTACTCTAGCTTTATTTTCCCACGGTTCTTTAATTTCCGTTGTTTTTGATTTTAGTTTACTCTGGTTCTAAATGGTGTACCGAAGTTTTAGCAAACGTAAAGTATATCTTTCGTAGCGGGCTTATAGGTATATGCATGTTATGAATAGTTCATACACATGCTGACGCAATAACTCTTTTGGCACCCAACACCACTTCCATTCCTGTACTTCAACACGTTACTGATACATTACAAATTGGCACAGTCCACAATTTTGTATCCCATCCTCGTCGCCACTTTTGTGTCTCGTTTCCGCCGGTTGTCGTAGGTGTCAGTGGCCGAGTAGAAAGAGAGACCGACACAGGAAGTAGGATGCACGCGTGTGCAGTACGGAGGTGACCAGCCAATGGGACAGCAGAAACTGTAAACATTAGGCTGAATTAGAACAAGTTGTATATTTCGTAGAAATAAGACAATACTTATCTTTTACAAAGTTCAAGAGTGCAGAATGCTGATACATAGTTAAGATAGAGGCCTGCCTACTGATGATTCCTAGTGTCTATCCAATAGCCAAGTCTTAACTGGTGCCTATTTGATTCTCAAGTGGCCGATGCAGCAGTCGTGGTCACGAGCGGAGTTGCAGCAGAGGGCGCTCGTGGCTGACGTAAGAACGCCGCGCCGTGCGTGCATGGCGGCGCGCGGCGAAAGTACGTGGCGCGCACTTCATACTTGTGCGACACCACACACAAAGTTGTTTCTGTCAAGAGTCGAATATTGACATCAATGGGGCTTTCAGTCTAAGGAGACTGCAGTTTCTGCTGGCCAATTCAGACTTTGCCTGTCAATAACTGAGGTTCGCCCTTCCATGTATTGTTCTACCGTTGCTATTGTAGCGGTCTTCAGTCCGTGGACTGGATTTTCAGCTCTCCACCCTACTCTCTTGAACAAGCCTCTTCATATCCTCATAAGAACGGCAACCTACACCCATTTGAATCTGCTCACTTTATTCGTCTCCACTGTGATTTTTACCTGCTAAACTTCCCTCCAATAATCACGATTCTTTGATCTCTATGCATGCGTCCCACCAATCGCTCCCTTCTTGTAGACAACATGCCAGGAATTCCTTTCTCCTGCAATTCTGTTTAGTACGTCCTCATTAATTACACGATCTACCCATTATTTTTCAGCGTCTGTCTGTAGCAACACATTTCCAAAGCTTCTATGTCCTCCGTCTGTACTACTGACCGTTCGTATTTCACTGACATACAAAGGAACACTACACACAGATTCTTTCAGAAAAAGACATCCTAACACTTAAATTAATATACGATGTTCACAAATTTCTCTTTTTCACAGGCACGTACCTCCCCAATGCCATTCTGCATTTTATTTCATCTGTACTGAGACCATCGCGTATTATTCTACTGCCTAAGTAACAAAACTCATCTAACACTGTTGTTTTGTCGTTACTAATTCCCTCAACATCGTTTATGTTCATCTTATACGCTTCTCTGTCATTCACAGGTCATTAAAATGTCATCAGGAGAACGCAAAGTTTTTGTTACCTTACCCTGAACTTTAATTCCTTCTACAAATTTTCTTTAAAGATTGCTTAGTGCACAATTTAAATTCCTTTCTCAACCTATTTTTCACTTTCATGCACTTCGACTATATAACTGCTGTCTACATTTTGTGTAAGTAATGAATAACCTTCCGTTTCCTTCCGTTTCACATATGTCTTTGACAGTGATTATTTTAAAAGGAATGTTTTAGTTTTAATTTTTAATAAGTTTTTAAAACATATACCTTCGATAATGACGAAACGTCGAAACGCATAAGGCCTCAATAAATTGAAATTTGTGGTCAAGATTCTAAAGTTTATTTCAGGTGCATCAAAAAATGGCCACGTCTCCCAAATGTCTAATGAAGACAGCAAGGAAATAGAAGTGTGGTGCATTTCATCACGGAAACATTCAATTGACGGGAGAGTTACTGAGTTGCGCACCGAATTACAGTTGCAGACATTACAATGAGGTGCTGCGCTCCATTGAGAGGAATATTATTGATATTTTTGACCGAGTGCTTTTTGCTGAAAGTCGGACTACAGCTTTTATTCCCCCCACAAACGTAACCCGCAATGACAACAATGAGAAAAGTTACATAAATAGGAGCCAATACACAAGTTCACCGATTGTTGTTCGTTAGTGGTACCAGAAATATGCACCCAGTCAAGTGCAAGGCGGAGTATTGAAGTAGAATCAGAAATCTTAGACAATTTGTATAGGTTATGGGACCGTCTTTTGCAACTGTAAATTAGTCTACTTTAGACCAGACGCGTTTAGCTTTATTTTAAAGCATCTTCAGTGGTCAACTGTACAATAAATGGTTCGTATTACATTATTTGTTTTAGTTATTACGAAATTCGATCTGTAACAGTTCTCATGCAATTGGATTGTTTTGATTCTGAATAAATTGGACTATTAATATTACTCACGAAGTTTTCATGTTTTTGTCTTCATGTGTGGTTTGTAGCACATTGTCACTTGCTGTCACTGCTTATATTTACACTATTTTACACTTTTTCTACAGTAACATTTCTTACGACAGTTTTTGAAACATAACCATTTCTGTGGCCTGGCAGGCTTTGTATGTCGTTTATTTTGTTTGTCTATTGTCTGTGTGTGTGTGTTCTTTGCTTTCGAGTTCTTTGGTTCGTGCTGTGAGGTGTGTTTTTGTTTAGTTACTGTCAAAACAGGCGTCTGCTATCAACTTTGTGTATGATGTTCTGTCTGAATTGTGTGTTTATAAATTTGATTTTGGTTCAACTAGCGACTTTCTGTGTGTGTGTGTGTGTGTGTGTGTGTGTGTGTGTGTGTGTGTGTGTGTGTGTGTGTGTGTGTGTGTGTGTGTGTGAGTGAGAGAGAGAGAGAGAGAGAGAGAGAGAGAGAGAGAGAGAGAGAGAGAGAGAGAGAGAGAGAGATAGAGATATTCCGATTTTTCTGCATGTGTTAATGTGTGGGTAGGGATTTTTTGTTGTTGTCTTATGTGGTCGTATTATGTGGTGGTTTTGAGGGTGGGGGAGGTTTGTCTTTGTCTACTATGTGTTTTATTAGATAAATACTGTTTGGTTGCTGATGTTTACTTGGTTATTTAATACGTGTTTCTTTTCTATTAATGCTTTTTGAATTTGGAAATTCTCTTGGAGGGTCAGGAGGTGTTTCTTATTGCTAAATGTGACTATTTGCATGTCGGTTTCTATGGTGGTGGGATAGTGGTTTTCTTGCCTAAGGTGTTCTGCAAATGTTGAATGGCTGTTGCCATATCGTGTTTCAAATGTTCTGCTGGTCTGGCCTAAGTATAGAGCATCACAACTGTTACATTTGAGCTGGTAAATACCAGATTTTTGGTAGATGTCAGAGTTTCCTGTTTTTATTAGGCATTTCTGTAATGAGTTATGGCTTTGATATGCTATTTTGATACCTTGTTTCTTGTGGATGTTTCCAATTCTGTGTGTCAGTTTATTTCCGTAAGTAAGTGTGTACCAGTTTGTTTGTTGAGTTTCTGTGTTATGTCTTTCATTTGTGTTGTTGTTGTTGTTTTGGGGGTTAGTTGTGAGTGTTATGAGCCCTTGGTTTTGGTGGTTTTTTTTTATTATTATTCAATTTTGTGATGTGGGCTTCTTGGTATCCATAACTCTTTGCTATCTGAGTTATTATGTCCAGCTCCTTGTTATAATTGTGTTTGTCTAGTGGTACTGTGTTTAATCTGTGTAACATGTATCTCAGAGCTGATTCCTTTTGGGCCTGTGGGTGGTTAGAAGATTGGTTTAATATTGTGTCTGAAGCAGTAGTTTTTCTGTAGATGCTGAATGAGTGTGAGTTATTTTTCTTTGTGATGGATATGTCCAGGAAATTGATTTGGCCTGCTTCTTCCTTCTTTAGAGTTAATTTTGTGGTGTTATGTATTGCATTTATCTCTGTGTGTAGTTGGTCTATTTTATTTTCTGGTTCATCTATCAATCAGAGGATATTATCCATTTATCTCCACCAGTATATTATATTGTATTTGCCTGGTACTATTTCTTCAAATATTCTTTTTTCTATTTTGTTCATGAAAATATTTGCTAACTTCCCTGAAATTTGAGCTCCTATTGGTAGCCCTTCAGCTTGTAGGTAAAACTCTTTGTTGAATTCAAAATAATTTTGTTCTGTGATAACGTGTAGGAGTATACTTATCTCTGTTATGTGTTCTCGTGATAACTGATTGAAGGTCACTAGGTCTTGTTTTATTATTGTGATTGTTTCTTTGAGTGGGATTGTGGAGTACATGTTTTCAACATCAAATGAATGAGTGTTCCCGGTACGAGAAAATTGCTGTGTATCACGGCCGACTATGACTGGTGAGGTGACACGTACACGGGCATGGGCGGGTCGCAGGTGGGCCAACTTAGGCTGGGACTGCCTCCGCTCTGCTCGCCATTTCTGGTAAGTGCTCGCTACGGCTTGATGTTTCATGTTTACTGCGATGGAGCTCTGTTTCTTGTGACTTACAGTGCGATATTCTCACAAATGCAAGTGTCTATTTCCCTAAGCTCTTCTAAGAATATGAACGTTTTGTATACTTCAGTTTTTGGAAGAAACACGGATGTTTTCAAGTCGTTTGAAGGGTACTGCCAAAATCCCAAAACAATTTGGTGTATCCAGAATGAAACTTTCACTCTGCAGCGGAGTGTGCGCTGATGTGAAACTTCCTGTCAGATTAAAATTGTGTGCCGGAACCGGGACTCGAACCTGTGACCTTTGCCTTTCGCGGGCAAGCGCACTACCGACGCGACACGACTCACGATACCGCCTCACAACTTTACTTCCGCCAGTACCTCGCCTCCTACATTCCAAACTTCACAGAAGCTCTCCTGCGAACCATGCAAGACTAGCACTCCTGGAAGAAAGGAGTCCCAGGTTCGAGTCCCGGTTTCGGCACACTATTTTAATCTGCCAGGAAGTTTCATAATTTGCTGTGTAATTGAAACTGCCCCTATCCATTTTCTCATGTACCTGCAGATTTGCTGTGTAATTCCCGGTTGAAAGACGAAATTATTATATTATATTTAATCTGTTCAGGTGTCTATGAAGGATTTGCTCGATATGAATTTTTTTTTCCAAAATGAATGTAATTAACCCTTTAATGCATATAGCTGATCAGCAACATACATTATTTTTCCCATTATCTCTCAAACTGATCAAAATTTTCCCACAAATTCATTTGTAGCTGCTTGTAACATAGTGTTACAAATGCTAGTAGCTTGTCATAGAAATTATAAATTGGCAGAGTGCCACTGAATCATTTCTACAGTTAGCTGCATTTACGTTCGTTTGTTTACGTTAGTATCCCTCCTTTGTCATGTAAAAGTAGTCAATGACATACTACCGTTGCATTATGAGGTACTTTCTGGAAAGATGAAAGGCGTAATAGTGACAATTACTGCATCGGGTACATCATGGAAGCACTATATAACTGAGGAACTATGAACTTTTTGTTGCTAGTGGTACATAATAACTTTAAGGAATATTTTTTCAATATTTTTCTCAGTATACACGCACTATACATTATGCGTGGTATTTTGATAGCTTCAATTAAAAAGCCATGCAAATAACGTGCCGTGGCGCGCCCCGCAAAACCACGACGTGGCGCCGCAGCGCAGCCCTGCGCGCGCCAGCTCCAGAGACGCACACGCCGCGCACCGATAAGTCGGCAGCGGCGGACGGGTCGAACCGCGCGCCACGACCAAGTCCCGGCTCCTTCCGGCAGGCGGCACTGCACCGCCCCAAGTCTCCAGGTCCGCTCAACGCGCAGACGCGAGGGACCTCTTCGCACCTCGCACACCTCTCGAACAAAACGATCTCTTGACCCAAGATCAACACGGATTCAGAAAATATCGTTCATGCGAAACACAACTAGCTCTTTATTCACACGAAGTGATGGGTGCTATCGACAAAGGTTCGCAAATCGATTCCGTATTTCTTGATTTCCAGAAAGCTTTTGACACCGTACCTCACAAACGGCTTTTAATCAAATTGCGTGGTTATGGTATATCGCCCCAAATTTGCGATTGGATAGGGGATTTCTTGTCAGAGAGGACACAGTTCGTAGTAATCGATGGTAAGGCATCGACTAAAACAGAGGTGATATCGGGCGTTCCACAGGGTAGTGTTATTGGTCCTCTGCTGTTCCGTATTTACAAAAACGATTTAGGGGAAAATTTCTTAGGCTATTTGCAGATAACGCCGTCATTTACCGTCTAGTAAAATCATCTGAAGATCACAACCAACTGCAGAACGATCTGAATAAGATATCAGAATGGTGTTAAAATTGGCAATTGTCTCTAAATAATGAGAAGTGTGAAGTCATCCACATGAGTACGAAAAGAAATCCGTTAAACTTTGTTTACAAGATAAATCAATCAAATGTGAATGCCGTAAACTCCACAAAATATGTAGGAATTACTATTACTTCAGACTTAAATTAGAAAGATCACGTAGATAACATTGTTGGAAAGGCGAACCAGAGACTGCGTTTTATTGGCAGAATCCTTAAAACATGCAACAGAACTACAAAAGAAACTGCATACACTACGCTTGTCCGTCCATTTTTGGAGTATTGCAGCCCAGTGTGGAATCCTTATCAGGTGGGTTTGACGGAGGACATCGAAAGAGTCCAAAGAAGGGCAGCTCGTTTCGTATTGTCACGATACAGGGTAGACAGCGCTACGGAAATGATGCAGGATCTGGGATGGGAATCATTACAACAACGGCGCTTATCGCTGCAGCGTGGGCTACTTGCGAAACTCCAATCGCCAACATTCTCCTCCGCATGCGAAAATATATTGTTGACTCCCACTTACATAGGTATAAATAATCATCAGAATAAAATACGAGAAATCAGAGCTCGAACAGAGAGATTCAGGTGTTCATTCTTCCCACGCGCTATTCGAGAATGGAATGGGAGATAAACAGTATAATTGTGGTGCGATGAACCCTCTTCCAGGCACTTAAATGTGATTTGCATAGTATCCCATGTAGATGTAGATGTAAGCAATATGACTGTCTCAGCGGCCAATCAGCGGTCGCGTCATGCAAATAGCGGCGCAAGGACACTAGCCGCCGCGGCCTTAAGTATCCGCACCACGGCTAAGACCGGCGTCTTCTGACACCGCGGACCTCGAGGGAGCACCGCCGCAGCCGCAGCCGGACCGTCGCCGAAGCCACGTCTCCGCTACGCCTGGCCACCGACCGCCGGGCTCTGCCGCTGCCGCTTCCTGCCGAGGTCCCGAAGCAGAGGACATCCAACTTCGAGGAATCTCTACTTTGTACAAGAGTCAGAAATAATTATCAGGAAGACTTGCTTCTAGGGAATTATTTTAGTCTATCCAAGAAGTTGTGTTTGTTTTTGTGGAAGTTAAGCAGAGAATATTTTCGGAATTATAAAGAGATACAGATCATCTCGTGTTTCTGTTCTATATAACATAAAGGGTTAAGGCATGATAACAAGGTAGCTAGAGGGATGAAAATTACATAAATAGCCCATGTGTCTGAGTGTGCCTGTCGTTTATTACGTCTACAGCAAATCTAAGGTAATTATTTCTTCTGTTATATGTTCTCTTAACAACTATAGTCATGATACTGTCGAAAGTGAAGTGCTAGAAAGTAACTATTTCTTTCATTCACATGCAGATGTGATGATTTATTCTATCCTAAAATGATTCTATAAGAACTACATTTTCCACTTGCCCCTCTTTCTGTACCTCAATTAAAATTTTTCACGGACTAACATGACTCACAGAATATTGTTACTACAATAAAGGTGAAAAATATCCTTCTTTTGGATAAGGTGTATACATAAAGAAACGAACCGGAGGCATGATCACAGAAACCAGTACCTGTTTGTTAGAAGTATTCACCACGGCTGTTCAGATACTTCTCACACTGTGACACAAAGCAGTGAATGGCTATCTCTTAAAATTCCCGGGGCTGCCATGTAAAGCAATTCCACATGGAAAGCTGGACGTCACCTGAAGCGAATTGTCTGCCCCTGAGAACCTTTTTAAGTGGACATGGGTCTGGGCTTGATGACGGTTGTCCGAGAATCTCCCATTTGAATTTCTGTACAAGTGCCGCGACTGTGTTGGCCGTAGGAGGCTTTGCCTAGTCGTTTTGATTTGATTTGGCGAAGGGTGGTCAAGGTTTGCGAGTAACACTGGAAATTCACTGTTGTCTCGTGCAGCCGGAAGTGAATCAGAAGGGGGCCTCTTGGTGAAAGTTGAATGTCTACATAACCTATGCTGCATTCCTGTAGTGGCTTCGGCTTTCTTTTATGGCGATGGGCCTCGGTGCTTCCACTCGAGACTATCTCGTTTTGGTTTTGGTTCGAAGTGATGACACCATCTCCAGCCACTACTCGTGCCAGGAATGCATTCCCTTCCCTATAGTAGCACTGAAAATGAGCAACACAGTAGTCCATTGGCCATGCTTCCTGGTGTGATTGTAGAGCACACACTGAACACACATTTTGCGCAAGTGCAGTCGTTCCTTCAATCCGATCACGGCAGCTATGGTTTTCACTGTCACTCGACGGTCCTGGATGATGAGTGCAGCAACAAGCTTCACAACGTCATCGGAAATGCAGTGAGGTGATGCAACGCGTCCTTTCCTGAAGCGCTTGTGCCCGCCATGACCCTTGCAAGAGTCATGCAGTGTTCGCCGTACAGTTGTTACATCCCTCAATGATTATCCGTCCCCCCTACACCTTCTGCTGTTAGAAAACGAAACACACGTCTTTGCTCTTCTTTCGACGTCTCCATATCACTAGCATTGCTATTGTCAGCGTTAGATGATTGATACATGTTTCTGCTAGCTTTTTATTGCACGACACGTCCACGCCTACCCTCTAGCGACAGGTTGTGAACTTCCACGCTGCGCTGTAGTCGGAACCGCACCTAGCTCCATAAACCACAATAATACCCTCCAGTCACAGGTTTGCGCATTCCAGACTCTGGCCACAGAGTAACATATACAGAGAAGAAGCCCCTCCTAAACCATTGTCCTACGCTCGCCTCGTAATTCCGTAAGATGCCAGCAGATGTCAGGCGGTTCCTCGTCTTAGAACCGGTAGACCACACTAGAGGCGCTTCTGAGGGTGCCTCTCGCACATCGGAGGGTAGCGTGGAGGGGAGGTTGAGGCGAGAGCTCTTCCCACCTTCCACGAGGCCACGGCTGTGTTCCTTGTGCCGGCGTTTGAGGGGAGGTGGTGGTGGGCACAGATGATACCTGCCCCCTGCTCTGGCCAGTTTTAAAGGGCTGCTTCTGACCTCAGCGTTATCATGGGACATCTTACGCAACTCCTCTGGCCCTCCCTCCCCGCACCCCTGAGTGTGTGACCGGGCCCTTACAGACGTTTCCCGTCTGTGCTCTGGCTCATCTCTTTTTGAACGCCCCTAATACCAACAATCAGTAATGTATAACATCACTCCTTCCGATTTACAGCTTGATTTTTCAATTTCTTAATACTGTTTTATATGAAACCTAGTATCGCAGTTGGTCTTGCGTTCCATGCGCGACTCAGCATTTCATAGCTTCAACATTGCGGCTCAAACAGCATAAGGTAAGGTAAGGTGCGGCATGTGTGCAGCCAGAAGAGAAGGAATGGCAACAAGGCGTTCACGGGTTGATTTTGTGGCATCCTTGTTGAAGATGGTGCACGACGGTGAAGGATTTGTCGCAAACATTTCAAAGGAAAGTTTGTCGCATTTACTCAGAACGATGTTTTTGAGTCATCAGTCTGATGACTGGTTTGATACAGTCTTTCGGACGTTCATATACAGCGCCTTTAGTAATTGCTCCTACGTCCCCATTTATTAGCTGAATGTATCTACTGCTTCCTCTAGTACACCTTCCTGACCACATATATATTCTATCATCCTGTCCCTGTGTTTCCTATATGCCCCGTCCTTCACCAAATCACCATTGTAATTTTTAACATTCTTATGCTTCGATTCTGGGGTGGGGAAACTAATGTGAACGCCGCGGAGTGTACTACAGCTTGTTGAAAGGTGGCACCACTGCTCATGTGTTACCACTGAGACGATACACGGTGCATACTTTCCGTCACCTTGAAGTATGTTACAATCTTTGTTCTGTGATGGTTAACTCAAGTTATTCCTGACATCCGTGATCTCTCAGACTTCCAAAGAATATTCAAAATGTTCAGATGTTTGTAATTCTATGGAAGAAAACTACTGTGCTCATCAGCCTCTAGATTTACAAACAATTAACAAGGGACACCTTTGACATTGAACTCTCGGAACTGCATGAATTCATGCTTGTAATAACATGCATGCAAAACGTTGGACTGAACCTCAAGTAGCACTTCAAGAGACAGAAACAAAGTAACAAGATTTCGGTACCAAAGGAAGGAATTTATATGTAATTTAATAGTTTCAGAGTATCAATATATTATTCAGTCAGCAGCGCCAAAGGTCTCTGCTCAAAGTATTTACAACAGCACACACATATACAGCAGTACCACAAACCTGCAAGTTCCTATTACACCTCAAAGGGCTGATGCGCAATTTTAATTAAGTGGTTAAAATCAAGTGGGAGAGAACAATGCACACACCTCACTAAAGCCACATTATCACATTACAAATCACTTTCGTATTCAGGCATTTTTTTCTTTTATTTATTTATTTATTTATTCATTCATTTTTTTCTTTTTATGTGGAACCTTGTGGGTGAAGTTCTACATCTACATAGATACTCTGCAAATCAAATTTAAGTGCCTGGCCGAGGGTTCATTAATCACTTTCATAACTTTTCTCTACCGTTCCATTCTCTAATAGCGCGCGGCAAGAAAGAACACCTAAATCTTTCAGTTTTCGATCTGATTTATTTTATTGGGATGGCCATGTCTCCCTAAGTAGGTGGGTGCTAGCAAAATATTTTCACATTCAGAACTAAAAGTCGGCAATCGAAACTTCACAAACAGATCACGCCGCAATGAATAACGTCTTTCTTTTAATGATTTCCACCCCAATTCGTGCAACATTTCCGTGACGCTTTCCCCCCGTAAAGTGATAAAACAAAACGAGCTGCCCTTCTCTGAACCTTCTCAATGTCTTCCGTCAGTCCCATCTGGTGAGGGTCCCACAAGGGGCAACATTACTCCAGGAGAGGACGCACAAGTGTGATGTAGGCAGTCTCTTTGGTGGAGCTGGTGCATCTTCGAAGCATAACCTTTGGTTCGCCTTCCCCACAATGTTTTCTATGTGTTCTCTCCAGTCAAAGTTGTTTGTAATTGTAACTCCTAGGTATTTGGTAGAATCTACGACTTTAAGGTTTGACTGATTTATCGCGTAATTGAAGTTCAGCGGATTTCTTTTAGTGGTCATGTGTATTACTTCACACTTTTCTTTATTTAGTGTCAATTGCCAATTTTTGCACCATGCAGAAATTTTGTCTAAATCGCTTTTGCAGTTGCATTTGATCTTCTGTTGACTTCACTAACCGATAAACGACAGCATCATCCGCGAACAGTCTAAGGGAGCTATTCAGATAGTCTTCTAAATCGTTTATAAACAAGAAGAAGAGTAGGGGAACTATAACGCTTCCCTGTGGAACGCCAGATATCATTTCTGTTTTACTCAATGACTTACCGTCAATTACATCGAACTGTGTTCTTTCTGATAGGGAATCGTGAATCCAACCATACAATTGGAGAGATATTCCATAAGCACGATAAAGCCGCTTGTGGGGTACAGTGTCAAAAGCCTTCCTGAAATCCAGAAATATGGAATCGATTTGAGATCCCTTGTCGATGGCACTTAACACTTCATGTGAATAAAGGGCAAGCTATGTTTCGCAAGAGTGGTACTTTCTGAATCCGTGTTGACTACTGGTTAATAGGTCGTTCTCTTCGAGGTCGTTCATAATATTCGAACAAAGTATATGTTCCAAAATCCTACTGCAAATCGACGTCAATCAGACAGGCCTGTAATTTTGGGGATCACTCCCATTGCCTTTCTTGAATATTGGAGTAACTTGGGCAACTTTCCAGTCTTTGGGTACAGATCATTCGCTGAGTGATCGGTTGTAAATTATAGCTATGTACGGAGCAATTGCATCAGCATACTCTGAGAGGAACCTAGTTGGTATACAATCTTGCCCGGAAGATTGTTGTTTAGTGACTTAAGTTGTTTTACTACTCCAGGAACATCTAAGTTTCGTATGCTGGCAGCTGTTCTTGGATTGAATACTGGAGTGTTCACTTCGTCTTCTTTGGTGAACGAATTTCGGAAGGGACGATTTAGACTTCACAGAATTACAAAGGTAGGTAGAATTTAATTATTTTATTTATTATAATTATATTAAATTTATTAAACTTAAGGAGTGTGTTTATAAGGGCCTATGTGTTAGTCTGGAAGCTACCTCCTGTATTTATTGTACAAGTGTCATTGGTACTCGGTATCTGTGCCAAGGTAATAGCATAGTTCTACCCATAGTCCTTTGTTGTGTCGAGTCCGGTATCAGGTCGATCTTGTGGTGTAGCTTCGTCGATCTTCTTCAGATCGCCTCTTGGATGGGTTCCATGTGAAATTCTTCATGGAGTTTGGTGACGCGGGCAAACCTGCGGCACGAAGTATCCACCTTAAAGCCATGTTCTGGATGATTTGGATACGTCTCATTTGTGTGACACTTGCTAGTCCCCAAACTGTGCTGCCGTACAAGATCTTCGATAGTACCTTAGCTTTATACCGTCTCACCTTTGCCGATGCCAAAATCTTTTCTCCGTAGGGCTTCTACATGTTTATGCATCCAGAGCTACTTCTATCACCCCGAAGTACCCAGTGGGGGCTGGCAGGTGATAATGTGCTAATGTGCTGCAGCACACTGTAAATATATTACTAAAATTATGCCATTTCTCTTCGAAAGCAAGCGAGAAATCGCTGTAAAATTACATCTTTTCTCTTGGAATGCGATGCAGATATCACAATAAAATTACGCCAATTCCCTTCCAATACGTATTAGAATGCTAGTAACAAGTTTGAAAACGCATTTTGGAGCGCTCTCGCCGCGATAGCTGGAAACCAGCTCCGTGTGCTTAAGTGGGATTCAGCCGCGCTGGTACGTGCGCAGAGAGGCGGCGCAGTCGTCTGTTCGCTAGTGCGCATCCGCAGACGTGACGCCAGGCCTGGCGACTCACGTGTGCTGAGACCGACTGCAGCACCAGATCAATATTTCCCTTCGCGCTGCGTATAACGGTTGCAGAAGAATAGTATATGACGAATATTGCGGCATACAGAGTCAAATAGCGCGCTGGCTTAGGCGTCTTGCACGTTGTCTCTCGAACCTACTTGTGTGAGGCTCGTATTGAAATACCTCCGAGTCGAAATTTTTAATTTCTGTAAATAAAACTTCAATCACAAACAACATTAGTAATGAAACTTCCTGTCAGATTAAAATTGTGTGCCGGAACCGGGACTCGAATCTGGGACCTTTGCCTTTCGCGGACAAGCGCACTACCGACTGTGCTATCCCGACACGACTCACGATGCCGCCTCAACTTTACTTCCGCCAGTACCTCGCCTGCTACTTTCCAAACTTCACAGAAGCTCTCCTGCGAACAAGCAAGACTAGCACTCCTGGAAGAAAGGATGTGGTGGAGACATGGCTTAGTCACAGCCTAAGGGATGTTTCCAGAATGAAACTTTCACTCTGCAGCTGAGTGTGCGCTGATATTAAACTTCCTGGAAGATTAAGAATTAAACATTAGTAATGTTAAGCCAACATGCGAGTGAAATTGCGCTTTTTAGCCAATCAGTTTCATTGGTCACTTGTGTAGAACGCAGATGACGTGGTGGGGATATTGCTAAGCTCCGTTATTTCCAGTGTCAGTCACGATTTTTATTTTAGTATATTTTGTTTCCTGTTTATTTTGTAATATTGTAGCTCACTGGTCAAATTTTGTACGAGCAGCCACTGGAAATACCGAACCGTATTGCTCCACGGGATGTCTTCGCTGTTGAGTTTCAGCGTCCCAGGCATCTGCGGTCGTTTTTTACTGAAGTACATCGCTTTGTTTTGGTCGGGTTGAGCTGGACTTATTGTTCTTGTACCTATCCGCCTTCACGTCCAGTTGTCACTGCATTTTAGTGATATTCGTTGTGATGAAGGCAATATCATCTGCAAATTGGGGCAACTGAACTCGCTAAGCAAATTGCAACACAGGATTATATATAGGGGACGTTTCGCAATGAAATAACGGAAGCCGGCCGCGGTGGCTGAGGGGACTGAGGCGCTCCAGTCACTGTCTGCACGGCCACTAAGGTCGGGGGTTCGAATCCCCCCTCGGGCATGGATATTTGTGACGTCCTTAGGATTAGCTAGTTCATAAGTAGTTTGTAAGTTTAGGGACTGATGATCCCGTAGTTAAGTCCCGTAGACTCTACAAACATTTGAACATTTGAAAAAACGGTCATGTACCTTCAGAAGTGGTTTGGCACCTTGACAAATGTTCAAAATGTTCAAATGTTTGTTAAGCTTATGGTACTTAACTAAGGGGTCAACAGTCCCCAAACTTACAAACTACTTACGAACTAGGACGGCACAAATATCCATGCCCGAAGGGGGATTCGAACCCCCGACCGTAGTGGCCGTGCAGACCGTGACTGGAGCGCCTCAGTCCCCTCGGCCACCGCGGCCGGCGCACCTTGTCAAACAACCTGTTTACTCCCATATTGTCTTTTAAACCATTTCATGAAGTGCCCTCATGTTGTGCGTGTATTTGGAGAGGCTGCTTCGTCGGTAGTACCTCGCCGTGTGGTAGCCTCTGGCACGCAGGAGGCGCCATATTACTCGAGGCTAAACTCGCAGACTTCCGCCGCTGGTGGAGCGAGCGTCCGGCGGTAAGGTGTGCGGCGGGGCTGGCTTAGCAGGGGCGCCGCTTAATTAAAACGACTTATCTGGGGAAATAATCTGGCCGCTCTTCATCTGCCGTGGCGGAAGGCGACCCGGAAGCCGGCCGGGTATTAGGGAGGCCCACTGCGGAAAAACCCAGACCAGCCACATAATCATTTGCTGCGGGCAGGTGCGAATGTTGCGTCACAAAATTACTCTGCTCGGCTTTTTAAGAGAGCGGTCGTTGGCTTAGCATGCACAAGTGGGTGAAGTTTACCGTAGTCCCTTGTAGCACTCACTGCTGCGGAACGTCTTATGACCTGACAGTTATTTCACCAGTAGCGTCATATTAAAGCTATATGTGACACAAACATTGTTTTACATATAAAATAACAAATCAGTCTCGAGAAACATATTTTATCGCTATGTATATCAGATATTAAATTGAAAGTGAGGCACTGTATTACAATATGTGTCCAGAATCAAACTTTCACTCTACAGCGGAGTGTGCGCTGATGTGAAACTTTCTCGTAGATTAAAATTGTGTGCCGGAACCGGGGCTCGAACCTGGGACCTTTGCCTTTCGCGGGCAAGCGCATTACCGACTGTGCTATCCCGACAAGTCTGGAAAGTAGGAGGCGAGGTACTGGCGGAAGTAGAGTTGTGAGGCGGCATCGTGAGTCGTGTTGGGATAGCACAGTCGGTAGTCCGCTTGCCCACGAAAGGCAAAGGTCCCAGGTTCGAGTCACGGTTCCGACAGACAATTTTAATCTGCCAGGAAGTTTACAATATGTGTGTTTCGACCACCTGCTAAGACTAGGGCTCTTCTTGGCTCAGTTAAAGACGATTTGGGGCTGAAAAACCTGGTGTTTATAAGATTCATTGCCACTGTGGGAAAGCATATATAGGACAAACGATTCGCACCGTCAATGATCGATGCACCGAGCACCACAGACATACACGTTTGTTACAACCTGACAAGTCTGCAGTAGCGGAGCATTGTTTAACCGAAAGACACAGAATGAAGTATGACGAAACACGTGTACTTGCTTCTGCGTCTCGCTACTGGGAATGCGTTTTAAAGGAATCTATTGAGATCAGGTTGGCGGACGATTTTCTCCACCTGTGACAACTAGCGTATGTAAGCGATACCTCGTTCCTGCCAGTTTCCTCCACTGAGGCGCTGCACCGGCTGCTTGCGACAGAGGTCGCAGCCACGACTCTCTGGCGCACGCGCTGTTAGTACTTCGCGGCGTATGTAGGGCCGCCGATCACCGCAAGACTTCAGTTTCCTACGAGACACAGCACCTGAAAATGGCGGCCAGGTGGTCCGCAGAAATATTGTGTCAAGATGACTCGACGATCCGGCTGGAAACCCGACATGAATATCAACAATTAATACGTCTGGAAACTCTACGTAATCACACAATATGTGTCACAGCTAGAATTCGAACATAGAACCTCCTGCTTACTAACGGACACGCTGCAGTTCTGTCCTCATACACCAGAATTACACAATATCCAGTTTCACAGACTTACATTGTGTCTCTGGCGAGGTTGTATAAAGATCACTGAGAAAAACACTCGACTACATTAAAAGAATTTTGATGAAATTTTACGGAATTACTTATCACATTTTCAACTTTACACTGTCTACCTCAACCATCCCACGACGCTGGACCAGCTTTAATCGGCAATCTGCGCGACATTAGACCCAAGATGTGATGGCAAATTTTATTGTTGGTTTGTAACACCTCTGGGCGGTGAGCGTTTCGAAAAGACTGCGATGTGATTACAAAGATTGCACGCTGTCACTGTACAAGCTGCTATGAGGACAGCGCCATCTGTTGTCACCTTTTCGAACTAATTCGAACTCTTATGAACTTCTGTCTAACATTCTTTCATGTTTCATGTTCACAGAATGTATGACATTAACTGCGAGTGGGTGAAGTTGAATATGTGTACCCTACGCCACCAGGAACACAGCGATCAACATACGAGCATATACAGGGTGTTTCACTAAGTGTGTTTGCCTCTGTAACTTATAAAATAATAGGTGACGGGAAATTTTAATGCGGTAAGTCAACACAAGAAATGTTACACTTTCTGAGGAGCTATGAACATAGTTTATTGTATCATTTTCCAAAGAGTTACAGCACAGAGATATAATTTTTTTTTAATGGAACAATAGGTTTTTTCTATCGTGTATTGGATTCGTTTAAACCAGCTGCATCCAAATCAATTTAAACTACATTCCTATCACTGTTAGTTTGGGAGCTACAATCCTTCAAAGTTTAGGCGGCGGAGGCTACGACAGCGTTGCTAACTGGCTGGTGGTCATGACACAGTGGACCGTGCCCCAGGGGGCAGCCACTCGGCCAGTCAGCTACGATATCGCAGCCTTCGCCCCCGGAACTTTGAAGGGTTGTAGCTCCCAAACTAACAGTGATAGGAATGTAGTTTAAATGATTTGGACGCAGCTGGTTTAAACTAATCCAATACACTATAGTAAAAACTATTGTTCCATTTAAAAAATTATATCTTTGTGGTGTAACTATTTGGAAAATGATACAATAAACTATGTTCATAGCTCTTCAGAAAGTGTATCATTTCTTGTGTTGACCTACCGCATTAAAATTTCCCGTCACCTAGTATTTTATAAGTTACAGAGGCTAACACACTTAGTGAAACACCTTGTATAAAATAACAAATCAATGTCCAGAAACATATTTTATCACGATATATATCAGACATTAAATTGAAGGTGAGGCACTGAATTACAATATGTGTCACAGCTAGAATTCGAACATAGTACCTCCTGCTTACTAATGGACACGCTGCAGTTCTGTGCTCATACTCCAGAGTTACACAATATCCAGTTTCGCAGACTTACATTGTGTCTCTGGCCAGGTTGTCACCTTCTCAAACAAATTCGAAAACTTAAGAACTACTGTGTAACATTCTTTCATGTTTCATATTAACGGAATGTATGACATTAACTGCGAGTGGGTGAAGTTGAGAATGTGCACCCTACGCAACCGGGAACACAGCGATCAACAAACGAGCAAATACAAGGTGTTTCACTAAGTGTGTTTGCCTCTGTAACTTATAAAATAATAGGTGACAGGAAATTTTAATGCGGTAGGTCAACGCAAGAAATGTTACACTTTGTGCGGGAGCTGTGAACATGGTATATTGTATCATTTTCCAAAGAGTTATACCACAAAGATATAATTTTTAAATGGAACAATAGTTTTTTCTATCGTGTATTGGACGCATGTCGCTCCATCAGACCGGCGATGTTACATCTCGTCTGCAGATCGTTTCGACGGCGCATTGCATTATGCATTGAGGAACATGGACACACATTTGAACATCTCATGTAAATCAACTTCCCACCGCCATAACATCCATCACCCACCACACAGCCATGTATTGTGTACAGCGTGTGGTATCTGCCCCTAAAACTTTGAAGAGTTGTAGCTCCAAAACTAACAGTGATAGGAATGTAGTTTAAATTGATTTGGACGCAGCAGGTTTAAACGAATCCAATACACGACAAAAAAACTACTGTTCCATTTAAAAAATTATATCTTTGTGGTGCAACTCTTTGGAAAATGATACAATAAACTATGTTCATAGCTCTGCAGAAAGTGTATCATTTCTTGTGTTGACCTACCGCATTAAAATTTCCCGTCACCTATTTTTTGATAATTTACAGAGTCAAACACTCTTAGTGAAACACCCTGTATATATATGACGGGGGACATGTTTGAGTAATCTGGGCAGGTGTGTTGATTGCTGTGTCCCCAGTGGCGTAGCCCAGAAAGCAGCAGACTCGGCTTCGAAACCCGGCTGGGTACACATTTTCCACTTCATCCAATCTCACTTATTGCTATACATTCCTTTAATATGAGTAGATAATAACTGCAGGATCAAAAGTGACGTCTACTCTTTTGGACATGTCCGAAGGAACACACCACATATATTTACAGCTTTCACAACACAAATGTTTTATTACGTATTATCCCAAGAATTGTCTTTTCCAAATAATTCTGAAATCAGTTCCTTATTTGAACACCCTGTATATAGCCAGGAACCGGCAGGTGGAGGCCTCTGCACAGGGTGTCGCCAGGAAGGAACTTCTTCGTGCCTCTAAATCTCGTAGAACGAAAATACTCGTTGTTCCAGCGGTAGCAACCATCGCCAGCGATTGTAAAATAGCAGTCAGCTCCGCCTTCGGGTGTCTGTCCAGCAAACAAGTGGCAGGTGTCAGTTTAAATGTTAGTCAACGTATTCGACCCAACTGTTACGGTCATTAGTCCCTTGACTTACAAACTACTTAAACTAATTTACACTAAGAACAAAACATACGCCCGAGGAAGGACTCGAACCTCCAGCGGATACGGCCTCATAGTCCGTAGAATGACGCCTTAGACCATGCAACCATTCCGCCCGGTCAGGTGGTAGTCACCCTTTTCAGGAAAAAATTCGGAATCCATCATCGACGGTGCTGCTAATGTTTAATTTCAATGTAGGCCTAACACTCTTTGGGTATTTACTTTTTGTTCTTTCTGTGATATTGTTCCCTCTTGGTTCCTGTAGGTTTTGTAGATTATCTCTCCATCCCTTTTTAATCGTATATCCAGGGTGAGACACTTAATACCGTTTTACGAAACATTTACAACATTTTGCAAAAAATGTTAATGTTTTTAAAGTTATGGGACCTAACTACAGTATTCGTCGGTCCCTAAATTACAAACTAATTAAACTAACTTATCCTACGAACAACCCATCCCCGAGGGAGGACTCCAATGTCCAACGGCGAGCGGCTGCACACAGCGCAGCAAGGCGCTTTAATGCGAACAGCTATACCACCGTTTCTAAACAAATTGCAGTAAATGTTGTTCACCTTGAAGGGGGACCATTCATTAAAGTTCAACCCCCGTACACCACCTCCGTGGGCGGGAGGGGGAGTGACATTGAATTTTGAAATAGGAACACCTATTTTCTGTTGCAGACTTGTATTCTCCGTGAAAATGTACGAAACGTTTGCATGAAACACTTTTTCCGATTCATGATCGATGGTGCCGTAATCAAAAGAAATAAAAAAGAGTTGAAAATTGTTGTAAGACCGTAATACGTCGAACAAATAGGCATCGGACGTTTTTCTAGATTTAACACTTCCAGCGTCAGGAAGCAGTTTGAAAGTACTGCGAAAAGTCGCTGTAGGAAGAACATTCCGATCAGGAAACCAATTAGCACACATTTGACGAGCCGTTCAACATTTATATGGGCCTCAAAGTACGAAGAAATGATATCAATGCTTTCGCCAGTTGTTAACATAGTGGAACAATTGCATATAAATGTGTACAGTCCGAATCATTGAAATACGGTGAACAGTCTGAGCGTGAACTGAGAGCATGATCAAGGTTTTGTGCTTCATTCCGTTGTGGCATCTGTCACGTGATAGAAACATCAAAAATATAAAAACTGTATTTTGATTAGCAAATACATTGCCATCTATCTTGAAATAAAGAAAATGTGTGATACAAAGGTTCCATACTTTTTCACGGGGAATCCAAACCTTCGGTTCCTACTTAAGGTTTGAAAGTCTCACCCACTCCCGTTCCGCACAACGCTCCCCTGCCTCCTGGCTGTACTGTCTTTACGGCAGAGCTGATTGCAATAATTCGAGCTCTAGACCACCTCCGTGCATGCCCCAGCAGGTCGTATGTCATATACAGTGACTCCCTGCGTGGCTTGCAAGCTCTTGACTAGTATTTCCTCAAACATTTCGTGCGGTCCATCCAAGACTCCGTGTTCACTCTTGGCAAGTCCAGCTATTCTGAACCCCGGGCCACATTGGCAATGAACGATCTCATCAGCTGGCCAAGCAGGCCATTGCCTCCCGGCATCTCGATATCGGTACCCTACAAAGGGATATCCGATTGGGTCCCTATGGGCTGGAATTCCGAATGGTCAACTTTAAGCACTCAGAATAAGCTCCGTGCGATCAAACTCTCAACAGCAGCTTGGAAGACCACCCTCAGGCCTTTTCGGAGGGACTCGGTCGTCCTCTGTCGCCTGCGTATAGGCCATACGTTGCTAACTGCCACCTCTTACTACGAGAGGACCCACCGGACTGCCATTGTGGTGCGCTGTTGACCGCGGTCCACATCTTGTTGGGCTTCCACTTTTACCTGCATTTCAGCTGTCTTACCTTGCCTTCTGCAATTCTTTCAATTTTAGCTGACTATGCCTCCATGGTGGACCGTTTTTTAGGTTTTATTCGCGCAGATGGTTTTTATTGTATGATTTAATGGCGGGTACCTAAGTGTGATCTTTCAGGCGCCCATGATTCAAACAATCTGTTGTCACGTTCGTCTCGTTAGTCATATTTTGATTGGCAGTTCGAGTATGTGCGGCGTGGCTGCCTCAACTATTATTATCCTTGTGATCAGCAAGACTCAATCTTCCGCTGCGATGTTTTAGCAACTTTGTATATTTGGTCCACAACTTTTATAGTTTTCCTATTTATGTTGCCCTGATAACCCAGTCGTCTGTGTGTGTGTGTGTGTGTGTGTGTGTGTGTGTGTGTGTGTGTGTGTGTGTGTGTGTGTGTGTGTTGTGTTGGCTTTATGACTTTTTTATATCTCTGGTACGCGGCTGTAGATGGAGGTGAGCCGTAACCAGCAAGGATGTGGACAATGTCGACAACTGAAAGGAGTGATTAGTACTCATATACTTTTCAAATGTTCAAATGTTTGTATAGTCTATGGGACTTAACTACGGGGTCATCAGTCCCTAAACTTACAAACTACTTATGAACTAGCTAATCCTAAGGACGGCACAAATATCCATGCCAGAGGGGGGATTCGAACCCCCGACCATAGTGGCCGTGCAGACCGTGACTGGAGCACCTCAATCGCCTCGGCCACCGCCGCCGGCTCATATACTTTTATTACAGATTAAAAGAATACTCAACTTTGGTTTTGTGCTTGTAACTTCTTCGTAGCTTTGAAACAGTTCTGCAATTACAGTAGTGTTCCGGCTTTTGCTAACGTAGATTCCTGACTGTAGCACTCCTAGATCTGCTTCTTACTGACTGCTCTCCATACTCACTGTCGTGGCTGTAAAGCACCGGCATATGTATGCGAGCCCTCCTCTTCCCCTTGGCCGCCGCACGAAGCAAGCAGAGAAGTAACGAGACTGCGGGCGCTCTCGGCGGTCGAAGTACCATAAATCGAGTAGTCGCCTCTTCATGAGGTGGCGTGGCAACGCGTTAAGACCGCCGGCGTTCTAGCGAATAGCGTCGCCACACCATTTCACGCCACATATCTCTGGAACCAAAGTAGATATTGGAATACGAATTTCACTGGTATGAACTTACGGCTGGGGCATATGAGACATTCTGAAACGTACACTAATTTTGTTTTCACCAAAAACGTTTTTTACTGGTACCATACATTATTTATTATGCAAATAATAGCATGAAAAATCACAAAACAATGCCGTTGGTCGCATAGCGATACGGCAATACGGCAATTTGCTTCTGAGATAATGAGAAGCAAAGTTTGCGTTCGAAATAAATAACGCGCACAATTAGAGTACTATTACAGGCAGTTAGGTGTTGACAACTGACAAGTAGAGGACGCCTACACGTCATCAGCGAATTCTTCCAAATTTAGGGGTGTAGGGCGTGGTGAATTATGAAAGTGCACCAAGCTGGAAATCCAGACGGCTAAGCGCTTAGGAAATAAAAGGAATTTGATACGGATATGCACTTTATTAACAGCCCTTCAGAGGGACTGTTTAGAAAGCGATGTTTGGTTCAGCGGTAAGAGATAAGATTTTTATTGAAAAGTTCGCTGGTTCGATTCCGCAAATATTTTTTCTCGTTTTCAGACTGTCAATCAAGTTTTCTTTTATATGGAGACAATAGAAAAAAAAACCATGAAACTGCAAAAGGGCTGAGTTTATATGGTGCGCAAGATGCAGTCAAAATTATTACTTGCCCTGTTTCTTCGATGGATATCGACCTGGTACATGTAATTGATCACTTGCAAAATAATGGAAGTATCGATTTACATACACGACGTCTCCAAGTACACCTTAACTTCAGTCCCTTTTTAAATGTTTGTAGCACAAAATTTCATCGAATGCCCTTCCTATATTTGCCCTTCCTATATTTGCTTATATAAATTAACTAGCTGAACCCCCACTGCTTAGGCTGGTTGGTCTTCACCAGTTGTTTCTTTTTAATCCTGATGAATAATCCAGATATTAAGTTTCGTAGTTTTAGCTTGAAATTTCAGTTAACAGCTCCATATTTTTGAAAATCAATTTTTGCATCTCTTATTTCATCCCCTTATTGGTCGAATTTCCAAAAATACCGAAACACGTGTCTTTTAGATTTGAACCCCGAATCCAAATCCGAAAAGTTTTAACATCAAAATTGCCTAAATATCAACATTTGTCGAAAAACAGCCCCTCTCCAATTTAACGGTCTTGATGGTTGAATTTCCAAAAATACTGAAACACGTAATTTTTAAATTCTAACGAACAATACAAATACCAATTTTAGTAGCTATAGCTTCAAAATTGTCTTGACAACAAAGTGATTTAGTAAAGAACTTTTGAGCCCCTCTTTTACCCTCGTAGATTTTTAATTTCCAGAAATACCGGAACTGGTGTCTTTTTAATCCTGATCAAGAGTCCATATCCTAAGTTTCGTAGTTATAGCTTGAAATTTGAATTAACAGCAACATATTTTTGAAAATCAATTTTTTTGCGTCACCTATTTTACCTCGTTATTGGTTGAATTTCAAAAAATGCCGAAACACGTGTCTTTTAAATTCTAACCCCGAATCCAAATTCGAAAATTTATAGTTCTAGCTTCAAAATTGCCTAAATAGCTACGTATTTTCAAAAAAAGGTTTCATCCCCTATTTCACCCCCTTACGGACGGAATATCGAAAAATTGCTTCTTAAATGACGCTTACAGAGTAAGATCAACACCCTCTACAAATTTCAAGTTTCTATCTTCAGTGGTTTGGGCTGGGCGATGATGAGTCAGTCAGTCAATCGGGACACTTCCTTTTATATATAGAGATAAAAATAACCTATATGATGTTGCGGTTAATTGTGACGTCAGCCAACATCTACATCAATACTTTGCCAACCACTGCAAAATGCATGACAGTGGGTACGTCCCAGTGTAGCAATTATAAGGGTTTTTTCCCATTCCATTCACGTATTAAGCGTGGGAACAATGACTGTTTAAATACCTCTGTGAGTGCTATAATTAATCTGATTTTATCCTTATGATCCCTACGGGAACAATATGTAGGTGTACGCATTGCCAAGGAGCAAAAACAAATCCGCTCTATATATATATATATATATATATATATATACTTTGCGGTCTTTCGCTGAGTTCGTTCTTGGTTGTTCGTTGCTTATTTGGCACAGCGCGCTGAGTCACGACGCCCGGCTCCCGCTGAGCCAAACACCGCTTCGTAAACACGCCGTCACAGAGGCAGTTGATAAGATACATATGGTGGTAGATCCGTATCAAACTTACTTTTACTTTCTAAACGCTTGGCCATCTGGAGTTACCACTTAGGGCAATTTCATGTCTCACCTACATGTCCAAATGTTTTGTAAATGTTTTGGGACTTAACTGCGGGGTCATCAGTCCCTAAACTTACAAACTACTTATGAACTGACTTATACTAAAGATAACACAAACATCCATGCCCGAGAGAGGATTCGAACCTCCGACGCGGGAGGCCGCTCGGCTACTCCCGCGCGGCTGCCCTACATGTACGATGTATCATAGATATGGATGAATTTGCGAGGCCACTACGGTCGGTGGATCGAATCCCCCTTCGGGCATGGCTATTTGTGCAGTCCTTAGGATTAGCTAGTTCATAGGTAGTTTGTAAGTTTAGGGACTGATGACCCCGTAGTTAAGTCCCATAAGCTCTACAAACATTTCAGACTTAAAGTGGAAAGAACACTTAGATAATATCGTGGTAATGGCGAACCAGAGACTGCCTTTTATTGGCAGAACCCTTAAAACATGCAACAGAAGTACAAAATTTTGTGTCCCATCCTCGTCGCCACTTTTGTGTCTCGTTTCCGACGTAGGTGTCGGTGGCCGAGTAGGAAAGTACCGACACAGGAATAAAGAATGCACGCTCGTGCAGGTAGGAGGTGACCAGCCAGTGGGACAGCAGAAACTAGAAACACTAGAGTAAATTAGAACGAGATATATATTGAACAGAATTTATACAATACTTAACTTTTACATAGATCAGTACTGCTGAATGCTGATACATAATTGAGCTAGAGGCCTGCCTAGTGCCTATCCGATAGCCGAAGTGTTAACTGGTTCCTATCTCAGTCCCAGCCAAGTCTTTACTGCTGCCTATCTGATTCCGAAGTCTTTACTGCTTCCTATCTCAGTCCCAAGTGAACGATATCGTTCACTGGTGGCCACGAGCGGAGTTGCAGCAGAGGGCGATCGTGGCTGTCGTCGTAAGAACGCCGCGCCGTGCGTGCATGGCGGCGCGCGGCGAAAGTAGGTGGCCCGCACTTTGGACTTGTGCGGCACCACACAAAAGAAACTGCATACACTACGCTTGTCCGTCAATTTTTGGAGTATTACAGCCCAGTGTGGGATCCTTATCAGGTGGGTTTGACGGAGGACATCGAAAGAATCCAAAGAAGGGCCGCTCGTTTCGTACTGTCACGATACAGGGGAGACAGCGTTACGGAAATGATACAGGATCTGGGATGGGAATCATTACAACAACGGCGCTTATCGCTGCGGCGTGGGCTACTTGTGAAACTCCAATCGCCAATATTCTCCTCCGAATGCGAAAATATATTGCTGACTCCCACTTACGTAGGTAGAAATGATCATCAGAATAAAATATGAGAAATCAGAGCTCGAACAGAGAGATTCAGGTGTTCTTTCTTCCCGCGCGCTATTCGAGAATGGAATGGGAGATAAATAGTATAATTGTGGTTCGATGAACCCTCTGCCAGGCACTTAAATGTGATTTGCAGAGTATCTCATGTAGATGTAGATGAACATTTGAATTTGACGTCCCCTCCTTATGAGTCTCTGGAAGCGCTAGTGGCGAGCTTAATTTATTGTAAACGTCAACTTCGCTTCTCAGTATCTCGGGATGCAATAGTATTGCGATGTAACCAACGCCATACTTTTGCAAATTTTCACACTATTTATTGCATGACAAACAATATGGGGATAACCCTTAAAATATAAGTGTACGTTGGAAATAATATCTGTTTAGTTTACAGAATGTCTTGATTTACACTCCTGGCCATTAAAATTACTACACCACGAAGGTGACGTGCTACAGACCCGAAATTTAACCGACAGGAAGAAGATGCTGTGATATGCAAATTATTAGCTTTTCAGACCATTCACACAAGGTTAGTGCAGGTGACGATACCTACAATGTGCTGACGTGAGGAAAGTTTGTAACTGATTTTTCATACCCAAACAGCAGTTCACGGCGTTGCCTGTTGAGACGTTGTTGTGATGCCTCGTGTAAGGAGGAGAAATGCGTGGCATCACGTTTCTGACTTTGATAAAGGTCGGATTGTAGCCTACCGCATTCGGTTTGTCGTATCGCGACATTGCTGAGCGCATTGCTCGCGATCCAATGACTGTTAGCAGAATATGGAGTCGGTGTGTTCAGAAGGGCAATACGAAACGCCGTGCTGGATCCCAGTGGCCTCGTATCACTAGCAGTAGAGATGACAGAGCTTATCCGCATGGCTGTAACGGATCGTGTAGCCACGTTTCGATCCCTAAGTCAACAGATGGGGACGTTTCCGACACAACCATTTGCACGAACAATTCGACGACGTTTGCAGCAGCGTGGACTATCAGCTCGGAGACCATGGCTGCGGTTACCCTTGACGCTGCATCACAGACAGGAGCGCCTGCAATGGCGTACGCAACGACGAACCTGTGTGCACGAATGGCAAAACGTCATATTTTCGGAAGAATTCAGGTTCTGTTTACAGAATCACGATGGTCGCATCCGTGTTTGGCGACATCGCGGTGAACGCACATTGGAAGCGTGTGTTCGTCATCGCCATAATGGCGTATCACCCGGCGTGATGGTATGGGGTGCAATTGGTTAAACGTCTCGATCACCTCTTGTTCACATCGACGGCACTTTGTACAGTGGCTCCACCCTTCATTCGATACCTGCGAAACCGTACATTTTAGCATGATAATGCACGACCGCATGTTGCAGGTCCTATACGGGCCTTTCTTGATGCGGAAAATGTTCACTGCTACCCTGGCCAGCACACTCTCCAGAGCTTCACCAATTGAAAATGTCTGGTCATTGGTGGCTGACCAACTGGCTGGTCACAATACGCCAGTCACTACTCTTGATAAACTGTCGTATCGTGGTGAAGCTTCATGGGCATCTGTACCTGTACACGCCATCCAAGCTCCGTTTGACTCAATGTCCAGGAGTATCAAGGCCGTTATTACGGTCAGAGGCGCTTGTTCTGGGTACTGATTTCTTAGGATCTATGCACCCAAATTGCGTAAAAATGTAATCACATGGCAGCTCTAGTACAATATATTTGTCCAATGAATGCTCGTTTATCGTCTGCATTTCATTAAGTGTACCAATTTTAATGGCCAGAGTGTACTTCCATAAACCGCTGCCTTATGTTCACGCCTGTAAACATAGAATTTCATTATGTGTTGTTGTTCAGGAGATATCTGGAGTGAAAAGTTAAAAACGAGCACCATGATATAATCACCTAGTTTTATGCAGTCGCTTCTGGAAGCACGGAGGAATGAACGTCGCTTGAGTTTATCATGAGGTTTGATCCACAATTTAGAAAACATATTCGAGATCTTACCTTTCAGTATTGTAGTCAAATTGCTAAACATTTAGATCTGAATCGGATGATTTTTCATTAAAGCTGTGTTCACCTAACAAAATGTTATCTGAAGTTATTTTTTGCTGTACAGGGATCTAAGTAGCTCAACCCCTATTTTATTGTGCTCACAGCGCAGAAACCATTCAGATTGCTGATTCTCAAGGCAGTTCAAGGAATACAAAATTATGTATTTGGCTCGTCAAATCTATTTTCGTGAACTAGAAGCACTGAAGACATAAACAGTACGAACTGTCGTTGCATTCTTTTGCGCAAGTCACTGCGAAATTAGAATTTCCGCATCTGCACTCATAAATATTCAGCAAATGTCAGTTACCACAGAGTGGAAATATGTCAATCCGTCAACATGAGGGCGATATTGTACATTGTGCTGATCCTTGCTGTTCTACCAAGCAAATACATACATACACGCGCGCGCGCGCGCGCGCGCGCGCGCGTGCTCGTTAATAATTAACTCTATTGGGGTCATTACAATGTAGCTCTCGTAATATCCATATGATACCAAAACAAAAATAGTTTTTCCGGTGCTATTTGGTAACATTTTTCAGAATTATTGCAGCCCCATTTCATTGCCTATAGCTACATAACCTGCTGACTATACCATTAGATATACATTTCATATCGTAACTTTTTTCATGTTTATTCTCATTATTGTGTACAATACAAATAAGAAGATAATAATTTACCGCCTAGAGTGAGGTGAAAGCAATGTGATCGGTAGCCGACCAGCATGTAGGATGGGAAAGACATGACTGATTCTTTGAGAGGCACTATCCCAGTATTTGGTTGACACATCATATGAAAACATTGAAACTCCCACTGCCTACGTATCTATTTCCTTAAGCCCCATATACGTGTTTCTGAGTGTCGATGTCCTTTTGTTTGGGCCTTTCGCCTTTCTTATTCTTCGAATAACAAACGTATGTCACTATGAGTGCTATAGGAGGCTCATTTTATCATGATCAATATATTAATATTGATTAAACTTCAGCTTATTTATCTTAGTTCTAGCTTGCGAAAAACAAAGGAAAAACATGCGTAATTTAAATGAACGCAAAATCCCCAAGACTGACAGTCTTTTACGGAAACTTTAAACGTTGATCGAACTTCAATGCGAGAAGCTTATAATAGTTCCTACAATTAAACCCTGTCACGTACTTTGGTAGAGAATCCTAAGAAATTCTGGTCGTATGTAAAGTATACTAGCGGCAAAACAATATTTTCACTACGCGATAGCAATGGTGAAGCTACTGATGACAGTTATAGTAATGCAGACAGCTTTCCGAAATTCCTGCACCATAGAAGACGAAGGAAATACTCCAAAATTCGTATCAAAAACAGCTGCCAACTTACGTAATTTGGAAGTAGATACCCATGGAGTATTATAGCAACTTAAATCACTTAACAAAATTAGGTTTTCCGGTCCCAATTGTATACCAATTAGGTTCCTTTCAGAGAATGCTGATGCCATAGCCCCATTCACCATTGTTATCATATACAACCGCTCGCTTAGAGAAATATCCCCACTCGAAGATTGGAAAGTTGAGGTCATTCCAATATTCAAGAAAGGCAATAGGAGTGATCCGCATACTTACACGACTATATTACTGTCGTCGGTTTGCAGAAGGATTTTGTAACGTATACGTTTCTCAAATATTATGAATTACCTCGAAGAGAACGACCTATTGACCCATATGCAACATGGATGCAGAAATCAAAAATGTTTGTATAGTCTATGGGACTTAACTACGGGGTCATCAGTCCCTAAACTTACAAACTACTTATGAACTACTTACGAACTAGGACGGCACAAATATCCATGCCCGAGGGGGGATTCGAACCCCCGACCGTAGTGGCCGTGGAGACCGTGACTGGAGCGCCTTAGTCCCCTCGGCCACCGCGGCCGGCATGGATGCAGAAAGTATCATTCTTGTGAAACACTGCTACCTATTTACTCACATGATGTGATGAGTACTATCGATAAGGGACGTCAGATAGATTCCGTATTTCTAGATTTCTGAAAGGCTTTTAAGCTTGTACCTCACAAGCGTCTTCTAATCAAATTGCGTGAATATGGAATATCGCCACTGTTGTGTAATTGGATTCGTCATTTCGAAAGGACACAATACTCTGTAACTGACAGAAAGACTTGTGTCCCAGCCTCGTCGCCGCTTTTGTGTCTCGTTTCTGTCGTAGGTGTCGGTGACCGAGTAGACAGACCGACACAGGAATAAAGGACGCACGCTTGTGCAGGTACGAAGGTGAGCAGCCAGTGGGACAGCAAAAACTAGAAACACTAGAGTAAATTAGAATAAGATATATATTGGACAGAATGTATACAATACTTAACTTTTACGCAGATCAGTACTGCGGAATGCTGATACATAGTTGAGCTAGAGGCCTGCCTAGTGCCTATCCGATAGCCAAGTCTTCACTGGTGCCTATCTGATTCCGAAGTGTTTGCTGGTTCCTATCTCAGTCCCAAGTGGACGATGTCGTTCAGTGGTGGCCACGAGCGGAGTTGTAACAGAGGGCGCTCGTGGCTGACGTCGTAAGAACGCCGCGCCGTGCGTGCATGGCGGCGCGCGGCGAAAGTAGGTGGCGCGCACTTTGGACTTGTGCGACACCACAAAGACATCGAATAGAAGTGAAATCTGGCGCTCCTTAAGGAAGTCTTATAGGCCTCTACTGTTGCTTATTTTTACAACTCAGAATATATGACGAAAAAGCACAAACATCTTGTTGTGAATTGCAAGAAAAAAAAGAATTTTGCTGCTATTAGTCACGTAACAATCCTTTTCCCGAACTCAGTCTCGGATCTTTATTGGACAGTTTGTGCTATTTACGAAGGTGTCGGAGAAATGACACGTTTGTCATCCCAACCGTATCTTGACCTTACGCCACCTTTCTCCACACTTCTCGCGCTCAGAGCCGCTTCTCAGGGGGCCACGAATTAACGCAAGGAGTCCGCTTGCTGATATCACCGCACAGGATCCTGTCTGAAGCGCACGATAATCAGGAGCAGTCGACATCTGATACACCTCTTCATGCGCCACTAATGACGCTGTTCAGTGGCTTGTTAGCCACACTTGGTTTCATTTAGTCAACATCAGTCATTACACACGTACACCGATATTTCCCTTCAGTCCTCGTACCGCCTTAGCACACACCGATGGTGCAAGTCTAACGTAGGGGGAAAATTAGGTGTAGCGAAGACATGCGCTCCTCAAAGGACCTTGTAAGAAGCAGGCAGCAGTACATGCAAGAAACAGGAGAGCGCCTCCCACCCCCGGCGAGATTGGCGGCGCCTGGTCGGGGGTTAGGGGTGGAGGGAAGGGGAGGGAGGGGGGATGGGGGAGGAGGGGGGAGAGGAGGGGGGTTGGTAGCTCCTGTAATTAGCGGCTGCAGCCAGCGCCGCAGGCATGCAAAGCGCCCGCTACGCCAGGCCTCGCCTCTGCTCAAGCGAGGCACAGCGAGCGCGGTAAACAGCGCCCGATCAGCCATCGCCACCGAACGCTAGGCAGTCACCCCAGCGCCTGTCATACTCGATGTCTCCGTATTGATTCACAAAGAAACTTCTTGCAACAAAGCCCACTATCCAGTCACTCGGTGATCATTCCGGAGCAGTAATAGAAGCAAGCAAACGGAAAACTTAAGTTCGAGAAATCTTTCACACAGGTGGACCGTAAAAACGTACAATCATTTGATCAACGCACTAACTCCCGAATGGAGGACATAGTAACAGGTACATCCGGTCTATAGAAGCAGCTGAGAGAGCTAAATACAAAAAAGTCTCCTGGTCCGGCTGGAATACCAGTTCAGTTTTACACAGATAATTGTGCTGCATTATCCCCATTACTTAACACGCATTTACCGTGAATCTTTAATTCAACGCAAAGTTTCTGGTGATTGGAAAAAAGCGCTGGCGAGTCCATTTTATGAGAGAGAAAAAAGAACTGACCCACATAATTACAGGCCAATTTCGTTCACATCAGTTGAATTTTTGAATATATTCTCAGTTCGGAAATAGCAACTTTCCTTGAGACGGAAAATCTTTTTTCTATGAATCAGCAAAGGATTAGAAACATTGTTCGTTGAAACACAGCTTGCTGTTTTCTCACATGACATCTTGCGAGCCATGGATAAAGAGCAACAGGCACATTGTGTTTTACTAGATTTCAAAAAGCGCAGGCGACTGCCTTTTATAAGAAACGAAAGACAACTGACTCACATAATTACCGGCCAATATCGTTGACATTAGTTCAATTTGGAACATATTCTCAGTTCGAAAATACCAAATTTCCTTGAGACGGAAAATCTTCTTTCTAAGAATCAGCAAATGATTAGAAACATAGTGTGAAACACAGCTTGCTTTTTTCTCACATGACATCTTGCGAGCCATGGAAAAAGAGCAAAAGGCACATTGTGTTTTACTGGATTTTAAAAACGCATTTGACGCAGTGCCACATTGTAGACTGCTAACGAATATAGGAACATATTGAGTAGGTTCACAGATTTGTGACTGGCTGCAAGACTTCCTAAGTAATGGAACACAGTACGTTGTTCTCGACGGTGAGTGTTCATTAGAGATGAGTATCGTCAGGCGTGCCCAGGGGAGTGTGATAGGACCGCTATTACTTTCTATCTATATAAATGATCTTATGGACAGAGTAATTTGTAATTATACGGCTGTTTGCTGATAATTCTGTGGTGTATTGGAGGGTGTCGTCTTTAATTGACTGTAATAGCATACTGGATGACTTAGACCAAATTTCTACTTCGTGTAAATGTAGAGAAATGTAACCAAACACATTCGCATAATGTTCGAATACAGCATCAGTAGTGAGTTTCTTGATGCAGTCGCGTCGTTCAAATATCTAGGCGTAACATTCAGAGCGATATGATATGGAACGAACATTTAAGGAATGTTGTGAGTAAGGCGGACAGCCGACTTTGGTTTATTGGGAGAATTTTGGGAAGATTTACTTCATCTGTATAGGAGACGTATAAAACGCTTGTGCAACCACGTCTTAAGTACTGCTCAAATGTTTGGGACCTGCAGCAGATCAGCTTAAAGGAAGACATAGAAGCAGTTCAGAGGCGAGCAGGTTACCGGTAGGTTCGATCATCGCGCGAGTGTCACGGAAGTGCTCCAGGAACTCAGATTGAGATCGCTGGAAGAAAGACGACGTACTTTTCGATAAATTCTGTTGCTGAAATTTAGAGGGTCAGAATTTGAAGCTGAGTGTACAACGACCTTCCTGCCGCCTACTTACATTCCGCGTAATAATCACAAAGACGAGATAAGAGAAATTAGTGCTCGTACGGAGGCCTATCGGCATTCTTTTGTTCTATTTGCGAGTGGAATAGAAAAGGAAATGCCTAGTAGTGGTACAGTGTACCATCCGCCACGCACCTTACGATGTATTGCGGAGTCTAAATGTTCAAATGTTTGTAAATCTTATGGGACTTAACGACGGGGTCATCAGTCCCTAAACTTACAAACTACTTATGAACTACTTACGAACTAGGACGGCACAAATAGCCATGCCCGAGGGGAGATTCAAACCCCGACCGTAGTGGCCGTGCAGACCGTGACTGAAGCGCCTCAGTCCCCTCGGCCACCGCGGCCGGCTTGCGGAGTCTGTATGTAGATAACAGAATTTCAGTGCGACTCAGATGTCGCAGTATGCCCTTTTATATCTCAGCAGGAAACGGGAAACTTTCACATTCCAGTATGGTATGGGTGAAGTGGTCTTTCATGTACTGAATAGGGGGGCATCTTGAAATCGTCGATCTTGAATCGAAAGCGATTTTCCCCCACTTTAAGTTATGGTAGTAACATTAAAAGTGGGGTCTTTTGCATCGCCTTTTCACACCTCCAAATTTAAGTGAAAATAACGGCTTCACTCATCAGCCGACACGAAAATGAAATAAATTTGTAGAGGAGAAAATTCTCTACAAATTCGCTCTCTTGTGTATTTTTTTCATGTCTCACATCGTCTCAGACATACTTCCAGAGAGAACGGCGATTTGACGCTGTGGGTCTTTCTGTAACTTGTTCCCACGTTTTAGGTCGAAACGTTCAACCGATCGGTACCAAATTATACAGCCGTAATTGTTGGCTGCCAGTAATCAGAACGTCAGTTTTTCAAATATTTCGGACCTAAAAGTAGGTTCGTAACATTAAAAATAATGGGGAGAAGGGGATTTGAACTACGGAAATGTAGGATAAATAAACGCCCTAGCGAAGTCAGGAAATACATTAGCCATGTGGTAATGCTATTGATGGTAATGCTATTGATTTTGGTGGTGGTGGTGGTGGTGGTGGTGGTGGTGGTGGACATGAGGGACCAAACAACGAGGTCATCAGTCCCTTCAACCCCAAATTTTATACGCCACAGAACCCAACGAAAAATAGGTGAAAGCCAAAAGACCATTACACTAGGAAGTAAAATCGACTCGCCAACAAGACTAAGACCAACCCAGGGCAGCAAATGCTACAGTGTCCGATCCCACAGCTCTGGAAGCGACCTCTAGCCTAAACCACAAGGTACTAATGGCACAGTGGTCAACGTATCATAGCTCCAGAGCAGGGAGAAATAAAACTACATTAAAATGTAAAAGAGTGGGGGGGCTGATGGGGATAAGGCTCTAAACCCCACAATCAGCCAAGAATCACAAACCCACTCACCCCGACCAAGCGAGTCCTAGAGCTGACAATAAAATCTACTTTCACGGAGGAAGGCAAAGACGCGATCAACCATCCGTGGGTCATCCGCCAAAACTGAAGGCAATGCAGGCGGTAGGCCATAGTCGCCACGAAGTGTCGAATGGAGAGGACATTCAGTCAGAATATGAGACACGGATTGTACGGCTCCACAATCACAATGTGGTGGATTGTCATTTTGTAAAAGAAATCCATGGGTCAGCCTGCAGTGTCCAAGACGGAGGCGACAGAGGACAATTGATTCTCTCCGGGAAGGGCGTAAAGATGAACTCCAAGCTGCAGTCGTATCTTTGATGGTGCGGAGTTTATTGGAAGGGGCAGTAGCTTTCCAACTGCTATCCCATGAGGAGTGAAGCAAAGATCTGATCTGCACCCGCAGATCCGCACCCGGAATTTGAAAGGGAGACGGGCAGCGAGTAATTGCCGATCTAGCCAACTGGTCAGCTACTTCATTCCCTGTAATACCAACATGGCTTTGCACCCAGAGAAAGGTAACGGAGCAGGCAGCACGATGAAGGTCAGCAAGGAGTTCATGGATGGAAATAACTAAAGGATTGGAGGGGAAACAACGATCAATGGCCTGCAGACTGCTCATGGAGTCAGCACAGATTAAACCACGTTCCACGGCAGAATGTTTAATAAAACAGAGGGTTCTATAAATCGCCATCAGCTCTGCCGTTAACAAACTGCATGCCTCTGGCAGAGAATGGCATTCCGCCCCAACAGGAGATGTAAAAGCATATCCGGAGTGGCCCGCTGTTTTCGAGCCATCAGTGTAGAAGATAGAGGCTCCCTGAAACTCTTCTAGTACTGGACGCACCAAACGCCGAAAGACCATGGGGGAAATTAAAGTTTTTGGGCCCTGGAAGAGATCCGCCCGAATTAGTGGTCGCGGCACCATCCACGGAGGTGTGCGTGCAGTAAAATGGGGGGCGCAATCTAGCGAAGGGAAATGGAAATCCCGGCAAAGAGAGGCAAGCCGCAGTCCGACGGGAAGGCCCGCCCGCGGCCGGGTATCAGGGGGTCGAAGCCCTTCATATGCAAAAAGAACCTGGTAAGCGGGATTAGCAGGATATTGCCGGATGGCGATGGCATAAGACGCCAGAAGCTGATGCCGCCTGACCTGAAGAGGGCAGATTCCCGCCTCAACAAGGAGACTGTCGACCGGGCTAGTCGGGAATGCACCTGTAGCCAAGCGGACACCATAATGGTGAACCGGGTCTAATAATTTCAGGGCAGAAGGAGCTGCCGAGCCATAAACTTGACACCCATAGTCCAATCGGGACAAGATTAGAGCCCGAGAGATACGGAGGATAGTTGTTCGGTCTGCACCCCAAGATGAATGAGCAAGGAAACGTAGGGCATTGAGTTCCTCATACAACTTATCTTTAGGTGGCGAATATGGGGCACCCAAGTCAATTTTTTGTCAAAGAGAAGACCCAGGAAACGATGCTGTGCTACAACTTCCAGGCGCTGATTACCCAAGAACATTTCTGGATCAGGGTGAACTGTAGTACGACGACAAAAGTGCACCACCCTCGTTTTCGATGAGGAAAACTGGAAACCATGGGACGTAGCCCACACTGAAGCCCGCCGAATGGCGGTCTGGAGCTGACGTTCAGTAGAGGCTAATGAGTAGGAGCTGTACCATATGCAAAAGTCGTCGACATACAATGCCGGGGTTACCAGTGACCCAACAGAGCTCACCAACCCATTGATGGCGATTAGAAAAAGTGTAACACTCAACACTGAGCCCTGGGGGACACCGTTCTCCTGTATCCGAGGGGAGCTAAAGGAAGAGCCAACTCTGACACGGAACAGGCGGTGGGATAAAAACTGACGGATAAAAATTGGTAAGGAGCCTCTGAGGCCCCAGTCATGAAGATAACGTAAAATATGATGACGCCAAGCAGTGTAGTACGCCTTATGCAGATCGAAGAAGACTGCTACCAGATGATGTCTTTTAGAGAAGGCCTGTCTGATATCAGTCTCCAGTCGAAGTAAATGGTCAATAGGGGATCGTCCCTCGCGGAACCCACACTGGTAAGGTGAGAGAAGTCCCCGGGATTCAAGAACCCAGCATAATCTGCGGGCTACCATCCGCTCAAGTAGTTTACAGGGGACACTTGTCAGGCTTATTGGTCGATAACTGTCCAGCGCCGACGGGTCCTTGCCACGCTTGAGGGCAGGGACCACAATACTCTCCCTCCACAGGGAGGGGAACACCCCTTGAAGCCAAATACGGTTAAAAACTTTTAGGAGAAATTGTCGTTGTGAGGGGTTAAGGTGTTTCAGCAATTGATTACGGATATCGTCAGGGCCAGGTGCTGAATCACGAGAAGAGGAGAGGGCCAGCGACAGCTCCCAGTCAGTAAAAGGTTCGTTATATGGTTCCACCTGGTGAGAAGTAAAGCCTGATTTGAAGGTTTCGGCCTGGTGTTTCTGAAGGAGAAAGGTCGCCGGATATGAAGTTGTCGCTGAGACATTGGCGAAGTGAGTTGCAAGATGTTCTGCAACAACAGATGGCTCCGTGCAGACCCCATCAGGCAGGGCAAGACCAGGGACGGAAGACGGCCGCCAGCTACCTGGGATAGATCGGAGCATAGCCCACACTCTTGTCAAAGGGACAGAAGAACCCAACGAGGAGACAAAATGCTCCCAGCATGTCCGCTTACTTTGTTTGATTAAGTAACGAGCTCTGGCACGCAGACGTTTGAAATTTATTAGACCAGCGAGCGATGGGTGGCGCTTAAGGTGTTGCAAGGCCCTACGGCGCTCGCGAATGGCTGTGGCAACAGTTTCATTCCACCAAGGGACAGGCCGGCGAGTAGGAGGGCCTGTCGATCGGGGAACAGCGGCGTTGGCAGCTTGGGTGATCATGTTGGTCATTTGGCTTATAATATCATCTATACAGCCTGAGGGGGAAGATGGGAACACAACCTGGGATGTATATAGCGGCCAATTAGCACGACGGAATACCCAGCGGGGTACCCTGGCTCGTGGTAGGCGTGTGGGAAGTGAAAGGATCAACGGAAAGTGGTCGCTATCGCAGAGGTCGTCATACGCCGACCAGTGAAATAAAGGAAGGAGAGAAGGAGAAGTGAGAGAGAGGTCTATGGCAGAAAAGGTGCCGTGAGCGGCACTAAAATGAGTTGGGGAACCATCGTTGAGAAGGCTCAGATTGTGGTCAGCAAGAAACTGGTCTATGAGGCGGCCCTGGCTAGATGTATAAGCACTGCCCCACAAAGGATGGTGGGCATTGAAGTCCCCAAGGTTGAGGTAAGGAGGGGGGAATTGCTGAAGGAGAGCCACTAGGGACGTGAGTGTAGGTGGCCTGTCAGGTGGAAGGTAGAGGTTGCAAATGGTCAATGGAGTGACCAAGTGAACCCGGACAGCAACCACTTCCAATGGAGTTTGGAGAGGAATCCAGGTACTGACAATATCTGTCCGGACCAAAGTACAAACCCCACCAGACGCCTGGAGGGGACCAACCCGGTTCCGACAAAAAGCACGGAACCCACGGAGGGTCGGTGAATGTGCATCCATAAACCTCGATTCCTGCAGGACGGCACAGGCCGCAGAAGAGAGAGAGATTAGCTGTTTAATCTCCAAGAGGTGACGGTAGTAACCATTACAGTTCCATTGGATGATCACATCACGAGGATCTAGGCGGGAAGAGAATGGCATAACGTCTGTCACGCTGCTTTGTCAGCGTCCGTCACCAAAGAAGAAGGGACAACATCCATAAATAGCTGATCACCCTCGGGCTCAATGGGATGAGCGAATTGCGACAGTCGGCACCTCCGGTGGTACCGGAGGGGCTTTATCTTGTAACTTTGGTTTCTTCTTCTTCTTCTTCTTCTTCTTCTTCTTCTCCTTCTCTTTCTCTTTCTCCTTCTCCTTCTCTCGTGTGGGACGGGCAGGACCCACCCCAGAGAGAGGACTTTTGTCAGGTCTGGTACTGACGAGGACCGGGCGACCTTTGAACTCACTGACTGGGAGTCCGATGGCCGGCTGGAGGTCGAAGATCTCCGATCTGGGGAACGCCGGGACGGAAGGCCCTGAGATAGGGCACTGTCACCGGCAGGCGACGGAGAAGGGGTGCACTTCTCCGGCTGGGAAGGGGTGGGACACAAAGGGAGGGCTACAGGAGCTACAGGAGAGGGAGATGTGAGGGAGGGGTGTGGACGGGGTGTAGGGGGGAGATGGGAGTGGGAAGGGGAGGGTGAAAGGCTAGACGATAACGTCGTAGCGAAGGTCGTCGCCATTTGCACGGGATGCAGACGTTCATATTTACTGCGGGCCTCAGGGTACGTCAAACGCTCCAGGGATTTGTACTCTTGTATCTTCTTTTCTTTTTTGAACATGGGGCAATCTGGCGACCGTGAAGAGTGGTGTTGTTGACAGTTGACGCACAACGGCGGAGGAACACAGGGGCTCCCTCATGTAGTGGGCGTCCACAATCAACGCATACTGGGATTGCTGTACAGCGAGAGGACATATGACCAAACCTCATACATCGAAAACACCGCATGGGAGGTGGAATGTAGGGCTTCACTTCACATCGATGTATCATTATCTTGACCTTCTCTGGGAGTGTGTCCCCCTCGAAGGCCAAGATAAAGGCCCCAGTATCGACGCGGTTATCTTTAGGTCCGCTCTGAACGCGACGAACAAAATGTACACCACGCCGCTCGAGATAGGCCCTAAGCTCCTCATCAGTTTGAAGGAGGAGGTCCCGGTGGAATATCACACCCTGTACCATATTCAAGGATTTGTGCAGGACAATTGTTACTGGAATGTCGCCAAGGGTGGTGCAGGCGAGCAAAGCTTCAGACTGGGCTTCTGTTTTAATGAGTAATGAGCCAGATCTAAGCTTACCCATAGATTCCACTTCACCAAACATGTCCTCTATGGTCTCGACAAAGAACAGAGGTTTGGTGGTAGTAAAAGTTCCTCCATCAGTCCTTGAGCAAACGAGATAGCGAGGAAAGGGTTTTGCTCCTAACCGGCGAGCCTGGCCTTCCTCCCAAGGGGTAGCAAGGGAGGGAAACATCCTCTTATCCGCAGTAGCAGCATTAAACGATCTCTTCCTGTCTTGAGAGACGGCCGATGCACGACCATTTTGGAGTCTAACTCTTTTCATAGTGCCAGACGTCCGCCCTGGTGTCACCCACTCCGAAACCGGGGCTCTCTCCATGGGCGCCACCCAGCCTCAGCAAAGGCCACCTGGCACGATGGTCATTGCCGGGAGTTCTGATACCCCCGGGGACAGGCATCAACTCCTTGGCTTGCATGGAGAGGTCGCAGCTCAGACACCAGTAGTGTGATCCCTGTGGTGTCAGGGGGCTCAGCCAAAGGGTACATAACAGCCCCCCCACACGGACTGGCAACACGTGCTGGGGACCTAGCGGGGGATGGGGGCTACAGCGAGGAAAGGAAGTGGAAAGGAAAGGATAGGACCCGCGCTGTAGGGGCTAGGTCGGGAGTTCTTCCCCAATTGGCTCACACATTATCGGACAATTTTGGTATGGAAGGTCAAACCCCGAGGGGGACCAAACTGGGCCAAAAACCGGTGTACACAGCAGACAAAACCAAAGTGCAGGACAATCGGTACCATGGGATAGCCAAGCCGTCATCCAGAGTACCACCGAGAGACGGGGTTGGAGAGGGTGGGAAGGAGGAATTGGGATGGGAAGGAGGGGGAACTAGGAGGGGTAATGCAGCCTGGGGAAAGCAGGAAAAAAGGCTGCAATGGCTCGGGGACGCGTGCGCGCCACACACGTACCCACAAAAGAGCTGTGGGCCCCCTGGGGGGGCTATTGATTTTCATTTCTTTCTCATTGCACGTAATTTCATTAATCTTATTGAAACAGACATTCAGTACAGGGGATTTATTCCTTCGTAGGATTGTGTGTTAATATCAATGAGAGGAAAATTTACTCTCTTATTAATAATTACACTGTTTCAATGCAGATGACTTAACACCCAAATTTTAAACTACGGTAACAGTACTACCTTACACACCAAAATTGAAATGATCATTTAATGGATTGAACTTAGTTTATTCTTTATAAAAACTAAATTCATGTATTATTTTTTAACTGAATGTTTGGAACACTTTGAAACATATTTATTCCCAAATCACATCAGATTGAAATGTTTGTATAGTCTATGGGACTTAACTATGGGGTTAAACTTACAACCTACTTATGAACTACTTACGAACTAGGACGGCACAAATATCCATGCCCGAGGAGGGATTCGAACCCCCGACCGTAGTGGCAGTGCAGACCGTGACTGGAGCGCCTCAGTCCCCTCGGCCACCGCGGCCGGCCACATCAGATTCTTCATTTCACAGTCTATAGCAAGTAATTATGTCTTATTATGAACCATCATTGACTGAAAAAAAAAATTTTTTTGTAATTAGAGAACTCGCATTACACTAAGGTGATCCCTGTAGTTAGAATTATTTGCAGCAATTGCAGCCTTGGCGGAAGTTCGACATCAGTGTCACCTATGCGGAATCTAATGGTACACAAGTAGACCTGAAATGATTTAAAAACATCTCGCAGTTGTTGTTCAGGGCAATCACATTCGTTCCATCAAAACCAGCAGTAAAGCGGTAAGTTTTTTCCAAGTTAAGTGTTCCTTTCACAGTATAACAGTATAAAGTCAGTTGGGATTCATTTAATTTTAATGTTATTTTCTCACAATACCTCGTAAGACAACGAAAGGATCTGGGTAATTATAAAAGTTTAGTATTGTCGGGTCAGTTCTACAATTACGAATTAGTAATCAAACATAGCAACTGAAAAATAAAATTCAATGAACGAATCTTAAGTTATTTTAATTAATTTTTTCTCAAGACGGAACAATATAACTTGTGTAGAAGAGGGATCGTTTCGTAACTTTTTAACCATAACTATTGCATCGTATAATTTTACAGGAAAGAATTTGTCAGAAAATGCTGAGGTTGTTTGATGTATCACTCCACCCCCGTTCCATTTAGGAAAAGTAATCCGACTGCCCTGTTTCTTCGTCTCAGTTTACGTTTTCCTGTAGTTTTGATATTTTGCAAACATTTCGGAAAAAGTAATAATAAATGTATACGTAATAAAAATTATGGACGGTACAATTACGGCTCTACTGTTATATCTATGCACTCAACACACATTATACTCCCTTACCATATTTTAAGAAACATCCAAAATGTTTCGGTTTGAGTTTGAAACATTCTTTTTTTTACCTTTACCTCTTCAAACTATTATCTTAATATATGCCCCATATATCCAATATATTTTTCCGTTAAAATATTCACCTCTCTGGGCATGGTAGTTTGTCCTCTTTTTCGAATTTATTTTCTTTGACTGTACTTGTTTCCGTAAAATCTAGTGTCACTGTCAAATCGCCGTTATTTTTTTAAAATATATCTGAAGCGGTACGATTTATGGAAATAACATAAAAGAGCAGAGATGTTCATAATTATCTCCTCTACAAATTATTTTATTCAATGGTCGGATAAGGCGTTACTTGCAATTAAATTTCCTGCTACTATTTTTTAATTGTTAAGCTTAACGGACTTAACTGCGGGGTCATCAGCCCCTAAACTTACAAACTACTTATGAACTACCTTACACTAAAGACGACACTAATACCCATGCCCGAGGGGGGATTCGAAGCCCCGACCGTATGATGCGATTGCCAAGTCATTGTATTTGTTATAGAAATAAAGATGTGTAATTTTGATATCTCACTACAGATGTTGGTAGGTAACTAATTACATAAAAATTATATCAAGGTTTTGAATAGGTGGTTCCAATAACACTAACTAAAGTAACCGACTTGGTTTCCCATAAGATCTCACGACTTTTTATGGTGGAGGAATTCGTCGCGAGACTTGCATTTTTGTACATTTTATGTTTTGGATGAGATCTTACAGTCTTACAGGTCTCGATTGTCATAGCTTCTTAATGCGAAGTATGTCATCTGACCAATTTTCTGTTCTCGTCAGCAGCACGTGAAAACCTGTGTTTTTGTTAACAAATGACCATCTCCTGAGTGCCCAAATGTATTTATAATTAATATAATGCCCCATCTTCCCTCTAAACATTGCCAGATGTAATCGCAATGGTCATCTCGTTATAGAAGCTATGACTTTGGTGTAGAAACAGTCCCTAGAAGTATTTACAGGAAATATAATTCGTACTATATTCTAACTGCAATCAACGCAGTTTTCAGACGTAATTATTGTTGTCCTCTCTTTATAAAAGATACGAGGTTGGCCTCATCAAGTCCACAGATGTATTTGTATCAAATATAATTTATATGACTTCCCAGCTACTGTCAACTAAGGGATCTAAGCTCTGTACACAGAGTGAACGACATTGTAGTGGTACTCATAAAAACTAGCGATATTTTGGGCGGGGGGGGGGGGGGGGGTAGGGGGGAACTTCTCCATCAATAGGCTGGAGAAATTGAAGGAGAAGGGAAGGGAACAGGAAGATGGTAAGTAAGGACATCTGATAGCAAGAAATTGTTTAGATGGTGCTAGAGTAAGCTGACACTACCTCATCGATTAGTGAGAAAATGTTGCTGATATACCTAAAACTCTTATTGACGTCCTACAGCAAGGTACCTGCTTACAGGAAAATGTTTGTTGCCGGTAACCCCAGTAAAGGAGAAAGGAAATAAAACCGCTTGAAATTTTGCTGTTGCTATATAAAGCCGCTCAAATCCCCGTGCATGAATAGGGACGTTGGATCGCCGCTGTTTTCGTCGTTAAGGCTTTCGTAATCCCACGTAATTAATGATGGCGTAGCACTGATGAAAGAAAAATTACTGTCTCACTCAATGGCTAATGTAGAAAGAGCTCACATTGAAAGTATACCTTATAAAATATTTATTCAAAATATTATCCGAAGGATATAAATTCCTACCCAATATCGAAACGTTTTATTTTCAGTGATATTGCAAATTTCTTTAAGAGCGGTGGGCTCAGATACATTTATTTATCTCTACATTTAGCATGTTTGGCAGGACCAAACTGAGGAGCGAATCTGCGTGGTCTTGGTACGAGTCACTACGTCAAATTGTAACAAAGGAGTATCAACAGATAAAGTATAACGCCTATTAATCCTAAGCACGTGCGAGGTCTAAGCATAAATTAAAAAAACCAACAACGTATCACAGATATTAGCGTAATTTTTTTTAACTTTTCCTTGTTTTCCTCGGCAGAACAGAAAGAGTGAGTCCCTACACTTACAAAACAACTTAAGTTAAACTAACCTAAGGACAACGCACACATCAATGCCCGAGGGAGAATTTGAACCTCCGATGCGGGAGGCCCTGTGATACGTAACGTGGCTCTCCAGACCGCTCGGCTACTCCCGCGCGGATGGGTGTATAAATTATAACGACAGGCATAAAAGCCAAAACTCATGCGATTTCTTGAAAGACGTTGTAACGTCACAGCTGCGTCCACCTAATCCTCGATGGGCGAAGTTGCCGTTATATTCTATTTGCTGCTTAATCATTTAATAACTGTTCCAATGATTTGACGGTATGGGATGCGGACAATTACTAGGTTGATCCATAACAATTAACTTTGTTAACCTCCTTTATTATGGAACGACAAATGTTAAAAACTCTTCCTTTAAATACACCGATTAAATAACCGCGTGCCACTACGATGATGTCTACAAGTCCACACTGAAACAATACGCAATTACAACCGAAACTCATATGCGAGTCGACTGATGGGTAGGGTTGCCAGATCTCCGGGCGCCGCCCGGAGTGCCCGGGTTTGGAATGAATTCTCCGGGTCTACGGGCCAATGACTCATCTCCGGGCTTGAATGTAACCTTCGTCTTAACTTATTTTTGTACTACGCTTTTTAAGTAATATGCTCATGTAGCGACGATCGACATCGAACTTAACGTAACTTAAACTAAGGACGAACACAACATCCATGCCCTAGGGGGGGATTCGAACCTCTGGCGGGAGTAGCCACGCACACCGTGGCAAGACGCCTCAGAGCCCTCGGCCATTCCCGGCCGGCTCCTCTCTAGTAATTATGAATAACTTTATATAAATGTCAATTTCTTATTGCAACAAAACGCTACTTTTCTCTTCTTCTTCTGAAAATTTTTCGCTGTTGCGTCGGTAGTAATCGGCTAGCGCATTATTAAGCAAACACTGTTGCGGCAACGTGTCAGCTGGCGACGTCTATTGTTTGTGTTCGTTCGTTCATTGTTTATCAGTTTACTGGCAATTTTTGGAATACTCGGATCGTGTATGAACAGACAAGCTTACATTAAGTCAGATTAGTGAGTAATAACAATGAAATGAAGAGACGATATCTAAGTTCGTTCCGTGAAGAATGGTTGCAGGAAGAAAATTATAAAGAGTGGCTACAAAAGTTTATTGGGTATTTGGCGCTCTTCTTGGTGACTAGTTTGCGGAGCCGCAAGAGGCAACTCTTCGAAGGCGCAGCTGTTGATGTGAGCAGCTTTGATGCTGCTGCCACGCCGACTGAAGTGTGCCGATTGTTGATCCACAGCAACTGGCTGCCTTGCCGGTCAGCTGCGGTATGTGAAGGCCACCCCTAGCAATCGTTCCACCGGTTGGGGGGGGGAGGGGGGATACTTGCTGGGAGGGAGGAGATGATTCGTTTTTATTTTTAGAATTCACGTGTAATCCTGGTTGGGGGGGGGGGAGCTGGTCGCAGTTGGTGGGGTGAGTCATTGGCCAAGGTGGAGGGGGCACGTCTGGTCTCCGTGCCTGCCTCGAGTTCAATCTCGCAACCCTACTGATGGGCAAAACTTTAGCCACCGCTAAATGCGGGTTACGGACGCATTTTCAGCATCCTACTGCCTCGCTCTGCCAACAAACAAAGAACATTCCAAACTAAGCATTGTTGCCAGCAGCTCTCGCAACGATAACTATTGTTCGACCAAAACGTACCAAAGAGGTTACTAACCTAAAACCCTGAATCCTCACAACGTTATGGTAGACTGGCACATTTCCCCACAAAGTTGTTGCTATCATTAGCGATGATGTTGCAAATATTTTATCTGCTGTGAGATTTTGTGAGTGGCAGTCAATTTCATGTTTCGCCCACTCTCTAAATCTTGTTGTACAAGAAGCTACGAAAGAAATATCTGACATTTTAGCGAAAGTTAAAAATATTGTCCAGTTTTTCAATCGTAACACACAAGGACAAAAAAAAAAATAATTGAGTGCTACGCGACAGCAAATGAATTTGCCTGTCCTAAAGCTCAAACAGAACGTCCAGACCCGCTGGAATTCTACTTTTGACACGATTCAACGAATAGTGCAGATAAAGGATGCTGTGATTTCTACAGTAGCACTTCAACGCTCTGACCTGTTTATAAAGGAAAGTGACTGGCAGATAGTAGGCGCTTTGCCCTTAGTCCATTCTATGAAATTACAATAGAAATAAGTGCCGAGAAAAACGGGTCTTTGTCAAAAGTTATTGTGTTTTGTAACTTACTTTAAAGTTTTCTGCTAAAACATGCTTCTAACAATGAAAACAAACGCCGTGCAATCAGTGCTGAAGAAAGGCATGGAAGATAGTTTTAAAGACAGACTAATATCATCTAAGCTGAGTGTACCATTCTTGACCTGTGACTTAGACAAAGAGTATTTAGAAACAAACGAGCTTCTGATGATGCAATAAAATGCTTTAGAAATAAAACTGGAGAAGTGCAATTACCTCAGAGAGAGTGTCGAGAAATGTCAAAGGCTGATCCTACTCCCAGCATCTCATCAACGTCTAGCAATAGCAGCAGCAGTCATGAGAATAGAAAGGATTCTATATGGGACGAGTATGATCACGAAATCAGAAAAATTACCACAGCAGATAACCAGCTACCTGTTGGTATCTGTGAACTCGAGAAATACCTCAACGAAGAGTATTTAGATCCGCTTGAATGGTGGCACGAGCGTCGTCAAATGTATCCTCATGTCTATGAGTATATATTAAAGAGATTTTACAATGTTGCGACATCAGTAGCCTGCGAACGCATTTTTCATTTTTTTTTATTTTTTTTTTTGCGACAGGACAAATCCTCAATGCACGCAGAACATTGTTATCAACGAGCAAAGTATCGAAATAAAAAATTTTCCATAATAATATGTAAATTGTGATATGTAACTTGATAATTACAAGAATGATCAATATTTAAAGAATAATATGAAGCAAAAAAAAACCTTTTTCACTCAGGGCTCATGGTTATTTTTTGTGTGTAATTGTTAAGCAACAAATTAGAAAAGTTTCTTTCGTTAATGTTATAGGTATATTCTTTGCGCAATATGATACTTGCCCTGTACGATAGTAGTAATATTTTTTGTTGATCACTTCCAAAACTTTATAAAAAATTAAAAGTCATTTATAAAAGTGCATTTTTATTCACGAAAATAGACACATTTAGCATATTTCGTAGATAATGTTCCTTCAATGACCTATTAAATAAATAAATAAATCCATTTTAAAAATAAAATACTACGAGTACTACGAGAACTGAAACATGTGCAATCGGTCGCCAACTGAAACATGTGCAATCGGTCGCCAACTGAAACATGTGCAATCGGTCGCCAACTGAAACATGTGCAATCGGTCGCCAACTGAAACATGTGCAATCGGTCGCCAACTGAAACATGTGCAATCGGTCGCCAACTGAAACATGTGCAATCGGTCGCCAACTGAAACATGTGCAATCGGTCGCCAACTGAAACATGTGCAATCGGTCGCCAACTGAAACATGTGCAATCGGTCGCCAACTGAAACATGTGCAATCGGTCGCCAACTGAAACATGTGCAATCGGTCGCCAACTGAAACATGTGCAATCGGTCGCCAACTGAAACATGTGCAATCGGTCGCCAACTGAAACATGTGCAATCGGTCGCCAACTGAAACATGTGCAATCGGTCGCGAACTGAAACATGCGCAATCGGTCGCGAACTGAAACATGCGCAATCGGTCGCGAACTGAAACATGCGCAATCGGTCGCGAACTGAAACATGCGCAATCGGTCGCGAACTGAAACATGCGCAATCGGTCGCGAACTGAAACATGCGCAATCGGTCGCGAACTGAAACATGCGCAATCGGTCGCGAACTGAAACATGCGCAATCGGTCGCGAACTGAAACATGCGCAATCGGTCGCGAACTGAAACATGCGCAATCGGTCGCGAACTGAAACATGCGTTACCGTTAGCGAACTATTATGCCAAACGTATATCGCTTCTTAGTTCTCCGAAGACCGATAGCGAGAGAGCGCGCAGCACAATTAAAAATCACGTTTTTTCCTTCTGCTGATGAGAGCCATTTCGAGGTGAGCGTCTGCCTGCTAGATTACATAGTTCAGTGCTACAAAATTTCTGTTTTGAAGCATTCTGCACTCTGCAATATTTGACTAATAAATTCCATAATGCCAAGATATACAGATAACTCTAAACTTATACACGAGAAATTATCCACAAACTTGGTTTGCGTGATATCGTTAGCGGCTCAAGCAGCAAGCGCATGAAGCAGCTAGGTGGGGGATGTTCTCCCTCCACCTGCATGCGCAGATCACGCCGCTCAGCCGTCACTGGAAGCGGAGGAACTAAAAGAACGAACTAAAGTGAGCGCTCCCGATCGCAAACTATTATGCGCAAGTCTAATATGGCGCACCTAATAGCCCTATTAACCGCCGTGTAAGCGGTTTCGAAGTGCAGTCGCTGGTATTTTGTCTGTCAATTACATAGCCTAAACCAGCATAATATAATCTCTCCGGTTTGCAATGTGTCACAATGACACTCGATTTCACTATGTCTTCCACACTCCACTGAATCGCCAGTGGTGTTCACATGCCATCTCAATAAGTTCGCGGTTGCTGAGTAAAATGGTTCACCATTTTTAGTGTTATGTATTTGAGTTGTTAACTTCACTTAAAATATTTGTTAATCTAACAATATGAACCTGGCAGCATTTATGACGTTCCTGTACGCTCAGAAAGTACAAGTCCACCCTCATTTCCTTATTCGAGAGAATGTCCGAAAACAAATGTGAAACCAGTTGGTAGCTAATGAACGTAGACTTGCTGCCTTTCGGTTCAGAACCCACATCAACAGCGGTGCTAAATCTTTGATAGATTACCTTTGTCTCCATTAACGAATACACTATAAAAATACAAATGTTCTCTAATTAATAATGACAACCGACGCCCTGTTTTTGGTTGGTGCTGTGTAATAGTACAGGTACAGTACATGTTATAACCCCCGAATAATAAAATTAATGTTTATGTTACTTAACTTGCGAATCCGTTAATACTTCGCAAATGCTAAATATTCATGGAATTTTGATATATATCTTAGACCCCTTCCCTTAATCTTTCTTCTCATCCATTTTCCCGACTCTGTGCTTCTTACCTTCCTATTTCTTCTGTTAGGCTTCTCTTTGATTAGCTCTCTGAATACCTGGCGTTGTTCGGGTATTTATCTATTCCGATATTCAGTTAATGTACTCCCACGCCCCTCCGAGACCATCGCCACTTCCCTGTGTACTTGCGTGTGATCCTCCTCGTGCGCCACTTCCTCTTCCTTCACCACCTCATCCTTCTCCTCCTCATCCCTGCACTATTCACCCATCATATTCCTCTGCAATTACCTTCACTCTCTGCCAATCGTCTCTTGCCACCTTCTCTGTTAATCTACCACGTATAAGAAAAGTTATATTTGCTATATTATATAATTATCAATCATAAAGTGTCGGAGTCTTGAGTAAGGTTTCCTCCATCGTACTAAATCGTATTTAAACAGTAACTATTATCATGCGTTGATATCAACCGCGCAAAATATTGTTTTCACTCTCCAATGGAATGTGCACTGTTACTAAACTTCAGGTTCAAATGTTTGTAATCTGATGGGACGAAACTGCGTTGGTCATCAGGCCATAATTTTACAAACTAGTTAAGCTAAGTTAAACTAACTTAAGGACAACAAACACATCAATGCCCGAAGGAGGATTCCAACGTCGCGCGATCCGTATCCTGGCGCTCAACCTTCATGACACATTAAAACAGAACCAGACCGGAATGGGAAGCTGAGACGCTTACGTTTTGCCGGCAAAACTTTATATTTTCTACTAAAGTGAAAACTGCCTGCCATTCTCAATGCGATATTTTTGCGAGTTAAGAAAATTGTAATTTATGACAGACTATGTCGGTAGCTTAACGCAGGGAGAGCAATCGGGTATTTCGATCGCCGCGGATTCTCCGTATCGTAGGTGATTTTTGTGAGCTAATGTGTGATTAATTCGATAGAACACAAGTGTCTCATCATATTGTTCAGCTTTACTTCCTCTATAACACTGTTCTATATAACAAAGGTAGCTCGTGTCCTAAAGTAGTGAGTGTCACTACTTCTACTCCATTACGCAGTTTACAGAACGGGCGGCTTTGCCATCACTGACAGGATTTTCTTTCAAAATATTCAAATCTTTGTTAAGCTTATGGGACTTCGCTGTGGGGTCATCAGTCCCTAAACCGCCGAGGCGGATTATCTTTGCCTTATCAATAAAATTCTTCGGCGTATCGTCATAAATTTCACCAACGCTTCGGTCACTATTACAAGCGACCTTGTTGTGGGTGTCGTACCACAAGAACTACCAGATGGATTTTGTTGATGTCAAGGGATGATAAATAGATTCCTTATTTCTTGAGGTCCTCACAAGCGTCTTCTAATCAAATTGCGTGCTTATGGAATATCGCTACAGTTGTGCGATCGGATTCGTGATTTCCTGTCGTGACAAAGTCATCGAGTAGAAGTGATATGTGGCGTCCCCAGGGAAGTATTATAGGGTCCCTACAGTTCGTTAATTTTATAAACGATGTAGGAGACAATCTGTGTGGCTCTTAGACTTTACGGATGATGCTGTCATTTATCGGTTAGTAAAGTCACCAGAAGATCAAAGCAGCTGAAAATTAATGTAGTTAAGATATCTGCATGGGGGAAAAAATTGGTATTTGACCCTTAAGTGAAGTCACCCAAATGACCACCAAAACAAATCCATTAAACCAAAGTTACATGATAAATCAAACAAATCTACAATACGCCAAGAGCTGTTATGAAATCGAACTGTAGAGAAATATAATAGCGGTTCGAGGAAACCTCTGCCATGCACTCCATTGTGACTTGCAGAGTATCTATGTAGATGTAGATGTAGACAAAGTTACATGTGAAATGAAACAAATCTACAAGACGCCAATTAACTGAGTACGCAGGGATAACAATCACAAACAACTTAAACTGGGAAGAACACGTAGAAGATATTGTAGGGAAGGCGAATCAAAGGATACGTTTCATTGGCTGAACACTTAGAAGATGCAACAGATCAGCTAAAGAAACTGTCTAACACTATACTTGTGCGTCCTATTGTGGAGTATTGTTGCGCATTGTAGGATCCACAGGAGATGGGACTGACGGACGATTTAGAGCAAGTTCAGAGAAGGGCAGCTCGTTTTGTGTTATCGCGATATTTGGGAGAGAGTGTCACGGAAATAATGAACGAGTTGGGGTGGAAACCATTAATAGAAAGACGTTAATCGTTACGGAAAGATATTAAAAAAAATTTTTTTTTTTTTATATTGCGAATGCGAAAGTATATTTTTAGCACCCATCTACATATGGAGCCATGATCGTCGTAATAAAATAAGAGAAATCAGATAAAAAACAGATTTAGGTGTTCCTTTTTCCCGCGAGCTGTTATGAAATTGGTAGAGAAACATTATAAAAACGGTTCGATGAAACCTCTGCCATGCAGTTCATTGTGACGTGTTAACAAAATGCTGCGTAAGCCTTCGTTTACATGTATTTGTTACCTTCTTCTGTCCGCTTTGGTGACGACTGATTGGTCGGCGACCGTAATCAAGGATGGTAAGACGAGGCGGTTGTCAGCGACAGGTGGCAGTGTGTTGTGGAGTGGAGAGCGTGGAGTCTAGTACAGGCACAGGCGACACCACCTAGAGACACGGCCTCACAACAGCCCGTGATACGTCACACTGACCTGGCTGCGGTCGCCAGCTGAATGGCTGGCCGCTGGGGCACGCCCACTGCCTCGTAGCGGCCAGCCGGTAAGGCCGGTATTACACTATCAAATTTTCTTTGACAAAGATTTTTTGTCAAAGAAAATTGATTAGTGTAATATGGAACTTTGGTCAAAGTTGCCTTTCGTCAAAAATTCTTTGATCAAAACTAGCAGCTCACCGTAGATTTGATCAAAGAAAGCGTTCGTCTTATGTTAACTGTGGTGAGAAATATGACCGCTTTAAGCGCTAGCATCGCTGTAGCAGTTTTTGACGTACTGTTTGAAAACATAACCGCGTAATTCGTATTGCGAGTCGTCGCAACAACTAAATTTATGCAGTTGTATAAGGTTGATTATAAAAACCGGCTGCATCGAGCCGAAAGCTAGATAATTGCGGTATTCATTAGCGATCAAGTGAGTACTGTTTGCACGGCAGACGACGTAAAAATGAAAATTAATTGTCTCTGCACCAGTTTTGCAGCGGAGAAAGCAAAAGTACATAATGACACTTTAATTCCCTACATATATTTAGCTAGACAAATGCTATTTACACGATACATAATACGCAAAATATAAATGTTTCAAAAGTTTTGTTTACTGCAATATTTAGAGCAGAACACCACTGCAGAAGCAAGTCAAGCGTCACCATTGTCAGTCTTCCAAACGACAAGAAGAACCGTTTTCGAGTGGTACAGCGGCTCTCGCCTCAGGTGTATCGGGTAATGCAGCCTAATATTACATATTTGTAGGAAACGACGAAGTACTTTGACAAGCTACACCGTAGATGTCTATTATGATTAAGAAAAGAACTTCACATTTTTTTTTTCCAAATATGTCTTAAGAGTACAGCTTAAATTGTTGTGAGTGAACAAGGAGCGATGATATCTACAGTCTAGCTAGAAAAAGTACTTCGCTCTTTTCTACAAACATCAGATGTTAGGCCTTATTATACGATACACCTGAGGCGAGAGCCGCGGTACAAATAAAAACGGGTTCTGTGAATAAAGGGACGCTTCCAGATGTCTAGTCGTTGCAATTGTTGTACGCGTACATGCAATCTAAGTGTATAAGTAGATATTTGTAATCTATGTAATCAACAACTAAGGTTAATAACAAATATTCATCCGCCATTTTCAATGCACTGTGACAGATTCTTTGTCAAAGAAAATTTGATAGTGTAATGTCACCATTTCACTACGTCAAAGATTCTTTGTCAAAGAATATTGGACAAAGATTCTTTGTCAAAGAAAATTTGATAGTGTAATACCGGCCTAAGCTGGCGAACACGGCCTGGTCAGTATGACGTAGCACGGGCTGTTGTGAGGCCGTGTCTCTAGGTGGTGTTGGCACAGTTGCTGCGAGTTGACGCCGTGTGGCTACAGTGAGAGCTAATGTCAGCCACGGCTAGACAGCACACTGTGCTGTGTAGTGTGATGGTATTATGCTGACGGTCGCGAGCAATTGGCTGCATTCTATATAGGCGCCCTCCGAGGCTGGCCTACTTAATGTGCATTAATTTGGTGGAAGGCGTTTGGTGTCCATTTGGTGTGCTGTTGTGACCATCAACATCGGCTGATGAATTTAAGATACAACGTACGTTGCTCAGATTATTTTCAATTTCGCTTTGCTGCATTTCTGCATGCCTAAGCTGCTCGATACCTGATTAATCTCCTCCTTATGAGTATTTTCTGGTTCTATGAAGTTGTTTGCCCTATTACACCAGGGACCAGTTAAGAGTATTTATCGGAGTGTTTAAATAGAAAACCACCTGGGAGGATTTATTTTATTTTATTTGTTATCATTTACATTTGTGTTATTGAAACTTTATATTTTTTGAAGGTAACCTTGTGAGGTTCAACTGTTCACGAAATAAGTTTAGTTCTACCTACTTCCTGTGCTTCATTGTTATCTGGAAATTACTGAGACTAATTTCCTTTATTTCTCGTGCCGGGGCAGAGCGATAGTGTACCACCATAATTGTATATTAATGTGCTCTCCTTTAAAATTGCTGTTTTAACTTGAGTCGAATTTCCTGCCGAGCGTTCACCGTAGACTAGGGTGAACCACGGAAGTGTGATAGGACCGCTATTATTTTTTTATCTATGTAAATGATCTGAAAGATGATGCTGTGACATACAGGAGAGTGTCGCCCTTGAATCACTGGAGTAGGATGCAGGATGATGTGGACCAAATTTCTACGTGGCGTGAGGAATGACAACTAGCGCTAAATGAAGAAAAATGTAAGATGATGCAGACGAGTAGGAGAAGCAATCCTGTAATGTTCGAATATAGCATAAGTAGTGTGTTGCTTGACAGTCGCATCAATTAATTATCTAGACGTATGAAAGGGATCGAGCTTAATTGATGTGGTGGTGAGGCCGTACGCTCCAAGGCGCCTTGCCTTTGCTGAGGAGCGCGCCACTGCTCGCTGTCGGATGTTCGAGTGCTCCCTCGGGCATGGGGGTATTTGTTATTATTGTAAGTTATTTTAAATAGTTTGTAAGTCTTTGGACTGATTACCAGAGTAGTTAAGACCGACATATTTACAAACATTTGATCGAGCATATAAGGACAGTCATGGGGAACGCTTGCACTACCCCGTTTTGAGTATTGCTCAAGTGTTTTGGTAGCCCCACCCACTGCTTTGAAGGACATAGAGGCAGTTCAGAGACGGGCGACTAGGTTTGTCACTGGTAGATTCGATCAATGCGCGAGTTTTACTCAAATGCTTCAGCAACTCAAATGGCAGTCGCAGGAGGGAAGGTGAGAAACACTGTTGAAGAAATTTAGAGAGCCAGAATTTGAGGCTGACTGCAGAACGATTCTACTGCCTCCAACCTAAATTTCGCGTAAAGACCACAAAGATCAGAGATTAGGACACGTACGGATGTATACAGGCATTCGTTTTTTCTCGTATATGGAATGAAACATGAGAGCAAGTACCTAGTAGTGATAATTATGTTCACCATGCACCTTTGGATAGGTTGCGAAGTACCGTAAGTATGTAAATGTAACTGTTGTTGTTTTGGATATGTTACAGGGTTGTTCTCGCTCAGTTGTAATTTTATTTGAGTCCTAAATTTAAATTCCACTAAGCGCATCATAGCCACGTAAATATTTGTGTGAAAATATAATTTTGATGTCACTTGCTAAAGTTATCAAATTTTTCTTAGCCGTGGTGGAGTAGCCGAGCGGTCTAAAGCGTCTCGCTGCGGAGCGCGGGTTGCTCGCCGTGGAGGTTAGTCCTCCCTGGGGCACGGGTATGTGTGTTTGTCCTTAGGTTAGTTTACCTAGGTTTAAGTAGTTTGTAAGCTACGCACTGATGACCACGCAGTTTGGTCCGATAGATTTACAAACATTTGAACATTTTTTGAATTTTTCTTAATACCATTGTTTAACGTTTGTGGTCCACTATAAAATTTTCTTTTAGTGGTGTAAGTTGATTAATTTATAGTATGTTTAACTTGAGCTTATATGTTGGCGATATTAGTCAATCGGTTAACAAAAAGGTATTAAGCGAAATGATATTCAACTGAAATATCCCGGGCTAGTCCTTCCTGTCTCCTCTGAACGGTTGTTTACCTTTCAAATAAAAATAAATAAATAAAAACACTGAACTGCACCGTTGCATTTATCTTTCCATAATTGAATCAATGAGTTCCAAAACCGGTATTCTCCACATTTTTACCAGATATCTGATAATGCAAATACTATTTTTGCAGCTAAACTTGTGGTGCACAGGATATCTATCAAAGACGTTAAAATTTATGAAGTAAAGAAATTGTGCACTTGGGAAGATATCACTACTATTATATGCAAATACAAGGAAAATCTGCCCCTGCCAATCATCCCTGACAACGTAATTGTTTCATGATAGCCAATTATCGGTAAATGAATTTTACATCCTTGATCTCGAATGTTGTACACATATCTTCTATTCCTAACGCGAAGGAATAAAGGGCTAAAAAAGTTTGATCTTTTTTGTAATGTTACCTGAATAGGTTGAAACAATATAAATGCCATTTGACCTTTGAATCGCATCATGTTCCCAAAAACACAGCCAAACATCTGTGGCAAGTCGGAATACGAAAGTAACTGCTGGTTCCACAACGTGTTATAAACGGGAAGATGGGATAAAGAAAGCTTGTAGCGAGACACGAAGCCCATACATTTTACTCCTCACGGCCATTCAGTTTGACATTATTATAAACTACCTAATTAAAATTTAATCTGCCAGGAAGTTTCATATAAGCGCACACTCCGCTGCAGAGTGAAAGTTTAATTTGGCAACAGCTCTTAGGCTGTGTCTGGGCTATGTCTCCACCATATCCTTTCCTCCAGGAGTGCTAGTCCTGCAATTTCCACAGAAGAGCTTCTGTGAAGTTTGGAAAGTAGGAGGCGAGTTACTGACAGAAGTAAAGATTTGAGGTCGGACCGTGAAACGACCCGGGAGGGCTCAGTCGGTAGAGCGCTTTCCCGCGACATGCACAGGTCCCAGGTTCGAAACCCGGTTCCGAGATAGAATTTTAAATTTCAGTCTACACTATTGCTAATATTCATCTCAGGATTTTCTGATGACTTTCACAGCTGATGCGTCGGTATTTGACGTTTAGTTATAAATTCCTTTTTCTTTTATATAGAGCCACGAACGACTGTGAGCAGGGATCTTTCGTTCAGGGAGACTTGGCGCATGCACAAAATGAGGTGCGAGCACTAACTTACATTGTCTTGCGTTCGGATAAAATCGTGTTTCCGTCAGAGTGGACAGATACACAGCATTTCCTGCGACTTTTTCAGGCGTTTCCTCTACGCTCCGTCAGCGTTCCTCTTCCGTTATTATATCTGACTATAGCTTCCGCATTCATTTTCTTTCCTGTAAAATAGGAAGAAGGCAAGACGACGGCACTCTTTTGTTTTAGTCTCAAAACTTCAGACGTGTCCGAGAATCTTCTTACCGTCTGAAGAATTTCATATGAGTGTTAACTTTTAATTAATCGTAATAAATCCTGATAACTTAAAATGCATTTATTTGGTTCGCATTTATAAATTGACTACTTACGTATTTTCAGTTGAAAAATTTGGTCACCATTAGCCACGAAAACCTACCATATGTAGCCATTGTCATAACATCTAACTGTATGTAAAATGTATAATTTGTTACATCTATAATTTGTTCATAACAGAATGTGAATCTCAGAAGTGCCGGACAACACTGCACCACGTATGCTTACTACTTGCAAATCTTGAAAATGTTTCATGCGATAAAAATAGTATGAAAATTCAGATGAAACGATCTGACACGAGAATGAAACGAAGAGTAGTAATTTCAATTAAAAAAAATATAGAAAATAAAACTTTATCAGCTTATTAAAGTGATCCCCTTTCTACTCTGGAACTGTGCTGTTGGATACCGTTTTTGAACGTTCAGCTTTGGTTTTTATTTAATTTTTTATCTATTTTATCTCTTTGCTGAACCAGTGAACAAGTGTGCAGCTACTGCCTACTTTTTTATAAGATGAAGTACTGGATGTCATAACAAGAAAAGTTAAACAGAAGCAATTTTTTTCTTGTTAGGACTTGTACTTTATCGTGTATCATAATAAATTTTTATTTCACAAAACAATGAAACAATACGAAGAAATAACCAGAAGCATAAATGTTAGGTTGGAATGTGCAGATTGGTCCATTGCCCGCCAATTATCATTAGGAGATAACCACCAACAAATATATCACCGTTACGTTGGATAGGGTAGTTCACACCCTCAGAAAGCGATTATTCTAAGGTGACCCGCTTTAGTGCTCTGACACATGGCCACATTATATTAACTGCGCGGAACTAGTTATGCCAGGACAGTTGCTAAGTGGAGCGCTCAACAGCGCGCGCGCTTCGCCGCTCGCTTTGGTCGGGTCGTCGGCGTTTACAGCCGCGATTGCGACGACTTTCAGCCGGGTAGGCCGAGCAGAGGAAATGGGAACACCCATTACGGCTTCGAAATTCGCTGAGTTGGCTGCAGATAAAACCGGCGCGCAAATGAGAACTGCTGTCGCCCGAGGAAACGGCGCCACCTCGTAGGGAGGCTTAACGCGGCCCTGCTAAGGAGTTAAGTGCTCATTAAGAGCGGGGCCAGGCGTGTCTGCAGAAGTAGCGATCTGGCGTGTACAGGAGTGAGTCATTCTTTCCGGCAGCAATTACGATGCTGGTAGAAACCAAGGCAAAAAGAGAACTCTTATCACAAGGATTTTATTTTATATATGTATATAAAAAAAATAATGTATTTCAAGAAGTTCATCTTGATAACATAAGTTGTATAATTAACAGGTTTAGGTTTCGGCTTTTGTCATTTTACGATCATGAAAATTTCTGATATAAAAACATCAGTATATGTAAATCTAGGAACCCACATGGTCTACCCATTCTCAGATCGGAAGAAACTGAAATCCTTGACTTGACACTACTTTACACAAAGTATATATATATAATTTTTATTAACTATATATATATATATATATATATATATATATATATATGGTGAATCAAAAATGATGGCGCAAGCTTACACGGTTGAAACTACACGTTAATAGAAGCAAATATTTCGAAATAAATACGGATCTACAAACGAACCCTTTGCGAGATAATTACGATTGTATGTTCAAAGCCGCCACTGACGGCATTGTTGGTAACATCCGCACAGCTTACCCCTTGCGCACTTGAGGCCTTCGTATGTTTACATAACGGAACATTGCTGAGAGGTGAAGTGGGAATCGCACAATACGTACAGAGCCACTTGGACTGTGTTGTAGTTTCAATGGAAACTTACAGTAACGAACACTATGCGGAAATACATTTCATGTGTGGTAGGACTAATGGCAGAGCACGGGAGGCTGTACGTTTGTGCCAAGACACATAACCCAATCGAAGACACCCGAAAGTCGTACATTTACAAGGGTCCATCAACACCTGAGAGAACATGGAGTTTTTGCACATGGCAGAGCAGGAGGTAGACCTGTTCGCATTATGCCAGAGGTTGAGGATATAGTGGGCAAGTGCCTGTCCTAAGCCACAGTAGTGTTGTTGCGGTCTCCAGTCCGCAGACTGCTTTGATGCAGCTCTCCACGCTACCCTGTCCTCTCAAAGTCTCTTCATCTGAGAATAAGTTCGGCAACCTACATCCCTACTGCATTCGTCCCTCGGTCTCCCTCTACGATTATTACTCCATACACTTCCCTCTAATGCTAAGCGGACGATTCCTTGATGTCTCAGAATGTGTACCACCAATCTATCCCTTCTCTTGGTCAGGATATGCCAGAAACTCCGTTTCTCCCCAATTCGGGTAACCACCCACTCATTAGTTACGTGATTTACGCATCTAATTTTCATCATTCGTCTGTAGCAACACATTTCAAAAGCTTCTATCAACATTTTGTCTCAACTCCTCATCGTCCACGTTTCACTCCCATACAATGCTATACTCCAAACAAATGCTTTCAGAATAGACTTCCTGGCATTTAAATTAATAATGGATGTCAACAAATTTCTCTTCTTCAGAAACGCTTTTCTTTCGAAAGAAATTGCGGATAAGAGCACAATATTGCACCCAGCTGCATAGAAGACACCACCTTTAACAGGTAACCCGTACGTGAAATGTTAACTAAGTGCGATATAAAACCTAATAGTAAAGTCTAAATCTCTAATTATTTTCTACTAACTAATATGATGTTTACAATACATTCAACGATATAGGAACTAAATGCGATGTAGATTTGAATAGTGAGGACTAAATTTCAAATTAATGTGTACTAACTAGGACGATGCCGATAATGACGTCAGTGGCTTTTTGGAACCATACATTCGTAATTATTCGCAAACAACTAGTTTATGGACCCATGTTTACTGGGACTTTTTTGCTGCTATTATCGTGTGCTTTTGACCGTGTAAGCTTGCACAACCTTTTTGGAACACCCTGCGTATGTTGTATCTCAACCGAGTAGTTACACTGATTAAAGTGGTAATATATACCCGATATGGATTTTCGACATATCGCGGCGTTAGGAGTAATCCTATAGATTTCGAGCGGGTAGCCACGCAAATTCCATTTAGTCGACTAATATTTCGGCTGCGTATCATCCGGTATGTTCAGATAGCAAGGTGTGTTAGATTGTAATAAAATGTAGAATATTGTACATCAATTTGTTACACATGGTTAATTACAGTGCATGTATTAATAGTTAAATAAAAAATTGCATCCATAACATGCAAAATTGCAGATGTACGTCCTGCTTTATACTAAAAGGCAGCAGGACTATAAACGAGAATTAATAATGTATTTAGATCGAGTCTCCAAGACTGTCGAAAAGATGCCGTACATGTCCCATCGCGCCGTCACTGAGAATGTGGCTCACAGATGATAGCTAACAACGTCAGGTTTAATTGTTCTGATGTGAGCTTTGACATTTTATCACTATTTACCAAGATAATTTTAACAGATTATCTGTCTCTTATTGACCAACATTTTCACCAGGACATTACAGCCTTATTTGAGCATGTACTCTGTCATCTTATTCTCAGTTTAAGGATATTTCTTTGTTTTTAAAAAATCAAATGTTTGTATAGTCTATGGGACTTAACTACGGGGTCATCAGTCCCTAAACTTACAAAATACTTACGAACTAGCTAAGACTAAGGACGGCACAAACATCCATGCCCGAGGGGGGATTCGAAGCCCCGACCGTAGTGGCCGTGCAGACCGTGACTGGAGCGCCTCAATCCCCTCGGCCACCACGGCCGGCTCTTTGTTTTTAATTTTTTGTTTTTAGCAGCTGACGGAGTTGCTACGGAGAAGCCCCTCTCCCCTCTGATTGCTAACATATTTACGAAAGACAACGAGGATAAAGCATTGGACTCAGCAAGTTTTAGGCATTTCAATTGCATGAACGGTAACATCAAATGTACTATTCCAAATGATGGCTGCCTTCCAATCTTGTATGTCCTTTTTAATATAATAAAATATGTAGTGGTGTATTTATTGCTGGCACAAGCGCTTTATTCTATAGTGAAATTGAAGTTGACAATTCCTGTTAGTTGGTATGGGTAGAGGTTATACCTGGCAACTGGAATAAATTAATAATTCGTTCTTTTAACCGACTCCTTCTCTTAGACGATTTGATTGCAGTAATGTTCAAAGAAAGCTTGGGTCAAATTTCAGAAACGTGCCCAAAGCATCCTATTTTAATTTGTGGTGTCTTTAACTTACTCTCGATATTTTGGCAACACTCCATGTTCAGATCGTAGGCAAGCATAATACTTCGTCCGAAATTGTACTGAATTCATTCTCCAAAAATTATCTACAGCAGTTAATTCATGAACGTACTAAAAAACTAAATGGTTGTGAAAACATACTTGTCCTCCTAAGAACAAATAATCTGAAACTAATAAAGAGCATCAAAATAGACACAGGGATTACTGATTAGAGTTGTCGTAGAGAGACTGAATATCTAAATTCCCAAATCCACCAAATTTCAACGAAAATTATATTTATTCAAAATAGCAGTTAAAAATTCATTTAACGCCTTCCTGAGTGAGAATCTCTAGTCTAATAATGTTAATGTAGACCATACGTTGCTTACATTCAAAAGAAATGATATTGATAGCTATTGAGATGTTAATACCAAATAAATAAAGAAAAGAGGGGGCTGACCGGCCTTGTACACAAAACAGTTTAGATCACTCTTGCAAAAGAAAAGAAACAAGCATGTCAAAATTAAACAGTCCCCCAAGACAAATCTTTTACTGAAAATCGAAGATTAGGTCTAACTTCGGTGCTAGAAGTTTGTAATAGTGTCCACAACGAAAACCTGTTACGTAACTTCGTAGAAAATCCGAAGAAATTCTGGTTGTATGTAACGTATACTAGCGACAATACTCAATAATTTCACTACGCGATAGCATAGGTGATGCTAGGAATGACAACTACGCTAAAGCAGGAAAGCTAAATACAGCTTTCTGAAAAGAACAAAGACGACGAAGCAAATACTCCATATTTCGAATCAAGAAAAACCATCAGCGTGCGTAAATTAATGTCCTTGGATTATTAAAACACTTAAATCGCTTCACAAATACAAGGCTCCCAGTCCAGTTTGTATACCAATTAGGATCATTTGAGAATATGCAGTATCTATTATAAACAACCGTTCGCCCAGCGAAACTTCCGTACCCATATACTGGAGAGTTGTAGAGATCACTAAAATATTGAAAAATGTCAACAAGACTGATCCGCAAAATTATAGGCCTATATCATTGACGTCGGTTGCGGCAGGATATTAGAACACCAATTTTCCTCAGATATTATGAACTACCTTGAAGCCGCGGAGGAGTACCCGAGCGGTCTAAGGCGCCTCGCTGCGGAGCGCGCAGTTGTTCGCAGTCGGAGGTTCGAGTCTTTCCTGGGGCATAGGTGTGCGTGTTTGTCCTTGCGTTAGTTTACTTTAGTTTAAGTAGTTTGTAAACTACGGACTGATGACCACGCTGTTTGGTCCAATAGATTTACTAAAATTTGATTTTTTTAACTAAAACTACCTATTGGCCCATAGTCAACACAAATTGAGAAAGTATCGTTCTCGTTCAATACAAATAGCTTGTTTTCTCACATGAAGTGATGAGTTCCATCGACAAGGGATCTCTCATAGATTCTTTGCTTCTCAATTTCCGGAAAAGTTATGACACTGTATCTCACAAGCGTCTTCTAAGCAAATTGCATGCTTATGGAATCTCGCCACAGTTGTGCGATTGGATTGGCGATTCTCTGTTGGAAAGTACAAAGCGCGCAGTCATTGCCAGAAAGTCATCGAGTAAAACAAATGACATCTGGCGTTCCCCGGGGAACTCAAATATTTGTAGAACTTACGGGACTTAACTACGGGGTTATCAGTCCCTAAGCTTACAAACTACTTATGAACTACCTACGACTAAGGACGGCACATATCCATGCCCGATGGGGGATTCGAACCCCCGACCGTAGTGGCCGTGCAGACCGTGACTGGAGCGCCTCTGTCCCCTCGGCCACCGCGGCCGGCCCCGGGGAACTATTCCTCTTCTTTGTCAACGATTTATGAGACTATGTGAGCAGCCGTCGTACACTGTTCGCGGATGATGCTACCATGTATCGATTTGTATAGTCACAAGCAGATCAAAAGCAACTACAAAACGATTTAAATATCTGCAAAGTATGAACATTGCTAATTGACCCTAAACAATGAAAGTGTGAAGTTATCCACAAGAGCACTAAAAGAAATCTGTTAATCTTCATTTACACGATAAATCAGTGAAATCTAAAGGCCGTAAATTCAACTTAATGCCTAGAAATAACAATTACGAACAACTGAAATTGGAAAGAAAACACTGTGGCGAAGGCGATCCAAAGGCTTTGCTGCCCATTGTGGCAGACCCACCAAGAGGGACTGATGGTGCATATACTGTAGATAATGTTCATAACGGGTAGCTCGTTTTGTTTTATCGCGGTATAGGGGAGACAGTTACACAGAAAAGTTGAACGTGTTGGGGTGGAAATCATTAAAGGAATGGCGTTATTCGTTGCGATGAGATTTATTTTCGAAATTTCAGTCACCAACTATCTATTCCGAATTCAATTGTATTTTGATAGCACCACCTACATAGGTAGGAAAGTTACTCTGCATAAAATACGCGAAATCAGATCGAAAACTGACAGATTCAGTTGTTCCTTTTTCCCGCGCGTTATTGGAGAATGGAACGGAATTAAAATATTATAAAAGCAGTTCGCTGAGCCCTCTGCCATTCGCTGAATGTGTTTATCGGAGTATTTTTGTAGCTGTAGATGTAGATTTACATGCCAGCAGCTGTCATCACCCCATCAAACCGTAGGGTTTCTTAAAACAGTGGTTCACAGACCACACTATATATCAGTGAACTTGGGTCACACACATCAGGAGCATCATTAAAGCGAACGGGTAGTCTTAGCAACAAATGTTAATGCGACAGTACAAGTACATAACCTAGTCGAAGAAGGTACCTTCAGGTCGAGAGCGTTCTTGGTTACGTGGTTGTTCCTTCCGCAAAGATAAACCGTATTCTCGAAAAACATCAAGTGAAGGTGATTTTGTGACCACTTATGAAGATTGTAGACTTAGCGGGATTTGTCGGTTTGCAACTCTGATGTGTAACAGATTCGATACGGAAATTCGTTCGTAGATAGGACAGACAACAAGCGCTCGCTTTCGCCACCTCCCTCCCCCCCCCCCCTCCCGACGTTATACTCGCTTACTACAGCTAGAAAAGTGAACTACAGCAGAACATTGTTTAAATACATTCGATGAATTACAGTGATGTGAAGATTTTAACACCTATACAGGGTGTTACAAAAAGGTACGGCCAAACTTTCAGTAAAAATTTCTCACACAAAGAAAGAAAATATGTTATGTGGACATGTCTCCGGAAACGCTTAATTTCTCTTTAAATGTAAATTTCATTCCAACGTGACCAAATTGTAAATTTTCATAATCAACATCTGTGGGATGACGAGAATCTGCACGCAGTTGTGCAATCACGTCAACAACACAGATTTCCTGTGAACGTTTGGGCAGGAATTGTTCGTGATGTCTTGATTGGTCCTCATGTTCTTCCACCTACGCTCACTGGAGCACGTTATCATGATTTCATACGGGCTACTCTACCTGAGCTGCTAGAACATGTGCCTTTACAAGTACGACACAACATGTGATTCATGCACGATGCAGCTCCTGCACATTTCAGTCGACGTATAAGTACGCTTCTCAACAACAGATTCGGTGACCGATGGATTGGTAGAAGCGGACCAATCCCTCTTGACTTTCGTTTATGGGGGCATTTGAAAGCTCTTGTCTACGCAACCCCGGTACCAAATGTAGAGACACTCCGTGCTGGTATTGTGGACGACTGTGATACAATACGCCATTCTCCAGGGCTGCATCAGCGCATCAGGAATTCCATGCGACGGAGAGTGGATGCATGTATCCTCGCTAACGGAGGACATTTTGAACATTTCCTGTAACAAAGTGTTAGTGTGTGTTTCAAATGTTCAAATGTTTGTAAATCTATCAGTCCGTAGCTTAAACCTAGGTAAACTAACCTAAGGACAACACACACACACCCATGCCCCAGGGAGGACTCGAACCCCCGACGGCGAGCAACCGCGCGCTCTGCAGCGAGGCTCCTTAGACCGCTCGGCTACTCCACCGCGGCTGTGTGTTTCCATTCCATGATTAATGTGATTTGAAGAAAAGTAATAAAATGGTCTCTAACATGGAAAGTAAACGTTTCCGGACACATGTCCACATAACATTTTCACTTTCTCTAAGACCCTGTATATTCATTTTGGGATTCACTTGTCAAGGATGAAGTAGAAACTAGACTGACAATTCAATAGAGATAGTTTAATTTTGACAAGGCGCGGAATCGCAAGCTTCGGGTAACAAAACTGCAGAGAAGTCGTCAAACTGCACCCAAGTCAGAACATAGATCGACAAGAGAACTGAATATCTGAATCCTTTCGCCGTGGTACGCGCTATCCGCCCATCGCCTGTGACCTGCATGCTTAGTACCGCCGCCATGCGGCATTTGAGGCTGCTCATTGTATTTTGTCTACAGTCTTCAACTAGCTCTGAAGATAACCGGACAACACTCGCCAACCCCACACCTTTCACTTCACAGATCCAGCCCAGTACTCCCTCCCTTCAAGACAGTCTTGTCCCCACCACATCTTTCAACATATCTTATTAAATCTGATAACGACAGTCACTGCAGCAAACCACGCGCAATGGAAATATTTTTGACCTTATAGCTGCGAACCTGACCTTATTAAGGATGTCTGTGTAGTGACTGGAGTTAGTTGATCATTATATCGTCATAGCGTCGATGGTGACCAAAGTTCATAAACCATACAAGAAGGCTAAGAGCGTGTTTTTGTTAGGAAGAGCCGATAAGCAATTGTAATGATTGCACTTAGTAAATAAGTAGACATCGTTTAGTTCTGATGCAATGGATGTTGAGTAAATAATGAGTTAGAGAAATATGTGCCTGTAAAGTCGATACCTTGACTAAAAGAAAGGATAGATTCGTAGGACACTTTCTTAGACATCAAGGAATTTAGCGTTGGAGGGAAGTGTATGGGGAAAAAATCGCAGGGGAAGACCAAGAGATGGATACAGTAAGCAGATTCAGACAGATGTAGGTTGTCGCTCTTATGTGGAGATGAAGAGGCTTGCTCAGGATAGGGTATTGTGGAGAGCTGCATCAAACCAGTCTCCGGACTGAAGACAACAACAACAACAACAACAAAGTCGATTAAGGATGGAAAAGATCCACCATGCTATAATAATATTAGATAGCTACTATTGCACTCTCGGTTCAAAGAACAACACGCAAATGACGACAGGCAAATGTTATTAGAGATTCTATAAAAAGATCGATGCGCGAAGTATACAATAATTACCATAGCCATATCTTAGCAAAAGATCTTTCCGAGAATCCGAAAAAATTTTGGTCCTATGTAAAATCGATAAGCGGGTCAAAGCCCACCAGTCACTCGTTGATCATTCCAGGGCAGTATAGAAGAAAACTAACGGAAAGCTCAAGTTCTAAATTTAACTTTTAAGATCTTTCAAGCAGGAATAGTACACAAATGTACCACAATTTGATCAACGTACTACGAATTGGAGGATATAGTAATTGGTATTTCCGGTGTAGAGAAGTAGCTGAGGGATCTAAATTCAAAAAGAAGTCTACTGGTCCGGATTGAATACCAGTTCGGTTTTACAAAGAGTATTTGCGGCCTTGGCCCTTACTTAGCTTGCATTTATCGCGAAACAGCACAGGTTTAGGGAACATCGTTCAAGTGAAACTCAGCTTGCGCTTTTCTCACGTGACATCTTGCGAGCCATGGATGACGGGCAAACATTTCAAAAAGGCGTTTTACGCGGTGCCACACTGCAGACTGATAAGGAAGATACGAGAATATGGAACAGGATTTAAAGGTTTGTGACTGGCTGGATGACTTCCTAATTAATAGACGGCAGTACGTTATTCTCGACGGCGAGTGTTCATCAGAGGCGAGTGTATCGTCAGACGTGCCCCACGGGAGTGTGATATAAATGATCTGATGGACAGAGTAATTTGTAGTTTGTGACTGTTTGGTGATGGTACTGTGGTGTATGGGAGGGAGTCGTCCTTAATTGCCTGTAATAGCATACAGGATGATTTAGATAAAATTTCTAGTTGGTGCGAAGAATGGCAGCTTGCTAAGTAATATAAGTTGATGCACATGAGTAGGAAAAACAGTCCCATAATGTTCGAATACAGCATTAGTAGTGAGCTTCTTGATGCAATCGCGTCGTTCAAATATCTGGGCGTAACATTGCAGAGGGATATGAAATGGAACAAACATGTAAGGACAGTTGATGGTAACGCGGACAGCCGACGTCGGTCTATTAGAATTCTGGGAAGATGTACTTCACCTGTAAAGGAGACCACGTATAAAACGCTTATACGACCACGTCTTGTGTATTGCTGAAGCATTTGGGACCCGCAGCAGATCAGTTTAAAGGAAGACATAGAGGCAGTTCAGAGGCGAGCAGCTCGGTTTGTTACTCGTAGGTTCGACCAATGCGCGAGTGTCACGGAAATGATCCGGGAACTCATTTGGAGATCGCTGGAGGAAAAACGACGTTCTTTTCGAGACATTCTGTTGAGAAAATTTAGATGGCCGGAATTTGAAGCTGAGTATAGTACGATCTTCCTACCATCTACTTACATTTTGCTTAATGATCACAAGGAGAGAAATAAGGGCTCGTACGGAAGTATATAGGGATTCTCTTTTTCCTCGTTCTATTTGGGAGTGGAATAGGAAAGGAAATGCCTAGAAGTTGTACAGTGTACTCTCCGCCACCCATCTTAGGGTGGATTGCGGAGTATGTATGTAGAGATAGATATAAAAATTAATGTTGGTTTGTTTGTCTTTATATTAGTATTTTATGCACCGCCATGCCGTTCATCCGACTGCAATAAAACTTTGTCAACTCATTGCTTTCACTCGCGCGATGGTTATAGGCATACTAAAATTAACTTCGTACGGTGAATGGCGGGAGGTGCTTTATAATTAGTTAATTCATTTTAGTCTTGACGCTGAAATGAATACGCGGATATGAACAAAATTTTGACCAGTAGTAGGTCATACCATGGTCAATACATGGGCTGCCTTTCGTAAGCCACCATATAGTGTGTGGCAGAGGGTACCTTACAGTGGGTTGTCATGTTGCTTCTCTTTCACACTGAAAGGGATGGAGAGATTTGAATGATATTTGGAATGGAGATAGCTTATACCCTGAATTCTACATCTACATAGATACTGTACAAGTCACATTGAAATGCATGGCAGAGGGTTCATCGAATAACTTTTATATTTCTTTATAGACCCATTCTCTCTCAAGGGAATAGAAACACCTAATCTAGCAAATGAAAAACCTTCAGCCATTATATTTACAATTTTTAATTAATTACATGTTTCGAGATTCCAATAATCTCATCTTCAGACCCTTATAAGATTCATGCAATAAAATAAGAACTAGCCATCCAATTTATAGTCCTGCTTATACCCACTCAACCCAAGATGTAACAGAGTTGTCAGCTAGAGTGAGTGTGTATATACAGGATTATAAATGGATGGCTAGTTCTCATTTTACTGCATGGATCTTATAAGGGTCTGAAGATAAGATTATTGGAATCTTTAAACATGTAATTGATTAAAAATTGTAAAAAATAATGGCGGTAGGTTTTTCATTTGCTAAATTCATAGGACGCCGTCGTCCCGTCATCCGTCTGCGACATACAAACACCTAAATCTTTCTGTTTTCAATATGATTTCTCTTATTTTATTAAGATGATCACGTCTCCCTCTGTAGATGGGAGCTAATAAAAACGCATTCTGAAGAGAAAGTAGGTGGAAGAAATTTCATAAACAGATCTCGCCACAAGAAATTTCTTTTAATGATTTCCATCCCAACTCATGCATCATTTCCGTGGCACTCTCTCCTGTATATTGCGATAATAGAAAACGAAATGTCCTTCTTTGAAGATTCTCTAAATCGTCCGTCAGTGCTACCTAAAAGAAAAAAAATTAACGCTGTGGACAATCTTCGATAGCTTGGGAAATTTTGGAGTGTGGACCCGGGCACCATGTCGACATTGCTTTATTTGCTTCTCAAACCACGGCTTGTTAACGTAACGGGAAAGACTGGAGGCAATGTCGGCACCACTAGGCGCAGCCAGTGACTGCGTCCTTTGTACGAGGAGCGACTTTGTACTGGGAAGTGTCCGTTCCCAATGTGCGTTCTTCGCGATAGACGTTCTGGCCCACAGCCACTTGAAACACGCGCCCTTTTGTGCTTAGAGGTCTGTGGAGGCCCCGCATCTGGGGCTGAGTGACGGGTTGATCCCTTTAGCGACAGGTGTAGCTTCTTTGCTAGTGTACAGTTGGAAGTGGAGTGGCTGCCCCAGAGATGACTGCCGCTTTGGCGTTGTTTCCGCTCCCATCCTTTAGTTATTTCCATCCATGAACTCCTTGCTGACCTTCATCGTGCTGCCTGCTCCGTTACCTTTCTCTGGGTGCCAAGCCATGTTGGTATTACAGGGAATGAAGTAGCTGACCAGTTGGCTAGATCGGCAATTACTCGCTGCCCGTCTCCCTTTCAAATTCCGGGTGCGGATCTGCGGGTGCAGATCAGATCTTTGCTTCACTCCTCATGGGATAGCAGTTGGAAAGCTACTGCCCCTTCCAATAAACTCCGCACCATCAAAGACACGACTGCAGCTTGGAGTTCATCTTTACGCCCTTCCCGGAGAGAATCAATTGTCCTCTGTCGCCTCCGTCTTGGACACTGCAGGCTGACCCATGGATTTCTTTTACAAAATGACAATCCACCACATTGATTGTGGAGCCGTACAATCCGTGTCTCATATTCTGACTGAATGTCCTCTCCATTCGACACTTCGTGGCGACTATGGCCTACCGCCTGCATTGCCTTCAGTTTTGGCGGATGACCCACGGATGGTTGATCGCGTCTTTGCCTTCCTCCGTGAAAGTAGATTTTATTGTCAGCTCTAGGACTCGCTTGGTCGGGGTGAGTGGGTTTGTGATTCTTGGCTGATTGTGGGGTTTAGAGCCTTATCCCCATCAGCCCCCCCCCCACTCTTTTACATTTTAATGTAGTTTTATTTCTCCCTGCTCTGGAGCTATGATACGTTGACCACTGTGCCATTAGTACCTTGTGGTTTAGGCTAGAGGTCGCTTCCAGAGCTGTGGGATCGGACACTGTAGCATTTGCTGCCCTGGGTTGGTCTTAGTCTTGTTGGCGAGTCGATTTTACTTCCTAGTGTAATGGTCTTTTGGCTTTCACCTATTTTTCGTTGGGTTCCGTGGCGTATAAAATTTGGGGTTGAAGGGACTGATGACCTCGTTGTTTGGTCCCTCACGTCCACCACCACCACCACCACTGCCGCTTTGGGGGAAACCAGTTGCATACTTCAAATCATAGGTGATAAACACGCAGGTGTTGAACGCCTGTGGGGCAAGCGAGGCAGTAATCTCATTCGCCAAGAACGGCATAAAAACGGCATTACTCCACGTGGACAACAAGGCAACGCGTTTACGAGCCGGGATGGGCCGATTTTTAGCGCCAACCTGGCGATTGGCCGCTCCGAATGTGGGGGAGGCAGCCACGGATCCTCGTGGACGCTACGCAGAGGTTAGTCAGCCTCTAGATTTCAACTTGAAAGCTAAACTTTGGAGTTCCAGTTTAGATTATGGAGACGTTACTAGTCTTCACCTCTGGGACAACAATTCTTAACATCGAAGTTCCGTTGGTCTTGAAAGGTCGCAGAGGTGTTTCTCAATGTCAAAATATGTATGTTAAACACTTCAGTGTCACTCCAAAAGTTTCAAAACTATTCATATGTTAACATAATACAACGGGATAGTTTACTAGGTTCAATTTCTGTACAGATCACTCTATGTTCTTCAGAAGAGAGACATTTATTTAGTCTGAGTTCAAAGGTTACACAAAATAACTTACAGTTCCACATCAGTGCTTGTCAAACAAAGTCGTAATGTTCCACATATTTCACTTTTTTTTCACAGCATATTTCCAATTTGTAGCACAATAACATTGCAATAGTCAATTCAAAACAGTATAATGACCGTTCAGAGTTGACTGGGTAAGTGCTGTCACAACAAACTGCTACTCTCAAAGCGTACACTTCTAATTGCTGCTGCTTACTTACCACAACTTCAACTTTTTTCTGCCCCAAGGGTTTAAATACCCTACAATAAGGCGGCTTTTTAATGTCTGAATTAACAATATTTCAGTTTTTTAAATACAATTACAATATTAACTAATTCTAGAACCTATTACAGGCTTTTATACAACGTAAAATCCAAAGTAACAGTTACAATCGCTGTGGACAATCGCCGATAAGATAGTCTTTCTATATCTAAATTCTTTGACTTCGTTCAGATGCCTCATCAAAACAAACGTCAGTCATGTACATGTATTGCCTGTAATGTCGGAATATACAACTATACTTAACAGTTGTCACATTTAAGGCACGTTTATACCATGCAAGTAACTTTGCTAGTGTACTGCTTTAAAGTCAACGTCAAAACACGCGAATGTTACATACGACCTGCGTGATTTTCTGACGTTTTTAATGTCGGAATGTGAATCGTAAGTCTTCATTGTGGCAGACAGTCGGTGATTTTCTAGCTAGTGTTCACCCCCGTGAGTGATGGAGCTAGTACGATGCTCTTTTCAGAGCGAGCTAGTTCCGTAGTGTTCATTTCTGAAGATGTGTAATTTTGCATTCTTCGCGAGTAGACCTTGTCAGTTTCGACTTTGCTGCCGCGCAACGATCGTCACGACATGAGACAACCCGCAATAGCAGCGTCAAGTCGTGCCGCTGAGGCGTCCAGCAGCCACCTCGGTAACGTATCAGCAGCTACGGCTCGCAATTACACTTTGTCGACCACGGTTCATTGCCTGGTACCTAGTAAATACGTGTTCAAATCAGTGTACTGTCGGAACATCTTTCCTAACTTGGTATAGAGAGTTGCTTGATTGCTAAAAGTGTAAGTTTCGCATCACCCTCACTTCCCCACTTTGCCATTTACGGGTTTCTGGCATAACAATTCTATGTCAAAGCTTATTGTTTGGTGATAATTTACATTCATGTTGCTTTAGTATTAAGTTTAGAGTATTAGTTTAGAGAACCACTCTTTAATTTATTTTATAAGGTTTTGGATATGGGGGATTATTTCATGAACGCCGCGCTGGAGTAACCGAGCGGTCTAAAGCACCTCGCTGCGGGCGCGCGGTTTTTCGCCGTCGAGGTTCGAGTCCTCCCTGGGGGCATGGGTGTGTGTGTTTGTCCGTAGGTTAGTTTACCTAGGTTTAATTAGTTTGTAAGCTACGGACTGATGACCACGCAGTTTGGTCCGATAGATTTACAGACATTTGCACATTTTATTTCATGAACACCATTGTGCCCAGTTTCATCTCTGCCGCGACGGAGCGGCCGAGCGCATTGAGGCGCTATGCTAAGATGAGCGAGTCAGTTCCCAAAATGTTCAAATGTTTGTATAGCTTATGGGACTTAACTACGGGGTCATCAATCCCTAAACTTACAAACTACTTATCAACTAGCTTATCCTAAGGACGGCACAAATATCCGCATGGGGATTCGAACCCCCGGCTGTAGTGGCCGTGCAGACCGTGACTTGTTTGACCACCGCGCCCGGCAGGCAGCTCCCCGTCGGGCGTTCAAATCCTCTCTCGGTCATGGATGTTTGTGCTGTCTTTAGTATAAGCTAGCTCATAAGTAGTTTGTAAGTTTAGGGACTGATGGCCCCGTAGTTAGGTCCCATATGCTCTACAAACATTTGAACATCTCTGCGTTTGAATTATGACATCACAATTCATTTTTTTTTACATATTAGATTTCATTATTTTACCTGTCGAAGTCACTTTTTTAACAATTACACATAATAGTTGCCCGAAGTGATGACACTTACTATACATATACTTTTTTTTTCAGAAACCCCCCCTTCGAATTTAACTACCGGTGGCCCCAATATTCGTCTTTGCCAGTGTTATTTACCTTCTCTGTATATGTTCTCATTTCCGAGGATACTGTCGCCTGTGAAACGGTAAACTGTGCAACCATTTCCTCACACGTACTCCCACTAACTGCAAACCACCTTTTTGGCCTCTTTGAAAGATCAGGTATTTTACCAGTCGTTTGTGTTCGAACACAACATATTGTGTATTATACTTCAAGGTAAAATGCGAAACTTCATACGCAAATTGTGCACGGCCTTGGCGTCTCTATGTTAAACGTACGTAGTCGTGCGAACTTTCTACAAGATATACTACACTGTTTGGTTCTCATATATTATCCACTCTCTGTATTTCTAAACCCGAGCTTCTGGTAATCCCTGCTAGACCACGAGCACAGTACCAAGTATCCAGACGTTCCAGACATTCTGTGAGTACGGTAGTGACAGAACTACACGTTCCTCAACTCGGCGCAGTGCAAACCTGGGCTGCCGCCGCCAGCAGTCATCAGCCGAGTGCACAAGAACAGCGCCGCGCAGCTGCTCACCACAAACGCAGCTCACTCCCTCAAGCCGTAAACACGGTCCCCTAGCGCGGCCCTCAGGGTCGATCGTAACGTGACGTTCCACAACGCACGGCCATTGATTCGTGCCTGACTTCTACATCTACACATCTACACATCTACATCCACATGGGATACTCTGCAAGTGCCTGGCAGAGGGATCACCGAACCACCTTTATACTATTTATCTCCCGTTCCATTCTCGAATAGCGCGCAGAAAGAAAGAATACCGGAATATCTCCATTCGAGCTCTGATTTCTCGTATTTTATTCTGATGGTCATTTCTACCAATGTAAGTCTCAGTCAACAATCTATTTCTGCATTCGGAGGAGAATGATGGTGACTGGGGTTTCGTAAGTAGCCCACGCCGCAGCGATAAGCGCCGTTGTTATTGATTTCCATCCCAGATCCTGTATCTTTTCCGTAACGCTGTCTCCCCTGAATCATGATAACAAAACGAGCTGCCCTTTTTTGGTCTCCCTCAAACCCAACTGATAAGGATCGCACACAGGACAGCAATACTGCAAAAAGACGGACAAGCGTAGTGTATGCATTTTCTTTTGTAGCTCTTTGCATCTTTTAAGTGTTCTGCCAATACGACATTATCTACGTGTTCGTGCCAGTTTAGGTCTGAAATAACAGTAATTCTTCAGTATTTTATGGAGTTCACAGCCTTCAATTTTGATTGATTTATCTTGTAAACAAAGTTTTCTTTTCGTACTCATGTGGACGACTTCACACTTCTCATTATTTAGATTCAATTGCCAATTTTTACACCATACTGATATCTTATTCAGATCGTCCTGCAGTTGGTTTTGATCTTCAGATGATTTTAGTAGACGGTAAATGACAGTGTCATCTGCAAACAACCTGAGAGAGATACTTAGATTTTCCCCTAAATCGTTTATGTAAATAAGAAACTACAGAGGACCAATAACACTACCCTGTGGAACGACCGATATCACCTCTGTTTTAGTCGATGCCTTACCATCGATTACTACAAACTGTGTCCTCTGACAGGAAATCCCCTATCCAGTCGCAAACTTGGGGGATATACCATAACCACGCAATTTGATTTAAAGCCGTTTGTGAGGTACGGTGTCAAGAGCCTTCTGGAAATCAAGAAAAACTTAATCAATTTGAGAACCCTTGTAGATAGCACTTATCACTTCGTCTGAGTAAAGAGCTAGTTGTGTTTCGCATGAACGATATTTTGAAATCGGTGTTGACGTTCGGACAATAGATCCTTCTGTTAGAGATAATTCATAATATTTGAATACAGGATATGTTCCAAAACCCTGTTGCAAATAGGGGTTCCTCCTACTGCCTTTGTTGAATATAGGTGTGACCTTTGCAACTTTCCAATCTTATGATGCAGACCCTTCTTTGACAGAGCGGTTGTATGTGGCTGTACAGTAAGGAACTATCACTTGAGCATAATCAGAAATCTAATGGGTATACAATCCGGACCAGAATTCTTATTCTTGTTAAGTGTTTTAAGTTGATTCACTAGACGGAGGATATGTAGTTCAACGTTACTTATTCTGGCCTCTGTAACTCGAAAACTGGAATATTAGTTTAGTCTTCTTTGGTGAATGAGTTTCTAAAAGCTATTACATTCAGGAGCGGATCTGTAACTTTGTGCCGGAGTGACACTGAAACCGTCGTTTACCCCCCCTTTCGGCTAGCAATAATCTTAACCAGTTAGGTTGTCCGTATACTTTTTCCCTCCTGCCCAAAATCTCAGATTATTCACCCTGCGGTAGTTGTGCCCCCACCCCCTCCTATCTGGCATTTCCACTTGCTTGCAGCTCTAACTGTACTCGATCAAGGTATCCTCTAGGAAATTTGTCCGTTGTAGGTCTACAAAATATTGCAGAAACGATGTGTTCTTTCATAGATGTCCGAAAGACACCATATCTACATTACAGGAACAAAAAATACTAAACCAAGAAAGAGGACGACGATTTGATTCGATGACGGCAGTTTCAACCTGGAGGATGGTAGATATACTGGTATAGTTTCAAAGTCGTCAGCGAACGGATTGTGTAGTGACATAAATGCAGGTGCGCCACCTGTCTGTAGCGTTTAATAGGGAATCGCTACTTCCATAGGGTGAACGGGGCTGCTGATAATGGTCCATACAACTTTCCACTGAGCGTTCTGTAACAATACTTCAACGGGGTTGGTAGGAAGCAGCCTCTCTCCGTTGGCAAGCAAAACATATACGTGACCGCTTATGGTCGCGATACGTTTTCGCCCAGATGCCTCACAGCAATACACAACTGTCACATGCCCCGTAATTTAAAATGAATGCGGACTACATCAAAGGGCAGTGGCTGTACTCGAGTGAACAGCCGTGATGTGATATTAGTCAGTTCGCAGGTGACGATCAATATCATACGACGATCATGTAAATCAGGTACTTTTCATGTGATATCGGAGAGACAGGAGCCTCCTGGAGTGTCCGAGCGTTCAAGGCGCCTTGATGCGGAGCGCGTCGCTGCTCGTCGTTGGAGCTTCTAGTCCTCCCACGGGCATGGTTGTATTAGTTGTCCTTAGCATACGTTTGTAAGCCATGGACTGATGACCAGAGTAGTTAAGTCCCATAGATTTTCAATCAAACATAAGCCTTCTTCCACGTGCAGATTCGTTAAAATTTCATATAATTAAGTTTAAATTAGTGGTTATCCCACGTCAGTCTGTTGGAAAGTTGCTGCAATTTTTTTGCTTCCGTTTTGGGAGTGGGAAAAATTTGTTTAATATAATATGCCCTAAAATATATATAAGTATCCAGTATCCTCTCTTTCTGTAAGATGGTAAATGAGCGCCAGACATGTTCAATTATGGCACCGTCAATTTTCAAATCTGTAGTGGGAGACAGTCAACAACCACCAAGGGTATCTGACGATTGACTAAATTTGCCCAGAAAAGGACAGCATCCGCGAAAACTCATATGATGGGTACTTTACATTAATTGCATACCTCAAATACAACAATAACTATTAGTTATCTCTTTCAGCTAAGGCATTTCTACATTTTGACGCCAGCCGCAGTGGCCGAGGGGACTGAGGCGCTCCAGCCACGGTCTGCACGGCCACTACGGTCGGAGGTTCCAATCCCCCCTCGGGCATGAATATTTGTGCCGTCCTTAGTATAAGCTAGTTCGTAAGTAGTTTGTAAGTTTATGGACTGATGAAACCGTAGTTAAGTCCCATAAGCTATACAAACATTTTAAACATTTTAACAGAGGAGGTGCACTTCTTCATTGGTCAAATTCTTTATTGAGATTGTTAGCCCATATAAACGGTCAGGAACTCGCTGCAGTAATGGTTCAAGTGACAAAAATAAACAGGAACATAAAGAGGGTTTGCCTTGTCACACCGTGACTGGTCACGAAATGTGGTGTCAACTATTGACCACTACTGATGCGGTAATGTGCCAGTACGAGATAGAAAGAACAGATGGCGCAGAAGCATCAAAACCAACAATCTGCAAGGGGTCAGTACGATATGCGTGGCTGATACGATCAAATACCTTAGAAAAATCCAAGATGGTCAAGGCACAATGAATAGATATAATAGCAGCTATTGAGATCCCGTCCCTATATTCTGCAGAACGGGTTAGGGTTGTACGACAAGGAAGGAAACATTGCTGCTTACCAATTACATAGCCAAGTTCAAAATGTTCAAATGTTTAAGTTTATGGGACTTAACTACGGGGTCATGAGTCCCTAAACTTACAAACTACGTATGAACTACTTACGAACTAGGACGGCACAAATATCCATGCCTGAGGGGGGATTCGAACCCCCGACCGTAGTGGCCGTGCTGACCGTGACTGCAGCGCCTCAGTCACCTCGGCCACCGCGGCCGGCTAGCCAAGTTCAATGGACAACTTCTCTTCACAGCTTGTGCAACAGTTTTGTAGTCAAAATTGATTAACATGAGAGGACGAAAGTCTGACATGGTTAAATTGTGATAGTGTTTGGATATGAGAACAAATTTCACTCCTTGGAGCTGGCAGGAACAGCAACTCCCCTCAGAATCTCGTTCAGTATGAAAGTAAAAGTTTTGTGTCCCGGCCTCGTCGCCGCTTTTGTGTCTCCCCCCCAGGGGGCCCACAGTTCTTTTGTGGGTACGTGTGTGGCGCGCACGGGGCCCCGAGCCGGAGCAGCCTTTCTTCTGCCCCAGGCTGCTTCACCTTCCCTCCCGGTTTTTGCCTTCGCCCGGAGACGGGCGTATTTCACGAGTTCAGGTGTTTTCTTGTTGTCGTTTCTCTTATTCCTTGGTTCCTTCCTTTCTTACCCTTTGTTTCTGTCTCTTTCTCCTTGTCTTCTCCTCGCCTTCTTCTCCTCATTAGTCTCCGCCTCGGCGTTTGAGACACCTTTCCTTCTTTCTCTTCACTTCCTCTATTCTTCTTCTTTCCTCCCTGTGCGTGTCTGAAGGCCGACCCACGCATTATCATGCGTAGCAGGTGACGGGGTAACGCGTAATTCCCCGCCCCGGGTAGACAAGTAGGGCACGTACGTACCCCCTGGTAAAGGCCAGGCCCAGGGAGGGGTGATTACCCGAGCTGGTACCTTCCGAACATGCCAATTGGTCCCTCCGTCAGTTCTCGGGAGGTGTGACCTGAGGTGTGAACAATCACCTAAGGCGGGTAAGCCCTCGGAGAGGGCCCCCACTAGGAAGGAGCGCGCCATCGGAGACGCCGGTAATCACGGGGGACACTTCCGCAATGACTTCCTTCTCTTCTTCACTGACATTGACCCAGAAACGTAAGATAGACTCGCCTCAGCAAAAGAAGACTCTGCCTAATTTGCCGAAATTTCTTGTTGTGTCGCGCACCGACGGAAAAGACTTCAATTCTGTCAATCCTTTCGTTATACAGAAAGGTGTTGATGCAATTGCTGGCCCTGTTAAAACCTGTTCGCGTCAGCGCAATGGCTCATTGTTGCTGGAAGTGGACAGTGCTTTCCAAGCCCAGAAACTTATCCGGACTACGTTATTGCACACGTTTCCAGTAAAAGTAGAAGCGCACCGCACACTCAACTCGTCACGTGGGGTAGTTTTTACGAGATCCCTTGACGGGTTGTCTGATGACGACATCCGGTCCTATATGTCCGATCAGGGTGTGACAGCCGTCCACAGGGTGATGAAAAAGGTAGATAACCAGCTGACACCGACTCGTACTGTGTTTTTGACATTCGACAGAGTTGACCTCCCGTCGAAGGTCAAAGCAGGGTACGAAGTTATCTCAGTCCGCCCTTATATTCCAAACCCAACGCGCTGCTACCAATGCCACAGGTACAACCATACCCGTGAACATTGCCCACATGCAGCAAAATGTGTCACTTGTGGTAGGGACGCCCATGAGGGGGATTGCCCACCTCCGTCCCCTCACTGCCTTAACTGCAACGGCGACCATGCGGCTTCCTCTCGCGACTGCCCTGTATACAAGGATGAAAAAATCATTCAGCAAATTCGGGTTACAGAGAAGGTATCGACATCTGCCGCTCGTAAGTTGTTGGCGAGTCGAAAGCCCACTGTCCTCCCAGCGGGTACATACAGTAAGGTACTCACCTCACCTCGACCTACCAAAGATTCCAGTACCCAGACATGTGATTTCACTTTCGCTGACACAGTTGTGCGATCCGCCAGCCCGAAGATTGCCCGTTCCACGTCCCCGCTTCCTCCTGCTGCTCCTAAGGTACAGTCTTCGTCAACATCTAGTAAACCGCGGGCACCTAAACAAGATGCCCGGACCTTGAAAAAGGAACCCGTCCGTGAGGATTTTCTGCGTTCTCAGGCTTCCCAACCGTCAACTGCCTCTTCCCGCCGTCACTCTTCCAGAAGAGCTGACAAGAAAAAGAGTTCCTCTCCTTCCCCGCCGAGGCGTGACCCATCTGTCACGCCGTCCAACAGTTGCCGGCCTCGGCCGTCTTCTGTTTCACCGGGACGCTCCGTTTGCCGGGCGCCCGGCCCTTTACCGGCGGTGGAAACTGCCCCTCCTGATCAACTCAGGGAGGTGGCAGGCGCGTCGGTCGAACCTATGGACCACGACCCTTTGCCCCTGGACAGCGATAGCAGTGCTCCCTCGAAATCCGGTCCTCAGCGGCCGTCGAGGTGACCCCGCTCGCTACTTGGTTTTTATCCTTATTTTTTCTCTCATTTTTATCATGGCGCTCCTTCAATGGAACATTCGCGGCATTCGTTCTAATCGGGAGGAGTTAAAATTACTCCTTCGATTGCACTGCCCGCCTCTAGTCTGCCTCCAGGAAACTAAGTTGCGTCCACGTGATCGTGCAGACTTTCCACACTACACCTCTGTGCGGTTCGACCTGCCACCCGTGGAAGGTGTCCCAGCCCATGGAGGGGTTCTGATGCTCCTTCGAGACGACGTCTATTTCCATCCCATTTCCTTGCACACTCACCTACAGGCAGTTGCCGTCCGCATCACCTTATCCACATTTACCTTCTCCCTCTGTAATATATATTCGCCATCGTCATCTGCCCTTACTAGGGCAGATGTGCTAAACCTTGTTGACCAGCTCCCTTCACCTTTCGTGTTGGTAGGCGACTTTAATGCCCACCACCCCCTATGGGGCTCTCCGGCACCTTGTCCGAGAGGCTCCCTTTTGGTGGACCTTCTCCAACACCTCGATCTTGTCTGCCTCAACACCGGTGCACCGACCTTCCTTTCTGACACAACACACACTTATTCCCATATAGACCTCGCAATATGCACTCCTCAGCTTGCCGGTCGGTTTGAGTGGTATGCACTTTCTGACACGTACTCGAGTGACCATTTCCCTTGTATCATCCACTTCCTACATCACTCCCCATCTCCACGTCCCACCAGTTGGAACATTTCTAAAGCCGACTGGGGGCTTTATTCTTCCATGGCTGTTTTTCACAATCAGCATTTTCCCAACTGTGACAGTCAGGTCGAATACCTCACAGAGGTTATTCTCACTGCTGCTGAACGTTCCATACCTCGTACATCCTCTTCTCCACGTCGTGTCCAGGTCCCTTGGTGGACTGCAGCCTGCCGCGACGCGCTTCGAGCCCGGCGCCGTGCCTTACGCACCTTCCGCCGCCATCCAACTTTGGAGAATTGCATCAATTACAAACGTATGAGAGCGCAGTGCCGTCGTATCATAAACGACAGCAAGAAAGCTTGCTGGACAGCTTTTACTAGTTCTTTTAACCGTTTTACTCCCTCCACGGTTGTCTGGGGTGGCCTACGCCGTTTGTCCGGCATCAAGGTCCACTCCCCGATTCCTGGCCTGACCGTGGAGAACGCGGTCCTCGTGGACCCAGCTGATGTTTCAAACGCATTGGGTCGTTTCTTTGCGGAGGTTTCGAGCTCTGCCCATTACCACCCTGCCTTTCTCCCTCGCAAACAGGTAGAGGAGGCACGGCCGCCTTCTTTCCGCTCTTTTAATCGTGAAAATTATAACGTCGCCTTCACCATGCAGGAGCTAGACCGTGCTCTCGCCCTGTCCCGGTCCTCTGCTCCCGGGCCCGATTCCATTCATATTGAGATGCTGAAGAACCTCTCTCCTGCGGGCAAGTGCTTTCTTCTCAGAACCTACAATCATATATGGACTGAAGGTCATGTTCCCACAAGTTGGCGTGAAGCCATTGTTGTCCCCATCCCCAAACCAGGGAAGGACAAACACCTTCCTTCCAGTTATCGCCCCATTTCTCTGACGAGCTGCGTCTGTAAGGTGATGGAACGCATGGTTAACGCTCGGTTGGTCTGGCTCCTCGAATCTCGCCGCCTCCTGACTAATATACAATGCGGTTTTCGTCGACACCGCTCTGCTGCTGACCACCTCGTTACGTTGTCGACCTTCATTATGAACAACTTTCTAAAGAAGCGTCAAACAGTAGCCGTGTTCTTCGACTTGGAGAAGGCATACGATACCTGTTGGAGAGCGGGCATTCTCCGCACATTGCACACATGGGGCCTTCGGGGCCGCCTTCCTCTTTTCATTCAAGCGTTTTTGGCGGATCGCAAGTTCCGGGTACGGGTGGGCTCTGCTTTGTCAGATACCTTTTGCCAGGAGAATGGGGTACCACAGGGCTCCGTCTTGAGTGTGGCGCTCTTTGCCATTGCAATCAATCCGATCGTGGACTGCCTTTCAGCCGACGTCTCCGGATCTCTTTTTGTTGACGATTTCGCAATTTATTGTAGCGCCCAGCGGACGTGTCTCTTGGAGCGTTCTCTCCAACGCTGTCTTGACCGTCTATATTCCTGGAGCATCGCAAACGGCTTCCGATTCTCCACTGAGAAAACTGTGTGTATCAATTTTTGGAGATACAAGGAATTTCTTCCACCTTCTCTACGTCTCGGCACTGTTGCTCTCCCTTTCGTGGAGACTACGAAATTCTTGGGACTCATGTTGGATCGGAAACTTTGCTGGTCCACACACGTGTCCTACCTGGCTGCCCGTTGTGCCCGATCCCTTAACGTTCTTCGTGTCCTCAGTGGCACGTCATGGGGAGCGGATCGTACCGTCCTGCTTCACCTTTACCAGGCCATTGTTCAGTCGAAGCTCGACTATGGAAGCCTTGTGTACTCTTCAGCACGGCCGTCGATTCTCCGCCGTCTCAACTCTATCCACCATCGTGGATTACGTTTGGCGACCGGTGCATTTTATACCAGCCCTGTTGAAAGTCTGTATGCCGAGGCTGCTGTATTACCTTTGACCACTCGACGTGACATACTCTTGTGTCGGTATGCATGCCGCCTACGGTCGATGCCGAACCATCCCTCCTACAGATTATTTTTTGATGACTCACTCGATCGCCAATATCAGTTGTCTGCGGTTGCCTTGCTTCCACCGGGCGTTCGGTTTCGCCGCCTGCTACAGCGGCTCGATTTTACCTTTCCTTCCACCCTTCGATTGAGCGAAAGCCCATTGCCACCGTGGCATCAGGCCCAGGTTCACACACACCTTGAACTTAGTTCGCTCCCCAAGGAGAGCACTCCGGATTTGGTATTCCGCTCGAGGCTTGTCGAACTCCGTTCGCGGTTAGATAATGCCGTATTTATTTACACTGATGGTTCCAATAGCACTGCCGGTGTCGGATCTGCCTTCGTCGTCGGGGACAACCGTTTCCAATACAAGCTCCCTGACCGGTGCTCAAACTTCACGGCTGAGCTTTTCGCCCTCCACCAGGCCGTTTTGTATACCTGCCGCCACCGCCACCCTTTCTATGCCATATGTTCTGACTCCCTTAGTGCCCTGCAGAGTCTTAAGGACCCTTTCTCGAACCATCCTCTCGTGTATCGGATCCAACGCTCCCTCCAGTTGCTGGCGGATGACAGCTGTCACGTTTCTTTCCTGTGGGTCCCTGGCCATGTGGGTGTGCCCGGGAATGAGGCCGCCGACACAGCAGCCAAGGCAGCAGCTCTTTTACCTCGCATGGCTACCTTTTGCGTCCCATCGGACGATGTTCAACGGGCTCTTCGCCGGAGTATCGTGTCGCAATGGCACAGTGTGTGGCTTTCACTGTACAACAATAAATTGCGAACTGTCAAACCGATCCCGACCGCTTGGAGGACATCCTCACGCCCCTCTCGGCGGGAGGAGGTCATCCTGGCTCGGTTGCGGATCGGTCATTGCCGTTTCAGCCACCGTCACTTGCTATCCGCCGAACCTGCACCGCTATGCTCCTGCGGTGAACTGCTGACAGTGCGACATGTTTTACTGACTTGTGTTAATTTTAATCATCTCCGTGTAGCCCTTCACTTTCCGTCTACTCTGGAGGAAATTTTAGCTGATGACACACGAGCAGCTGCTCGAGTTTTGCGTTTTATCAACTTGGCCAACTTATCCAAGGATATTTAACTCTTTTAATTGTCTTTTATCTTTCGTTTTTAGCCTCTTGTTGATGTTCTGACAGTCTACATTTTTTTAGATCATAGCGAATCTATGTTCTTGGCTGGGCGCTAATGACCATAGATGTTGTGCGCCCTAAAACCTCAAAAAAAAAAAAAAAAAAAAAAAAAAAAAAAGCTTGTGTCTCGTTTCCGTCGTAGGTGTCGGTGGCCGAGTAGAAAGACCGACACAGGAATAAAGAATGCTCGCTTGTGCAGGTAGGTGACCAGCCAGTGGGACAGCAGAAACTAGAAACACAAATTAGAACGAGATATATATTTCTTAGAGACTTAGTAATACTTAATTTTTACATAGCTCAGTACTGCAGAATGCTGATACATAGTTGAGCTAGAGGCCTGCCTAGTGCCTATCAGATAGCCAAGTCTTCACTGGTGCCTATCTGATTCCGAAGTGTTAACTGGTTCCTATCTCAGTTCCAAGTGAACGATGTCGTTCAGTGGTGGCCACGAACGGAGTTGTAGCAGAGGGCGCTCGTGGCTGCCGTCGTAAGAACGCCGTGCCGTGCGTGCATGTCGGCGCGCGGCGAAAGTAGGTGGCGCGCACTTCAGACTTGTGCGACACCACAAAAAGTAGGACCTAAATGATGCCAAAAATGTAAATAAAATTCCTTCAGAAGGCCATAAGGGCCAGGTAATTTGTGGAAGGAGGAACAGTTGATAAAATCAAATTCTATCGAAATTTATTCGCAGTAGAAATTGTTTCAGAACTGCATTGTACGTGTTGTAAACGTTCTATCAAATGGTGGCAGATGAAAATTTGTGGCTGACCTAGATTCGAACCAGGATTTTCCGTCTTTCGCAAGCTGTCGCGATTATCATTATGCCATTACGCTATCTGAACACGTTTCCAAGTACAACGCCAACCTCCATATGTCTCATTGACTGTGAAGTTGACTGATTTGTAGGTAGTCAATATTCAAGACGATTTTTGATTTTTATAAAAGTAATTGGCAGTTACAAATAGTTTCGTAACCTCCGAATTCCCAACGATAGTTAAAACTACAACTACATATCAGACCGGATATTTTATGTGCATGTTTACAGTAATTTGGAACCGATGGCACTCGGTAGCAGGTAGTAGCATGAAAAAATCTTCCATTGTTTGCCAGGATTATCATCTTAAGAAAATGCCGTAAAAACATTCGACGATTTCTCATGAATTCAAAATGGAGACGTATCAATCCATACCATTGGTGTTTTGGTACCCAAAAATTATGATTTTTCGAAGGTATTATGAGAACGTAGGTACATTTTCGTAAACGGAAACGGTTTTTCTAGAAAAAGAAACAAACAACGTAGAGATAACATTTGAGTCATTTGCTACTCGCGAATATACGAGCCTTTGAAAATCGCATTTTTTAATATGTTTGTAAATCTATCGGACCAAACTGCTGTCATCAGTCCCTAGACTTACAAACTAACCTAAGGACCAAAAACACACACATTCATGCCGCAGGGAGGGCTCGAATCTCCGACGGCGAACAACGGCGCGCTAAGCAGTAAGGCACCGTAGAATGCTGGGCTACACTACCACGGTTCGCTTTTTAGAAATGACTGTTTTCGCTATGTCCACTGACGGGTCTCCTGAGAACCAAATAATATATGATTCTGCTCTCAAATTTATTCTAAATTTCGATACAGCTATATCTCATACGAAATTAAGTGTGACTGAAAATGAACTATACGGGAAGTCTGGGCAATGTTTATAACTCTACAAACATTTTACAATTTGTTGCAACACTTGACTGATAGCTGCATTCCACTATGAGGAATAACTAAAATTAAATCCCAAACAATTTTCTTAAAAGGGCAACCACAGCTTAAATACATATTTATGGAATTCTCTACACAATCACCACAAAAAATAAAGATTGGAAATTAAAATTGACTTCGATGAGGTCTTAGGTGGAGGTGTGTAAAGAATGAAATCGCAACAGCTGTCAAGATGTTTTCATTCCGACACTACCGGTTTCTCATCAGTAAAGATGCATCTTCAGGTGGATGACATCTGTGAATAGGAAACATCTGAGCTAATAACTGTAGTCTGTAAAATGGCCAATATTTTTTTTTAATTTTTTTTATTTTTTTTTATTTTTTTAATTTTTTTTTATTTTTTTGGGACTACTTTACATACATTCTTTACAAAACGAAAAAAATTTTAAAAAGGAGAATGTCGAAAGTACTTACAAGAAAATGATTACATAATAATTGGAACAGCTTCCAGCTTTCAGGGTACCTTGTTAAAACATTCCCACAACAGGGTGTGGTCGTCTTCAGGTAAATAATATTCCCACTTTATCCTTTATAAAGAAACCACTGATTGGGTGAGATATGCTACCCCACGTTGGGTAGCATATCTCAACCAATCTGTTTTTCGATTTTAGACTCCCATCAGTGATTTCTTTACAAAGGATAAAGCGGGAATATTATTTACCTAAAGATAACCACACTCTGTTGTGGGAATGTTTTAACAAGGTACCCTGAAAGCTGGATGATGTTCCAATTATTATGTAATCATTTTCTTATAAGTACTTTAGATATTCTACTTTTAAAAAATTTAAAAAAAAATTCGTTTTGTAAAGAATGTTTGGCAAGTACTCCAATAATAATAATAATAATAATAATAATAATTAAATTAAATTATTGCCCCTTTTACAGATTACAATTATTAGTTCAGATGTTTCCTAATCACAGATGTCATCCACCTGAAAATGCATCTTTACTGATGAGAAACCGGTAGTGTCGGTATAAACACATCTTGACAGCTGTTGCGATTTCATTCTTTACACACCTCCACCTAAGACATCATCGAAGTCAATTTTAATTTTAAATTTATTTTTTATTTTTTATTTTTTTTGTGATTGTGTAGAGAATTCCATAAATAAAATTAAATCATCCTTTCATAGAGTGAAGATAGTCTGTGTGTGTGTGTGTGTGTGTGTGTGTGTGTGTGTGTGTGTGTGTGTGTGTCTTTGTTTCAGGGCAGGCTGAACGCCTTCTTTCGGCATATTACTTTCCCTTGCCGAGTGTCACGGTTTTTGCGGTTGTCTTGATAACAGATAAAGATTTTCGAGAACCGAAAAAATGGCGTTCCTGATAACGTTTCTCCTGGATGTAAAGTATTTTTTAAAAATGCTAGCGTTTTTTACTTAGACATTTGCTGCTCAGTGTGCAAAATAGCTAAAAATAGTTTTTATTTTTTTATTTTGTGCAAAAGTATTATAGGTTTGATCCTCTGGTTATTGGTAACGGATGTCAACGGCCCCGTGCCTTGGTGGATGCACCGGGTCTCGCCATATAGCGGAAATTATGCAACGTCTGGCGTGGCCCGCACTTGCACGGGTAACCGTCCAGGTACGCCACGCGCTGTTGACAATTTTCCCTTTGGCCTTCCGCAGATGTGATAGGACGGGTGGTGGTACCTGACCACAAGTCTTTGCGCCTCTCCGCAGTGTCTCATGAAGTCTACATCTACATGGGATACTCTGCAGATCAATTTAAGTGCCTGGCAGAGGGTTCATCAAACCACCTTTATACTATTTATCTCCGATTCCATACTCGGATAGCGCGCGGGAAGAAGGAACACCTGAATCTCTCCGTTCGAGCTCTGATTTCTCGTATTTTATTCTGATGATCTTTTCTACCTATGTAAGTGGGAGTCAACAATATATTTTCGCATTCGGAGGAGAATGTTGGCGATGGAGTTTCGTAAGTAGCTCACGCCGCAGCGATTAGCGCCGTTGTTGTAATGATTCCCATCCCAGATCTGTATCATTTCCGTAACGCTGTCTCCCATATATCGTGACAATACGAAACGAACTGCCCTTCTTTGGACTCTTTCGATGTTCTCCGTCAAACCCACCTGATAAGGATCCCACACTAGGCAGCAATACTCCAAAAATGGACGGACAAGCGTAGTGTATGCAGTTTCTTTTGTAGTTCTGTTGCATCTTTGACGGGTCCTGCCAATAAAACGCAGTCTCTGGCTCGCCTTTCCCACGACATTATCTACGTGTTCTTTCCGATTTAAGTCTGAAGTAATACTAATTCCTAGGTATTTAGTGGAGTTTACGGCCTCCACTTTTGATTGATTTATCTTGTAAACATAGTTTAACGGATTTCTTTTCGTAATCATGTGGACGACTTCACACTTCTCATTATTTACAGTCAATTGCCAATTTTACACCATACTGATATGTTATTCAGATCGTTCTGCAGTTGGTTATGATCTTCAGATGATTTTACTAGACGGTAAATGACAGTGTCATCTGCAAACAACATTAGAGAGCTACTTAGATTTTCCCCTAAATGTTTATGTAAATAACAGACAGCAGAGGACCAATAACACTACCCTGTGGAACGCCCGATATCAGCTCTGTTTTAGTCGATGCCTTACCATCGATTACTACGAACTGTGTCCTCTCTGACAGGAAATCCCCTATCCAATCACAGATTTGGGGCGATATACCATAACCACCCAATTTGATTAAAAGCCGTTTGTGAGGTACGGTGTCAAAAGCCTTCTGGAAATCAAGAAAGACGGAATCGATATGCGAATCCTTGTCTATAGCACCCATCACTTCGTGAGGGGATTTGACACCTTTTTTCTCTTATTTGTGTTCCTCTCTCTCGTGTTTTAATTCTAACAAGAACACGACACTACACTACACACGCAGCCAGTATAGTCACCTACACATTACATAGACACTTCAGCACACGCTTCTGACACTCTTCGAAGCAGTAGCGGCGATTGGACATTAAAAGCGGGGGGGGGGGGGGAGGGAATAAAATCTAAAACTAAAAATGGCATTTTAAGAAATTATGGCTAGTATAGCTAAATGTGTTAAACGAAGCATAGAATTCCTCAAGTAGTTTTGATCCGTTTGAGGACATTGAAATATCGTTCTGCTGTTGCAGTGGACACCAGGATAGTCAAAAACAGTTGCAGTAGCTTGAAAAAATTAGGGAATACATACTGGTTGTGAACATTTTCAGACTTAAATTGTGAAACCAAATTTGGCACAAGATGACGATCTATTTGGTCTGAATCATGCTTCTTTCTTGAAAATACATCGATTTCTGAGACTAAATTATCATTTTCCAAATCAAATGCGGAACTGTAGGGACTGGAATAAAATCTTCAGATAATGACGATTTTTTTCTAACTACTTCTTGATGATGTGTTGATATTTTGCTTTCCATACTTTCTTTACTTTTAAAACCTTCCCGCCAACGTTGAAGAGCACTGAGGTGAGAAGAAGTTTTTTTCGCGCTCGTTAAAGCGTTGGACTGCTTTTTTCCAGTTTTTAAACCCATTAGATATGAATGTTTCATCATAACCTGCGGAACCGAAAAAATGACATTGAAAGCAAAAACCTTTATCAGCATCAACCCTGTTTTCTAACCAATTGTAATTTGTGTACCACATACTTCTAAACTTTCTACCCTTTGTTTCTCGGTACTTATCAATAATAGGTTGAAAAGGACCATTAAAATAAACTGTGATGCTGCTTGTCTACCATGAATTGGATCTCTTGGTTCAAATTGAAGCTGAGAAGGACTATTAGACTGCGTAGCCTTACTTACAGGCAACACACTCTCAGCATGTGTACCACCATAATTCCCACTTACAGCTATGTTACAATTGTGCAAATCAGCTTTAGAAGTATACAAGTGTTACTACGCTAAAAAAGTGAATAATTTAATCATATTTTTCCCAGAAAGTGGGGGGACAATTGCCCCCGTACCCCCCCCCCTCCCCTAAACGCCACCACTGCTTCGAAGGAAAGCTGCCTGCCTGCGGGCGGGAAGGATAGGGAAAACCTTTCCAATTAGACGGCTGAACCTGCCCTTCGGGGTCTCCCAGCAATTCATGCCATAGGACTTTACTTTCTTTCTTTTTTTTTTACTCGGTAACGGGTAAACCTATCCACGCCTGTGCTCCCGCATGAAACGGGTCAACACTTAAACACCTCAACACTTTCCTCAGGTAGAAATTCCTTGTGCATAATGCTTTCTCATAAAAGGTGATGAGCATCGTTTTCAACTATAACCTTTTTCTTATTATTTTAATTTTTTATAAATCTAGGAACTTAACTCATGGGGTTATTAGGCTCTAAGCTTACTTCTTATACTAACTGAAACTGACAGGAAGGACGACACACACACACACACACACACACACACACACACACACACACACACACACACACACACACACACACACACACACACGACCGAGGGAGGACTCGAACATCCAACGGCGAGCAACTGCGCCTTCCGCAGCAAGGCACCTCGGAGCACTCGACTATTCACGACGGCTCTAACCTTTTTCCGACTAGGTGATGTCGAAGAACGCCATTCCATACTTTGCCGTTTCTTTTCAGGCTTGTACAAGATACACGATGTTTCATCCTCAGTGACAATACAGTTCAAGTAATTGGGTATCGCATCCACCGTATCGACAAAATCCTGTGAAGCCTCTAAATGTGCCTGCTTTTGATCGTCAGTCAAATGATGTGCCATAAGACAATACACTTTTCTCTGACTTTTGGGTAATCTTCAGTCCATTCTCCACGATTCGCAAAGTTAATCGACGATTATTCATGATTAATGTTCTCAATTTCTCAATGTTTTCGTCACTGACGGCTGTCGCCCATGTCAGCTATGGGGATTGTCAGGAACACTTTCCCGGCCTCATCGAAAATGGGCGAACAACTCGTACACACCCATCATGGACAGTGCTTGATCCCCTTGATTACTTACTAGCAACACATGCGGTTATTTAGGTGTCTTGTCAAGCTTAAAACAAAACTTCAAATCGATCCTTTGTTCGTTGACTGTCCTGTTCTCAGTTCAGAACCAATGCACTGAGCAAGCGCTTTATGTAACAGGACTAACATGCAACACACAGCTGAACTACGGTGGGTTCATGCTGTCAACACGGGCCGCTACGCAGGTGCATCGGTATGATTCGCCTTTGTTGCCCGATTGACCGTTCTGACTTCAATCAACGAACTTTATTTACAGAGGTTGTATTATCCTGTGAACATACATGCCTTGCACCTCAGATAGGCCTACATATACTCTTTGCAACTATCTGCTCTCTCCTACACGCTTAACACTGGATCGTCCATTGCTTTGAGGTTTACTACCCAGATTTTAATTTCACCGATGGCTGCTTTCACTTCACCTTTTAGATTGTTTCACTTATTTTCCCGCAGCCATATTTCTTTGTATTTTCTATTTATTAATTCCTGCCATTGTGCACAGGACACCGTGCCCACGGGTGCGGTTCCTGTAGGGGGATGCTTGTCCACTGTTGGTCGAGCTGATTTCTAAGAGATTACGAGAGTAACCCGGGCGTCCGATCTTTCATTGTCGTGAGTGCATTCGTGTTCTCTCGATAATCCATTTTTAGTCCGGGGCAAGTCCCGGAGATAAATTCAATTAGTCCCAATCCCCCGGTTCCGGCCAAGGTTTTCGGGAGGTTTTCCTTGGTTGTAAGGCGTATGCCGGAACTGGTAAGCCTCTCCCACTTATTCCCAATTGGGATTCCCCCTTTGCCCCACTATCAGCTTGTCTGATAGTTGGCTGAATACAACCGCGACTCTTAATGGGCCGAATCTCAAACAGCCCGCTCCACTCCTCGGAGTGGAGAATGAAAAGAATAAGGGTTTTTTTTTTTTTAATTTATTTCACTGACGCTACTATAACGTTTTAGCTGGCCCTTGGTTCGTCGGTCATTTGATGTATTATACTATCTGTATTTGCCACTAACCCTCATTGCGCCTTTGTTAGTCCCTCCCCTTCTGTTCAATAGAACTGTGAGAGTAACGGAAAGACGTGTACCCGTATGTATCTGTTATTGAAAGAAAGAGGCTCGTTACGAACGTATCGTTACTCGTCACTCTCGTTACCAGCGTCACATAGAAATAACCGTCGATACACTTTCCTTTGAATGTAGTAAGCGCCATAAACCATAACAAAGTATGGAACATGCTTTGGCTTCTCTGTAGCGGAGACCGATCATATTTACAACGCTACAAATGTGACATCACCGGTAATAATAAATGTAACACCGTCATTAGTGAAAATGCTTCACTTGTATATATGAAATATTTTCAGTACTTTTACTAAACTTTTTTTATAGTAGAACAGATCAAAAACAAATAATTAACCATTAAACCGAAACCTTTACAGGTAAAATATATAATAAAACTTGTGTTAGCATTAAAAGCTAACGTCAGATCATTGAGAATTAACCTAAAAACACGGGCCAAGAACTATGATCTAAAATCGTTGAGCTACGTAATACGCGCTTAATAATCGTTACGGATGTCTATATAAATTTGCGTACCTTACAACAAATAATATCATAAAATACTGCAACTATTCAAAGAACCTTATATAAATTGATACTAAATTGAGACGCGCAACACAGCTTGTACGCCACAAAACCATTGTTCTCTACAGACGTGCGCAAATCCTTAAATCTTCCGAAAAGGGCCGAGTAGATCTGAGAGTCGAGTCAATCACAAAGTACGGTGCCGTAACGAGTTTTTATATATATATATATATATATATATATATATATATATATATATATATATAGTCACCTTACATCACCGTAAGTTTGGATCGGTTCGTTTCTTCTCGGCTGTTTTGTCTGTAGGGCATACTTTACGATGATATTGGACATTCCATGCTTACAGTTCTACATGTGGTAAACCAATTTTTACAACTTTATCATTTATAAATAATAACAGAAATTTTCAGTAATAACCTTTACAAAATTCCAATAAAATGACATCTACGGCCCCCCTCCTTCCATTGGGAAATTCGTTGTTTTGAATTTTACTTTGCTTTAAGTAGGATACTCATTTACATGATGTACAACTATAAGATGATCGACGGGACGTTAAACCCTAAGATTCCTTTCTCCCTTCCTTTATAAGATGTTCCTTCAATTTTCTTCCTTTATGCTAAGGTGCAGTCGAGTCACTATTCGTCAATTTCAGTCTTTTGTTAAGTATATAACAATAATTTCCCTATTTCCAGTATTATGGTAATTTACAACTTCTCATTTGAAAAAGTGGGCATATTGTTACTTGTATAAACCTGATACAGTTAATACTTTTAATTCTTTGTTTTTGGATGTATCATAAGTCGTTAATTTCGCTACCCACTTAATGGCTCTATTTTGTTGAATTCTTTCACTGTATAAAAATGCCTTTTTAAAACCATTTCTCTATGGCGTTTCGGAATATCGCATATTCCGAATCAAGTGGCAATACCGTACTTTTCGTATCCGTACGATTCTTATCACATTCGCCGTTGTATTCCTGTACGAGCATTCTACGTATTGGTCTTCGTTACCGAGTTCGTATCGATACAGTCGATGCGAGTAACTAAATGTATTCATGAATAACGAGTCAATACTTAAAGTCAACCAAAGTATTCGTTACTCGCAAGGAGACCACAGGGGTATCTGATTTTAGGATTTCTTTATATTTATGGTACGTGAAGTTCAGGAGTTGAATAACAATAAGCCAAAGCCATTCCACACAACTCTAAGTTATTCTCGAGAAAATAGACTTTGTAGTTTTCGAAGTACACCTAAGTATCAACAATTAAAACAGCTGGTGACAGCGTTATCGCCTCAATCATAGAGACGATGGTTAGAGTCCCTCTGTGGCAGATACTTTTACTTTATTTTCGAATTCAATTATATGAATCATTTCGGGAGCTCTAATTCCACGTGTTGTGATAGCTTTTCTTTATGCGTATGTAGACGAGCTGACACCTTCTCACCTAAAACGATGGTTGAATACCATTGCTGCTTGGAAAGCCGTTAGTAGCTATTGACATAACTTTCCAAAAACAGCGTCTTAGCTCTTCACAAAATGAACAATCAAAGACTATCGTCGCCAACTAATAGTAAAGCATATATATATATATATATATATATCTCGAAGCCATCATTATTAACAACCTTTTCTCGCTCGATAATTTTAGTTTGTTGCGTCGAATGGCTTTGGCTAATTGTCATTTGAGTTTGAACTTCACCTACCATAAGTATCAAAAAATTCTAAAATCCGATACGGTTTGCAAATGTTTGTTAAGCTGATGGGACTTAACTACGGGGTCATCAGTCCCTAAACTTACAAAGTACTTATGAACTACTTACGAACTAGGACGGCACAAATATCCATGCCCGAGGATTCGAACCCCCGGCCGTAGTGGCCGTGCTGACCGTGACTGGAGCGCCTCAGTCACCTCGGCCACCGCGGCCGGCGATACGGTTTGCCACAGCTCTAGTACCCACCAACGCTTTCTGCCATTACTCGTCAGTTAAAGTTGCTACTCTGGCACTCGTATCGCAGCATCGACATCTTCAGACTCCTCTGAACGTCGGCATCAAATCAAATGTTTTACAAATGTTTGTAAATCTATTGGACGTAACTTCTATTGTCACCAGACCCTAGGCTTACAAGTTACGTAAACTAAGTTAAACTATCCTAACGACAACGCACTCACCCATGCCCCAGTGAGGACTCGAACTTCCGACAGTAAGCAACCGCGCGCGCCACAGCGAGGCGCCTTACATCTACATCTACATACTCACTCCTCAAGGTCCGTGGCGGAGGGTACACAGTACCACTACCAGCCATTTCCTTTCCTATTCCACTCCCAAATGGAACGAGGAAAAAGAGAATACCTATATGCCTCCGCACGAGCCCTAATGTCTCTTCTCATTGTGATCACAACGCCAAATGTAAGTAGGAGGCAGCAAGATCGGACTACACTCAGTTCAATTTCCGGCTCTCTAAATTTCCTCATCAGAAATTCACGAAAAGAACGTCGTCTTTAATCCAGCGATCCCCAATTCAGTTTCCGGAGCATTTCCGGACACTCGCGCATTAATCGAAGCTACCAGTAACAAACGTAGCTGCTCGCCTGTGAACTGCTTCTGTCTTCCTTTAAACTGATCTGCTGCGGGTCCAAAATACTTGAGCAATTCTCAAGACGTGGTCGTACAAGCGTTTTGTACGCTGTCTCCTTCACAAATGAAGAACATCTTCCCAAAATTCTCCCAATAGACCGACTTCGGCTGTCCGCCTTCCTCACAACTGTCCTTACATGTTCGTTCCATTTCATATTGCTCTGCAATGTTACGCCTAGATATTTGAACGATGCGACTGCATCAAGAAGCTCGCTACTAATGCTGTATTCGAATATTATGGGATTGTTTTTCCTGCTCATGCGCATCACCTTACATTTTTCTTCATTGATGGCTAGCTGCCATTCTTCGCACCAACTAGAAATTTTGTTTAAGTTATCCTGTATACTATTACAGTCAGTTAAAGGCGACACCCTCCCATCCACAGCACCATCAGCAAACAGCCGCAAATTACAACTTACTCTGTCCATCAGATTATTTATATAGATACAAAATAATAGCGGTCCTATCACACTCCCTTGGGGCACGCCTGACGATACACTCGTCTCTTATGAACACTCGCCGTCGAGAACAACGTACTGCGTTCTATTACTGAGAAAGTCTTCCAACCAGTCACAAATCTGTGAACCTATTCCATAAGCTCGTATCTTCGTTAGCAGTCTGCAGTATGGCACCGCGTCAAACGCCCTTTTGAAGTCGAGAAAAACACAATGCGCCTGTTGCCCTTCATCCATGGCTCACGTCATGTGAGAAAAGGGCAAGCCGAGTTTCACATGAACGATGTTTCCTGAATCCGTGCTGGTTCGTAGAAAGAAGCTTTTCCGTCTCAAGGAAATTTACTATATTCGAACTGAGAATATGCTCCAAAATTCTACATGAAACCGATGTCAACGATATTGGCCTCTAATTATGTGGGTCAGTTCTCTTTCCTTTCTTAAAAACGGGTGTCACCTGCGCTTCTTTCCAGTCACTAGGATCTTTGCGCTGAATTAAAGATTCGCGATAAATGCCAGCTAAGTAGGGGGCCAATACAGCAGAATAGTCTTTGTAAAACCGAACTGCTATTCCATCCCGACTTTTTCGTATTTAGCTCTCTTAGCTGCATCTCTACACCAGAAATTCCTATTACTATGTCCTCCATTTCTGAATTAGTACGTTGATCAAATGATGATATATTTGTGCGATTCTCCCGCCTGAAAGATTTCTTAAAGGTTAAATTTACAACTTCAACTTTCCGTTTGCTTTCATCTATTACTGCCCTTGAATGATCAATGAGTGACTGGACAGTGGGCTTTGACCCGCTTATCGGTTTTACATAGGACCAAATTGGTTTTGGGTTCTCGGAAAGATCTTTTGCTAAGGTATGGTTGTGGTAATGTATGCTTCGCGCATCGATCGTTTTATAGGCGCACGAATCTCTACTAACTTTTGTCTGTCATCATTTGCGTGTTCTTTTTTGAACCGAGAGTGCAACAGTCTTTGCTTTCTCAGTAGCTTTCTACTCCTTAATCGTCTTTAGAGGCACATAATTCTCTAACCCTTTATGTACAATGCACTTAAATTTAGTCCACAACTCTTCTACATCCATAGTACCGGAACTAAACAATGCCCATTCATTGTCTACATGCGATCCCAACAATTTATCAGCTCTTCCCAACAAAAACACGCTCCTAGACTTCTTGACTGGCTTATGAAGTTTCGTCACCATCGACGCTATGACGATATCAATGTCACTAATTCCTCTCTCTACACAGACATCGTTAATAAGATCAGGCCTGTTCGTAGCTATAAGGTCTAAAATATTTCCATTGCGCGTGGGTTGCCGGTTTAACTACTAAAGACAGTTTCTGGAGAAAGTGTCTTAAAGTAACTCGTAAGACTATTTGTCTGTACCGCCTGAAATGTAACTGGTCCCAATCAATACTCTTAAGGTTGAAGTCTCCCCTGACTAATATTACATGGCCGGGATACCTACGCACTACCTGGAGTAGACTTTCTTTGAATGACTGTACAGCAGGCACACATCCTATCCATCCTATCGATACAATTAATAAATAATCAACTTTCAACTGGCCCAGTACTTTAACAAAGGCGGCTGGCAGTTGACTGAACTGTGATTAGTGGTTACTACACTGTCAAAACAACGAAACTCAGTCTGCAGTTTTCAAAATAAAACAAGAAAATGTATGGAATACACTGTTATCAGACGCACGGGAATATAACCTTTCTTAAAGCAGAACGCGAAATAAGGAACTGACAATAAGATAAATCACGTAGCTTTCAGCAGACGAAAACTGTACACACGGTATTTGTCAAAATACGGAGAATAAACTATTAAAACAGTAGCACAAACGAATCTGCCCATTGGTGAGAAGAAACCTCTTAAAAACAGAAGCACTAACGAAAGTTAAGAAATTAAGTGGCAAACGAAATGTCACGCTATTACACTATGATACGTAGAGCTCTGGGCAATGAGGAAGCGACTACAGCTGGCACTGGGTGACTGAGAACGCTCCGACACTCCACTGCTGCACTTTGGCATCCCATTTTCTTTCACATGGTGCTTCCGACAATTGGCTTAAAATTTTGTCTACTCTACATCAGTACTGCAGAGTGATCCAAGTCTACAATTTGTCCTGATTACTCTTTACAATCCAGTATTTCGTTCTCTCTGTCTGATGAAGACGTAAAGCAGATGGAATCTTGCCTTTTGTCTACGTCATAGCCCAATTTAGGTTACGGTAGTATCACAAAAATTGTGCCTTTGCGATCGTCTTTTGACAGCTCGAAATGTAAATGAAAATGACTGCTTAACCATTCATCTGACACAAAAATTGAATAACCGAATTTGTAGAGTACAAAATTCTCTACAACTTTGCACTCTGTTTTTTTCACATCTTGTATCGTTTCAGTGATATTTGCAAAAATAACGGCGATTTTGGGATGTCTGTCTGTCCGTCCGTAACGTGTTCCCTGTTTTAAGGCGAACCGTTCAACCTATCAGCACCAAATTTTACAGACATAATTGTAGGCCGGCAGAGACCAGAATCTTTTTTCAAATTTTTCGGACAACAATTACGGTAGTAATCCAAACAAAATGCCGTTTGTAATATAAATGTAATTGCAAACGAACCGTTCATCTGACACGAAAATTGAATAACCTAATTGGTAGAGGGGAAAATTCTCTACAACATAGCTCTATTATGCTTTTTTTCATATCTTGCATCGTTGCAGAGATATTTGCAAAAATAACGGCGATTTGTAGATATCTGTCTGGCTGTAACGTGTTCCTACTTTTTTAGGTCGAACCGTTCAACCGATCGGCACCAAATTTTACAGACATAATTGTTGGCTATCAGAGACCAGAACCTCGCTTTTTGAAATATTTCGAACAAGAAATATGTTAGTAATACCAAAAAATTCGTTTGTAATGTAACTTTAATTGCAAATCGACCTTTCATCCGGTACGAAAATTGAATAAAAGAATTTGTAGAGGAGAAAATTCTCTAAAACTTTGTTCCCATATGGGTTTTTTCCATATCTCGTATCGTTTGTGAGATATTTGCAAAAATAACGGAGTTTTGACACCCTCCATTGAATTAACGAAAAGCAGCCGTTCGCAGATGTCACGTGACATTCCTCGCCCAGAATCCCTCTCTGGCATTCGCCACTTTGCGTTTCGTAGCTGATGATTTCATTATAGTAACTTACACGTTGTCATTTCAAAGCAATGGTGCACTGAAGAATTAACAAAGCCACCTCGTTCTTCGTACGATAAATGATAAGCTAGTGGCTACAAATACCATATTAGCATCAGGTAACAACGGCCATCAATAGTATGAAATTAAGAAATGCAATTTCTAGTTGTTAGCCATAGCGTAGTGGGCAATGCATTAAAGTGTGACGCTGAAGGTCAGTGGCTCGGAACCCACCACTACCATTTTTTTTTCCTAAAAGGGTTTCATACTCTTATTAATTAATTTTTATTATTTACATTACTACTTTGGTCCAAAATGTTTGCAAAAACTTATAAAACTACAAACCTAAAGTGGGCCGTAAAACAGGCCAATGCGATTTTTTTCCATGTAAAACTTCTCCTTATGGCAGTTGAGCAGTGTATTTCCTCTCACCGTTTGATTTTTTTTACACATCGACAAACATTGTCAGAGGTGGCATTAATGCCACGCAATGCTGTGCGTCGTATGGCAGAGATAGCGCACTCATGGGACGACAGTGGTAGTGGCTTTCTCGGCGTACCATACACCACACACCGTCATATGGCTTGCGGAGTATGGACGTTGTGGTAAATCAAACCTGTCCCTGCATAAGTCCCACAATGTAATAAAATACTCACAAGGAAACCACATGGCTATCGAACTTCATAATTTTTTTTAATATTTATCGTACGCCAAGTTCAGAACTGAAATAACAATGAGCCTATGCCAATCGACACAACTCTCAAGATCTCTCGAGAAAATCTACTTTAAAATTTTGCAAGTACACGAAAGTACCAATAACTAAGCCAGGCCGGCCGTGGTGGCCGAGGAGATGAGGCGCGTCAGTCACGGTCTGCACGGCCACTACGGTCGGGGGTTCGAATCCGCCTTGGGCATGGATATTTGTGCCGTCCTTAGTCTTAGTTCGTTCATAAATAGTTTGCATGTTTAGGGACTGATGACCCCGTAGTTAAGTCCCATACGCTTTACAAATATTTGAACATTTTTGAACTAAGCCAGTTACGACCTCCGTCGGTGACCGGGCGCCGTAGCTCAGCGCGCCCGGTCAGGGAGCTAAACATCCTCTGTAATAATAATAAACAATAAAATAAAATAAAGCTGATCCAAATATTCAACGAACAATACAGAACGAACTGACCCAACGACTGCACAGCAATGATTTACCTCTAAAAACATAAAAATAAATATAATAAAAAGTGGTAACGCTCTATACTCACAACCATAGAGTAGGTGGTTCGAATCCAGCTTTCAAATTTTATTTCAAAATTCAGTTATATACAACATTTTGGGATCTCTAATTCCACGTATTGTCATATTTTCTTTATGTGTATGTAGTCGAGCTGAACACCTTGTCCTCTAAAGCGATGGTTGAATATGTTAGCTGCTTCAAAAACCATTACCAGTTACGGAGGTGACTAAAAAAAAGCGTCGTAGCTCTTCACGAACTGAACAATCAAATACAATCATCGTAAAAAAAAAAAAAAAAAAAAAAAAAAAAAAAAAAAAAAAAAAAAAGTGGAGCCAATACGGTAAATTTTTTTTTTATTCAAACCACCATTATTAACGACCTTTTATGCGACATAAATTAGTGATAAACGTGAATATTTAGTAAAAATTATCATTAAATATTGAAATTGTGTAAGTATTTAAACACAATGGAAAAAGATTTTTCAAAATTGCAGCAGGAGGATTCGAACCATAGACCCTAGGGTTACGATAGCAGAACGCTACGATGTTTTTTTTTCTTAGGTATATCTATGCTTGGCGGTCGTTCGTTCAATTCGTTCTCGATTGTTCGCTGAATAATATTTGGCTCAGCTTTTTTATTGTGGAAGATGTTTAGCCGACTGACTGGGCGCTCTGAGCCACGGCGCCCGGCAAATCTGCGCTACAGCGTCAGATGCTGTGACTCTTTTAGTTATTGTCATGTAAGTGCAGTTATAAAACTTCAAAGTCGATTTTCTCGAGAACTTTTTCCAGTTGCGTCGAATGGCTTTGGCTGATTGTTATTTCAGTTCTGAACTTGGCGTACCTTTATATTATATATATGGTTTCCTTGAGTCGTGTCAATATCCAGTCAAATAAATCAAACTAAATTTCATGTGGTAATCCGCTGTGTAATCCCTTCCGTTCTCAAATCAATGCCTCAAATGAAATTTTCATCGCAGCCGAGTTCCATAATTTTAAGATTATAGTTTTATGGTATTTTATTGCATTGTGGGACTTGTTCAGGGAGAGATTTGATTTACCATAACGCTCATACTCCGCAAGCCATATGAACTTCACGTATCATAAATATCAAAAAATTCTAAAATCCGATACCCATGCGGTCTCCTTGTCAGATATGAACTCGGAAAGGGCGAGCATGTCATTTTCTGTCTCACTGACATTGACTTGACTTGTGCATCAGGCGTTGGATCGGCACAGCGCGGCGTGGCTAGCTTCAGCGGTGGCGGCGGTCGCGGAAGTTCTGTGAAGTTGGCACTACTTTTTTGGAAAATGTACATTTTTTCAGAGTTCTAGACAGATATGCAATAGTTCTGGGGTTCTCTGTACAAAATTTATATAGTTCTGCAAAATTTCGCCGAAAAAATACAAAAAATTACCATAGAATTAGGTTTTTTCAAAATAATTTTTTGCCTATTAGTACAAACATAATTCTGATCACAGTTACAAATAGTTCTCAAAGAGTTCTGCAGAAAATCCTAATATTATTTGCCGGGATAATAGTTCATGAGCTAATTGCGTAAATGAGGGACATATACACAAAATTGCACCAGAGTCATGTGAAGTTGGCACCCCTTTTATGTGAAATATATATATTTTTCAGAGTTATGGGTAGTTCTTCTATAGTTCCAGAGTTCTCTGTACAAAATTTAAATAGTTCTGCAGAATTTCGTGAAATATCGCAATTCTGAGTAGTGGGAGAGCTGTGAAGTTGGTACCCCTTTTTTTCAAAAATGTATTTTTAAGAGTTCTAGACAATATGCAATAGTTCTGGAGTTCTTTCTAGAAAATTTAAATAGTTCTACAAAATTTCGCCGAAAAAATAGTAAAAATTACCACAAACCTTAGTTTTTTTAGTTTTTTCAAAATAATTATTTGCCTATTAGCACATAGTTCTGATTAGTTATAAATAGCTCTCAAAGAGTTGTACAGGAAATCCTAATGACATTTTTCTGTGCAGTTTATACTTTGAGATAAATGCAGTAATGTGGAATTCATTTTCACGTTACTGTGAAATTGGCACCATTTTTTTTTTTTTTTTTTTTCGAGAAATACATTGTTTTTTCGGGTTCTGTATACATACACTATAGTTCTACAGTTCATGTGAATACTTCTATGTAATTGCCCGAAAAAAGCATACGACCACCATGCTCTGCGGCCCCCGAGAGGAGACGTCAAAGTCCTGCGTCGGCGTCTGGCAGCAGAATTGCCTCGCGCCGGTCTCTCTTAGTACATTCCCCCTTCAGCTACTGATTCTCCTCGAATTTCTCCGTCTCTTCGGCTCTGTGATTGGTGGGTTGGTCTCACAATGTCATCCAATAGCTCATCGCAGTTTTCACGACACGCCCCTCAATTCCCGGTGGAAATTTTCTATGGGCTAAGATGAGACTTGTGGACCGACGTCTTTCCCACATTCCAAGCGTGTTGTTTCTATCTTCTGCATTCTTTCTTGGCTGGGAAACGTTTGTGGCAACTGTTTTAGGGCTGTCTGGTAAGTCACTGATCAGGGTCTTTCTCACTGGCCGGAAACATCGTTTTGATGGGTGCCTGCAAGCCAGGCACTCTCCCATTCACGCACGTGTGCACTCAAGGGGTTTGGTTGTCTTCTACAGGTCTGCAGGAGTCCACGGTTTATCTGCGATTCCGTCGCTTTTTTGGCAAACTTTTCCTCTGGTATCTGCAGATAACGCACACACGCTATTCATGTCGTAAGGACGCATCTACCCTCCGTTCTATATGGCAATTTTTGCCATTTATCTGTACGCTCCTATTTAAAGGGAACTGGACGAGAACGGGCTATATTTTCATTCCTTGCATTCGGTGCACATCACTCTTGATCTAAAATATGGACGAAGTTGCGATTTTGTACCTCAATTACAATACTCTGCCCAATATCTACGTCTAAATGTTCAAATGTTTGTATAGCTTATATGACTTAACTACGGGGTCATCAGTGCCTAAACTTACAAATTACTAATGAACTACCTAACACTAAGGACGGCACAAATATCCAATGCCTCAGGGGGGATTCGAACCCCCGACCGTTGTGGCCGTGCAGACTGTGACTGAAGCGCCGCAGTCCCCTCAGCCACCTCTGCCGGCAATCTACGTCTACATAGATACTCAGCATATCACATTTAAGTGCCTGGCAGAGGGTTCATTAACCCCTTTCATAACTTTTCTCTACCGTTCCATTCTCTAATAGCGTGCGGGAAGAAAGAACACCTAAATCGTTCCGTTTTCGATCTGATTCCTCTTATTTCATTGGGATGGTCATGTAGGTGCTAGCAAAATGTTTTCATATTCAGAAATAAAAGGCGGTGATTGAAATTTCGCAAGCAGATCTCGACGCAACGACTAACGTCTTTCTTTTAATGATTTCCACTTCAAATCGTGCATCATTGCCCACCTATAACGCGATAAAACAAAACGAGTTGCTATTTTCTGAACCTTCTCAATGTCCTCCGTCATCCCCACCTGGCGAGTCCCCACACTGGGCAACAGTACTCCAGGAGACGACGCACAAGTGTGATGCAGTCGGTCTCTTTGGTGGAGCTGGTGCATCTTGAAGCGTTCTGCCAATGAAACGTAACCTTTGGTTCGCCTTCCCCATAATATCTTCTGTGTGTTCTCTCCGGTCTAAGTTGTTCCTAATTGTAACTCCTAGGTATTTGAAAGAATTTACGACCTTAAGGTTTGACTGATTTATGGTGTAACTGAAGTTCAGCGGATTTCTTTTAGTGGTCATGTGTCTTACTTCACACTTTTCATTATTTAGTGTTAATAGCCAATTTTCGCACCACGTAGAAATTTTGTCTAAATCGCTTTGCAGTTGCTTTTGATCCTCTGTTGACTTCTCAAACCGATAAACGACAGCATCATCCGCGAACATACATGTTTTTATAATATACGTTCGCATTCTGGAGCCATTTTCTGGTGCATAATCTGTCAGATAGGATTTATACTGTGGCAGGCCGCTGTAGGATAACACTGTGCCTTTTGTATTGCAGTTTGGAGTATAACTGAGAAAATAGAAAAATATGTTTATACATTTAATTACTAATTTCCTAAAAATTTAATATTCACAGAATATATGACATCAACTGCGATTGGGCAAAGCTGAAAATGTGCACCCAGCTTTGCCCAGTCGCAGTTGATGTCATATATTCTGTGAATATTAAATAATAACTGCAGTGTCAGAAGTGACGTCTGTTCTTTCCTAAAAATTACCGTTACTATTATAAACAGAATGACAAAGATAGATCATTTCTGGAAGGAATTAGGCATAATGGAAAGAAACTGTCCCATTCTTCAATTGGGAGAAATTTGGTGAACCTTGCTACAATCATTATGAAGATATATGTACCTAATGTTCTGAAAATGTAGTTACCAGAAAATGATGAAACAATGTGAAGTGTTTTTGACTCATCGTATGCCTTTTTCACAACATTCCAGTGGCATGATCTTACTGGCTGCTACAGGAGTCTTTTCTTTACTCTGGAGTCTTTACTGGTGGCTTCTGAATCCCTTTCAGCTTCAACTATTCGGTGACGATCTACGGCAGTCAGAGTATCTATCATATTATTTCCTGGTTGGAAGCCTAATTTGTCCATTACTTTTCTCCTGCTAATTACACCAGCTGTGAAACAGATAACAGCATTCGTTTTGAGTACTGTCCATCCAACAAACACTGTTTTCGGTACTCGCTAGCACACTCTCATTAGGACTTTGTGTACGGCCATGTAGACATTCAAAAATGTTCAAATGTTTGTAGAGCTTCTGGGACTTAAGTACGGGGTCATCAGTCCCTAAACTTACAAACTACTTATGAACTAGATAATACTACGGACGGCACAAATATCCATGCCCGAGGGGGGATTCGAACCCCCGACCATAGTGGCCGTGCAGACTGTGACTGACGCGCCGCAGAACACTCGGCCACCGCGGCCGGCCATGTAGACATTTGCTAAGTAAAGATTTATCTGCAAGGTCTCTGTATATTGGCTTTATTGCTTCCATGACTGCGGCAGGCATGGAATGTTTAAGGTGATATTCCTTGCCTGATACTCAAAATGTCCAAATGTTTGTTAAGCGTAAGGAACATAACTGCGGGGTCATCAGTCCCTAAACTTACAAACTACATATGAACTACCTGATACTAAAGACGACCTCCATGCTCGAGGGGGATTCGAACCTTCGACCTTAGTTGCCTTTCAGACCGTGACTGGCGCTCTGCAGACCGCTCGGCCACTGCGGCCGGCTTGCCTGATGCATTACCGTGGCTAGTGTGCAGACATTTGTTCAAACAGCTTTTAAGACTTTAATAACCATTTAAAAGTAAATGAACCATTAATTTTTTGAAAAGGGAGAAATTTCTCTTTCAGATGGTGGCAAAAATCGATTTTCAGTCATTTTGCACGTCCAGGTTCCCTTAAGTCAGACTGGTTTCGATGTGTGAATTCTTACAAGAGAGTCGTGACAATTCGCCAGGCTGCCTCCTGGAGTTGTAGAATGCGGCGTAGCGGCCCTTGGTGAATGTGAGAATTGGGGTAGAAAAAATGTTCAAATGTTTGAGACTTAACTATGGGGTCATCAGTCCCTAAACTTACAAACTCCTTATGAACTAGCTAACACTAAGCACGGCACAAATATCCATGCCCGAGGGGGGATTCGAACCCCCGACCGTAGTAGCCGTGCAGACCGTGACTGGAGCGCCTCAGTCTCCTCGGCCACCGCGGCCAGCTGAGACCTGGGGTCAAATCCATTACAATTATCCGGGCCGTTAAGCCGTGATCGGTTGAATTTGTTCTCAAAAACCGACGTTTCTGCAGAGGATATCTTCAGGGGTTTGTAGGATTGCAGGTCCAGCACACTGGCATCCATATACCGTTGCCAATGCTGTAGGAGATATGTACCACCCATACGCTACAGTGTGACGGCATCGGCGATCGGCGGAAGCGTACGACGGCCAATTTCACTGACATCTTCCAAGAGTTGTGACGTCACGCGTCTGTGCGGTAACGCGCGGACACCGAACTTGTTGTTGTTGGTGGTGGTGGTGGTGGTGGAGCTTTAGGACGCTCAACATCGTGGTCATCAGCGCCCATACTAGGAAGAGATGAGTCCAATACTACTAAATGGCAGTGGAGACAGGCAAGGAAGAGACAATCCGAAAGGACGTACGCTTTCCCCCCCTACATCATATATATAATATAGAAAGTTTCAGTGGCACTAATAAGAAACTAGACAAAACAGTCAAATTGGGGACAAGGCTAAAAAGACAGCGGGCTAAACATATAGGGATGGACCGAACGATCCTATCTTACTCTTTCTGCATTTTAGAACCGTCGACATAAGATCTTTGGTAGGAGGTCGGCCAAAACACAAAATCGTAAAACGCGTGCCACTGTCATATCACTATCACCTAAAATGGAGCGGAGGTCATCCGACAAGCCGGCTTGTTCCCTCGCAGCATCATAGGATACATAAGTAGTTAAAATATGCTGAACGGTTATCAGCAAGTAGGGGGCTCGTCGCCACAAGGAAGGAATCTATGCGTCAGGGGGCAGTGTCCTATTCTAAGTCTTCTTAAGCAGACTTCAGCCACCTGACAGGCTGTACGGATGTACGCCAGGGCCTAACTGTGTCTTTTATTGACCGCAACTTATCCACGGCAGCGAACCATTCTTGGTCCCAGAGACGCATGACAGAGGTCCTAAGAAATGGCAGCGAGGCATGGAGAGGGAGAGGACAATCAGCTACGTTCGGAAGCCGACAGGCCTCCTTGGCTGCAGTGCCGCCTAACTCCACGGATACCTACATGGCCAGATACCCACACCGAACTTAAGAGGCAATCAGTAGCGAGCCACTGTGTGTGTGCTGGACCTGCCATCCTACAGTCCCCCTGAATATGACCTCTGCAGACGGGGACGAATCTTCGGGGGTTCGAATCCACCCTCGGGCATGGACATTTGTGCCGTCCTTAGTTGTAAGTAGTTCATAAGTATTTTGTAAGTTTAGGGACTGATGGCCCCGTAGTTAAGTCCCATAGACTCTATAAACATTTGAAATTCGGGTTTTGACAAGAAATTCAACCGACCAAAACATAACAGCCCAGATAATGTTAATGGCCAAGACATTTCTGGCCATGAAAGTTGGGCTGGCACCTTGTCCTGACCCCAAGCCGGCTGGACGCAGGCGAGCATGTGCGAATATGAGCGTCCTCGGCCGATATATTACAATGTAGAGCCAAAAATGTATACCCCGTCGGGATTCGAACCCGGGTCTCCTGCTTTCTAGGCAGTTGCGCTGACCCCTACACCAGTGGGGACACAGTGATCACCGCACGTGCAAGGACTATCTACGGACGCCTCCCGTCAAATACATATTCCAAGCTTCGCCCTGCCCACAGTACTCAAACTGGTAGTTATGAACTAATTCCTTTAAGGGCTTCAAACTTTGCCCACCCCTCCCCACTAACAAAGTCTGAAGCCCTTACTCTTACGGGAATTAGTTCATAACTACGAGTTTGAGTACTGTGGGCTGGGCGAAGCTGGGAATTTGTATCTGACGGGAGGCGTGCTTAGTTTGTCCTTGCAGGTGCGGTGATCACTGTGTCACCAGTGGTGTAGGGGTCAGCGCAACTGCCTAGAAAGCAGGAGACCCGGGTTCGAATCCCGGCTGGGTACACATTTTCAGCTTTGCCCAATCGCAGTTGATGTCATATATTCTATGAATGTTGAATAATAACAACTGCAGGATCAGAAGTGACGTCTGTGCTCTGGGAACAGGCGCCACATGTATACGTCATAACTGCCCAGATAATTTTAATGGAGGGGAAATTTTCGGACATGAAAGTTGGGGTGCGTCTTGCTGGCTCCTCCTGCCCCAAAGCCGGCTGGACGCAGGCGTGCGTGCGCGATTGCTTTCATCGGCAAGGCCGCTGAAAATGAGCGTCCTCAGCCGATATATTAAAATGTAGACGTAGATACTGGTTAGTGGTAAGTCCCTGTATGCTCAGAACAAAGAGAATCGTGCCGCTGCAGCCTCCGGAGTACGAGGCGTCTGGTGGCCGTCGGTAGGCTCGGGTCCCTCCGGGTCTGACTGTCGGTGTCGAGGACCACCGGTCGGCCAGTGGGTGTCGTGTGCCTGATCTACGACCGCGCTGCCGCATTACGCGGACGACGGCGCGACTATAAATCGGCCCCAGGCCCGGCCGCGACCGCCGCGGTCTCGCTGCGACCGCAGCCGGCGGTCGCCGCGGGGCTGCGATGTAAGCCAGTTTGGCGCTCATGAATAATACAGGCCGCCCGCGACCGCGACTGCCGTGTCAGCCCGCTTAATCGTCGTTAGGTGGGCGTGGCGCGGCGTTGCTCTGCCTCTCTGAAGCGCCTTTGATGGACTGCTCGTCCCAGCCGCTTACACTGAGTCCACTGCCGAAGTGGTCGGAACGCCGTGTTCCCTTCTCTGCTTAAGTCATCTTAGTGTATAATGAACGCCTTAATATACATAACAGCAGCACTGATAAGACGCGCGGATTTACGGACGGGGGTCATACTAGAGCTTTACTGCATCACTAGAAAACCGGTGGTTTAATTTTTCAAAGAAATAAAGGAATCTTAGGGTTTAACGTCCCGTCGACAGCGTGGTCATTAGAGACGGAGCATACTCTCAGATTTTTGGCTAGGGGAAGGAAATCGGCCATGCCATTTCAGAGGAACCATCCCGGCATTTGCCTGGAGTGATTTAGAGAAATCACGGAAAACCTAAATCTGAATGGCCGGAGGTGTATTTGAACCACCATCTTTCCGAATACGAGTCCAATGTGTTACCACTGCGCCACCTCGCTCGGTAATTATTTAAAACCGTGGCGGTCTTATTGTGATTTCCTAAAATAAAATAACCTACACGGCTGTTAACAATTAGAAACAATCATATCTGTTCATTGAGCAAGCTGTGAAGGAAAGCAAGGAAAATTTGTAGCGGCAATTAAAATTCAGGGAGAATAAATAAAAACTTTGCGTGACAAGGCAACGAAAATTTTTTTTTGTTGTCATGATGTTCGTACTTGCTGTTATAATTATGAATGATAGTGTTTCTCCATCTATGCAATTACAAATAAAATGCGTTTTTTCTCACCAGACACGTTTCGTTTTAATGGCAATAGAACATCTTCATTGGTCTGTAATAACTGAAATATACAGTTTATTTAGTTTTTCGATCAAAAACAATTGGTTAGCGAAACATGTAAAATAAGCCTAGTGTTTTGTTACTTACGGAAAGTTTAGTCTTGTTTTCGTCTCACAGCAGGAAATGCCGGTTTGTTTCAAGCAGTACCGCCGATCCTTCTTGCTGAATCATTGTTATTTCCACTAATTGCACTTTCACTATTGCATTGCCCATATATACATGTTTTTCTTTTTCACAAATCAGGCGTGTTTGTTTTGATTGTGACTGAGTCTGCACAGTGTGTTATTGTAGTGTTGCCAACATAAAATTGTAATTTTTTATGATTTATAATAAATTATGTTATAGCATATCGAATTTTGATGTAAGCAGAATGTAGTGGTCACAAATTTATAATTCTGTGAAATGGAAATGGGTTTATTTTTCTTCTTTTCTTTAATTTCCATTCAGAGAATTATGGATTCCGCTTACATCAACATTAAATATACTGTAACATAACTTATTATAAATCATAAACAAATTACAATTTTGATGTTGGCAACCCTACAACAACATACTACGCGGACTAGTCACAATCAAAACAAACACGCCTGATCTGTGAAAAAAATTGTGGACAGTACAATAGTGAAAGTACAGTTAGTGGAAAAACAATGATGCGGCAAGAAGAATCGGTGGTACCGCATGAAACAAACCGCCATTGCACGATGTGAGGCGAAAACAAAACTAAATTTATAAAAAACACACTTATTTCAGCCAAGATCGCTAGTTTATATTAGCTGTTTTTTTTTACCTGTTTCGATGACCTATGTCACCACTTCAGAAAAAAGAGTTTTTACAATGTTCTCTTATTTTCAATGAAATATATACTTGTGAAAATGTAATATAAGAAAAAGAACATTGTAAAAGATTAAAATTTGCATCACAAAAGTGGATCGTCATCTGCATTGCACACTTAAACATTGTGTTTTCTTGCCGCATGTAACAAAGCAGCAAACCAGCAAATAAAATAAACTAGCGATCTTGGCTGAAGTGTGTTTTATATAAATTTTTGATCGCTCTCCATAGGCGTAAATATGTCACTTAACTATAAGACTAACCTTTCCATAAGTAACATAACACTAGACTTACTTTACATGCTTCGCTAACGAACTGTTTTCGAACCAAAACCACTAGTTTTACAGATCACCGAAGATGTTCTATTGTTATTGAAACGAAACGTGTCTGGTGAGAAAAATCGCATTTTCCTTGTAGTTGCACAGACGGACAAAAACTACCATTTTTAATAACTTAGCGGTTTGCCGATGACTTAGCAATTCTATCAGCAAATGACCTGGAAGAGCAATTGAACGAAATTGAGAATGTCTAGAAAGGAGGGTATAAGATGTATATTAACACAAGTAAAGCAACGGTAATGGAATGGATTGTCAGAAAAATCAGGCCATATTGAAAGAATTGGATTAGGTAATCAGACAATAAAAGTAGTATATTAGTTTTATTATGCCGCGGCCGATTAGCCGATTAGCCGCGCGTACTTGGGGGCCGTGCTGCGGTGTGCACGGCAGACCGTCGTCGGTGGTTCGAGTCCTGTGGCATGGCTATTCGGGTAGTTTACCTTACGTTAAGTAGTCTGTAAGCTACGGACTGATGACCTCGCTGTTGAGTCTGATAGGTTTACAAACATTTGAATTGAGTTTTATTATTTGGGTAGCAAAAGAATTTCTGATGGCCGAAGTAGAGAAGATTCCAAATGTAGAATTGCTATGGGAATAAAAGCGTTTCTGAAGAATCGAAAGTTTTTGATATCCAATATTAATTTAAATATTTTTCTGGAGTGAAGCATTGTATGGGAGTGAAACGTGGAGGATACGGAGTTCAGACAGAAAGAAGCTTTTCAAATGTGATGCTACAGACGAAGATTAGATGGGTAGATAACGTAACTGATGAGGGCGTGCTCGACAAAATTGGAGAGAAAAGGAGTTTGTGAGATATCCTAAGAGAAGGGATAGGTTGGTGGAAAACATTCTGAGACATCAATAAATCAACAGTATTAGAAGGAAGTGTGTGGGGAAAAAATCGTTGTGGGACACGGAGGGACGAATACAGTAAGAAGATGTAGGCTGCCGTTCGTATTCTCAGATGGACTGCACAGGACAGGCAGGCGAGGAGAGCTTCATCAAACCAGTGTGCGGACTGAAGTCCACAACAACAAATATATGCATTGGGTGTCACAACGTTTGTCCGCGATCAACTTCGAAAGTACTCAAATCTTACTGGAATTTTGCACATTAAATGTAGTTGGTACCACTTAATAGACTGGATTCTTGTTGTCTGAGTTAATAACTTCAGTATTAGTTTTAAGTATTTTTATCCAGGTTACTAATGTATTCAATAACTGACACTCTTCTTGGAGTTGAAATGTGGGCAAGTGACCTGTTGCTGTACTGGAGATCGTAAAATCTGTTTCCAAACTCTCTGGGAAAAAGAAAAAAAACATTATTTCTGAACGATGCATGAAGTCCCGAGAAGCAACACCTGCCTCTGATTCCACGTTAAACTGCAGATCCCCTTTTCATGGTTGTATTACTGGGATAGATTAGGGACACGTAAGTCGCCGAAGTGGCGTCCAGTTGATAGATCCATATCATAACAATGAGCCACAAGTAGTTATTATTACATTAGATTTCAAACGTTTCCTTAATACATTTTATTTCACATTTCAAGTGTTTTCGTAATTTACACAAGACATAATCATGGTTTCCAGATTTTTCGTCTAATCCATTTTATTCTTGTTGTGCTGTCTATTATTTTCATCAAAACGATATTGTTTATTTGTAATTCATACAAATCAACAATTTTGTTCCACTATTGATGGAAATTTGCGCACTTGGCCTTAAAATAAAGAGGACAGTCAATGCCCACATAAAATTCCATATGGAGCATGGAGGAGGGTAATTTATTTGGATAATTGTACAGTTTTATTCCGATCTTGCACACGCAACTACAAACCAAGAGGATGACCACTGTGCACGTAATATTTTGAACAGTGGTTGACAACAGACGTTGACTACGTTTGAACCGTCACCGTGAAAGTTGGCATATGCATGTGTGTTACCGCTAGTCAAAACTTACGGTGTTTCCTGGGGGTACCTTGAAATGAACATCGACACTGTTTCATCAGTCAGATATATTTAATTTTTCATCGACATGGGGAGTGAAAGAGGCTGAGGAGCAGATGGACAGAGAGGAGCAAAAGAGAAGGCAACAAAATGTGCCAAGATAAGGTAGGAGGGTGGTTCTAGAGAGGGGCAAGATAAGATTAATAGAAAGAGGAGACTGACAGAAAGTGGTGGGGAAGTAGTGATGGATAGGAGACTGGGGCAGGTGTACAGAGAAAGATAAAGCAGATGAAAAGAGACGGGGAAAGTAGGAGATGAACTATTGGTAAATTGTAATGTATAAATGATGTAGGAAATGTTATTGTGAATTACGTTTACTATCACCAATAACAGAAGTAGGACAGGATGAGGTACACATAGGCACGAGGAGATCGAGGAGGAGCAGAATGAGGTGGGTGCAGATAGGATAGGGTAGAATATATACAGAGGAGGGAAACCAGGAGGGAAATGGGGGATGCGTCGAGAGAGGGTGAAGAGAAGATGAATAGTGAGAGAAGCGATGAGGAGATGAACGGAGGAGGTAGTTTGACAGACGAGTGACATAAATAGATATTCAGGCAACGATGAGTACTAATGCTAGTACATGTTGAGTCAGGAGGAAAGGTACAGTGGACACAGTTACGGCAGCAGATGGCAGTTGAACTATGAAAATGCAAAGTATATTGGAAATTAGTGGAAGTTTTCGACCTGCTTGCCGGAAGGAGGCAGACATGGAGAACCGAGTGTTGTATGTACACCATTTTGTAGCAAAAAACGAACTGTTTTGAATCAGAAACGAAATGTTCTGTACATATGTAAAATCCTAACTTATATGTGTAAACAGAAACACGTTAATATTTCAGGACACCCACTGATGATGCCTTGTTAAAAAGGCAAAATGCGTATGGGTGAGATATATATATGCGTCTTCGTTAAAAAATACTTCAGTGAAAATAGTAATGTGCATGCATTTGCTCCTCTCGTAAGATCTTTGAAACTATCAATTAAAAAAAATCTAAACAAAAATCTGTTTGTTTCCGCAGGACACATTTTTTGAAGCCATGATTCATTTTGAAAAGAACAGTCGCTTTTTTAAAGGCACATGTCACACATCCAGACACGGCCCTACGACAACATCAGTACACCAAAACAGTGACGATTACGGAAATTACGGAAGTAAGCTTACAGAATCCCATAGAAAGCGCGTGTATGATTCTTTGCCAATATATGTATCCTTTTCTATTTTTTATTTGTGTGAAATTACTAATTTATATATAAAAATCTATGTACTGTGTAGAAGGAGTTGCCATTATGATAGTCTATTCTTTTTACATGATAGTTGCCTATTTGGCCAAAGGCCATGCCGCAGTGGTTACACAAGTTCCGTTGGATTAAGCACTTTCAGATATGGGTAACATGTGGATGGGTAACCATCTAAGTATGCCACGCGCTGTTAGCAAGCGAGGCGAACAGCACTTGTGAGGCCAATTGAGGAGCTACTTAATAGAGAAGAAGCGTCTCCGGTTTGGTAAAATGAAACAACTGCGGGGATTGCGGGACGCTGACCACGTCCCCATCCATACCGCTTTCGGCGATGCTCTCTGGTGGAGGATGACACAGCGCCAATCGATACCCGTTGGGCCCTCTAGATCTGTGTGGGGAGGAGTTCATTAGTTTTTTTTTTCTTTGGTTATCAAGCAGACTTTTAGTACTATTTGGCTAACGATTTAACCCAGAATAGTGAACATCATTCTTTCTTCTAGTGTTGTGGTTGTACACGCAGCTGTTACTTTTGAATTGGGTTGGATTATTAACAACAAACTTCATAAGTGGATACAAATCTTGTGAGGCTACTGTGAAGATCCCTAGTTCCTAAAATAAATGTCTGCAAGATAATCCTGTGAAGGCGCCAGCAATTATTCTGATTACACACTTTTGTGCGATGAATACTTGTTTACTCAGTGATTAATTCATCCAAAATATGATGCCATATGAGAGAAGTGAATGAAAATAGCCACAGTATGCTAATTTACTGAGATGGCTAACAGAAAAATTTGCAATAACCCTAATAGCATGAGTAGCTTAACCCAGTTTCTCGTAAAAAAGTAAAAAGGCGGCTCGTTCTAAAGGGCCACAGGGGCCCGGCCTCACCAGAAAATTCGTGATATAATTTTGCAGTATTATATGAAACAGTTGCAGTGTGATATGATCCCCCCCGACATGATAAGTTAATTTACAGTAACACGATCAAAATGTGCAAATGTTAGTAGAGTCTATGGGACTTAACTACGTGGTCATCAGTCCCTAAACTTACAAACTACTTATGAACTACTTAAAGACGGCAGAAATATCCATGCCCGAGGGGGGATTCGAACCCCCAACCGTAGTAGCCGTGCAGACCGTGACTGGAGCGCCTCAGTCCCCTCGGCAACACGATCAAATGGTTTCGCTTGCCTCTCGCCACAGCATAGCTGAACGCCCGATAGCATGTGCCCGGTGGACGTAGTACCCCCTCTCTTCGTTGCGCATTCATGCCCACAGCCGAGGGCCAGCAGTGGCTGGCCCTTATCCCCTCTGCACCCAGCTCTCCTAAAGCCCCTTTTACACGATCGACTTTCCTGTGTCAGCTGTCTACTCGAAACAAGTGGGTCTACTGCAGCGCCCCTGGTGTTACTCAGATGACCTTCTTTCGAATGGTCGTTTTCGTTTCGAAAGTCCGTGAGCTAAAGCTGTAGAGATTGTGCTGTCTGCTGTGTTGTAGTTGTCAGATTTGTCACGTAATTCGTAGCTGAACTCTGTATCTTGTTGCTTTTGGTCGTGTTTGAGTATTAAAGCTATAATTATTTTGTTATGGGCGTGGAATTGCGTACATACAATTCAAGTTTCATTTAATCGTAAATCTATTCAATCTTTCGAAAACTAGCGATGGATAGCAATTTTCTGAAAGTAGCTGCTGCAACTATAGCAATTGCTGCGTTGGAAGAGAAAGAGGAAAAAGAAGAGGCAGGACAGGAAGTTGCTGGGCGCAAAATTGGCTACAAAGGCGGGAAAAAGTGTGCTAATGCATGAGCTGCTACCAGAAGACGTCAATGAATTCCGCAATTTTGTGAGAATGGACAAAGTTTTTTTTCGACAAACTGTTGTCGTTAATCCATAACAGCATTCGTCACGAAGACACCAACCTGAGGGAAGCAATTTCACCTAGTCGAAGGTAAGATTGTTTATAATACCGTATACAATACTGTTCGGATTCAGAATTTTTGAGTGTATTTACATGTAGCATACAGCAACTGATTCGGGATTTAAATTTGGAGAGTAGCAAGAAAGTTTCGTCCACCAACAACGAAAAATCAGAGACCCTTTAGTCACCCAACACTGTCAATATTTCGATTTGGTGCACTAATTGTAATTCAAAAATACTGTGCCCTATACTGCATCAGTTATGTTTTAAACACCATTAATAAATTAGGGGTACTAGAATTATCTAGGAAAAGGTGTGTGATTGTGTGATTGTGTGTGTGTGTGTGTGTGTGTGTGTGTGTGTGTGTGTGTGTGTGTGTGTGTGTGTGTGTGTGTGTGTGTGTGTGTGTGTGTGTGATTGTGTGTGTGATTGTGTGTGTGTGTGTGTTTGTGTGTGATTGTGTGTGTGATTGTGTGTGTGTGTGTGATTGTGTGTGTGTGTGTGTGATTGTGTGTGTGTGTGTGTGTGATTGTGTGTGTGTGTGTGTGTGATTGTGTGTGTGTGATTGTGTGTGTGTGTGTGATTGTGTGTGTGTGTGTGATTGTGTGTGTGTGTGTGATTGTGTGTGTGTGTGTGATTGTGTGTGTGATTGTGTGTGTGATTGTGTGTGTGATTGTGTGTGTGATTGTGTGTGTGATTGTGTGTGTGATTGTGTGTGTGATTGTGTGTGTGATTGTGTGTGTGATTGTGTGTGTGATTGTGTGTGTGATTGTGTGTGTGATTGTGTGTGTGATTGTGTGTGTGATTGTGTGTGTGATTGTGTGTGTGATTGTGTGTGTGATTGTGTGTGTGATTGTGTGTGTGATTGTGTGTGTGATTGTGTGTGTGATTGTGTGTGTGATTGTGTGTGTGATTGTGTGTGTGATTGTGTGTGTGATTGTGTGTGTGATTGTGTGTGTGATTGTGTGTGTGATTGTGTGTGTGATTGTGTGTGTGATTGTGTGTGTGATTGTGTGTGTGATTGTGTGTGTGATTGTGTGTGTGATTGTGTGTGTGATTGTGTGTGTGATTGTGTGTGTGATTGTGTGTGTGATTGTGTGTGTGATTGTGATTGTGTGTGTGATTGTGTGTGATTGTGTGTGTGTGTGGAGATTTCGTTACACATTCCATCTCAGGATGAAAATACATATTGTAAAAGTCCAAAATCTATCTATCCCTGAGCAACTTTATAAATACTTTGCCTTACCGTGATAGTCATTTATAGAAACATATGAGGTTTAGTGAAACACTGTAATGTTTTCATATAGGAGTATACTGATATAAGGTTGAAACAAATATCTACCATAAACAGATACCAGAATAATTAAATGTCTTCATAACTGCCCCACAGCCTATACTCTGATCTTTAATATTTTGAAAATTCATACTATACAGTTCCAAACAGTGATCTGAAAGTAAAAAAGTTAATGTGGCCTTACAAATATGGATTTGTAAAGTTCCTTTGAATCTAGAGGGATAATAATCTAAGGTGGTACGAGATCTATATACGTGAACTTGCTTGTAAGGCTTACACTAACAAATCTCTCCCATCCTGTTAGCTTGTAGAAAAGATTGCTACTGTACATTTACTCAGTACTGTCCTAAGGCAATGACTTGTGTACTGCAGCTAAGTTGAAATAAATGTTCATTTTGTAGAAGCGTGTAATTATGTTGGCCCAAGTTGATTAATGACATTATATTTTTTAAAGCAGTCTTGATCGCAAGAGAATTTTTGTTGTTCTTAGGCAACCGGTTTCAGCCTGCTTGTGAGACCATCTTCAGTCCGACTGCAATACAGTAATGTTACAAATAAGAAGGATGTACAGAAGATCATTTTAATACTGTTTAATACTGATTATTGCCATAATATCGTCTTTTGTACATCCTTCTTAATATTTGTAACATTACTGTATTTCAGTCGGTCTGGAGATGGTCTCACAAGCAGACTGAAACCGGTTGTCTAAGAACAGTTTCTTACTATAAATTCATCATGTGGTCACACTACTTCCCAAGACAGGAATTACAAAGTGACGTAATGACACTAATGAATACTGAATGTTGACCACTGCAGATGTAATGTGATATTTAGCTATTTTCGCTGAGTATATTCACTGTAGTTGTCTGCTTACTGGAATAACCTGATCTTAGTCTTGGTAAATAATCAAAAATGCACTGCTTAAATAGTGTAATCAAATTTGCCATCAATTAATTTAATGAAAAACTCACAGTTATAAAATTAGTAAATAGTCTTGACGAGAGGAGCCAAACCAAGATCAACATTAATTTAATGAAATGATTCTAGTAGCAGAAAACATAGGATTACTTTTGAAAATTATAGTTCTGGGTGTACAAGCCAGTGAAAAGATTCATGTAAACTACTTGATGTGCGGCTGAAACGTGTTCCCTGGCCCAAATTGAGAACTAGTTTGACCTTAAATTAGTCTAACAGCCGCAAGTTAGAAAAGCATCGGTCATATGAATTGTAGCTCACAGGAATCACACTTACTATGAAACGAGCCACCACAAATTACTTTATGAAAGTGGCGGACGAAACAAGAGGCGCAACGGAAATATTAACAATAATCTGCATATGAATCTGTTCTCTGCATATGTGAAACAATATTTATAATGAAAGGGGTAGGTAATCTCAAACTACTGTATTAAAAATAGGATAAGATTTTATTGAACAAAATGCTTTTATTTAGTGTAAGCACAAGCATGTGGGGGGAACCAATTTAGTTACACAATAAAAACGCATCCCAAGTACTATCATATCTTATGCTAAAAATGCCGATAATAGAAATTTAAGTTTATCTACACTGAATTTAATTTTAGTTGGGGAGGATTTACAGATAGCAATCACTCATCCACACACACATACACAATGCAAGCGAACAAGGAAACGGAAGAAACACTGTTCCACACGATAGGAGAACTTTCGAGAGATGGATGAGGTCCGCTCTCAGAAATCGTCAAAGTTTAATAAAATCAGATTCGCGGTGAAACAAATACAAAATACGGCATGCAACGCATCCAAATACGTAGAATGTTGTAAGAAAACGAAAGAAACACAGATATACGCGATAGCACGAACTTTACAGAGAAGGATTAAATCCTATCTCAAAAATCATCAAAGTTTAATCAATTCAGAGTAGCGGGAAAACAAATATGAAATACGGCATGCAACCTATAGAAATGCTCAGCATTTCATAAACAAGCAAATAAGAAACGTTGTACAGGGCTAGTAAAGAATTTACAGACCGCAGTTGGGAACAGAGTAAAAGTTCGAGAATAAAATAGCAATTTACAACAGGTGGAAGAGGAAAAATCGCGCAGTACTACCTGAAAATGGAAGGATACATGCTGTTATTCAAGTCTGAAGGGCATAGAACAAACACGGGTTCCGTTGAAGGCTTTGTTCTGAGAACACACCACGTGGAGTACATATTACACGCAGATAGAGAAAACGAACAGTAAAATTGCACACGAGTTACAAAAAGCGAAAATCCTGCTTAGTAGTCGCGCATCTTTCGATGCATGCTCGGAGAAAGTTACTCCGAAAATGAATGCAAGTTCTAAAACCTAAGTTGAACTAACTCAACAACGAATTGCTGCCATCTCCAGGGTGAAAGAGCAGAGCTAACTCACCATTCCGAAGGACAGCCACCGAACGAGTGACACTTTTGCGGGCCACGTGGGCCTCTGCCCAGAAATCGGCAAAGCCACCAAAAGGGTTGGTGGGGGAAATGCAGAGATTTGCACAAGGGCGCGATAGGCTCACACCAGCCCCTTGCCAACTTGCATTGAAAGGGTGTGGAAATCTCTTTTCAGAGCATAGAAAGAGAGGTTGGTACTAGCCACCTATCGACGCAGGTCCAGAGCGCATCGTCCTAGGCTAAATTTCTCATACGTCCCAGACACATTAGCACGCCAAAAATTCTCTTACTCACACATGCAGAGACAAAACATTTTATAGTCTTATAGGCACGGTGGCAAGACGGAGAAGCCGTTATGTTGCCACATTGATTGACACACTAATAAATTAATAACATAAATCTAACACAAATGAAGTTAAATACGATTACTAATAATAACATTTAAAAACGAGAACTGAAAGGCTACGTTACTCATGCCTCAGAAAACGAAAAGAGTGTCGTTAAATAAAATACAAGATTAAAATTTAGGGAAGGCGGCTGACAGCCGTCTTTCAATACATTGAATTCAGGTGAATCTTATTATTCAATTGATTTTATCACAAATGTTACATGATAATTATTTGCTGAAATTAACTAACTTTGCATGCCATGAACAATTACTTAGCTGAGCTACTGACTAAGGTTTCTGTAACAGGTTAAACCTACAATAGTTTTCTCAGAATATTGGTGAAAATCATTTCATAAATTGTAGCTGAAATGTGTATACTAAGAGAAATATTTGAAGTGCGCTCCTGAAGCAATTTTGTTGAAAAGTAATCAATAACTGAAATGTAGCACTAAGAAAAAAAAGGAACTTTCTAATGAAGTAGATTTAAGTCAGAGACTGATAATAGTTGGTTAATATGTAACTGGCCTGTCACGTGTGAAGTTAAAAAATGTAAACAGCATATCCAGTAAAAGATTCTTAATAAAATCTAAATAGAAGTAACCAGTGCAATGGTTTTGATAGTTACAGGCAATAGAAATGAAGCACACAATTGCACACACTTATATTGCTATAGCCTTGGGTTACAGCAGACATTATCTTGAAACGACTTAGTGCATAAACCTCACAACAGCACGATCAACAGAAACAAAGAATGAAATGTAAGATGGAAAGTCTCTTTCCTTCCAAAGGAAGATCTGGGAGTATTTTTCCATATAACCTTTGTTGACGGACATCCACAGCTGATACATCTCTAATAAAAGGGCCCGCTTCAGCTGTTTTACTTTTTTTAAAAAGACGACCGGTTTCGCGACTTAAAGTCGCATCTTCGGGTCACATACAGTTAAAACATAATACCAGGGGCTCGCCAATACAATCAACAACAACCCTGGCTGTCAGAACACTTCATACAAAACATCAAGGCGACAACCGCCCTCGTCGATCAAAGCACCTGATAGAGCCAGGCGGCACGGACAGCGGCGTGGCAGGACGGAATTGAAAAGTGATTTCAAATAGTGCCATTGGTAGTTTTTGAATTACTGTCATTTATATAATTTAGTATGAATTTTTGATCATTTTACAAAGAGTGGCTATAGACCATTTTACTAAGTGTGGCTATAGAGACATTGTAATTATAAATCTGTTGAACCACTTAATTGCTATAGCAGTGATCTAGCTTTTGTGTGCTTGGTGATTTACTTAACTATAGACTGTCCATTTTCAAAATTCCATGTACTTCAGTACCAGGTGCAGGCTTATTTAGTTGCTGGTACATATTTGCCTATTTAGGCTGGGGACCTTTTTCTTTAATAACTGCAGTTATTCACATTAATTTACATCGTGCCTGGTACATTAATTATGCATATCCTTTACCTATCAAAATTCAAAATCTTCGGAAAGGCAGTCACATAAATGATTCCTTATCCATTAGTGCACATTTCACGGTCATGACAAAATCCTGTAGAAGGGGTGTAACATCAGCAGTTGCATTTCGTAGTTTTGTGAGACGTTTCAGACTTGTTTTGTAATTTCTTACGAATTGCAAGTCGTAATTGTGGGTGTTATAAACTGTACACATATTTATATTTTGAGTCAATTGTCGCAATTTGCACCGTGAATATATAACTTAAATATCCTTTTAAAATTGGCTTTGCTTTCTGAAGTGTTTTCTACACAGCAGCATAATATGCCACAAATATTATTTTAGTTCGATATAGCAGTTTCTAGCTCTGTCAGAAATGGGGGTAAAATGTTACTCTCGCTCCATTTTGTAATTGAGAGCTTCTGCCTCTTAATCCTTAGAGAGCGTCGACATTTTCATGTAGGAAGCGAACAGCTGCAGCGTAAATCGCCTCCTCATTGTCCTTGTGAAGGCTGTTGGAAAAGATTCAGAAAGTAGGAAACGAGAATAGTTGTATTTGCCACATTAAATTCATCACCCTTGTTTGTAATCATATATTTGATAAATAGATGACACACCACAGTTAAATTTTCAAACATTTCATTTGGAATACCACCAATATATCAAGTGAATCTTGAAAGATTCTTCCCTATACATATTAATTTGGCGACTGTTCTTTCGAAAGAACAGACACCACATCAATGTACATAATTAAGGAGAATACAATCACAGATCCAGCCTTCTGTACAGATGCTAGTGTCAGATTATTTCTTTTAATCTAGATTCTTCTCTGCCATTCCAGGAAGCAGCACAACTATCACAATCGCCAGTAATGGTCCACCATATTCTCATTTTACTACCATAGTCGTACCAAGAAGATAAATTTTCTACAGAAAATATCTTTCTTGAGTGGTCCAACACCTTAGAACATTTTGTGTACACACTATGCAATGGCTTAATTACTCCTCCTACGACGTGATCCTGAGCATTGAAGTATTTATAGTGAGGGAGACGAATGGAATGTTGCACAAATATATAAGAAAGAAAATAAAAGTAATCCACTGAGTTACAGATCCATTGTATTGATATCGACATGTAGCAGAACGTTTAAACAAACACTTTTGCAACATTATCTAGAAATATATCACGTATTTACTTGAAACCAGCATGGATTTCGAAATCTTTACTCTTGTGAGACTTTAGTGATACTATATTTGCACAAAGTACTGAGTACTCTCAAACTCATTTCGTGTTTCTGGAGCGACAAAACGATTTTTTGGTATCTTCAGTCACAATCCACTTCGAACCATATCGCTTTCCTAAGGAGTATAGTCACAGTCGTGCGACTGGGATCGTGATGTCCTGTCTGCAAAGTAATAGTTTGTAGTATCTGACGAGAAGTCACCTAGTGAAAAGGACGTGACGAGTGTAATTCTTCCAGCTAAGTGAAGTAGACTTCTCCTGTTTCATATATATATATATATATATATATATATTCGAAATATTTAACGAGCAATCAGAACATCGCGCTTAGATTTCAGGCAGTTAATGCTGCCGACTAGTAAAATCCTCAGAAAAGCAAACTCAACTACGAAGTGATTTTGAATTTATTTGTATCTTCACGGTGCAAATTGTGACAATTGGCCTTAAACATCAATATGCGTTTGATTCTGAACGTGATTACTAAAGAGTTTTGTCAGCATTCTATATATCGATAAGCAAAACAATTTGAAAGTTATACATATAACGAAATTCCTGGGGGAGCAATTAAAATCGACGTTAACTGGGAATAACACGTTTTGGCGAAGGTGAAACAAACGATCTGTTATTGACACAACCATTAGCAGATTTAAACGTCTCCTAAGGAGTCTGCCAACCCTATAATTGTTCAAACTCTTCTGCAGTATTGCTGAGCAGTGTGCGATTATTACCTGACGGGATAGAGGGAGGACGTCGAAAAATTTGAAAGAATATATTAGATTGTGTAGTATAGTGAATTAGGGGAAAGAAGGTCACTGATGATTTCCGTTTTTTTCCTTCAAGTTGGCGGAGGGAAGGGGATGAAGCGCAGACGCATTATTAAAACAAAAACTTTTTCACTGCTGCCCGATTTTTCCATGTCATTTAAATCAGCAACCTTCTCTTTCGAATGCAAAGAGCTTTTCCCCACTGCCGTGAAAAGTATGGGACAAAATAAAAGTAATTGCAACTCGCCCATACTCTTTTTGGCACTTTTTTCTTCTTTTTGAGCTTCGTATAAGCGGGAAACAGTCGAAAAATTGAGGCGACTTTAAATCCTTTACGAAATTCTTAACTGTGAATAATAGTACAATCGTGTAAATGAAGAACATCTGCATAAATTAATGCCCGTCGTGCAGCACGTATAGTTTCAGAGACACTTTATAAGTGCTCAATGGTATAGTACTTATATACAGTTTGTGAGGTTACCACGAAAACTGTTTATCTTACAACTTGCTTAATTATCTAAATTCAATAAACAGTTTCTTAACTCTGGATCGCAGAGTGATTACAGGAGAGAATAGTTTCCTCAATTGTATTATTGTTAGCAAGGTAAAATATTATGTGGTAGCTGGGTTTACAATTATTAGTTTCTTTAAACTCTTAAAATAATTGAATGATATGTCCAAGGATTATGTGACTGCTCAGGTTATGGAGAAATAGCTCTAGTTAGCTTAAACTACAGATTTGGGTAGGTTATATGTGACTTTTAATTCTTCAAGGGGTGTACGTGGCTGTGCAGGGTGGAGGTGTATTCGGTCGTGGCTCGCGAACTACGGGGCAGCCGGGCTGGATGGATGACGGGCTGGCCAGCGAGAAACGGCCTAGTGCCGATGCGAAGCAAGTCCTATGTCGGTGCCATGAGGGATCAGCAGGCCGCATGCGTGGCTCTGCCTCTGACGCTCATGTTGACGAAAACTTCCTCTCTTGGTAAAATGGAAATGAGCGTATGGCTTTCTTGGCCGGGAGATCCCTTGCGGGATTGTTCGGCCGCCTTAGTGTAAGTCCTTTTATTTGACGCCGCGTGGGCGACTTACGTGCCAATGATGATGAGATGATGATGATTATGACAACACACAACACCCAGTCCTCTGTCGGGAATCGAACCCAAGCCCCCTGCATGGTAATCAGCGACGCTACCGCTGAGCTACGGACGCGGACCCTCTCTTGGTATATCATAGTGACAAGCGGAAGTAGGCGTCAGGCAGTCTGTGCCAATCGCTCACTGGGAGAGGTCAACTCGAGCCAGAGTCGTCGCTGTTATTGAAGATGGAAGATGCTCCATCAGAGAGGCTGGCAGAAGGTCTGGCGTGTCATATACCACTGCGGCGAGATGGTGGGGAAACTACCTTGCCAGAGGCACCACCGGGAGAGCTCCTGGCTCAGGCGGGAAGAGAGTAAGCTAGTGTCTACGAGCAGACCAAATCCGTTCTGGAACGCGAAGTAGTTGCGGCGGGTAACCAACTTCTCCGGCCGCAGTGACACGATTCGCCGAAGGCTGAGGGACGCTGGACTACACGCACGACTGTCCAATGTGAAACAAGAACTCAGCGAAGAAATACCAGCTGGCATTTGCAGAGCTCCTTCTCCAGGCGTCATGGGAAAACTATTTTCACTGACGAAAAAGGTGTTTTCCACCAGTAACGACGGTCAAAGGGTTGTTAACAGACCTCGAGGGACTCGCCATCGACCAGAATATGTAACAACGATGAGATGCATATCCATTTCCTGCTGATGCTGCATCAGGAGCAGGTTCCCTTCATAGGATAGAAGGCATCCTCGATAGGTGCAGTATGCCCACATACTGGAAATCGTGATGCTCCCATCGGTGTGAATGCTTTATGGAGGAGTTCATACTGCAAGAGGACCATTCTCCTTTTTACAAGTCTGCGTTCGTCCAGTAGCGGCTCTCCACGATTGGCGTCAATATCATGGACTGGCCTCCACGGGCGGCTGACATGAACCACATGGAAAATATGAGGGCTGAGGTCGTCAGGACGTTAACAGAGAATTGGCCACAAAACCAGCCAACTACGCCAGACTGCGTTCTGGAAGCATTTGAGGAAGTCGCTTCTTCAGGCTGTTACGTCCGACGACATATAGAAACTAGGCCAAGACACGTGATAGAAAACTAATGAGGGATTCTAGATAACATATTGGAGTCACTATAACGTTTATTTAAATCTTATTTTTCTTTTTTCCTCAATGAGAGCCCGTGGAAGATTACTTGGCAACAGTTTTCCTTTTTAGTTGACTTTTTAAATGGAGTCTTCTTTTTTAACATACTGTTTGTTTATTAATCTACATTTATTTCATTTGCACCCTGTCTCCATCGGTTTACATAAGCTCTGTCAAAGCATGTTTTGTTATTTCAAACGCGTCCTTTTCTTCCCCTCCATCCGTCAATACACTCTCCGACCTTCACAAAGTATACAAATGCAAACGATTTGGTCTCTCTCTCTCTCGTCCTCCCTCCCCTATTCAGATATTTATCTGCATCTTCGTGCTGCATTTCACAATTTTGTGCTTGGCAGGTTTAATTTTTTTAATCACTGTCTTTATTTTTCTGTCGTCCGACTCTTGAAATGCGCGTGCATATAATGGACAACTGAAACTTACCGTGCAAGTACTGATGTCTCCTTTAAAATGACCATATACTCGGACAAACCCCAGTATCCAGCCTTTGAAATGGCAGAGACAGACGTTCTCCCCCATCCTTCCCACTTGGATATTATGTTTCCAATGTAATCGCATTTTCGATGCGACTTTATACCGGAATACTCCTTGCTGTTTTTTAACCTCAATATGACTGTTAAAGGTAACCACGCCGCGAAGAATAATTGCTCGACAAACTTGCCAGTTATTGGATACTTTGTCATTGACCATAATAGTAAATCACAGTAACTTCCTTCCTGAACGTGGTGAATAAAAGATCTCAAAATGAAGATACTTTCCCCATTTCAGAATTCTTTTTCTAATACATAACACAGGTCGACATGGATTCTGGGGTTTGGAAAGTAAGTGGTGTTCTTTACTAAATTTGCACCCCTGAATATGAAAATCATATCAGTTTTTTCCCATCACCCTCAGTTTTTTCTGCACAGCTACCCAACCTCCAAACCTACCATTGGTTGCGAAATCTATGTTATGCAGTGTCCACAACTACAGAAATGTGGCAATGCTGCATTTTTTGTGTGAAGGTGAGGCAGAGGGGGCTAATGAGCTTGGAGCTGACGTTCCATTATCGCCACAGAAATCAGAGAGTGCTACAGCTACAAGAAGGTGCTTTCGCGCCTTGTTGTGAGTGGTGGTACTTTAGTGAAGGTGTGTTAAAAATGTCAGTAAGGCAGTGTGTGAATAGCCCAGATACATTTTGTTATATCTGTGGAAATTATGTGATACGTGAAAGACGTCGACAAATAACAAAATTTGTGCAGGAGTCATATTTTGCATATTTCGGCATGAAGCTCGGCGATCAGGACAAGGCATTTGCTCCACACATTGTGTGCCATACATGTGTGGAGCAGTTAAGGAAATGGAGTGAAAGTAAAATCAAGTGCTTGAACTTCGCAACTCCTATGGTACGGCATGAACAGAAGAATCATGTTGATGACTGTTACTTCTGTATGACGAATGTAATGGGATACAACAGAAGAAACATGAAAAACATATCGTATCCAAACTTAGATTCGGCAATTAGACCTGTTACTCATGGCCCAGGGCTACCAATCCCCTCTCCACCAACATCAGTGGATTCTCTTGAATTCTTTGAACCAGATGTAAGTCAACAAAGCAGTGAATCCGACTATTCTTAGTGTGGTACCGATTGTATCCAAAACCTCTTACTCAAACAGAACTTGACAATTTGGTGAAAGACTTAGGACTCTCAAAAGATGCAGCACAACTACTGGGATCACGTCTCAGTGAAAATAGCTTACTTACACATGGTACATCATATTCATAGTACAGAAATCGTGATAAAGATTTCAGGGAATTTTTTGTTGAAGATGGTTTAATGGTGTTCTGCAAAGATATCGCCGGATTAGTGATGAAAATGGGAGCTCAGAAGTATGACAGTGGGGAATGGAGATTGTTTATAGATTCTTCAAAGCGAAGTTTCAATGCAGTGTTGCTACATATTGGAAATGACCTAGGATCAATTCAAATTGCGTATTCAGTACATTTAAAAAAGACATAAAATACCATGAAAATACTTATACAAAATGTGAAGTACGAAGAACACCAGTGGCTTGTGTGTGGTGACTTTAAAGTGATTGGCATTCTGTTGGTCAGCAAGCAGGGTACACTAAGATGCCTTGCTATATGTGTGAATGGGACAGTAGAGCTTATCATGAGCATTGGAGTAGGAGAGAGTGGCCTAAGAGGCAAAATCTGACAGTGGGATCAAAGAACATAGTGAATGAACATTTGGTTAATCCAGATGATATTTTATTGCCTCCACTGCACATCAAATTAGGACTCATGAAGCAGTATGTTAAAGCACTGGACAAAACAGGAAACTGTTTCCAATACCTGTGCAGGCAATTCCCAAATCTATTGGCTGCAAAGTTGAAAGAGGGGATATTTGTTGGACCAGATATAAGGAATTTGATGTCTGATGAGCACTTTAACAGTTCTATGATGGAAATAGAACTTCAAGCTTGGAGAAGCTTAAAAAATGTTGTGCATCGTTTCCTTGCCCAGAATAAGCAGCCTGATTACAAGGAAATAGTGGAAGACATGCTACAGTACTTTAAACAGTTAGGATGCAAGGTCTCTCTAAAACTACATTTTCTAATGTCACACTTAGAGAGTTTTCAAGAAAATTTGGCTGACACATATGAGGAACATGGTGAACGATTTCATCAGGAACTTAAAACTATGGAACATCGTTATCAAGGTCGTTGGGAATAAACATGATGGCTGACTACTGTTGGTGCATCACACATGAAGGAGAAGTGACACACAACAGGAAGGATATCAAACATTCATTCACGGGCAAATGAAAATGGAAGTAATGGAATGGTAAGTGCCCACCATAATATTTGCTTCTTATAATTCATATGCCATTCTTCCAATTCTTTTTTAACCACTTTACTGTTCCATTTCGTTTACATTGTCCTGTAATTGCTTTCCAATTACATTGGGCGAAGAGTTAGACAATGGTGAATATGATGATGATAGTGGTGGTGCCAAAACCTAACGTGCTACAGAGAAACAGGCTGCATATTTGTGATCAGCAGGGTCAATTTAGTCAGAAATTCATATTTTCATGCAAACCCCAGACAAAAAGTAAAAATTTGTCGACCTGTAATCGACGCTCCACATAAATTAAAAAATCCGTAATATTCAAGTTATCTTGGCAACAACTATCCAACAATCTTGAATAAAATGAGCCCATAGTTAAATAAGCTTACAGCAAAATGCCATACCAAATCGTAATGTAGCTTGCTAAAACTTACTATATCATGCAAAATCCGCGATAAGGCGCCTCAAACCATGTGGCCATGCCATGTGGCCAAGAATGTCTTACCTATCCATACATCTTTGAGCTCTTTGACTGGTCTTACCGTCTAATGAGTACTCCATTATGACAAAACATTATGCTAACACATCTGTAATTCGATGGTAGGCCAAGGTGTGGTGAACTTGTAACGGCGAAGGTACGGGTCCGTTGCCTGCTGAGGGTAACGGGTTTTAACAGTAACAAAAATACCATCTGCACTTCCAGTAACGCCAAGTAAAAAAGCAGGACTCTCCTTTGTTTCAAATCATGTCTCTACGAACGGTGTGATCCTAACTAGTAGTGAACGACAATGTGATAGTTGACGGCTTATCGTGTCAGGTCAAGAGTGCCGCTATGTGCAGGGTTGGATTTCCCGGAAGACACAATAATCAACAGTATTCCTTCCTATTATACAATAGCAAACGGTGTCGGATTCTAGTCCTTTCCTGGGAAAAAATCACTTATATCGTCGTTTCATGTTCCAGTATAACGCTATTTGTAAACAAATTTAATATCAGTCATCTGACTGTGCTTAGTTAACAATTTATCTATGTACTGCATTCAATTCCACAACTTTTTGATGTATGACATCTGTCAGTTCCACTATATATCTTCTGAGACTACCTCTCAGCAGCAATATGAGCTTCATGCAATTCCTAGTGCAGCACAAAGATCATTTATTTCCGGTTCGGACATCAGTCTTGAAAAAAAATGTTCAAATGTTTGTATAGCTTATGGGACATAACTATGGGGTCATGTCCCTAAACTTACAAACTACTTAAGAACTAACTAATACTAAGGACAGCACAAATACCCATGCCCCAGGGGGGGATTCGAACCCCCGACCGTAGTGGCCGTGCAGACCGTGACTGAAGCGCCTCAGTCCCCTTGGCCACCGCGGCCGGCATCAGCCTTGAAAATCGATACTAATAAAAACGTCATATTTTTCACATCTATTTATGCCTAATCGCGTCTCGATCGGGCACACAACTTTTGATTGGTTAACAGCGCCTTGAAGTTCAGATCACGAACAAAAACATAACATTTCATTGAATAAGTGTGATGATGTATCTTTTTTTTCACTTATTACAAAGAATTTTAATTTACAAGTGTTACTGTCTTATCTCCAATAACGTGTATTCTAATATTTGTTGTACGGCAGTACTACTGAATGCCATAAGGAGAAAGTCGCCGCGGGGGAGTAGGCGAATGGTCTAAAGCGCCTCGCTGCGGATCGCGCGGTTGCTCGCCGTGGGGGTTCGAGTCCTCTCTGGGACATGGGTGTGTGTGTTGTTCTTAGGTTAGTTCACCTAGGTATAAGTAGTTTGTAAGCTACGAACTGATGACCACGCAGTTAGGTCTGATATATTTACAAACATTTGAATATTTTGAGAAACTGTTCAAATGTTTGTTAAGCTTATGGGACTTAACTACTGGGTCATCAGTCCCTAAACTAACAAACTACTTATTTACTACCTTATACTAAGGACGGCACAAATATCCATGCCCGAGGGGGGATTCGAACCCCCGACCGTAGTGGCCGTGCTGACCGTGACTGGAGCGCCTCAGTCACCTCAGCCGAGAAACAGTCTTTAGTGTCTTACATAGTACCTATTGTGATAAGGTAAGGGTTGTACTTTGGAATTATTTGACTTCCTGCGACGCAGCTATGCTGTGTTGGTTGCATCGCGTCAGGCGCGGCCTCCACTTTGGAATTCAGGGGTGATCCACTTTTTTTGCTGCCAAGTGTACATACCGCTCTCAAGCATCCCCGCTTAGAAACAGCCACTCGAATCGGTAAAAATGCTTCTAAAAGTTTGTCACCAAGCCAAGAGGAACTACAAAATTCAGTTCAGATGGATTCCAGGGCCCCTCTTGGAAGTCGTTAATTAGTCCCAAAAACTCTCCTCTCTCTCTCTCTCTCTCTCTCTCTCTCTCTCTCTCTCTCTCTCTCTCTCTCTCGTGGATTTATTTTGCGAAACTTCTCCAAAAAAGGAAAAGGAGTTTCTATATTCAATGGCATATTACGCGCTGGAGCCGCAGCCGCTTTCGCTCGGGACGGCGGCTTTGAAGTCTGCGCGCCAATTGGCTGTGCGGGCCCAGCGGCCCATTCAGAACAGGTGGGCCGCGGACAGACATACTGGGGAGCCTGCCTCTCTGCAGAGCTTCGCCGCTGGGCTTCTTTCACACGCCGCCGCCAGCTGCGTCCTCAAAGCGAGTTCCACGTGGCAGATGGAGTCGGTTCGCCTCTTTGAATGCGGATGGCGTGCGTAAAACCAGTAACGAACGACGAGACCTCCATTTTTTGGCGTGGTGAGCTCAGCTGCCAACGACGTGCCTCGCGAGGCACAAAACACCTGCTTCAGAGGTGGGCTTAGCCACAATCAAAGTTTAACGACGAGACCGCGATATAATTCTTATTTTCCGACTGAAATAAAGAGAGATATTCTGTTAGCGAGCGATAACTAGGTGTAATCCGTAACTGGTGCCAGAAGGCCAGAATATGGCAGGATAGAGACGGGCAAACTGGTTCACTGATGATCTGATGATAGTTTCTTTTTGGGAACTATTGCTTTATACTCCTTCACTGTTCGTTTTTCATCCAATCAGCATTCAATTTCAGATAATGAAAATAATTAGATTCAAAATGTTCAAATGTTTGTAGAGCTTATGGGACTTAAGTACGGGGTCATCAGTCCCTAAACTTAGAAACTACTTATGAACTAGCTAATACTAAGGACAGTACAAATATCCATGCCGGAGGGGGTATTCGAACCCCAGACCGTAGTGGCCGTGCAGACCGTGACTGGCGCGCCGCAGCCCTCTCGGCCACCGCAGCCGACAAAATAATTAGAAACTGAGCATTTTGTAAATAAAAGCTGAACAGTAATTATGAAATTAAAAAAAAAAACAGTCGGGATCGCAAAATTGTTATTTCGTTACTGGTTTCAGTCTACACAGACCATCTTCATATGAATACCACCACGATGGAAGGTCGTGACAGTGAACGCAACATGCCGCATTGACGTGAACTGCTCACACATTTGTGCGTCCTTCTGTGTTCATCGCCACCAGCAATCATAGTAGTGTCCCATGGCACAGCCAGGACTTGGTTCTTGGGAGGCTCATTTTTTTTAATAAAGCCTGTATGTATGTATATTAGAAATATACATACACATGGAAGCTTCACCTAACGAAATTCTCAATGATCACACAGATTTTAAACTCAAAATTTATTTACAATATTTTATCTATCTAATTAGGCTTGATGACGGCTAAAGTCAGATATGCAATGTTCCACAGTCAAGGATAAAGCAAAATTTCCATTAACAAACAATATCTCAGACACCAGAGAAACGCATTTTCATACTCAAAGATATTACTTTTTTTTTTCTTTTTTCTTTTTATTGCCTTGGGCAGCTGACGGCCAATTGGCCAGCTTAATAGATATAATTCACATTCAGTACCTTCTTGTAATGGAGTAATTAACCGTAAATGCATTTTGATCATCATTGCACTTAAAAGTAAATTATTTTACAACTGGTTGTCAGTTTGATAGGAGAATTATGTACGTACAATATAATATATTACTGACTGAAAAATTGTGAAGTCACAAACATAAAAGGAATACATACAATTAATTTAACAAATGTGTCCATTATGCGACGTGCAAATCTTACAAGGTAGTTTTATACAAACAATTGTTCTTGTACCACCAGATGGCAGGTAATGAAGCGAATAGAAACACTAGACATAAAATTGCTCAGAGCCCGTTCGAAATATTTATACAATTAAGGTAAATTGAATTGTCATAAAATGATGGCTAACAGTACAATTTTATCACTACACACACATCTTGGCAGCTTGTAAGAATTTAAAAAGCTGTGTAGTATATGCCGGATCATTCAAAGAGAATAGAATGGTGGCACTCGTAGGAAGCTCTACTTGCAAACGGTGTAGTTGATGCAAAAACGACTGTCTGTGCGTCTCCCATTTTGAGCAGTTCAAGAGTATATAATTGATGTTACCTTCTGTAGTATTTGTACAGTCACAGAATGGGGTTGGAGTGATTCCTATACGATGGAGGTGTGTCGGAAAAGTTCCATGGTTGAATCTCATACGGCATACAGTAGTTATCAGCCATCGCGGTAAGAGAAACGTCATGAAACAAAGGTCTTGGTGGAATTATAGGCTGAACACAGGCATAATGTTGTCTCCTGAAGGACTGAGATAGATTCCACTCTTCTTTCCATTCTTGAAAAGCATTCTGCATGACCAGGCGATATAATTCAGAAGGAGAAAGTTTAAGGTCGATGCAAATTCCGGATTTTGTGGCTTCTTTAGTAAGAATATCGACCACTTCTTTGTAAGAGATGCCGCAGTGGGATTTTACCCACAAGAATTCTATCGACTTCCCTTGGATTTCACACTGAAGGCATAAACAAATGATTTCCAATATCAGGTTATTAGACTTTGATTTCCACTTGTTATGCTTCAGAGATTGTAAAACCGACATAGAATCAGACAGAATCAGGACTTTGGAGGCCTGAGTAGAGCGGATATATTTTAAGTCTTCCAAGCTAGCTACAGTTTCTGCAGAAAAAACTGAAGTTTCCTTCGGCAGTTGGTACATTTTAGAGACATTTATTTGTGGGCAGAGGAAGGCACATCCTGCGTTTCCTCCTTCTTTCAATATGGAGCCATCGGTATATATGTAAAAGGAGTCTGGCCATTTCTGATAAAGCAGGTACTTTAAATCTTGATGTTTGAACTGACTGTCCATTAGAGATGTAGCATCTAAATGTACACGTACTTCGTGGGAGAGGACAGTAATTGTGAAAGTAGATAGGAATCGAGCTTGTGCTGAGGATTTTTGTTGATAGGTGACTCCATCTTCAACTGCTAGATACTAAGGCAGGAAGAGTAGCTCTATGACGAGTCTTCCGGATATGAAAGTCAAGACTCTCCAATTTGGAATGTAGTGGATGAGTAGAAATAGACATCCTGTTAATTAGAAATTTCTCTGCTAGCAGCTGCCTTCTGAGATGCAGGGGCATTTCATGGGCTTCAATTAAGAGTGCGTTTGTAGGGGTAGAGCTCACAGCTCCTAAGCACTGTCGTATGCATCTAAACTGAAATTTATACAGTTTCTTCAGAATATTCTCGCGCCCATTATGGAATGCCACACTGCCATACTCAAGTATTGATCGGATTAAGGTTTTGTACATTGTCAATAAATGAGTGGGATGAGATCCCAACCAAACACGAGATACTGATCGGATAATATTTAATGCTTTTTCAATTACAAAATTACAAATGGTAAGCAATACCTCAGACCAAAGAGACACACTATTTCATAATAAGAGACACTATAAAATCCAGAGTATAAAACATTTGTTAATACATTGACATTCAAATATATCACAAAATTCGAAATTAATCAACTCAGACAAGCTATATCATTACCCAAGATATAATGAAATTATAATTTATTTGTAAACACATATCATAGCAGCTGTCAAATAAGAAAGTCATTACATTAAAAATTATTAAAAAAGACTTTCCAAGAAAGTCTGTAAAAATCATATAGTGGGACAGATGCTGTGTGTGTGTTACCAACAAATGGAATGTAGGCCTAAGTAATAAATTTAAAACTCTATAATGTACTCCCTATTTGTTTCGAAAAAATATTTTCACAAAATTTATTTCTACTATTGCAGACCACTTGACAATGCCAAATACGGCGAAACAGCTGTAGTGTATAAATAAATAAAACTAATAAGCAGCAGTAAAGGATAGCATACTTATTAAAAATGCCTGTTGAATTTATTAATATATGACTAAATTTTACACTTTCTTATAATTTAACCAATTATGCTACGAAAACCGTAGGACAAGAAATAAATTGAGTAGGCTGGCATTAATTTGAAAGTGGAGAAGGAGCAATGTAATGGAAATGTAGTGTATATAATCAGCTCAAAAAATAATTAAGCACCTTCTATGTTACTAGCCAAAGAGAAAGTTCTTTACTGTTTAATTAACATGAGACTATGTGTTAAATTTGAACTAAAATAACACTATTGTTGTTCATAAGATTGCGCTGGGTGGCGCCGCTGACCTGCTAAGCAGCGGGTCGCCACGTATGAACAACTTGAGCATGGCTCGTAACTTTAGCATGGTAGTAGCAATAGCGGCAGCATCAAAGCTGGTCGCGGCGGCATTAAAGCCGCCCACAGAAACAGCACCACACGTTCTCAGTGGTGGCATCGCATTGGCGACCCATTGTCACATTCACTTGTGCTTGTCAAATTATAGTTATGTACGGTCATTATTGTTAAAGTTAAAATTCTTCTGAGCTATTTGTCGTAATAAAATCTTTCCAAAGTTTCGGATTCGTTGCAGGAGCAGGGTTGCCAACGTCAGTGGTTTCTCGCCGAATCTGGTGGTTTTTTTAAGCCGACGGTGGGAAAAATTCTGAGTCAGTGGTAGGTGGGAAAGTTGGTGGATTTTAATGAAATCGTTTTCTAAAAAGAAAAAAATAATAAAAGGTTGCAGAAGTAATATAATCCTAATTTGAAATTATTAACGAATATGGACTGATAAATGACTAGGAAATGTATCACATTATTGGATAAAATGTAAAATTCTTAAGTGTTCAAAGATATTAACAATGGTATGACTCATTGCTCATTGTTGTAAGCTGTTAGTTCTGTGTTGACTTCTCCATTCTCCATGGAGAGGAAGTGTTGTACTTGCATCACGAAAGTATGGGGAAAACTAAAGTCCCTTACGTGCAAAAGTTTCGGTCTGAGTGGATAAATGATCCGAAAATAAAGAACTGGATTTTAGAAGTGCCAGGTGACAACACAGTTGCTCGTTGTTACTGTGGAACTAATCTGAAGGCAAGATATGCTGATCTTATAGACCATCAAAAAACCAAGAAACACGCGCATGCCGCTTAACCGTTTTAGTCTCAGACACAAAGAAAAATTGATTTCCCGAGTGCAAGTGTTGATCTGAATCAAGCAAGAGCTGAACTGCATGTGCGTTATTTACAGTGTGTCACTGTGCGATCTTACTGATTTGTGTAGTAGGTGTTTCATGAGTGGTTCATCTAAGTTAAAACTTCACCGCACAAAATGCAGTGCATTAATAACAAATTTCATGTTTCCTTACTTTAAGGAAGAACTTAAAGATATTGCAGAAAGTCCTTACAGCTGATGAATCAACCGATATAGGAGTGAAAAAACAGTTGGAGTTGTGCATCATTTATTTTTCTGAGACTCAAAACAGGATAGTATCGATATTTTTGGGTTTGTATGAGTTGGAATCAGGCGATGCAGATTCAATTGTGAAGGTCGTAAAAGTAGCTGTTTCTGATTATAGACTGAATGAAAAGAAATTTAGAGGTTTGGGAACAGATAATGCTTCTGTTAATGTAGGGATCAACAATGGGATTTACCAAAAACTTAAAGCAGATGTAGGTCATATTATTTTGGTTAAATGTGTTGGCCATTCCTTACAACTGGCTGTGTCTGCTGCAGCTGCTGATACACTACCTAGAACCTTAGAATTTATGATAAGTGACTCATACAATTGGTTTTCAAAGTCAAGTACGCGTCAGAAACTGTATAACACCCCGTTCAGAACAATTAATGAAGGTGCTGACCCGCTCAAACTTGTTCGGATCTCCACGACAAGATGGCTATCAATTGAACTGGCAGTCAGACGCATTCTTTCACAGTATTTGGAACTAAAGACTCATTTTCAAACTGTGAGAAATAGTGGAAGGTGTTACACAGCTGAAATGTTGTATCAAATGTACAAAGATGAGACAAATGAATTTTATTTGTTATTCTTAAAGCCAGTGCAACGTGTTAACAAAGCGTTTCAAGCTCAGTCTGCCGATGCCAGTAAACTGCTTAATGATCTCATCCTTTTAACTCAGGGTTTAGCCAAGAGAGTAGTTCTTCCTGACTGTAGAGCAGATTTATTGAGGGAAAACGTTACAAAATTTCTTGATCCTAAACCATATTTGGGTTACGACGCTGATAAAAAAACTGGAGGAACTAAAAAAGTCGGGAGTTGTCATCGGAAATAGCTGTCCTCAGAGAAAGAAGTGTGGATTTTTTGGTAGCTCTTGTGACACAGCTGCAACAGCGCTTGCCATGTTTTGATCGAGATCTCCAACCTAGCACCAGAAAACTGTTTGAAAGGGCATAAACAGTCAATCGTCCCCCTTTCAGAACTGATGCATTTTCCTCCCGAAGACACGTCGAAAATTGAACTTCAGTGGGCTAAGTTAAATTTAATTGAGTAGGAAAATTTTAACAACACCGTATCATTCTGGAGTGAAGTGTTACAATGCAAAGATGCGAGTGACGAAAATCCCTTTCAAGAACTGTGTAATCTTGCCCTGTGTTTACTAGTATTGCCATGGTCCAGCGACGAAGTAGAGAGGGCATTCAGTCAGCTAAATTTGGTGAAGACGAGAAGACGAGACTTAGAAACAGCATGGGGAACAGAATGATTAATGCCATTCTGACCATCCGTGCAGCCTGTAACGTTTCTGCTATGTTGCGAACTCCTAAAAATCAGTTGCCAACATTGAAACACGAAATATCTGATACCTAAAGTAAAACTTCATTACCGGACATGTGATATTTCACATTTTCGCCTTCTGTTTGAAATTCTATTAACAATATTAGTAAAATACTTTTAAGAAATACTACATTGATTTAAATATAACTTTGACTGATCTTTTACGTAAATTTCAGTTTTTAATACTTTCGTAAATAATAGCTGCAAACACTAGAAATGCATTACACTTAGTTTTGGAAATTGCTGAACCTATATGATACTAATTTGTATAAAAACAACAATGCTACATGTTATAAACTATTGCACAACATGATTTCATATATACCTTTTGTTTAAATAAATTAGGGCAGACCATGTTTTATATATCACTAGATCCTAAATTAAATACTGATAATTGTTCATGCACTAAAATTAATAATCCGTTTGGTACTAAGAAACTATCTTCGAAATTAACAAAACTACGACAACCATATACAAATCCGTATTAATAAATAATTTGACCGCAAACTGAAACTCACTAAAATTCCATGTGTCAATAATATTACGCCTACACACTATTGGCAAAACAAATATGTGTGCATTTCAAAAACACACATAATGTAAATAATTTGACGACTGTAAACACTAGTCAAAAGGATGACGTTAAATTTGTGCACTACATTTAAATACAAAATTTATGAAACAAGTACATACATCGACATAAATAGTCGTAGCTTAAATGTAATGTTTTAATTTCTGTATTTTGGCATATTTGATGTAAAAGAATATTGTTTAATTGTGAATTACAAAACTTTGTCATCATTTTTAATACGTGGTTAAGCAGAAAGATGTTGGAGAGAAACCATTGTTTGTTTAGTCGTGGATAGAGTATCCGAGTGGCCACAAACCTGTAAGCAGCTTTGTTAGCTTGCTGCTGCATTTCTTGATTGTGCAATGTTTAAGTGGAAATAAAATCGTTTCCATATCAACTAAGGTGGATTTACTTTATGAAAATATCCTGTAGAATCAATTTCTTTAGTGAATGCCGAAGACAACTCACAACGCAATGGACTTCAGCCAGCATATAAGATAAGTTCAACTTCACCTACAGTGGAATGATTTCGTTATAGACTGAGAACTAATAAACATTTCCGTGATTCAGGAATATATTAGGGCTCAGTTTGAGTCATTCCGAAAAGAGGTGACGGACGTTAGAAGCCTTCAGAAGATTGGGGCAATGCTGTCCAGATCTGTGAATTTCCTGAAAATGTTTTAAAAGATATCGCTAATATGACTACAGCTGAATATACTTCGGGCGCCGATTCTGTCGGAGATGATGGTGATGAAGACGAGGACGAAGAACTGACATTGTGTTAATGGTATGTATTTGTTGCTACAGCACTTTATCATATTTTTCTTGTTGTGAAAATGACTGAACATTGCTGACACTTAATATGTGACTGTACTTTCATTGTTAACTTTCTTTTTTCTCAGATGTGATTTCATTGGAATATAGCTGAAATCTAGATCTTCTGACATAAATAAAGACAATAGTATGACTGACGCTGACCTCCTTTCCAGACTGGATTACTTTCTGTTTTCAAGTTCAAATATTTAACAATTTGCTGTCTGTACCCGACAAGCATTGCAATGGCTCAAAGTAATTATAGTTTGTTTTTATGTATAACATGTTTACTGAAGTGATTTTTTATACACAATATTTTTTGTATTTCCGTCTAGTGTTTATACAGATAAGTCAGGTACATAAAAACTCCTCCTTTAAAATGCATAGTTACGTCCAAATTTCAAATCAATCGGTCAAGAACAAACGAATAGACAGTGGTTTTTTTGCATGGGAACTTAGGAAAGTTCGGTGGTTTTTGGTGGGATTTTACGGTCACTTCGGTGGTTTTTATCATGACCTCGTTGGCAACCCTGTGCAGGAGCCTTCCTCAGGGAATACTGACTTGTTTCCTCCTTGTGCTGGTCACATAAAGCGTGTACTGTCCTCACAGTTTAGTTTTGATTGGTGTTTGCATTAGTGTTTCTGATAGGTGGAAATAGGAACGGAAGATGCGCTTTATTGGCGTTTCCATTGGTATTTCTGATATGTGGAAATAGGAAAGGAAGATGCGCTTTATTGGTGTTTGCATTGGTGTTTCTGATAGGTGGAAATAGCAAAGGAAGTTACGCTTTACAAGTGTTTGCATCGGTGATTCCTGTTGGTGGAGAACAGGAACGTGTACGCATGCGCGCTCTGGGCCATCAACGGCGGCAACCGCACGGTCGGCTTAGTTCTTCTGGGTAGTGACGAAGTTTCCACGCATCTCGATTGATTCACTAATTTTTCTCTTTGTTTTAAATGGCTATTTAGAGAGCACCTATACGTGCTTGAAGTTTATATTATGGTTACACTCTTCCTCGTGGTCTGCAACCGCTGACTTTGCTGTTTTAAACGTATGTAACTTTCATGCTCTGCCATTCGTATATGAATAGGCCTTCCTGTTTCTCCTATGTATTCAGATTTTCTATGGGATCCTTGGTTAATGTGGGGATATCTTTTATTCTGTTACTGCTGGAAGAAATAGGCTTGATGCCAGCTCATCGTAATATTTTCCCAATGCGCGCAATAGTTCCCTTAAGGTATGGCAAACATACTACCGGTAATTCTTCGACTTCTGTGTCGTTTTCCTTAGTTCGCCGCGGTTTCATGGCTTTCTGGATGTTTCTGTCGCTATATCCATTGGCGCGGAATGTCGATCGCAACTTGGTGAGTTCTTCGTCCAAATTATTGTCATCACTGATCCGTTGTGCCCTGGTGACTGGTGTCCGTAGAACTGAGTTCTTTTGCACCGGATGGTGATGAGACTGCCAGTATCTGTTGGTGTGTGTTGGTTTCCTGTCCACACTATGGCCTAGTGTGCTTGTTGCTGTTTTGTACACTGGTACGACCAGAAGAAGGGTGGAACCATCTTTTGCTATTTCCACGGGGAATTTTATTTTCTCATGCTGGCTGTTGAGATATTCAAGGAATTCAGCTAACTATTCCTTTCCGTGTGGCCATATCAAGGTGTCGTCGACATATCTGAGCCAGCACTTTGGTCGTAAAAGCTGCCTCCTCCAAAGCCTCCATGAAGATGTCTGCTGCTACAGGTGACAAGGGAGAGCCCATGGGTATTCCGTGCGTCCGTGAATTTGTCTTGCCACCTGAACTAGGTAGACGTTAGACTGTGCTTCACTAATTCACAGATGTCTGGTGGTATGAGATCCTGTAACAGGGCCATCGTGTCCTCCACAGGAACGTTTGTGAAGAGTGATTCCACGTGAAAGCTCACTATCAAATCGGTAGGAGAGATGCTCATATTGCAAGGAAAGAAAATATTTGTTGGGGATATTGTGTGAAAGGTGTTTATTTTATTGAAGAAAAGTGTGAGTTCAGGTAAAAAAAATATATAAATTTTGATTTACGTATTATTAACTATGGTGGCTGTTGTTGTAATGTTTGAGCAACATAACAAACCTGACCTTAATTTCGTGGTTGGTTACGTTAAAATCATGATTAATGCAAGTGGTGTAGTTAAATTTTGAAAATATTAAGCAAGACAATCAGTGTAATTAACAAATACTATGGCCCTATCTGACAAACATTTCAAAAGATCACTCACCTTTCCTTTCCTTACAAAACTTCCTACAGAGACTGTGCACACAGATAGCAGTAATTAACTTACTCCGTCTGTGCAATACGTATGACTCAATTAGTACGCTAATGGTACTGATAATTTATAAAATTATTAATAGTAGGATTTTTTAAGTCAAGTGATTGGCAAGTGGGTGCATTCCAATCACTAAAGTCAGTATCTGATAACATTAATTCACTCGAGCAAAAAGGAAATATAAGTAAATCAGTCTTAATTAATGCTATGCATACGACATTAGTACGAGTTTGGTTCTTTATAGTATAGATGTGGCGGTGGCTATTATTGTTGAACTCAGTGCAAAACGAAATAGAAAAATTATTCATTAATTCAACTGTCTGTTATCTTCTACCATCAAATTTAGCATAATTGTCTCAACTGAGAGATTTTCACAGTCTCTAACAATTAATGATTCTCACGTGATTGTAAAATTGTGTAGTAATATTATTCATGCATTATTGAGGAGTGTCATATTAATTATAAGTGGCTAATTAGTTGTTCAAATAAGGTAGCAAAAGTACAGTCTAATGTTCCTGTATTTAAACAAAATATAAACATGCATTCACAGTACTTTACAACCAATGGCATTTAACTTCTCCAGCGATATGTCATTCATATAAATGATACATAAATTCATACAGAAATCATTTTGATGGTGGCTCCTCCTTTGGCAGCTTGCTAGCAGTTCGCCGTGATGCTTCGAGAATCGCGTAATTAACTGCGATCGTTAGCGTCCGCGATGACGTTACCGCGTTTCGAACGTCTGGGACGGTTACCGAACACATAACGAATTTCTGACTCAGCAGAACGAACGAATAAATGTTTCATTAAAATCAATTCTTACTTCACTTATGTTCACAGGTTTCACATAAACTTTCATATCGTTGCACTTATAACAAATTAGAACTTTCACTTTATTTTAACTTTATTACATATATTGTTTGAGCACTCCGCGGACCGCGGCCGGGGGTGGATTTGAACCACTGCCCTCCCGAATAAGAGTCCAGTGCGTTACCACTGCGCCACATCGCTCGGTCTTTCTGAGGTGTTATTGCAGTGTACATCTTTTGAAATCGAAATCTATTTTCTGCTCAGGTGATATCAAGCGCAATGATTTTTTTTTTTCATTTTTTACGGAAACAGTCTATTTTCTAGCACAAAGAAACAAAGAAATTTAAAAATTGCAGCCACATAATGCGAAGAGGATAAAAAGTAAAAATCGACGAATAATAATAAAGAAATCGCGAGTACCATACATTCCGAGCTGGGCCGTCGAAGCGGGCGGACGTGTGTTCTACGAGCGCTCCGATGGCAACACGGGCGAGGAAGCGCGGCGGGGCTAAGTGCCGCCTGTTGACCGCAATGCAACTTCTGGCGGACGAAGTGTTGGACACAACCGGCGGCCGACGCGCCAGCAAACGAGTGCCTCAATGCTTCAACTGCCAGAAGCTCGGGCATGTCGCAAAGCATTGCCAGGGCGCTGCAGCGTGTATGCGGTGCGCCAGGCACACGACACCAGGGAGTGCACAACGCCGCGCACTCACCCACCTGTCTGCGTCAACTGCGGTGTCCTGCACGCCGCGAACCATCGCAAAACCATCGCAAACGACCCGCAAGGCGGTTGCTGCGACTCCTGTGGCGGCGCCGGTGCGTCCTACCCCCGCCCCTGTTGGGTCGGGTGGCGGCGGCCGGTGTGAAGCGGCAATCGTCGACCGCCCTTAAAGCCGCGATCGCGGCCGAGAGGGCGGCATGGAAAGAAGAAATCACTACTATGCACCAAGAGTTGCAAGAACTCAGGAATCAACTACGACAACTGATGGAGGCGTCGCTCCCTGCTCCCTCCCGTGCGTAAGTGCGGGCGGGAATTGATGTCTCCACTCAGTCAGACGTCTTCATCCCACCAGCAACGTCGCTGGAGTCGATGGAGACTTTCGACACCGCCGGCATGTCATCCAAAGCATCGACGTCATCGGTAACGACCCCTGACGTCATGGATGTATGTCAAGAAGACACTGATGCGTCTGCTGTGCCTGTCCTCTCTCGGAGGGGGCTATCGGCCGCGGCTCCTGCATCATCTGGCGCTGTCCCATGGCAGAATGAAGATTGTCTGCCACTGTCGCGTGGCAAAAGCGCCGAGCCGGCTCTTCAGAAAATCTTCACCTCCCTAGAAGATGGCAGTTATCCCCATTGGGATAATCCGTTTCCATTTCTCCCACCTCACCTTAAGCCATCCTTGTTGTTGTTATGGTCTTCAGTCCGGAGACTGGTTTGATGCAGCTCTCCACCCTACTCTATCCTGAGCAAGCCTTTTCATCTCCTCATAAGAACGGCAATCCACATCCACTTGAATCTGCTTACTATACGCGTCTCTTGGCCTCGCTCTGCGATTTTTACCCCACACGCTTCCCTCCAATGCTAAATTTACGATTCCTCGATGTCTAAGAATGTGTCCTACCAAGCGATCCCTCCTTTTAGCCAGGGTATGCCAAAAATTCCTTTTCTCGCCAATTCTGTTCAGTACCTCTTCATTAGTTATGTGATCTACCCACCTAATCTTCAGCATTCTTCTGTAGCACCACATTTCAAAAGCCTCTTCTCTTCCTGTCCGCACTGCTTATCGTCCATGTTTCACTCCCATACAAGGCAACACTCCACACAAATGCCTTCAGAAAAGACTTCCTTACACTTAAATTAATATTCGATGTTAGCAAATTTCTCTTTTTCAAAAATGCTTTTCTTCCCATTGCCATTCTGCATTTTATATCCTCTGTACTGTGACCATCGCATGTTATTTTACTACCTAAGTAACAAAACTCATCTACCACCTTCATTGTTTCGTTACCTAATCTAATTCCTCCTTACCTTACCCTAAAGTGGGCGTTATCCACCCTGTCTTTGCAGTTCTTACGGACTGGCTTGATTTTCGTGGCTCTCCTAATCTCCGGAGACTTTCTGCTCTTCCGATCTTCACCCATGAGCACTGGGACGTCATTCTCAGAGATCCTATCCGAGACAAAGCTGGTCTTGTCTGGGACGTCAAAACGTGCGTGAGGCCTGCCGCACCGACCTTGGAGATGATGGATATGGAGCCTCCAAGAAGAGCTGCTAAGCAGTCCTCTCGACATCGGCAGAAGACCTCAAGACCTTTCGCTGATTGACATACCCATCAACGCGACGGCTGTGAAGTATAGTCGTCGCATCTCCAGTACCACCACATCATCTAAGACGACGGGGCGTTACCAACGCCGCCTATGACACTGAAGTTATGGATTCCTTTTGTCATCAATGACATAGCCACTAAGGCACCCAGAAGTTTTCAAATAAGAAGAAAACCGCTGAAGACAGAACATAGTTTCCGCAAAACGCTGATGCCACTTCAAAATCAAGATGATATATCCTTATAAACCCCTCTCAAGCAGCAGGCAAAGCTCTGAGTAAATCCTGCATCCTGTAGCTATAACAAGTAGCTTTAAGATCACGGAGTGAGCGAGTACCATGTCTTATGCTGTCCATAAAAATTGCGATATTTAAATTTTACTTACCGCCCCAACGGCCTTGCGTAACAATGTTGGAGATCTTGTTACATAGGCATTAGCCATTTTTTTTTTTTTTTTTTTTTTTTTTTTTTTTGTTATGCAATCTTACGAGGACAAACTTTTACTGAGCCGAAAAGGGTATATACAAGAACTTGTCAACAATAGAGGACGAGCAATAATATTTATTTACTGCATGATGTGCACGAAACACTAATCAAGTCATTCTATGTGTTTCGCGTTTCCTACCGTGTTGATGATGTTGCCCACAACAATCGGGCGAGGCAGGCGGGATGGCAAGTAAAATGTTACACCATGCAGAGCACTCACCTGGACGAGAAACAGAGTGACCGGAAGGGGCCCGACCGCGCGGCCTGCCTGGAACTGGTACGGATAAAGCCACGCGGCAGTTCCTGGAACAGGAAGTCGCCACAATCGTTCCGGACCCGTAACACCATTGTGAAAGGTCTTTCAGTTCACTTTAGCTATCAGTTTCTTCGTTCGTTCACGAACGACCCATCTCTGTCAGGCCAACGGTTGGGGAGTAACGAGTTAGTCATAAAACCATTACGAGAAAGTGTCTTGGAAGTCAGATCGAATTTGAATTTTTCATCATATAATAGTTGGCAGCCATGGCTTCATAATGTTCGTTATCTACTATCCTTTCCGTTATTAGCCTGATGCCTTTAGTGTGGTAAACATTGTTGATTGGTGTTTATTTTCGTCAAGCAGTAGATGGCAACAGACCAACGAATCCAACTGATACAAAGTTGTTTACAAAAACAATGAAAATCCCACGGCAATCGGTCGTGAATTGTATGTGACAGTCGGAGGTAATGCTGCTCCAAACGCATCAAAACTTTGGAAGTTTATCCGCAAGTTTGAAACCACTGGTTCCGCATCAGACGTTAAGAAAGCACGACGACAGCGTTCCATTCGAACACACGAAATCAATGTTGGCATGCTTGACAATGCGAGCGTCCCAAAAAATTAATTCGCTGAAGAGCTCAACAATGTAGTTAAACATCCACGGCATGAAATTTATTCAACAGATCTGAAAATGCATGCTTACAAGATTCAACTTACACAAGAGTCGAATCCTGCAGATCATGGAAAGAGACATCGATTTTCTCAGTGAGTCTTCGGTCACCAATCTGAGTACGAAAACTTCACAAAGAGAATAATTTTCTCAGATGAGGCGCGCTATCTCAGTGTGTGTGTCAATATGCAGAACTGCAGAATTGGGCATAAAGAAAATCTACGCGTTGCTGAGTGGTGTGGAACCTGGGTTGTAGTAGTAATTGGCTCATACTTTTTGTAAATGATGGAGGACCTGCCGTCACTGAGAACGGCGACCGTTACCATTGCAAAGTTTAGGATATGTTTTTCCTCTCTTAATGATGACCATGACGACTTTGGGTTCAATAATATCGTGCGAAAAGTCACACACACCGTGAAACAAATGCTCTGCTAAATGGAATATTTCTTTAAAAAGTATCTCTTTGCGAGTTATCCAGTTATGGTCTGCCACATCATGTGATCTTACGTCTTGTGACGCATTTTTGTGGAGATTGATCAGTTTAAAAGCGTACTTGAACAAACACAGACAATACGCAAATGAAGGATAAAATTAAAAGACTTACTAAGGGAAACCAGATGTTTCTCAACGCGTCGTCGAGAACTTCAATTAACGAACTGCTCTTTGCCAGTGTCTTGCTTGATAATATAGGGGATATAATTTTTCGTACGTAAATGTGGAGAACTAACTTAATGGATGGATGGATGCTTAGGGTTTAACGTCCCGTCGACAGCTTGGTCATTAGAGACGGAGCTAACGCTCGGAGTTTTTGGGTTAGGATGAGGAAGGAAATCGGCCGTGCCCTTTGAAAGGAACCATCCTGGCATATGCCTGGAGTGATTTAGGGAAATCACGGAAAACTTAAATCTGGATGGCCGGAGGTGGATTTGAACCACCATCCTCCCGAATGCAAGCCCAGTGCGTTACCACTGCGCCACCTCGCTCGGTCTAACTTAATGTGACTGGTACAAAAATTCGAATAAAATAAAATACAATGAACTAATACATTGTGTAACATAATTAATTTTTATTTAGAACACGACTTCTTTGAAGTGGGCAGATCCTGTGAGTTATTATGGGTAGAGAATATACCTGACAACTGGTATAAATTAATTTTTGATTATTTACGCCCTGACTAACATGATTCGATTTCAGAAATGTTCAAGAAAAGCTAGGATCAGATTTCAAAAACATACACCAAGCAGAAAAGTTTAATTACTCTTAGAGAGTTAAAAGCTCCCCAAAAATCTACAAATATGGAATCTATATGAGGTCCCTTGTCTATAGCACTCATCATGTTAGTAATAAGCTACCTGTTTGTCACAAGAACGGTACTTTAAGAATCCGTGTCAATTATGGGTCAATAGGTCGTATATGTTCTAAAACCCTGCTGCAAACCGACGTAAATGATATAGGCCTGTAATTTAGCGGATCACTACTATTGCCTTTCTTGAATATTAGAGTGACCCGCGCAGCGAGCTGATCCTTCGCTGAGCGACCAGTTGTAAGGAATGGATCAATGTACTCGGAAAGGAATCTAATTTGAATACAATCTAGACTAGGGAACTTGCTTAAGCGATCTAAGCTGTTTTAATAATCCAGGAATATGTACTTCTAAATTAAGCGCGGTGGCAGCTGTTCTTCAAATGTTCAAATGTTTGTAGAACTTATGGGACTTAACTACGGGATCATCAGTCCCCAAGCTTACAAACTACTTAGGAACTAGCTAAGACTAAGGACGGCACAAATATCCATGCCCGAGGGCGGATTCGAACCCTCCTCCTCCTCCTCATATAAGGATCTATAAAGACTATGGGACTTAACTGCGGGGTTATCAGTCCCTAAACTTACAAACTACTTACAAACTACTTATGAACTACTTACGAACTAGGACGGCACAAATATCCATGCCCGAGGGGGGATTCGAACCCCCGACCGTACTGGCCGTGCAGACCGAGACTGAAGCGCCTTAGTCTCCTCGGCCACCGCGGCCGGCAGACAGCTGTTCTTCATTCGAATTCAGAAGTATTTGCTTCATCTTCTTTGCTGATGGAATTTCGGGATGCTACGTTTAGCAATTCTGCTTCGGTAGAACTGTCATCAGTAGCACCACCATTGTTATCGCATAGTAATGATATTATGTTTTGCCCCTAGTATGTATATTTTGTAAATGAGCAGATGTGTTAGGATTTTCTACCAAATTACGTGACAAGTTTTCATTGTGGAAACTGAAGAGTCGACAGCCACGACTCTTGGAAACGCCCGCGGCCAGCGCCAGGAGGGCCTGGTGCCGGCAGCCTAGCTGCGGCCTCACCAGCAGCTCTTCGTCGCTCGCGGCCCGTCGGAGTCCACGGGGAAGGCTGGCAGTTCTCGCGCCTCATGCGCGCGCCAGCGCCGCTACCAGTCAGCAGAGCTGAGCAGCTGATTTACGTCAGGTGTACAGTGTACTCACTATTCTGTGACAGTGTCTCAGTTCTTCGCTGCTACGGGACCGGTCATGTTGCCTTTTTGTTTAGCTCTGGTTGACTTGTCCTTGTAACTGTATTTTACTAATTGCTATAGAGCTTCTCACATCATGTGTGTGTTACTAATCACTATGCTCCTGTCCCTCACGGACACTTTGTTCACAGAATGAAACTTTCACTCTGCAGCGGAGTGTGCGCTGATATGAAACTTCCTGGCCGATTAAAATTGTGTGCCGGAACCGGGACTCGAACCTGGGACCTTTGCCTTTCGCGGGCAAGTACTCTACCACTGAGCTACCCCGACACGACTCACGATGCCGCCGCACAACTTTACTTCCGCCAGTACCTCGCCTCCTACTTTCCAATCTTCGCAGAAGCTCTCTTGCGAAACTTGCAAGACTAGCACTCCTGGAAGAAAGGATGTGGTGGAAGTATCATATCAGCGCACACTCCGCTGCAGAGTGAAAGTTTCATTCTGGAAACATCCCTTAGGCTGTGGCTAAGCCATGTCTCCACCATATCCTTTCTTCCAGGAGTGCTAGTCTTGCAAGTTTCGCAAGAGAGCTTCTGCGAAGTTTGGAAAGTAGGAGGCGAGGTACTGGCGGAAGTAAAGTTGGGAGGCGGCATCGTGAGTCGTGTCGGGGTAGCTCAGTGGTAGAGCGCTTGCCCGCGAAAGGCAAAGGTCCCAGGTTCGAGTCCCGGTTCCGGCACACAATTTTAATCTGCCAGGAAGTTTCACTTTGTTCATGTTGTGTTCCTGACGTTCTGAGGGACACAAGAATGGCAAACAGTATGTTTTTCATATTCACGGAATATGACATCAACTGCGAACCCAGCCGAGATTCGAACCCAGATCTGCTTTCTAGGCTGTTGCTCTGACCACTACACTACTGGGGACACAGTCATTACCGTACTCTCCACTAAATAAAGGATCATACCATATGCCAGTGACGAGCAATGATCCTTTTCGTTAGTGGGGAGGGGTCGGCAAGATTGAGGTCCTTACTCTTACGGGAATTAGTTTCAAAACTACGATTAATATTACAAAAACAGTCTTGATCGCAAACATTAACAGTTTCTATATACCGGTTTCGACCTGATGTAGGCCATCTTCGGAATAACAAGTAACCCTTGTGGTCAGTGCTAGACTCGGCTGGGCTGGGCTGTCCGGGGCTGTTCTGCTGGCAGCAGGTTATATTAATCATACCGAATAGATCGCTGTTTTTCTCCTCTGACAATGTTGTCAAAATTAATCAAAACTACGAGTTTGAGTACTGTGGGCAAGGTAAAGCTAGGAATTTGACGGAGGCGTGCTTAGGTAGACCTTGCAAGTGCGGTGATCACTATGTCCCCAGTGGTGTATTGGCCAGCGCAACTGCATAGAAAGCGGGATACCAGGGTTCGAATCGCAGCTGGGTACACATTTGAAATTTAGCCCATTCGCAGTTGATATCGATATTCTGTGAATATGAAAGAATAACAACTGCAGGATCAGAAGTGACGTCTGTACTTTCGTAACAGATGCCACATATACCGGGTGATCAACATGTAGTATCAATTTGGAAACCTAATACATCACGGAATAATGTAGATAGAGAGGTAAAAATTAACACACATGCTTGGAATGACATAGCGTTTTATTAGGAAAAAAATTCTAAAAATGTCCGACAGATGGCGCTTTATCTGATCAGAATAGCAATAATTAGCATAACAAATTAACACAAAGCAAAGAAGATGTTCTTTAAAGGAAACGCTCAATATGTTCACCATCATTATTCAACAATAGCTGAAGTCGAGGAATAATTTTGTGACCAGCACTGTAAAGCATATCCGGAGTTATGATGAGGCACTATCAGTTCCATTCGGAAGATTCACTTGAATGCCGGTCTTGTTTAAACAACTGTATTACAGCACCGGTGCATAAACTGCTACCGAAACATTCAACAGCAGATTAATAGAGGGTAAAACCTATGATCTAGAAGGTTTTTAGTAGTGAGAGCTTGTCATCTGCTGCGACTCTCATTAATACTTTTACACCGTCTTTTTTTTATTTTATTTTATTTTATTTTTTTTCTTATAAAACCCCATGTCATTTCAAGCATGTGTGTCAATTTTTACATGTCTATCTATATTATTCCGGCATTTATTAAATTTTCAAATTTATACAGATTTTTGATCACCCGGTATATGTTTTTGTTGTACCTAGTTGTTCTTGTCGTTGTTCAGATTGTGAGTTCCTTAATGTGGTATCACTCCTGTTCTTATTTACTTTTGTTTCTTCAATTAAGTTTATTTTGGTTAATCGACAGTTGCGTAATCCTTTTGCTGCATATGTCGTTTCAGAAAGACTCCTTTTTGGTACATTAGTGGCTCTTGTTTTTGAGTACAAGGCATATCCGTTATGGCGACTTCTCTGGAAATGTCTGTACCCGATATTGTACGGTTGCAGCGTCAGCAGTAATCCGAGCTCACGGCTTTGATGACGGAGTTGACTCGTGGCCAGCAGGCCGCTTTCAAGCGACAACACGACCTGCCACAGCCACCGCCTCCGCAGCCGCAGGCACAAACCTACGCCGCCAAATATTGTGCCGTCGTTCAGAGCTTTCATTAAGGACGAAGAAGATTGGACGGAGTGAATGACACTATTTTCAGCGCACGTCACGGCTCACCACATACCAGGTAAAGATGTGACAGCTTACTTTATTGCAACGTGCAATGGTGTTTTGAGGAAGTTGTACCCGATAGAAAAACCATGTTTAAATATTCAGTGAGGGTTGACTCCCTCTACAGATATTATGCGAAAAATTGTTAGTTGCAGATGGCAAGTACTATTTTTTCCGTTGTCGTAGGGAACCTGGTCAATCATATCGATAATGGTTAGCTGACCTATCCAGTTTGTCTCGTTAATGTAATTTTCGGTGTTGTAGTGGTATTATAGTCACAGCTAACAGCTAACGAATACAGTTCCCCAGAACAACGAGAAATTTTTTTTATCTAAGACACGTACTGCAGATTTACCGCCGGCCACGGTGGCCGCGGGGACTGAGGCGCTTCAGTCACGGTCTGCACGGCCACTACGGTCGGGGGTTCGAATCCCTCCTCGGGCATGGATATTTGTGCCGTCCTTAGTCTTAGTTAGTTCATAAGTGGTTTGTAAGTTTAGGGACTAATGACCCCGTAGTTAAGTCCCATAGACTATACAAACGTTTTAACATATGAAACATTTGCAGATTTACCAAATAATACATTCTGAGGCACAACCTTATTACATGCTAGAATAAATTAAAAACAACAAAAAAAGGATTAGCAAATTACTCCCACTACACACAGCAAACATAAAGACACCAGAAAGAGAGAAAATAAGTGAACAAATAATTGACCACCCTACACTAGTAGCATGCAGGCAAAATGGAAAATTCTTCTATCTTGCCCTTTAATATAAATGTCCATACTGCGCATAAGCATGTCCCAAATGTTAAAGTGAAGTATTTAGAAACAAGTAACCATTTTGTATATCAATTCTAACAACCTATACTTCGTAAATAAGTATCGTACGAACAAAATAGTAACAAGACAAACCTTTTACAAGCAATAACGCAGCAAAAATCCACTTGTTTGCGCAAGATTCCAGATGGTCGCCTTTTGCTGTGTGCGTCGCCACTCGCGTGTCCTATCACGTGGTTGTCCGTTCCCTCCATCTTGCCCTCCCACAGTGGCAGATTAAGGCTGTCGGAGGTCCGTGGCGGAGGCATCACGAGCCCCCCCCCCCCCCGGCACTGAACTAGATGCCAAGAGAGAGAGAAAAAAAAAGTTCTGTCGAGATATTACAGACTAGAGACCCGGGGCGGTCGAAAAGAAAACCGTGCTTCGAAATGTTTGGAGGCCCACTAAGACGAAAGGCCCCGGGCAGTTCGCCCCCTCCACCCCTCCCCCCTCTCATCACTAATGTCCGCCACCATGTGTGTTACAGATCTCCTCAGCTACTGGACTGATGTAAATCAAATTTGGAACACACATTCCTTAAAAATCAGGCAATGACCAATGAAATTCGGCGAAATATTGCTGCTCCTAAGCTGAAGTACCGATTTCAACCAGGTTTCCTACTAATAGTGTTTTACTGTAACCAAACGATCGCTATTGGAGTAAACTCAACAACACACAGTTCAGGAGATACGACTTCATAAACTGGAGGAGTTACAATTCTTTTTTTTTTTTTTTTTTTTTTTTTTTTTTTTTTCATGTGATGTATTTTCCTTCACCCACTATCATATTGAGAGCACATTACGACTTGTAACAAACCCTAGACATAATTTCAAACCTTAATAAAACTTTCAGTCGGTTACAAACCTGTAAATTTACGAGCCTGTAGTTAGGTTGGGTGATTTGCGAGGTACAGATATGTGAGAAATGAGAAGCAAAAAGAAGGGGACCCCTGCTAACAATACTTGAAATGTGCTCTAAAAGAGATCTGGCCTCTTGAAAACAAATACCCAACCGCAATATAATGAAAATTGGGGAATCTAACTACTGAATCAGATGCAGGTTCAGAAAGTACTTAATTTATTTCATAAAAGTAGTTAGTAGTAGCGTAAGATCTATTAATTGACGAAAATAGGAACAGTTCTGAGAACTTCAAAAATGTCAAACAATTTCAGATTACAGTACATGATTAAATACAAAAACGACACCAATAAATGTGTGGCAAGTTCCTACTATAACTGTAGTTCGACCAGCGGCAAATTACTCACGACACGAAGGAAATCAAGAGTGCGTGTTATAATTACGGCCGGCCGCGGTGGCCGAGGAGACTAAGGCGCTCCATTCACGGTCTGCGTGGCCACTACGGTCGGGGGTTCGAATCCCCCCTCGGGCATGGATATTTGTGCCGTCCTAGTTCGTAAGTAGTTCGTAAGTAGTTCATAAGTAGTTTGTAAGTTTAGGGACTGATGTCCCCGTAGTTAAGTCCCATAGACTTTACAAACATTTGAACATTTGAACTACTTTCCCCGTGTTCTTGCAGTAAAACTTCAGCATTCGGGGTGAAGTTATAATTTATTACTTCTACATAGTTAATAATATACTCACGACATATTTTGAAGGCGGTACGCTCAACTATACTGAATCTACCATCGGAATAATATCATAATAAAACGCATAGACCAGAAGATATAACGTCAAAAAATGCATGAAAACGCACCCGACTAAGAATTTGGTTGTTAGTTATTATGTCTCCAGACTTAAAAACACAAGATTATTTTTGGGCACACTACAAAGAAAAATGTATGTTGATAATCTTCGCACAACAGACGATCGTAAAGCTAACATTATTAGGGACATTAACACCGTCCAGTCTGAAGATTAGGAATGTGCTGTTAGTAAAGTCACCGCCGCGGTGAAGTAGCCGAGCTGTCTAAGGCGCCTCGTTGCGGATTGCGCTGTTGCTAACCGTCGGAGGTTCGAGTCCTCCTTGGGGCATGGGTGTGAGTGTTGTCCTTAGGTTAGTTTACCTTAGTTTAAATAGTTTGTGAGCTACGGATTGATGAGCACGCAGTTTGGCCCGATAGATTGGAACATTTGATTTTAAAGTCATAATTCGAAGTCAGCAATATCTGAATAGCCATGACCACCACTTCGAACTCCTATTATAAACATATAACTACATATTTTAACGTTATTAACATCTGCTCTCTTGTAGTTAGTTCACTGTTACTGTCGAAGCATTACTTGAGGTTCAACGCAAATCGCATTTGATGCATTCTCTTTTGTGTTTTCTCGTTTTGCATTTGAGTGAACCATTCAGTCGACCGCTAGTTTTGCAAATCTTTTTTCTCTGTTACGTGACAAAATAGATGGAGAAAGATACCATATTACAATGAGCGAAACGGGTTTTAGACGTGTGTAGTAGTTTCATGGAAACACATCCATAAGTAACTGATAGATAAAAACTTCTACTTGCAGAACAAACTGTTCTTAATATGGACTTCAACTTAATTGCACTCATGAGAAACCCACACAACAGTGATTTAACCCTTATAGGGAGAGGACGCTAATTCTCCAAATTAGTCCAAATTTATGGTACATGTAGGGCGTGGTGAGACATGAAAGCGACTCTATCGGGAACTCCAGATGGCCAAGGGTTTAGAAAAATAAGAGGAATTTTGGTACGGATCTATCACCACACGCAACGTATCTATTGTCCCTGAGACAGTGTATTTAGAAAGTTGCCCACCGGTAAGAGATCGGATTCTTATTTAAAGGGTCGTTGGTTCAACTTTGACTGGCGCGAAATATTTTTGAGTTCCTTGGAATTGCGTATACTACTGATGTCACAATTAACCGCAACATCATATCAGATATTTCATTAATTTACATAATCACAAAATGTACAGGCATAGCATAAAATCTGGGACTACAAACATTTAGAAACGGTTTGCAGTTAACGGGTACACGGGAACGCCGTGTATGTAAATCGATACTTCCATTCCCTTGCAATTATCCTTTACATGTATTGGGGTGTATTCATCGAAGAAATAAGGACAGCAGTATTTTTTATCGCGTCTTGCGCACGTTATAAACGCCGCCTTTTGCAGTGACATTTTTTCTTGTTTTTACTGTCTGCATAGCAAAACAAACTTGATTGAAAACAGTTTCTTTCGTCGCAGCATGTCGATGAATACTTGCGAGGATGGCTGTTGTGTAATTGAATGTAGTTTGATGCAAGCTTCTAGCGAAGTCATTTCTCCTTTCTCGTGAGATGAGTGCAGTTTTGAAATTTTCTATTACATTTTCAACGAACGACAGAAAAATACATTGTAGAATTGTACTAGTGGCGTACATTTTTCTAGGAAATTACTTTAATATTTCACGTCAGCAATCGTCTTGGAACAGTTGTGGTAAATTGTGATGTCAGTATACATTAGAGGTCTGCACCTCGCTCGATTGCTCGCTCGAATCGCGTGGTATATGTCTTTCTATGACAGTCCGACAGGTGTCGGCACTGCAGCTTGCGGCAAGGCGTGTGGCTGCGCTCGACTTCCTCCACGCTCGTTCGAGCGGGGCACGCTCGACTGGCTCGACAGTCTACACTGCCCGCACGCCACTCGGTCGCCCACCACAGCGCCACTCGATTCCAAGGCGAGTGTTGGCAGCAAACTAGACGCTAGAGAATACATCCTGACCTCGAAATTTGGAATTGTTTCCTTTCCCGGGTGCTTCGAAAGCTGTTCTCTCGAACCAGTTGAACTAGCCATTCAGTTTCGCATTTTATACTTTACCCTACAGGTTATTACACGTGATTAACATAAAGTTTCTGTGCTAAGATCATTTACTAAATGAGTTTTCCATGATCTTTATTTCTTTATTGTTCCCATTTTGTGGACTGTTAGTGCCTGTTTAGTGGTAGGTGTTACTTGCCGATAACGAGGAAGTGATTGTATTTTATACCCATTCCTCTTATCACTCTCAAGTACTGGAATACTTCGTCCGTCTTTTATATTGATGTATACCCTTTTGGATAGTTCTGTGCATCTCTGTTGCACCCCGTTAATATATATTCCCGTAGCATTTTGGCACTGTGTAAGGTTGCTGCGCCTCTACCTCTTCCGAGTGAGTCCTTAACGGGAATTTTTCCAGTTGCAACATTCATATATCCCCACTGACACTGTCGTCTTTCTTATCTACATAATAAAGAACGTATGCAAGCTTTTGTGCAATATATAGGACCCTCGCTTTCTTCCGTGTCTTTATAAGAGATCGGCCTAGGTACACTACAGGGAGAGTGACAAAGGGGAACAGCTCAAAAAATTACTTTGATTTTATCGAAGTTGAATCTATGGAATTTGTCTTTTATCAAAAGATACTTTCATAACAAACATCATTAAAATCGCTTCTCTAGTCTCTAAGTTTTTCATGCATTATAACATATGCAAATTTAATAAAAATCGGAGAGTGACTCTGCACGCCCACTACGGTCGGGGGTTCGAATCCCCCCTCGGGCATGGATATTTCTGCCGTCCTTAGTTGTAGGTAGTTCATAAGTAGTTTGTAAGTTTAGGGACTGATGAGCCCGTAGTTAAGTCCCTTAAGCTTAACAAACATTTGAACATTTCGGAGAGTGACACCTGGGTAGGTTTCCTTGTGAGTACAGAGGCAGCACTACGCTGTGCGGCCTGTGCCCGCGCTGCCCCAGGTAGCCTCCCTCGAGTGTCAACACGCTCGCTGTGAGCGAACACACTCGGCGCGCCACCGCCGAGCGTTGCGCACTCGACTGAGTACGAGAGAGCGAAACCGGCGATTTGCAGACCTCTAATATACATACAGGGTGGTCCATTCATAGTGACCAGACCAAATATCCCACAAAATAAGTCTCAAACGGAAAAACTACAAAGAACAAAACTTTTCTAGCTTGAAAGGGGAAAACAGATGGCGCTATGGTTAGCCCGCTAGATGGCGCTGTCATTGGTCAAACGGATATCAAGTGCTTTTCTATATAGGTATCCCCGTTTTTATTACACATTCAAATGATTCAAATGTTTGTAAGTCTATGGGACTCAACAGCTTGATTTTTAGTCCCTAGCTTACAAACTACTTAACCTAAGTTAAACTAAACTAAGGAAAACACAAACATCCATGCCCGAGGGGGTCTCGAACCCCCGACAGCGGACGGCCGCGCGCATCGCAACACGGCGCTGCAGTACGCGCGGCTAATCCGCCGCGGTATTACACATTCGTCTAGTACGTCAATAAATGTGAATGTTTCATTTGAAACACTTTTTTCGCTTTGTGACAGATGACGCTGTAATAGTCACAAACGTATAAGTACGTGGTATCGCGTAACATTTCGCCAATCGGACGGTATTTCTTCGTGATACATTACTCGTCTTAAAATGGACCGTTTATCAATTGCAGAAAAGATCAATATGGTATTTATGTATGGCTGTTGTGATCAAAATGCCCAACGGGCCTGTGCTGTATACGTTGATCGTTTTCCTGGAAGACATCATCCAAGTGTCCGGCCTTTCGTCGGATAGTTACATTATTTAAAGAGACAGGAAGCGTTCAGCCACAAGTGAAACGTCAACTACGACATGCAATACATGATGATGCCCAAGTACGTGTTTTAGCTGCAGTTCCGGCTAATCCGCACATTAGTAGCAGACAAATTGAAGGAATCGGATATCCAAAAGTTGGTGTTGAGAATTCTACATCAACATAAATTTCAACAGTAGCACATTGCTATGCACCAGGACTTGCATGGCGAATACTTTGAATTTCGTGTACAGTTTTGCCACTGGGCACAAAATAAATTACGGGACGATAACAGATTTTTTTCACGCGTTCTGTTTAGTGACAAAGCGTCATTCACAAACAGCAATAAAGTAAACTGGCATAATATGCACTATTTGGCAACGGAAAATTCACGATGAATCCGACAAGAGGAACATCAGCGATCTCGGCGGGTTAATGTATGGTGAGGCATTATAGGAGGAAGGATAATTGGCCCCTATTTTATCGATGGCAATCTAAATGGTGCAATGTATGCTGATTTCTTACTTAATGTTCTACCGATTTTACTACAAGATGTTTCACTGCATGACAGAACGGCGATGTTATTTCAACATGATGGATGTCCGGCACATGGCTCGAGTACAGTTGAAGCGGTCTTAAATGGAATATTTAATGACAGGTGGATTGGCCGTAGAAGCACCATACCATGGCCCGCATGTTCACCGGATCTTACATCTACAGACCTCTTTCTGTGAGGAAAATTGAAGGATATTTTTTATCGTGATTCACAGACAACGCATGTCAATGCATGCGAGAACATTATTGAAAGCGAACTACTCGCTGTTGAGTGGAATGTCGTTACGCCTATTGCGAAAAGCATTGAAGTTATTCAAATGTTTGTTAAACTTAAGGGACTTAACTGCGGGATTGTCATTCCCAAATTTACAAACTACTTATGAACTTCCTTATACCAAATACGGCACAAACATCCATGCCCGATGGGCTTGGCGCATTGTAGCATAGCGCGTCAATGCGCTCGACCGCTCCGCCGCGACCACTGACATTGAAGGACATCGTTTTGAGCATTTATTTAAGTCATGAGGCAATTACAGGTAATTACGCAGTAACAGCATGCGTTCTCAGAATGTATGATAATTTCAGAAAAGTACATGTATCACATTGGAACAAGCGAAATAAAGTTCAGACTTATGTACGTTCTGTGTTTTAATTTCAAAAAACCTAAGTTTTATCTACTATTCCATCTATCACACAGCGACAAAAGTGTTCAAAATAAAACTTTTATATTTATTTACGTACCAGACGAATATGTAATTAAAAATGGGAGTACCTACTTAGAAATATGCTGCTGATATCCGTTTGACATATGGCAGCGCCATCTAACGGGCCAACCGTAGTGCCATCTCTTTTCCCACTTAAAACTAGAAAACTTTTGTTTTCTGTAGTTTTTTCGTTTGATGCTTATTGCGTGAGATATTTGGACCGGAAAATATCAATGGACCAATGCCGCCGGACGGAGCCAAACGCGCGACTCTTTCGATACCAATACGATACTTACATTTTTTTCACTTAACCTTTTTTTATCCTTTTTTATCTAAATTTTGATTTTCTTTTTTAACTTTTATTTTTTTGTGTGTGCTGATAAAACTAAGTTTTGCCCATTAGAAAAATAACACTTCATCACTTCAGACGTTGGCTTTTATCCTAGGTTCTTTATCCTAGTCCCAGTCCAATTGAGCTAATTCTAATAAGCGGCAAGAAGGAGAAATGGGATGGAGAAAGAAGAAAAACAATAATATAGAAAGAATAAATAAAATTCAGAATAGATATAAGGAATAACTGTTAAAACTCCTTTGTTTTTAATTATTTTCATCATTAATATTTTAATTTCTTTCCTTTATGTTACGGTTGGATAAAAAGGAGAAAAACAGGGGTAATTTACTTTAAAGTTCCAGGAAGTTAATTATTTAAAATTGAATATGAATGTTTCCTTTTTTTCCTTCTTTCATCCTCGGTCCTGTTATCAGGACACCGTGCCAATGCTCCTATTTGTGATAGAATAACGCACAGCACGTGAGGGGCCATATTGCTTTCTACATCGTCAGGATTTGTATATATATATATATATATATATATATATATATAGCAACAGTTTCTTTTCACTAACCTGATGTCTTCTTTCGCTGCTGTTGTCCTCTGCGCAGAAGCAGCACTCAGTTCCTGGATCCGTTGTTCCTTCATGTGAGGCTAAAATAGTAGTATAATATGCCTAGGCTTTGATTCCAAAATCTCGTAAGTCCCACGAAATTTCGAGATGCCAATGGCTTTCCTTGTTTTATGTATAATTCACTGTTCCTGTACAGTAAGCCACAACTGTATACTTCAGATTCTCAAACATTTAACAATGTGAAACAATTTTTCGCGAAACCCGCACGCGATTTACATATACTCTTAGGTAACTGAGGCTTCTCGCTCGACTCTAAGGCCGGCAGCGGTGGCCGAGGGGACTGAGGCGCTCCACTCACGGTCTGCACGGCCACTACGGTCGGGGGTTCGAATCTCCCTCGGGCATGGATATTTGTGCCGTCCTTAGGATTAGCTAGTTCATAAGTAGTTTGCAATTTTAGGGACTGATGACCCCGTAGTTGAGTCTCATAAGCTATACAAACATCTTTTTGGCGAGTAAGGAACGCCAAAATTCGCCTCGCGAGCGTCCAGACATCGTTTACTTGTCCACATTGGAACCTAGGGAAGTCTGTGTCGTCCACTCCACAGTGAATGTAGAGGGCCGACTCGACGAGATTTATCCGATGCAGGCGTTGTCGGTTAACTTGCTTTCCGACCACCATGAGATACAATGCTGATTGGATATCTGGTTCGAGGAAACGTTCGTGGAACCGCTGAGCCAAACACGACTTCCTAAACCCAATTGTTACAAGGACAATTCATAAGTTGCGTATATTGATAGATCCGTATCAATATTGCCTTTATTTCCTAAACGCTTGGCCATTTGGAGTTCCCGCTTGGGGTGCTTTCATTTTTCAACCTCCCCCCCCCCACACACACACACACCTCCTTATACATACCATGTATTTGAACAAATTCGGCGATGACAAGTGGGGTCCTCTTCTTGTTAGAGGGCGGGTATTTTTCGTTTCAGTTAAATTTCTTATTTTGCCCAAAGCTCATATCAAAAATTGTCGGATTACTAATTACTAATTTGATCCCCCACGTGAAAGGTGGTCGATATACCGACCACCTACGATTGCTAAAGGTTGACATAAGTTGGCGAGACAGGAAAAGTGATACCGTCCTCTATTGCCTCATACGAGGAATTTAGTCTAGAAGACGATTTTACTCCAACAGACTGCCGTCTGTTTTATTAAAATCGTCTACAAGACTTAATTCTTGGGTTAATGAAGCATATAAATTGTTACGACTGAATATAGATAATTTGACCTAAAAAATTCACAACAGGGCAATAACATTATTTAACGTGAATACCAGTAATAATGCATTCCCAGTAAAAAAGAAAAATATATAAAAATTTAAAAATTAATGGAATTATTCGAATGTTAATGAGAGAGAGAGAGAGAGAGAGAGAGAGAGAGAGAGAGAGAGAGAGAGAGAGAGAGAGAGAGGCTCTCTGTGAAAGAATGCGAAATTTGCTCCGGTTCAATGATCACGCACCCATTAAATCCGGATGCGCCATTTATAGTTTCCGCCGCACGTTCAATACGGTAGAAAAATAAGCTCTAAATCTGCTTTTACAACTCGTCATTAAAATTCCATTTTCGACGCGCTCGTCATTGACGCACTGCTTATTGAAATCGTATATATTCCGGCGTAAATGAATAGGAGCAATAATTTGGGCGAGCCGTCGGTAGCCGGGGAACATAATTTGTCGTTTTCACTTGCAAAATATTTGGCGAGGGCTTAGCGCGCGTCCATTCCATTAATGCAAACAAGTGTGGCGCTGCGCGCGGCTCCGCCACCGCCGGTGACCGGTGATCGGTGCTGGTGCTGGTGCTGGTGGCTGATGGGTGGTTGGGGCGCGTCGCACAGGAGTGGCCGCACGACCGATCTGCGTGGCAGCCATTCCTGTGGCGGCCCGCTGTGGCTGACGGCGGAATGCGTACCGGCTGGTCCACGCACCTGTGTGCCGACTGCGTAATGTGCGTGCGTGCGTCTCTTCCACCGAGCATATGATAACGTAAAGAGGCTACACCGCCTACATCTGCGTATTACTAAACACAGCTTTCCGAAATTCGTTCACCAAAGAAGACGAAGTGAACACTCCAGTATTCAATCCAAGAACAGCTGCCAGCATGCGAAACTTAGAAGTAGATGTCCACTATACTCAGGAAGCGACTACACGGGTAGCGGGGGCTGTGTGGCGTGGACTGGGCGGTTTTTTAGGTTAGAGGGCCTCGGGAATACACAAAATGGGTTTGTCTCAAAGGGGGGAAGGTCAGACACGGGAAGAAAGTAGACATAAAAACCATTGGTGTAACAGTTGTAAATTGTCGTAGCTGTGTTGGGAAAATTCCAGAGCTCCAAGCGCTGATAGAAAGTACTGAGGCAAAAATCGTTATAGGTTCTGAAAGCTGGCTGACGCCTGAGATAAATTCGGCCGAAATTTTTTCAAAGGGCCCAATGGTCTTCAGAATGGATAGAATAAATAAAAAAGGGGGTGGCGTGTTTATAGCTGTTACAAACGGTTTATCCTGAAGCGAAATTGAGGCAGATACTTCCTGTGAGTTGGTCTGGGTAGAGGTTATACCTGACAACCGGAATAAATTAATAATTGGATCTTTTTATCGGCCCCCTGACTCAGACGATGCGGTTGCCGAAATGTTCAAAGAAAGTTTGAATCATATTTCAAATATGTATCCGAAGCATACTGTTATAATCGGTGGCAACTTCAATTTACCCTCGATATGTTGGCATAATTTACGTATTCATAACCGGCGGCAAATATAAAACATCGTCCGACCTAGTTCTGAATGCTTTTTCTGAAAACTACTTCGAACAGTTAGTTCATGAACCCACTACAATAGTAAATGGTTGTGAAAATACCCTTGATCTCCTAGCAACAAATAATCCGGAGATAGTAAAGAGCATCAAAATAAATACAGGGATTATCGAACATCGAGCTGTAGTAGCGAGACTAAATATCGAAATTCCCAAATGCACAAAAATAAACGAAAAATATATCTATTCAATAAAGCAGATAAAAATTCGCTTCACACTTTCCTGAGTGATAATCTCCAGTCTTTCAAAACTATAAATGCGAGTATAGATCAGTTGTGGCTTACTTTCAAAGACATAATATCAGTAGCAATCGAGAGATTTATACCAAATAAATTAATAAAAGAGGGGGCTGACCCCCCGTGGTACACAAAACAGGTCAGATGACTGTTGCAGAAACAAAGAAAAACGCATGCAAAATTTAAAAAAACACAGAATCCACAAGACTGGCAATCTTTTACTGAAACTCGCAACCTAGCGCGGACATCAATGCGAGAAGCCTATAGTAGTTACCACAACGAAATCCTGTCTCGTAATCTTGCAGAAAATCCAAAGAAATTCTGGTCATATGTGAAGTACACTAGCGACAAAACACAAACAATACCTTCACTACGCGATAGCAATGGTAATACTACCGACGACAGTACTGCTTAGGCAGAATTACTAAACACAGCTTTCCGAAATTCGTTCACCAAAGAAGACGAAGTGAACAGTCCAGTATTCAATCCAAGAACAGCTGCCAGCATGCGAAACTTAGAAGTAGATATTCCTGGAGTAGTAAAACAACTTAAGTCACTGAACAAAAATAAATCTTCCGGGCCAGATTATATACCAACTAGATTCCTCTCAGAGTATCCTGATGCAATAGCTCCGTACTTAGCTATAATTTACAACCGATCACTCAGCGAAAGATCAGTACCCAAAGACTGGAAGTTGCCCAAGTTACTCCAATATTCAAGAAAGGCAATAGGAGTGATCCCCAAAAATTACAGCCCTATCTCATTGACGTCGATTTGCAGTAGGATTTTGGAAAATATACTTTATTCGAATATTATGAACTACCTCGAAGAGAACGACCTATTAACCAGTAGTCGACTCGGATTCAGAAAGTATCACTCTTGCGAAACACAGCTTGCCCTTTATTCACATGAAGTGTTAAGTACCATCGACAAGGGTTCTCAAATCGATTCCATATTTCTGGTTTTCAGGAAGGTTTTTGACACTGTACCCCACAAGCGGCATCTGATGAAATTGCGTGCTTATGGAATATCTCCCCAATTGTGCGTTTGGATTCACGATTTCCTATCAGAAAGAACACAGTTCGTTGTGACTGACGGTTAGTCATCTAGTAAAACAGAAGTGATATTTGGCGTTCCACAGGGAAATGTTATAGGTCCCCTACTCTTCCTCGTGTTTCTAAACGATTTAGGAGAAAATCTGAATAGCTCCCTTAGACTCTTCGCGGTTGATGCTGTTGTTTATCGGTTAGTGAAGTCAATTGAGGATCAAAATCAACTGCAAAGCAATTTAGACAAAATTTCTACATGGTGCGAAAATTGGCAATTGACACTAAATAAAGAAAAGTGTGAAGTAATACACATGACCACTAAAAGAAATCCGCTGAACTTCAATTACGCGATAAATCAGTAAAACCTTAAAGTCGTGGATTCCACCAAATTCCTAGGAGTTACTATTACGAACAACTTTGACTGGAGAGAACACATAGAAAATATTGTGGGGAAGGCGAACCAAAGGTTACGTTTCATCGGCAGAACGTCTCCAAGATACACCAGCTCCACCGAAGAGACTGCCTACATCACACTTGTGCGTCCTCTCCTGTAGTACTGTTGCCCCTTGTGGGACCCTCACCAGGTGAGACTGACGGAAGACATTGAGAAGGTTCAGAGAAGGGCAGCTAGTTTTGTTTTATCACGTTACGGGGGGGGGGAGTCACAGAAATGTTGCACGAATTGGGGTGGAAATCATTAAAGGAAAGACGTTATTGATTTGTTTGCGAAGTTTCAATAACCGATTTTTACTTATGAATGTGAAAATATTTTGCTAGCACCTGTGGTTAGTTATGCTATAACTAACTACTAAAATGCGACGAAAGATGTTAGAGAAAACTGAACACTTTATTCACGAACCATGAAATACAAAACTCACAAAATCAACAACAGAGACTATATATTTAATGTATAATTTCCTTGCTTTCGGCAAAGATTCTCTTTTCTTCCTTTTGCACAGTGTCTAACGTCGCCACACCAGCCCCCCCCCCTTTTTTAATGACTCCTCTCTTGCATGTTCACTGTTGGTTGATGTGCCAGGTGAGTTTCTCCAGTGTGTCTCTTCTAAGTCCAAGTATGCTGGTTTAACTCTTTCTGATGATACTATTTCTTGTCTTCCGTTCTGATCAATTGTAAAAGTGTTCTGACTTCTTGCTAGCACCTTGTATGGTCCCATGAATGGTGAACGTAATGGCGGCCTGACGGAGTCGTCTCTGAGCCAAACATGGGAGGCAGTAGCTAAATCTTTGTGTATGAATACATTCCTGTCACCATGTCTGCGTGGTGGCACAGTTTTTAACTGAGACATTTGCCTGCTCAATTGACGTGCAAATTCTGTAACAGTCTGTTTTGAAAGTTCTTTATGTTCTCTTGGTACTAAAAACTCTCCTGGAACTCTTAACTGTTCTCCATACACCAGCTGAGCTGGTGAGCATTGTAAATCATCTTTTACTGCAGTTCTCAGTCCTAGTAGAACCAGTGGTAAAGCTTCTGACCATGTAGTCATAACACATTAGGGCTGCTTTTAAAGTGCGATGTAATATTTCCACCATGCCGTTGCTTGAAGGGTGGTAACTGCTTGTACGTAAGTGGTTACATCCACAAAGTTGCATAAGCTCCTAATATTGGCTCAGCAACATCTGCTACAATAAATGTCCATGTAATATTGTATGCGAGTTTCATTATACATTCACCATATGTAGTGATGATGCAGTTATTTGCTGCTGTGAGTCTATGTCGAGTCGGATTAATTCTTATAGTGCATAGTTTCCTGGGGTACACACTTGCTTCTGAACCAGAGTCTACCAGAAAATTTTGTCCTGTTATGTGGTCGTAAACATACAATCTCCGTATTTGCTTTACTGTTGTCAGTGTTGCACTGGCCTTGTAAGTCACATTCATATTATGTGGACGCATCTCTCTTATGTGACGATCGTCGGCGTAATCTAACGACCGTCTGCAGCGTTTGAGTAACTGCAAGGTGTATCACATCGACGGGCTGCCTCACCGAAACGTCTATGATACCAACACCATTGCTGTGAAAATTTATCACGACCATTTAAACTCTTCTCTCTGTTGTCTTTGCCTCTCTTCTGATGCGCGTTCAAAACGCCGTTTGTTCTTGCGTTGCTGTTCCGCTAATCTTACATTTAGTCTCGCAACTTGATCTTCTAACCATTCTATCCTCCGTTCTTCTGCTGATTCTGCTGTGTTTGTGTCCTCCGCTTCTTTCTTCATATTATCTTCCGTCGGAGTCCTAGTCTTTTCTTGACAGCAGTGTTTCACAGCTTCCACCTTTACTCTACTTGGAGAATCAGACAAAACTGTAGCTACTTCATCTGCTGTCTCTGCTAGTTCTCGTAACGTCAACTTTTGATGTGCTGCCACTACTGAACGAATGTTGTCTGGTAACGTGCGTAGCCACAGAACACGTAATGATTGCTCTGGTAATAGTTCTGGACCCGCTAAGGCTCTTAAGCTTCGCAAAATTTGTGAAGGCGATCTGTTACCTATTTGTTCCTCTTCAAATGCTTTACATAACCTTAGCTCCGGTGACAAAGTATAACGTTTTATAAGAGTCTCTTTTAATGTTGCATAAGATCGAAACTCAAGAATGTCTTCTATTTCTTCGATAATCACTCCATCCAGATGTGCCACAGTCAGTACATATTTACCTTCGTCACCCCTTACGTCATGTTGTTGAAATATACACTCCACATGAGTAAACCAGGTCTGTGGTCGATTTTGCCAAAACGTCGGAAGCTTGACATGACTTGAACGATTGATAGAACGTCCGCTCGGAAAACCATTCAAGGTATTTTCCGTGTGCGCTGTAGGCAAAGACGTACTCGCTTTCTCCATTTGCGTGAGAGGCGCGGGATCTTCTGTCATCTTTCTGTTTATTTTGTCTTTCGTCAGGGTCACCACTGTGGTTAGTTCTGCTATATAACTAACTACTAAAATGCGACGAAAGATGTTAGAGAAAACTGAACACTTTATTCACGAACCATGAAATACAAAACTCACAAAATCAACAACAGAGACTATATATTTAATATATAATTTCCTTGCTTTCGGCAAAGATTCTCTTTTCTTCCTTTTGCACAGTGTCTAACGTCGCCACACACCCACCTACTCAGGGAGACATGACCATCCCAATAAAATAAGAGAAATCAGATCGAAAACGAAACGATTTAGGTGTTCTTTCTTCCCGCGCGCTATTAGAGAATGGAACGGTAGAGAAAAGTTATGAAAGTGGTTAATGAACCCTCTGGGAGGCACTTGAATGTGATTTGCAGAGTATCTATGTAGATGTAGATGTAGACCGGCAGTGAAGCTCGGCAGCCATCTTAGTTGGGTGTAGAAACTGAGTTGGAACGATAAATGCGTAGTTCTTCAAGTGGTGCTCGCTTCAATTACATTGTCATTTGAACCGCTTAGGATAGGAAAAAAAATCGCACTGACGTGCTTTACGACCCACTTTAGATTTGTAGTTTTATAAGTTTTTGCAAACATTTTGGACAAAAATAATAATCTAAATAATAAAAAAATTAATTAATAAGAGTGTCTGAAACCCTTTTAGGAAAAATTTAGGTAGTGGAGGGTTCCGAACCACCGAAGTTTAGCATCATAGTCCAACGCCTTGCCCACTACGCTACGGCTATCAATCAAAAGATGAGTCCTTTAATCTCACACTATTGATGGCAGTTGTTAACTGATGCTAATATGGCATTGGTAGAAACTAGATTATCATTTATCGTACGAAGAACGATGTCTTTTTGTTAATTCTTTAGTGCGCCATTAATTTTAAATGACATGTAAGTTACAATAACAAAATCATCAAATACGCAACGCAAGATGGCTTATGCCAGAGAGAGTTCTGGGCGATGAATGTCACGTGACATCTGCGAACGGCTGGTTTTCGTTAATGGGAGGGTGTCAAAACTCTTTTTTGCAAATATCTCTCAAACGATACGAGATATGAAAAACACACAAGTGAACAAAGCTGTAGAGAATCTTCTCCTCTACAAAATCGGTTATTCAAATTTAGCGTCAGATGAACGGTTTACATGCAATTAAAATTACGTTACAATCTTTTTTTTTTTTTAATTCCGAGCTGTCGAAAAACGATCGCAAAGGTCCACTTTTAGTGTTACTACCGTAACCTAAAGCGGGCCAAAATTACCAATTTTTTCACGTAGACAGATGAATACTGAAGGAATTCAACAGTGCTCTTAGCAAGTACAATACCTATTGCGTTTGTATAAAAATGATAATTGAAACTATTACCTTTATATGAAATAGAAATTGTGACATGGAAAAAGTTAGTCGCCTGCTACTTATTTTGTTTTGTGGTCAGGAAATTGTCATCAGCGAGAAAGTTGTAGGCAAATGAACTTTTCTTTTTATTAAAACAACTTTTGTATAGCTCCCATGGTTTTCTCTCAAATTTGGATACTACAGAGCGGTGGAACTCTTAAAATTCACTCGTTACTTTCAGCGAGCTTGCCCACCAGCGAGCACAGATTCTGTTGCCCACGCACGTTATACTTTGTGACCAATATTGATAAACATTTGTAATTTGGTATACAATTTTCGGTGTCCAACAATTATGTCTTAACACTTTTTATTGATTTTATTACTAACTACCTGTACCGCTCCGACTTTGCACTTTAACTCGAGAACTACAGAATATATCGTGATGCGGTTTCTTTCATTTTTTTCGGTATAATCCTGTGTTCAACGTAGACAATAATAAATGCCAATACAAAAATGAGAAATAATTGAAATAAGAATAATAACGTAGAATTGTTTACTACATCTGCACTTTCGTGACCGTTATAGCGTAAACTATGATACCTGCTCCATAGTACATAGTATAGAATTATAAAACGACGATTCTAAAAAAAAAATAATAAAATTAAAAAAAAAACTGAGATCATATGTATAACTTTTACAGATCTCCCACAATCACTATATCCGTAGTCTGATGCCATCTGGCGCCTGCGCTTTAGAAAAGAAAAATGATAAATGTGTATTTTTTATGTAGATGTGTGTGAGTTCTGCACGTTTATACTATCTGCACTGGCCTAGCTCTTATAGCTTAGCCCCAGAGCTAACTAAAGTGCAGCAGTGGTAAACGATTCTACGTTATGATTCTTATTTTAGTTTCTTTTCATATAATCGTATTAACATTAAATACAGCCTATAATTATCTAAAGAAGAAATTAAATAAAAGCGCATGACGATACGTTCGGTACTCCTCGAGTTATAAAAGGTTAAAGAGATAGAAAGAAGGAAAATGTATAATAGTATGATTTGCAATCCCTAGCTGAAATTTGTAATTATTTATAGCAAAAATAGATCGAGTCACACATGAATCGGGAGAGATAAAGCGAACCTCAAACGTTCAAATGTATTCCGGCAGCAGGAGTTAGTGCCTATTATGGAGGCGTCACACTGTTAATTCTAATTGTGGTGTCGCACAAGTATGAAGTGCGCGCCACGTACTTTCGCCACGCGCCGCCATGCACGCACGGCGCGGCGTTCTTACGACGTCAGCCACGAGCGCCCTCTGCTGCAACTCCGCTCGTGGCCACGACTGCTGCATCGGCCACTTGGGAATCAGAGAGGCACTAGGAATCATCAGTAGGCAGGCCTCTAACTAGTTAATGTATCAGCGTACTGCAGTCATGAAACTTGTGAAAGATAAGTATTGTAATCTTTCTTCGAAATGTATCGCTTATACTAATCTAGCTTAGTGTTTCTAGTTTCTGCTGTCCCACTTGCTGGTCACCTCCGTACCTGCACACGCATGCATCCTATTTTCCTGTGTCGGTCTCTCTCTCTACTCGGCCACCGACACCCAGGACAACCGGCGGAAACGAGACACAAAAGTGGCGACGAGGATGGGACACAAGAGTAATGGCTTCAGATACTTCGAACCAGCCGAAATGCATCCCAGTGACCGCGCCTCCAGGAGAGAGGGACTCGCCAATGTCAGCCACAAGACGCGCCTTACATCAACAGGCCGCTGGCCGACCGCGGCGTCCTCCAGTTCAGACTACACACTACTGCACGTACGACGTACACCGCCGAGCAAATCCGCCTGCCCGCTGGTACCAGTAGGGAGCCCCTATACCTCACAGCGACTTCATCACGTCACTCACTGGCGTTCAGCCAGACCTCATGGTGCATAACTTCCCGTCTCACCATTCGCTCTCGTCTGCTATCCATTTCGCTTTCGGCCCGTGCTCTTAACACGCGACCCAGCCAACCACAGCGCGACAGTTTATCTACATAGCTATCCCTCACTAGATCAGAGACGTTACGGCTCAAAAATATTTATCGAATTTACATTCGTAACCTCCGTAATCCACTTCACAGGCAAACACTGGCTGTTGGCTGGGGCACGCCTACCGCCGCGCAGCAGCCGGCCAGTCAGATGGCGGCCGCGGCCTCTAAGTGTGACGTAGGCACGGCCTGTTGTAAGGCCTTGTCGTCTAGGTGGTGATGGCGGAGCGGCCTTGAGAGCCAGCAGTGCGGGTAGCAGAGCTGTGCTCAGTGCACGGGGGCAACTGTACAGCTGTCAGGGCGCTTTGTTGAGTAAGGACAAGCTGAAATACTTATTGTACGTAGAAAACACATAAGGTCGTTTCAGGCTGATGCGACTTCCGTGAAAAGGGCACCGGTACAATCGTATCTGCCACAGCATGTTTGAGTGGGATGTAAGTGTTAATAGTGCTTACCCGAAAATTGTGTATCCTGTACCATGCAACGGTTGCTCATGTAAGGATGAAACACAGTTTCTGTAAAACCTACTTTCGTGGCCACAAATATGACATAGACGTAATGAATTAAGATAAGACTCTTTTATTCTAAATTTTACCTTATATTTTCACAGAATTGTGTAGATTTTTTTTAACAAAATGTAACAAAACTGAACTATCTGCAACTAAAAACCTGCTTCATTACAATGACGAGATACTGGGTGGTCGGTCAGAAAGTAACAATTATTAAGGTTCATTACATCCTTAGGAAAGGATGAAAACTGACACCATTCTGAATGGGAAAAAATTCCGGAACTCAAGACCTGAGAACAGTGGAAAAAGTTCCCTGCCTATGTCAGTGGTACCACAACGAAGTTGTCGTGGTACGATAAAGAACTTCTCAAAAATAACCAAATAAGTACATGGGAAAATTTGTAAGCTAAAGGAAAATAAAATATCCCTACTGCGGGAAGCAAAAACCTTCTCCCTGGAGGAAGTAAAAGGGATAACTAAACTTAACTCCTATGATATATAGAAAACATAAAGGAGAAGAAACTCTATGATCACGAAGCCTATCAGTTTCCTGTCAAGATAAACAACAAGGTGACATAAGCATAAAAGAATTGTCACTTCAGAGGAGAGGTACTACGAACAAAAAAAAAGAAATAAGCATTAATTTACATAATTCTGGATTTATTTAAAATGGTTTTGAACCAACATCTCGAAGTTATCGAGAACGAGTGGTTCCGCGTGGTGTAGTGAGGTGCGCGGCTAGTCGAGTGTGAGTGGCGGCACTGCTGGCTGGCGGAATGGGGGGGGGGGGGGGGGGGGAAGCCGCGAGCAAGCCGCGTGAGCCGCTGAGAGCGCTCGCGCTCGCCAAACGCCATTTGCCCAGCCCTGCTCTACCAGCTGAGCTACACGACCATTCTGCTTCACTGACAAGTCCATCAGTTTTACATGTGCAGCGCCTAAAACTTCAGTGCCCTTTATATTCTAGTTTTCTGGATGTGCGCCTTAGGACTTCTTTGAGTGGAAACCCTTGAGGTACCCAGTATCCCGCAGAAGTTTCATTCCAAACTGAATTTCCCAGCCCAAAATGTCTCCCTGTGAGACGAAAACATAATGAACGCATATCTAGAGTTTGAAATTTTCTACAATCTTGCTCTCTTATGTTTATTCTATATTTCACACCGTTTCAAAAATATTTCCAAAAATTACGGCGATCTGACAGTAACGGTGAATCTCTGAGTAAGGTGTTCCTACTTTTTAGGTCGTGCCCATCGACTGATCGGCACCAAAAATTTACGCCATTTTTTGTTGGCCGCCAGCAACCGCAGCCGCTAGGGAGCAGCCTTATATCCTACCTCGGCTATTACGCGACAGTTAGTAAAAATTTTTACAAATATCATTTGTTCAGACTTTAATATCAAATTACTCTTGTTTGAAACGTTTTTATAGATATTTCGACTGAAATTTGCTGAATGCATAATTCTTCATGTAGTTCTACAGTCACATGCTTTTTCTGTATGTCATTTAAAGCAGGCTGGAACATTGCTTCGAAATTGATGTTTCATCTGAGGATAAATGTAAAAAAAAAAAAAATTTAAATAGTAATTAATAATCACGCCTCATCATTATTGGGACTGGTTATGTTATTTTCGAACGTGGCCCGCAAATATACGAATTTTTGCCGCAAATGAATTTTTTTGGAAAGGTCTTTCAAAAAGGCCAAAAAATATAAGAAATAAAAAAAGTATATAAAATTCGTATTTGCCTGTTTTTGGCCAAGTTTTGAAAATATTCTGAACAAAATAATAATAATGAAAATACAATTAATAATTAATATAAGAATATATGTATTAAAATAATATATATAATTTTCTATTTTTTAATTTTTACATAATATCTATTATTTTTATGTATTTAATTCTATACTATTTATATTATCATCATTTTTTGTCGGAAATCTATGTAAAATTAATGAAACTACAGGAGCAGGCCCGGCGGTTCATATTTTTTAAAAGTGTGTAGTTGTCCCAAAGTTGCCCCCCAGCCGCTCTAATTCCCCCCACCCCCGCGTCAGTAATGTCGTTTTGTGGATAGCTGTTAATCTCCGAAAGTTCTTGACCGATTGCTTTGAAAATTTGGCACTACATTGCACTGTAAAACAAGAAGGTTTCTAGGTACATATTTCTTGTTTATATTATATTGAACAGATGTATATTACTTTTGCGATTTTTCGTATCAACGTTTCCACATTATAAAATTGATATAAATTAAAATATGACATATACTAAGAAAAATGTAGATAAAGCATGCGTATATTCTAGTAGAACTTAAAATTTCAAAACATTCGGTCAAGAACTTTCAGGGATATAAGATTTTGAAGATTATACTAAACATGGCTCTAGGTTACATGAGGCAGAGGAGGCGGACGAAATTGATGTAGAAAGGGGCGAAAGGGGACGAACAGTAGAGAGTGATGATGAGATTAATATTAACACGCAATTACTAGTTAAACGAGAAAGGTTCATTCCGACAACGGTTTCTAAAACTTTTATGACTTTTAGTTCTGTTTCACTCGCTGTAATGAATGGTATAAAATTATTGAACAGTAAGTTACCCGCTTTTCACTTTTTGAATTGGTCTGCACGGCCACTACGGTAGGGGTTCGAATCCCCCTCGGGCATGGATATTTGTGCCGTCCTTATTCTTAGTTAGTTCATAAGTAGTTTGTAAGTTTAGGGACTGATGACTCCGTAGTTAAGTCCCATAGGCTATACAAACATTTGAACATTTGAACTTTTTGAATTTATTACGTACACATACCTGACAAAGAGTGTCATTTTAAAACGACTGTTGCGAATTTCGAAGAGGTTAAAATTTTATTAGAAAGCTAAGATGCTGTAATACCACGTGTCCAGAAATCAGATCTTTATATCGTATTACAGTGACATTGCTTGTCTGACTGTTTTGGGTGGCAAAATGCCATATTAAAATGTTTGACTTTTTTTTTTAAATGTGATGTCACGAAAATGAAACTAATATTCGGTGAATAGTTACCTTTTGCGGCATTGTCGAAGTTCTCATAGTTGAGCTGAAATAAAATTATTTGTAAACCGCGTAAATATTCGCCGACATTGGATGGAGGTTCGGTGAATTTAAAGTCGTGGCTCGCGTAACAATTTTAATTAAAGGTGGAATTTTTTGTTAGAGAATGGCAGTAAAATATTGACTGAATCATTACAAACATCTTCATCCGTAAAACTACATTTGTTAACATTCTTCGCCGGAGTTCACTTTTGTTGAAACGTTATTTCCTACCTTCTGTTACACTCGAGGTGTTATCACTGGCAGTACTATCACACGGCGAAGGCAAATTACAGGATGGATATCCACGCTTAGGCGCTCGTTTTGACGGTGAATTTCGCAGTTTCGCACGCAGATCCTATACCTAGGAGGGTACTAGTGTATGTAGAGTCTCGACAAATAATCGGACTTCGGAAAAATTTACGTGAAAAACAAATTAATGCAAGTTAAATGCCAATAAAATGTTGAAAAATACGGAATAAAATTTGGGAAATGGAGTACCAAGCTACACGTGATATACAATTTCAAGACATTCAAGTCCCATACCCTCCAACTGAAAACAGCTTCATGGATAGTGGGAAGATATGGTAAAAATTAGATAAATTCAAAAAAAAAATGTAGACCTTAAATTGACTGGGGGTTTATTGAAGAGAAAGAGAAAGAAAATAGATTTTAACATTATCTGAATTTCCATCCCAGTGGTACATCGGCTACAAAGAATATTATAATGAACAGAGTAATTACAAGTAGTATTTGATATATCAGAGTAAGATAATTTTGTTGGCTATCGATTCCAGTAAAAAATTATTTGTAAACCGCGTAACTATTCGCCGACATTGGATGGAGGTTTCGTGAATTTAAAGTCGTGGCTCGGGTAACAATTTTAATTAAAAGGTGGTATAATTTGTTAAAAAATGGTCGTGAAATATGGAAATTGACAAACAAGCGGACTTCAGAAAAATTTACGTGAAAAAAAATTAATGCAAGGTTTATGCCAATAAAATGTTACGGCATACGGAATAAAATTTGGCAAATGGAGTGGCAAGCTACACGAGATATACCATTTCAAGACAATCAAATCTCGAACCCTCCAACTGAAAACAGCTTCATGGATAGTGGGAGGATATCGTAGAAATTAAATAAATTTAAAAAAAAATGTAGAATTGAAATTGACTGGGGATATATTGATGAGAAAGAGAAAGCAAATAGATTTCATCTTTATCTGAAGTTACATCCCAGTGAAACATCGGCTACAAAGAATATAATAATGAATAGAGCTGCTCTCTGCCTGGCGTAAGAAACGGAAGTGAAATACACCAGTTTTTGTCTTACTTCCTCACAGGAAGGAATAAATAAAGGTAGTAATTACAAGTAGTCTTTGATATTTCGTTGGCTATCGATTAAAAAGAAAAAAAATGCTCGTGGGTGTTCTGCAGTATTGTAATCTTAAAGTACGGTTTCTTCAAAATAGAATGAGAAGCGTTATGGAACTAAAAACTCACGCAGAAAGAAATTAATGCATTTTCGATGTTCACGAGCAATGGAAATCATGAAAGGGAAATAAGTTGATAAAACGATGTGGGGTAGTCCAACATACCGTGAACAGTTTTTACAGCGTGAAAATCGGAAAAGTGATTTCCCCCTATTTCCCAGCCCGGCTCGACCGGGAGAGGCCATCCCCGCGCAGCTCAATGTGAATAAATATTGTTTCAAATCAAGAGTGGGTATTTATCCACTCTCAATTTCTGGAATGAATACAGCTATCGGAGTACCGACTTCAACCGCCGGGCCTGTACAGGAGAGCGTACAATGGGGCAGTAAAACATACCAGTGCTGTTTTCTTATGTGAAAACCATACAGTTCGCCCTCCATAAGCCTGCCAAGTTAGGTAATTTAGGTTTCTTATCTGCTCCTTTAGTCCCTACAATCGCTCCAGGACCTGTATTCAGTGGATTTCTGTAATTTTTTTTTTATCTTTTTTCGTCTGCGGGTTACGCAGGTGTCATTCTGCTGGGTACCAGCGCATGTGGATATCCGGAGATATGAGGCAGCTGATCTGGCTGTCATAGACGCCTTTAGTGAGCACGATGCGACACACTATGCCAGAGGAAGCCAGCTACAGGCCGTGGCCGGCGAGAAATGCAGGCCTGAGCGCGCACTTCATGCTATGTAAGCAAGGTAGTTCCGAGCCGGCGCGATCGCTAGCCGATTGGCCGGCCGCTGGGGCACTGCCACAGACATACACTACTAGACTGGCAATGCCGTATACAGTATCATTGGTGTCAGTGAAGTCTCGCCGCCATATTTCTATACTATAACGTGCGAGCAGTCGTGTGAGTTATTACAGAAAACAGTCGCAAAAATACGAATGAACTGACATAATTATGCTGTCCTTAGAGTTTTGACATGTAGGAAATTCGTGTTTTGTATATGGCTGAAATTTTTAAAGCTTGAGTAAGTTTCAACATATACAGTAATGAATTGCATTAATTTGCTGTTATTATTAATCTGTTATCAATTTCATTCAACCTCGGATTTGCTTTCAGTAGTACGGTCATTATAAAAGTGTACCCTTATTCTTTTGAGAGTTCTTTCGAAATCTATAGTCTGCTTCGACGCACACACTGAGTCGAATTTCCTGTTTTTATTAATCTGTTTCCAGTTTCGATCAACTTCGCTGTTTCTTTTAATAGAATGACCGTTATCAATGTGTTATTTGTCGTGTGACTTTCAGGTAACTACTTCTGCTTTAACTGTACGTAACGGCAAAATTTTACCTGTCCTACCGCCGACCTATCATGATGTTGGCAACACAACAAAATGATAGAAAGTCTTTGCCTAGATGTTAATATTTAACGGTACATAAACTTCACATAACACGATTCGAAAATACGTAAGTGTTAACTCAAATGCAAATCATGTTCAAAGCAACTAGTAAAGTTTACAACGTCATATCGTGTCAGAAGATCATAGTAGTACCGTACGGAAACTTTTTGACGTTAGGTGAGGCAAGAGGGCGGCATCAAACTTCAGTCACAGAGGCTAGTTTGCCAGTCTAGTAATGTATGTCTGTGGGCACTGCCCACTGCCTCATAGCGGGCAGCCACTGAGCTAGCGATCGCGCCGGCTCGGAACTACCTTGCACGCCGCATGATGTATTTCCGGATGGCCGCGCTGTCAATCCGTGTGACGTCAGGCGAGAGCCGTGTTCGCAATGTTGCCTGGGTAAACGGGGTCGTGGGTACAGAGTTGGGGGGCTCAGTCAACAACACTGCTCTTGACGACACTAACATGGCGATTTAAATACCAAATGTTCAAATGTTTGTATAGCTTATGGGACTTAACTATGGGGTCATCAGTCCCTAAACTTACAAACTACTTATGAACTAGCTAATCCTATGGACGGCACAAATATCCATGCCCGAGGGAGGATTCGAACCCCCGACCGTAGTGGCCGTGCAGACCGTGACTGGAGCGCCTCAGTCCCCTCGGCCACCGCGGCCGGCATTTAAATACCATACTCCAAGGAAAAGGCCTCCTCATAACAGATATTTTCTACATAATTAAAGCCTTCAAAATGGCACTGAATCTGTGGATTAATCAACTACAGTCTGGAAACACTGCGCATTTTCCGAAGCTTTCGCAGGTGCGTGTTCCTCATATTACTCTTTCTGAAGATTATGTGAAAATTCTGGAAGCTCTTCGTAACCAGTTTGAGTCAACGACTTGAAAATATGGAAATACTGTCTACTATGTTTCAGCCCTTTGCAACTGCGTTTTCAGTGGAAGTTAACAATGTTCGTACCAGGTTCCAACTGTTAAATTTACAGTGTGACGATTTATTGAAAGACAAATCTAAACACAATGGAGGCTTGGCAGATTTTTATAAGAACGTTCCTTACGGCGGTTCTTCTTTTTTAAAAAGACAGGGTGGGTCGGTCAGTGCATAGTTGACAAAGTTCCTAAAACACCTCCCCTCTTTCATGCCTTCCCTCGGCGATGCCCCTCAGGGGCTCAGCATTAATTTGCTGAGTACGGGCTTGGCGAACCCGGGGTCCTGAGCTGTGGGCTGTGTCGCGCCAACAGTCCGCTACACCGTAAGCTCTGTGCGTGCTTCAGCGACCATCGTTCGGCGCGACGGTGGAACGTTGTACGTTTCAGAGCCCGGGGATTTTGGCTTAATCGCCCGGGTCGCGAGGACTGTACAAACCTCTATAAAAAAAACCTCAATCTCAAGGTGTGCTACATGCCGAGGAGATGCATGGCTGTTGAGGTTGAACAGCCGCTAGCGAGCAACCTCTGAGGAACCTGCCGCACCTCAGTTGTATAACGCTTACCCAGGCAAGTGGGGCTCTGCCTGGGTGGACCTTTAGTTCCCTAGCTGCTCGTGGGACCGAGATGAAACGAGCAAATAAAAGCGTGGCCGGTCGCGAAAACGGCGTCTCAAAGCGTGGTAATATTGACTTCAATGCTGAGAAATATGACCCTCAGTCGTTCCCTGCCTTGGCAACGCCATGGGAGGAACGTAGGGCAAGAAATCGAGGTGAGGCATATGCCCCCCGATACTTAGTATGTTCCCGGACTGACGGCGAGTCGTTTACCAACACAAAGCCCCTGTTTTTTGTTGAAAACGTAGAGGATAAATTCGGCGAGGTGGACGGCATGTCAAAGATGCGATCCGGCTCTGACATTACGACGTCATCCCCAGCAAGTCACGAGCACTGCTTGCCTGTGACAAGCTGGGTGAAGTTCCCGTAACGATCTTCTGTTGCAGACCGATGATGAGCTACGTAAGAACTTGGAGCGGAGAGGAGTTCATTTTATACGGCGAGTGCATAGGGGTCCGAAGGAAAACAGGGTCGCAACCGGTGCATTCATCTTGGCCTTCGAGGGCGACACGTTACCTGAGAAGGTCCAGGTGATGATTTACCGGATTGACGTGAAGCCCTACGTTCCTCCCCCTATGCGCTGTTATAAGTGCTGGAGGTTTGGGCACATGTCCTCCAGGTGCACAGCCAACTCCACCTCTCGAGTGTGTGGACGTGCGGAACACCCCAACGTCCCTTGTGCACCTCCTCCATTCTGTGTGAACTGTGGGCAACACCACGCCCCTTGCTCGCCCACCTGCTCTGTTCTGCATAAAGAGAGAAAGATCATGGAATATAAAATCCTGGATAGGCTGTCTTACTCGGAGGCAAAGAGGAAGTACGAGAAAATGCATCCCATCAGCATGAAGACATCCTTTGCTGCAGCCGCATCTTCCTCTAAAGAGTTACCACGTGTACAGTCGGTCCTAGTGGGCTCCCAGGCCCAACCATCCACCTCTGCCCCCCTAACTACTGGGGGCACCTCAAATTCCACCGCCCCCAAAGACCCTGCTTTGGGAGCGGTAACCACCAAACCAAAGGGGACATTGGTCCCCACCCCAGAGCCAGAGTCACAACAGCCTGCTCTGGCTCCTCGCGCTAGGAAGGGGTCGCTTGGATCCCTTCCCTCTAAGGTTTCTCCTGCTGAATCAGCGGATGCCAGTGGCTGGCAGAAAGTGCCGCCAGCTGGTCGTAGGGCTGCACGCCGCTCCTCCGTCCTGGGGACTGAGCTGGCAGCGCCCTCCCAGCATGAGAAACCTAAAGAGAAGCGCGAAACCAAGAAGAAGGAGGACAAGAAACCACCCAAGGAGAAGGATACCCCGGTGGCCACCTTGCCGCCACCCCCCTCCACCTCTTCTTCTGAGGACGAGATTGAGATCCTCGCGTCTTCCAAAGACTTGGCAATTGCTGAGTCTTCGGAAGCCATGGACGTTGAGGCTGTGCCTCAGAAATCGGCGACGGCAGACGATACTGCGACTCCTACTGCGCCGCCAAATTCAGCATGTCCCAGCGACCAGGAGGCTCTCTGATCCTCCAGTGGAACTGTGGCGGCTTTTTCCGCCATCTGCCAGAGTTACAGCACTTGTTGTGCCGCTTCCCAGCGTTTTGTGTAGCCCTGCAGGAAACCTGGTTTCCTGCTAATAGGACCCCAGCCCTTCGTGGGTATCGGGGATATTACAAAAATCGTCTCCTATACGACAGGGCCTCTGGAGGTGTGTGTATCTATGTCCTTGCCACTGTCCCCAGTGCCGCCGTGCCTCTACACACGACTCTTGAGGCGGTGGCTGTTCGAATCCGGGCTATGCAGGAACTGACGATCTGTTCACTTTACCTTCCTCCAGATGAGACGATTTCAATTACTGACCTTGCTACCCTGGTGGCACAACTTCCCCCACCATTTCTGATTCTGGGGGACTTCAATGCTCACCATCCCTTGTGGGGTGGAGCGCAGACAACAGGCTGTGGTAGGGACATAGAGACGCTCTTATCACAGAAAGACGTCTGCCTGCTAAACACTGCTGCACCCACGCATTTTTGCGTGGCTCGAGGCACGTATTCCATGATTGATCTCTCTGTTTGTTCTCCGAGCCTGCTCCCGCACTTCCAGTGGGGGGTCCATGATGACCTTTGCAACAGCGACCATTTTCCTGTTCTCTTGACGCTCCTTGATTTTTACCCTGCGGGCTGCACATCTCGATGGTCTCTCAGTCGAGCTGATTGCAACCACTTCACCTAAGCTGCTACAGTTCCCATTCCACTACCAGCCGACTTGGACATTGCGATTCACCAGGTCACCAGTTCGATAGTTTCCGCTGCTGAGGCTACCATTCGTACCACGTCTGGCTCCCCACGGCGTAAGTCTGTGCCCTGGTGGACGCCGGAAATCGCTGAGGCCATTCGGGATCGTCGTCGGGCACTCCAGCGGCATCGTCGACACCCCACTGTAGAAAACCTTATAGCTTTTAAGCGGCTCTGGGCCCGGGCTCGACAGCTCATCCGGCAGGGTAAACGGGACTGTTGGGAAACGTATGTCGCCAGCATCGGCCGTCGCACCTCAGCATCTCGGGTGTGGTCCCAGGTTAGGCGCCTATTTGGGTACCGTCCACCGGCAGGGATTCCCAGCCTACGCATCCAGGGTACCCTATGCACCGACCCGACTTCCATCGCAGAACACATGGCCGAGCATTATGCTCGCGCCTCTGCAACATGCGAATACGGTGCGGACTTCCGTGCACTGAAGGAACGTGTTGAACAGAGACGGCTGTCCTTTCACACGCGTCGAGCCGAATCGTACAACTCCGCTTTCAGTGCATGGGAATTCGAAACTGCCCTTGCCGCATGCCCCGATACCTCTCCCGGACCGGACAGAATCCACAGCCAGTTCATCCGGCACCTTTCCGTGGAGTTTCAGCACCGGCTTCTCGCCCTGTTTAACCGTTTATGGGTGGAGGGGGCTTTCCCGTCACAATGGCGAGAAAGCATCATTATTCCGGTGATCAAACCTGGTGCTGACCCACAGGTGGCTGATAGTTACCGCCCAATCAGCCTCACCAACGTTATGTGCAAGCTATTTGAACGTATGGTGAGCCGGCGGCTTATGTGGATACTTGAACATCGGGTTCTGTTGTCCCCACGTCAAGGGGGTTTCCGGCAAGGCCGCTCCACCATTGACAACTTAGTGGCCCTGGAGTCTGCCGTTCGTACGGCATTTAGCAGGCGTGAGCATCTTGTTGCCGTCTTTTTCGACCTCAGAAAGGCATACGACACCACTTGGCGCCACCAAATTCTGGCTACACTGCACGCTTGGGGCTTGAGAGATCCGCTCCCACTTTTTATTCAAAACTTTCTTTCTTTCCGATCTTTTAGGGTACGGGTTGGTACTTCCCTCAGCTCCTCTCACGTCCAGGAGAACGGTGTCCCACAGGGCTCTGTCCTTAGTGTACCCCTATTTTTAATTGTCATCAATGGACTTGCTGAGGCAGTGGGGTCATCGGTTTCTTCCTCCTTGTTCGCCGATGACTTCTGCTTATACTACAGCTCAGCTAGCATTGGGGTAGCTGAAAGGCGTCTACAGGGAGCCATTCGAAAGGCGCAGTCGTGGACTTCAACCCATGGATTCCAGTTTTCTCCATCGAAAACCCGGGTTATGCACTTCTGCCGCCGTCGAGCTGTCCATTTGGAACCAGAGCTATATTTATGTGATGAACTTCTTCGTGTCGAAGAGACTCACCGATTTCTTGGCATGCTCTTAGACAACCGGCTCACTTGGGTGCCCCATCTTCGCCAGCTTAAGCAGAAGTGTGTCAGGTACCTCAATATTCTACGCTGCCTCAGCCCTCAGCCATACTAGTTGGGGAGCCGCCCGTACGAGTCTTTTGCAGCTCTACAGGGCGCTGATCGAATCACGGTTAGACTACGGGAGCTTTGTATATGGTTCGGCAGCCCCATCTGCATTGCAGGTCTTGGACCCAGTACTACACAGTGGCGTCCGTTTAGCGACAGGGGCCTTCCGGACAAGTCCAGTGGGAAGCCTACTAGCTGAAGCTGGAGTCCTTCCCCTGCGATTTCGGCGGCAGCAGCTGTTATCCTCCTATGCTGCCCATGTCCATGCAATACCGCACCATCCGAATCGAAGGCTTCTTTTTCCAGCTGCTGCACTTCCGTCTCCACAACAACGGCCGAGGTCGGGTCTTCCGATCGCGGTCCGTGTTCGTTCCGTCCTGTCGTCTCTTGAGTCCCTTCCTATGCCTCCTGCTTTTCACTGGCCTTACCGTATCGCTCCTTGGTCACTTTCACGTCCACAGCTTCGGCTGGACTTGGCGCATGTCTCGAAAGCCTCTGTAGCACCACTGAGTCTCCGTCGCCAGTTTCAGGCGGTTTTAGAGTCGATCTATGGCGCCGAAGTCGTGTACACAGATGGTTCTGTGGTTGACGGCCGTACTGGCTATGCATACGTCCGTGGTGAGCATATCGAGCAGCATTCACTGCCCTGTGGAAGTAGCGTGTTCACTGCGGAACTGGTTGCCATCTATCGGGCACTTGAACACCTCAGAGGGTGCCCTGGGGAGTCTCTTGTCATCTGTTCCGACTCCCTTAGTGGCTTGCAAGCCCTCGCCCAATGTTTCCCGAAACACCCTTTAGTGCAATCCATACAGGAGTCTGTTTCCAGGCTTATTCGGTCTGGTCGCTCGGTGGTCTTTGTTTGGACCCCAGGCCACATCGGCATTCCTGGGAACGAACGTGTGGATCAGCTGGCTAAGCAGGCTACTTCCTCCGGTCCATTGGCTATTGGTCTTCCGGAGAGCGATCTCCGACTGGAGTTCCATCGGAAGATCTGTAGCCTGTGGGATTACGAGTGGGCTAACTCTGCTCACCCCAACAAGCTTCGTGCAGTGAAGCTCTCTACGGTCGCATGGAAGTCCTCACTGCAGTCGTCTCGTAGGGAATCGGTTGTTCTCGTCGCCTACAAATCGGCCATACATGGCTGACACATGGCCACCTTCTTCGGTGGGAGGACGCACCACTGTGTGACTGTGGCGCCCCCTTGACAGTGGTCCACATCCTGGTGGACTGTCCACTTTTAGTTGCTTTGCGACAATCTTTTAATCTCCCAGTTGCGCTTCCTTTTATTTTAGGAGACGATGCTGCTATGGTCGATCGTGTTTTAGGTTTTATTCGCGCAACTGGCTTTTATGGGTCTATTTAGTGGTGGGGCCTATAAGCCCGCCCTGTCGGGCTTCACCCCCTCCAGAACAATAGGCCACTGTCATTTTACGGTTTATGACTTGTTTTTCAACTACGGATTTTAAAGTGTGCAGAGTGGCTGGCTCATCCTGTATTACTTTGTGATCAGCCAGCCACACGCTTCTGCAGTCTTGTTTTAGTTTTCTGTCTATTTTGTCCACTCCTGTCTTGTCCATTGTTCTGTCATCATTTTACGATTGCCTGTCGCTCTGTACCTGGAGCATACTGGACTTAGAGTAGTATGCGACGAAAAGGAAACTTAGCAGTTCACTCCTAGCTGGGAACAGGGGACTGATAACCCAGCAGTTGAGTCCCCTTTAAACACCAACAACAACAACAACCCTCGGCGATGTTACCAACGCACTTCGTGCCAGTGCCCTGGTTTGTAAACAGGGCAGCACTGCACGCGAGGTGCCGTGTCGATATGCAACTTCAGTGCATATCTAAAATCACTCTTTTACTAACCTTGTGTCTTCTGTCGTAGTTGATGTCCCACTGCGCAGGTGAAGCACACAGGTCGCGCATCCGTTGTACCTGAAGTGATGCTTAAAGAGGTGTTGAATGGCTAGGAAGTAATGCACTACGATTAACTTTAGCTTTTGTAGGATGCCAGTACTTGTTTTTATTGAAGAAATGCCAGTATATATCCAAGCACAAATATACAGACTGAGTAATATTGAATATATAAATGATACATAACGTATAAACAGTCCCTGGCCCGCACTGAACTAACATGAATGTGCAAGGTATCGCGGTCGGCGCTCGACTGACTGCCGCCGCATCTAGCTGCGTTCCAGAAGCCACCGTTTTGGCTCCAAGCGAAACTTCTAGACTAACATTGTTCAACTTATTACAAAATATTAAAATAATTAAATCTTTGAATTAACCGAAATATAGCTTAGCACAAAAGCATTACAGAAAGTATACAGATAATTTTAATAGACTTAGGAAAGTTTAATATTAATAAAAGAAGCTTAAAGTTTTGGCGGACAACTAGTATAGGCGGGAGCCAATCAGATCTCAACTTGCAATAGGGGCGGAGCTTTCTCACGGGATACAAGCTCTCTCTCTCTCTCTCTCTCTCTCTCTCTCTCTCTCTCTCTCTCTCTCTCTCTCTCTCTCTCTCTCTCTCTCTCTCTCTCTCTCTCTCTCTCACACACACACACACACACACACACACACACACAGTTCTCCAACCAAGAAAACTTTTTAAACACCTAATATATTGATATGCGAATAAACGGCTCCATATCAGCCCCCTCACATCCTCCAATACCGAAACACCTTATCAGAGTACAACCTTACATGCAGTCTTCGATTAAAAATATCTCAAACATTTCATCCTGACATTGAAAAACTAAGCAAAGTGTTGTGTCCCATCGTCGTCGCCTGTTTTGTGTCTCGTTTTCGCCGGTTGTTATAGGTGTCGGTGGCCGAATAGAAAGAGACAGACACAGGAATAAAGGATGCACGCGTGTGCAGGTGCGGAGGTGACCAGTCAGTGGGAGAGCAGAAACTAGAACACTAGGCTAAATTAGAACAAGATATATATATTTCGTGGACTCTTGGTTATACTTAACTTTTACATAGTTCTTGACTGCAGAATGCTGATACATAGTTTATATAGAGAGAGGCCTGCCTACTGATGAGTCCTAGTGCCTATCCGATAGCCAAGTCTTAACTGGTGCCTATCTGATTCCCGAGTGAGCGATACAGTTCCGTGGTGGCCACGAGCGGAGTTGCAGCAGAGGGCGCTCGTGGCTGACGTCGTAAGAACGTTGCGCCGTGTGTGCATGGCGGTGCGCGGCGAAAGTACGTGGCGCGCACTTCATACTTGTGCGACACCACACGAACAAACCCGAAATGGAAAATGTCGGAAACTTTTTGCTTAATTGTACTGTACAGCTTTGCCTTAAATTGTAGAGAAAATGGAATTATGTTCCATTCTCTTCATTTTATAACGTTTTTATCGTCACATTAAATACAACTCCATTGTGATGTTGTCATGGTATAGAGACGATACGGCGGCCGCGGTGGCCGAGGGGACTGAGGGGCTCCAGTCACGGTCTGCACGGTCACTACGGTCGGGGGTTCGAATCCCCCCTCGGGCATGGATATTTGTGCCGTCCTTAGTATTAGCTAGTTCATAGGTAGTTTGTAAGTTTAGGGACTGATGACCCCGTAGTTAAGTCCCATAGACTCTACAAACATTTGAACATTTTAGAGACGATATGCAATTGTCTATTACATGTGTGTATTATTTACTTTTTTAAGTTTCAAAATTAGGATATGGTAGACCTCACTGTATTCTTCACACCAAATCTGTTCCCTGTCTTTCCTAAACTGCTGCTCTCCACACGCTGCGTTCTATTTCTTCTCGGCAGCAGTACAGAGCGCGTGACGTCACATGGTCAACTCCGAGGCCAACGAGAGAGACAGGTCGCGGCGCGCACGCCATATCACGTGATCCAGTGAGGCCTAAGCCGGCGCGATCGCTAGCGGATTGGCTAACCGGTATGAGACAGTGGGCTGTGCCCCAGCGGCCGGCCAATCTGCTAGCGATCGCGCCGGCTTAGGCCTCACTGGATCACGTGATATGGCGTGCGCGCCGCGACCTGTCTCTCTCGTTGGCCTCGGTCAACTCTTTCCTCGTGATCAGGCTGAGCAGCCTGGGCTGACGTCACACCGGCGCTGCCTGTCCACCCCTGCACTATACTGTTGCTTGCAGGACGTCACTGCTTTCTTGCAGCAGAGCTGCATGCAGTTGTGTGACGAAAGGTGTCTGGCAGTGGCTGTTAATAAGCTGCAGTTAGTTGTATCAACTACACGATTGTGGGGAATCTCGCGTCGGAGTTTCAGCCGAGATGAAGCCAGTTTGTAGTGGGACAAACGTTGAAGAGCTTCACTTTCCTACATCAGCCGTGTTTTGAAAGATACGAAAAAACTTTTGTATCCCATCCTAGTCTCCACTTTTGTGTCCCAGCCTCGTCGCCGCTTTTGTGTCTCGTTTCCGTCGTAGGTGTCGGTGGCCGAGTAGAAAGACACAGGAATAAAGGATGCACGCTTGTGCAGGTAGGAGGTGACCAGCCAGTGGGACAGCAGAAACTAGAAACACTAGAGTAAATTAGAACGACATAGATATTTCTTAGAGACATAGTAATACTTAACTTTTACATAGCTCAGTACTGCAGAATGCTGATACATAGTTGAGCTAGAGGCCTGCCTTTCCGATAGCCAAGTCTTCACTGGTGCCTATCTGATTCCGAAGTGTTAACTGGTTCGTATCTCAGTCCCAAGTGGCCGATGCAGCAGTCGTGGCCACGAGCGGAGTTGCAGCAGAGGGCGCTCGTGGCTGACGTCGTAAGAACGCCGCGCCGTGCGTTCATGGCGGCGCGCGGCGAAAGTTCGTGGCGCGCACTTCATACTTGTGCGACACCACAGAAAGTATATTGTTTGAAAGTACATACTTTGCACTGACTGTCAGTTGAATGCATTAACAGAAAGAGGGTCAACTTAACGCGTAGTTTTAACGTAGAAATAGCATTCCAAAACTGACAAAGATGGCGGACAGGCTTCAACTGACGTACGTGCTCGGCATAGATAATGCCATCTCCCTTTATTCTAACCTCCTTGATTACAAACAAACATAACTCTTACGGCGGCTCGCCCACCGCTAGGAGCGCTAGTGTCGTTGCAACTGTTGGTAACAACTTTCACAGTAGTTGCCCCCGAATTTGCCGCACTGCATGGAAGTTATTGCGCTCAGATAGTTTTATGCACCGAAAGCTGGCTAAATCATGATGTGGCAAGTTCAGAAATATTTAGCGAAGCGTGGAATGTATATCGGAAATGTTGGAATACCGCATTAGCAGTAAGCTTCTTGATGCAGTCGCATCATTCAAATATCTAGGAGTAACTTTGCAGAGCGATATGAAATGGAACAAACAAGTAAGGACAGTTGTGAGTAAGGCGGACAGCCGACTTCGGTTTATTGGGAGAATTTTGGGAAGATGTACTTCACCTGTAAAGGAGACCGTGTATAAAACGCTTGTACGACCACGTCTTGAGTATTGCTCAAGTGTTTGGGACCCGCAGCAGATCGGTTTAAAGGAAGACATAGAGGCGGTTCAGAGGCGAGCAGCTAGATTTGTTACCGGTAGGTTCGACCAATGCGTGAGTGTCACGGAAATGTTCCGGCAACTCAATTGGGGATCGCTGGGATAGACGACGTTCTTTTCGTGAATTTCTGTTAAGTAAATTTAGAGGGCCGGAATTTGAAGCTGAGTGTAGTACGATCTTGCTGCCGCCTACATAAATTTCGCGTAAAGATCACAAAGACAAGATAAGAGAAATTAGGGCTCGTACGGAGGCATATAGGCATTCTTTCTTTCCTCGTTCAATTTGGGAGTGGAATAGGAAAGGAAATGCCTAGTAGCGGTACAGTGTACCCTCCGCCACGCACCTTACGGTGAATTGCCGAGTATGTATGTAGATGTAGATGTGAGTGTCGCGGCTCTATATGTTAAAACACTTTATATGTTAAACTATGGTGATACTTTTTTTTTTTTTTTTTTTTTTTTTCATGCACAAGGACAGCGTCGTCGCCGCCGCAAGCAACATTGCTGTGTCTGGCCACTATCGACAAACAACCGACGGCTACGGGGCTACGAATCCGGTTGTGCCATCTCTATTGCCGCGCGTCTATCGTTTGCAAAGAAGAAATACAATGTCATTACATTCTTCTATGCTTTTGACAGCTAACGTTTTATACGAGCATTGCTCTAGCTGACTAGTATCAGATCAGAAGGCAATAAATGTAATTGTGTTGTTTTGAAAGTTATCTCGAATTTGTTAGAAAATTTTCTTATAGTGTGTAATATTATTGGAAAAAAATGATTTTGATTTTAAATTACTGAACTACGTCACAAAATTAATTGGAATGTTATTGGATTTTAACGTTGAATTTTCTTCAGATGTGACACGCTCAACTACCTAACTGTTAATACAAAACTTCAAGTTTATGAGGCAATGAACTTCGATGTCAGAGTTTTAAAATCGATATCAATTTACGTTGCCTGTGAATGAATTTGGGAGTTAATATATAGAAACAGTTTTAAACATAATTCTTCTGCCCCGCTCGTACAAGAACCTTACATATTCAAATGTTCAAATGTTTGTATAGTCTATGGGACTTAACTACGGGGTCATCAGTCCCTAAATTTACAAACTACTTATGAACTACTTACGAACTAGGACGGCACAAATATCCATGCCCGAGGGGGGATTCGAAACCCCGACCGTAGTGGGCGTGCAGACCGTGACTGGAGCGCCTTAGTCCCCTCGGCCACCGCGGCCGGCCCTTACATATTATTTTATTTTATTGAATAGAAGATTGATTTTTATTTTATTTCATTTTATTTTATTTTAATCGTGCTGGTGGTGCGGGAATTTCGTATCGAAGTTAATCAAGGTTAATAAATATAATGTTGGGCAGTAATCGCTCTGCTGCCCAGAGCTGTGACGTTACTGTCGGACTTCGCGCTCCCAAACGGCCTGCACTGGCGTAGTCTGCTATAGCATTGAATGTGCACTTATCTTATGTTTTTTTCGAAAGACTTTATATCTACCTTAAATATAAAGTGCTGTTCTGCAGTAAAAATATTGCAGTCAACACTTCTGGGTTACATACGACCGTAGTTTTACGCGTTACGTATCAGTAACATATCAGATCACGAACATTTTGACAATGTCTACAAATTGAACTGCTGACTTTAAAAGAACTGCAATCTTTGAAGCACTTTTTTTCATGGCAAATTAAGCAATTCCGACTGTAAATCCCCTACATGATCGATTTCTTTGAAATTCCGGGAGCGTATTCGAGAATGTGCAACGTTTACGATGTCCTCCCTGCAGAAATTCGAGAGCTATACTTTCTTTAACGTTTCAGCTCGAGGAAAAATATGAAACTTTATTTCAGTTCCCTTTGTGTTCCGGCTGTGGGAATTATAACCCGTAACAGCACAGCCTGGCATTGTACAAATAACAGAAGTGTTTCAAAGAATTACGCAGAAACGACAGCACGCGCGCCATTGTTGGTGATAAATAACATGTTTCTAGTACGACATTTTCGCCTCTTGGTACGTTGTGTAGCCACTTTCTAAGGCATTAATCTGTCAGTCTTGGAGGTGGCGTTACATTGTCTGTACGTGACTGTGAGTAGGAGCATGAGTGAGGTTCATGTTAGTTTATTTCAGCAGTGAATTGTCTTGCCTTTGGTCCTCTGGTGAAGATTATGCTGGCATTATCAATCTGACGTTAACCATCAACAAAATAATGTCCCAAGTGATAAAATACCTCCACATATACATGTTGCGAATGAAATACATGGCACAAAAAACAATAGTTCATAAAATGTTCAAATGTTTTTATAGCTTATGGGACTTAACTACGGGGTCATCAGTCCCTAAACTTACAAACTACTTATGAACTAACTAAGACTAATAACGGCACAAATATCTATGCCCGAGGGGCGATTCGAACTCCCGACCGTAGTGGCAACAATATTTCGATCAAAAATTGTAAAACACGTCTTTTGATGTTTAGTGGAATGTATTATTACAGAAAACAATGAATGTTAATGTTTCCAAAGCTGAATTCACAATGTGGGAATGAGAGGGTTAAGCAAATACAGCAGAAAAGGTAACACACACGCACACGCATACTTACGTATTGGGAGACTTTCCTTTTATGAACATCGTTGTACAATGAATTGCTACTGTTTTGAATAAAGAAGAAGAAGAAAAAAAAAAGGTACTTCCATTCTGCATCGGCCCTGAGAAAAGTCCCTACGTTTTGCAAATCCGTACCCCTACGCGTAGGGACATATCCCTACTGCATATTGTTTCACTCCCACGGGTCTCACTGTGACGTCATGCGCTTTATGTACCTATGGGAGGACGCCTCGTCACACGTCTGTGATGTGTATGGCGTGCAGTCGCGTGGGGATGACCCCGCAGTCTTAGGTGCCATATAATGGATTTCACGTCCGTTCCGTCGGGCATGGGTGTCTGTGTTGTCCTTGATAAAGTTAGATTACCGATTACCATAGCAAATTGGACCCTCAGTTACACATACTTGTAGTGTGCAGATAACCGTACGCCGCATTTAAACTGAGTGAATTTTATATAGCGCTGAGATAACAGCAGAGAATCCTAGTGGATATGTGGCCTCTAGTTTACGTGCTGGCGAGGCGATTGTGACCAGAGTCTCAAAATTTTGTGATCTGTTACGTTTCTAGCCTAAGCTTTTAGGCTGGATTTTTTTTTTTTTTTTTTTTTGTGTTGCATAGTGGCCGACTCATACTTTTTATTCCTGTGATCAGAGAACCATAGTCAGCTACTAATTTAACTACTTCTACAATCGTACCCATCTAAGACACACTAAAATCTTCAGCTGTTGTAAATACTGATCATCGAAAATAGAACTGTTACGAACTTCTGCCCTTCGTTCCCACGAGGTACTACGCTGAAAATGCCATACGAAAAAAACAATGTTTTTGTCATCTTATTCTAAGGACATTCATATTTCAATGGCTCATTTTCGGTGACACAGACATTCTCTGCAGCTATAACATCACAACTACTTGTTCGACGATGTCGTCGGCAACTGCACAACAAAACATCTCAGTAACGAAGTTCGTAAATAACATTCTTTATTGCATCATTAAAACGTTTACTTTTCTGTGACAGCAATTTTATTGTAATTTTCAGCTGTTACCAAAAAAAGTTGTAAAATAATTCTTAATTTTTATTTCTTCATTTCAATTAGTAAGAAGGAAGAAATTTGTAGAGAGGTGGAGGTGGACGGAAAACCAATAGAACTATCGTAAGGGGGAGATTGGGGATGGACGGAAGTAGCAGGAAGAGGTAAAATTTATGTCGTATAGTGGAGACTGGAACAAGTTATTGCTTGGGGCGAGATGTTACTTGACAATAAAAATTTAAGCTTCAGAGCACTTTTCTCGTTTCTCCGCCAGATGGTAGCACCGAGAGTCTCCATCCTATCATAATTCCCATATGTTCCTTCAATTTCTAATAAGGCGCTGCTGACAGAAAACGTGTGTTTCTTGTGCTAGAGTAATTTGTGTATTTCCTCTTAGTTCGCAGAAAACTGAGGATTTGAAGTCACACTTTGCAACCGCTAAGCGTCCCATATTGAGGTACGTAGTGATATACGTGAAACATCCATAGAAATAATTTAGAATACTGTACAACTCTATAGTTTTGCTGCGAGTTTTACTGATAATATTTGCTCGGGCTTCCAGCAGCATCAAGTAGTTTGAAACCCACGAGCATTCGGACGAGATCTCCTCGGCCGTTTCAAGTGGTGACTGTCAAATCACTGCTACAGCAATCCGCGTATAGCTGCGACGCTTTCAGTGACGTCATTAGTTTTCAGGCCTCCAACTATAACACCTGTGGAAGATGATGTAAGCCTTAGAACTCCAGGTGTGCAGACCATGTAGGTGTGGACAGTTTTAAATCAGGCAGTGCAAACTATGGAACAGCGCTTGGAACAGCGCTGTGTTGGGCTCGAAAGATGTTTTCGCTTACGTTATCCCGAGAAATCAGTAATTATCGAGTATTGGGTTGGGCGAGACATTAATCATTACAACAACAAATACTTTCTGAGGTAGCGTAATAAAAGATGCGATAGAGATTAAAATATGCGAACTATTGTTGATAAAGAAAGAGACTTGCAGCTAAGCACAGCTTAGGACCCGGTCATTGGAAGGTTGAAACCGGTGCGGCAGATACGCGGCCAAAACATTGATGTATATGGCGTGCACCAGTGACGTCACAGGAAACGCTGCAGATGTTTGCTCAGATATCGGTTATTTATTGTGAAGGCAGTGAGTTAACTGTAGTAGGATAGACAGAGCCGACTTGTCACGTTTTTCTCGACAGCTCATATATCTCGACACAAAACACGGGACAAGAGTCTAACAGTAGCACATCATTTAATATTCAGAATTTGTCCAGTACAGCCTTCAACCGTGAGTTGCGTATAATACATTGTCATTTCTAATGGCTAATAAGTGAGCGTTGTTCAAAATCTTAATAATGGTATACAAAAGAGAAAGGACACTACAAGTGCTGCACCGGGGTCTAAAGGTGGAAGTACTTCCTTGATTCCTATACGGGATAATGCTCCTAGGAGTTCTAAATACCATAGACTACCTGACAACGGTAACGTTTCATGGAAAGTAGGCAAACACCTCTCTGCATAGGGAATAACTCCAGCCTACTTCGTCCCTAAAAGTATTGGTCAAGAATTCAGACACAGGGAGAAATCAAAAAAGGAGCCTTAAAAATCCCCAGGTATATATAGTATTTCTTGTAATAACTACCCTTCAAGATATATAGGCCAGGCAGGGAGAAGTTTTGAGGTAAGGTTCAAGAAACACAATAGTTCGTCTAGTACAAAGTCAGCTTTGGGTGCACACCTGAAGGAAACAGGGCATTTAATTACAGATATAGATACACCGGGAAGTAAAAGGGAATGTATTAAATATTTTAGAGGGACTTGCAGTTTTCAGGGCTTCAAAGAATGACCTCGGAAATATCCTTAACTGCCAAGCATAATTTCGCCACGTTTACCTACTGGCTAATTTTGATTTTCTAAAGAATGATGTATCTTTTCTAGGGTTTTACCGAGTAACTGTTATTTTTATGCATATAATTTTAGGCCTGTTAGACCCTCAGATAGAAAATTGCTAGGTGTGAATTCTAGTAGTAATGTATTATATTACATTGATTTACGGCTAGACCCCATCGTTTAAATCAGGCGCTAGTCAACCGAGGCACGCCTCGGTGCGCATGCGCGTCTCTTGGCTTTGGGCTGAGCCGCGACTCGTGTCCAGTCTGACGGCGGCAGTAACAACAAAGCCTCTTCTCCCAGTTGTCTCCTCTGGAGGTAAAGTGCCTATACGCTAACAGATTTTTTTATCTTCTTTTACCCACTGACGTGACTTTGTGAACTATGTCGTTTGTTATAAACACCTGTAATTAATTATCTTGGATCGCCACCATATTTCTCCAAAATATGGAAAATTAAAATGTTACTGATCACCGTTCCCAGAGTGAGTGCCCTGCAACGAATTTCAGCTTGCTCCTAGCTACGGTCACACGGTCTAAGACTGTTGACGTTGTGCTATATTGCCGCGAGAGACCACGAACACCAACTGCCGGCGTGGCGCAGGGGATAGCGTCACGGACTGCGGAGCAGAAGATCGCCGGTTCAATCCCGCCCACCGGCAAAAATTTATTTCTTTGTAATTTACAATTCCAGAAGGTTCTACATCTTTCTTATGTTCACTTGTAAATTCTACTTGTTTCTTATGTTAACTGTTCTTCTAATTTCTGGTAAATTCTGTGTGTATAAATAGCAGAGCACTCTGCCTAAGAGGCAGTCAGTGCTGCGTGTATGTTGAGTTCGTAATAAACGTGCTTTCAGTAGAAGTGCTGTGTTTAGTTGCCTTCGAAGTCAAGCCTACTTCCATTGCAACGTGACAATATATACAGCCGCTGGAGCCAAACCCCTGGGGTGCCAGACGGGCAGAAAGCTTTCCTGTCAACCTAACCATTCGTCACACTAACTATGTTCAAACTCTGCTGCCTTCAAGGAATTTTTTTAGATAACGCCTAAGGGCAATACGTCTCCATAAACAGAGCACTCTGCTATTGTTTGTATCCGGCAAATTCCTCTCTTGGGGAACGGCCGAATGACTAAAAAGGCAGTCCCCGCTATCGCCCACCGTAAATCCCAGTCCAGCAATGTGTAAAGCGTCCCACTCACTCTAAAAAATTCTACCAGGTATACTCCGCCCGCAGGACGTAGCGTTGGCGCCGAGCAGGTCAAGCCAGCTCCCTCGTCCTTCCCCGAAGGCGAGCGAAAGTTGGTGGGAGGGGGAAACCTCCAAGAGCGTCTCTGCTCTGCGCAGCCTGACCGTACCCAATACAGAAAACCACTTTTTAGCAGCCAAGCTGCGCCAATAAACATTAAAATCCCGAAATTTTATATAAACATAGAATGTACTACAATCCCAGGAGCCCATCACCCCTAATGTGTCCCCAATGCACAGAAATCAAACTAAAGAAAGATCTACAGAGAAAAATGTTACATATTTCAATAATTAGCGTAAAGAGAAAGATACAGTAACACAAGGTTAGTATGAAAAATAGACTAATTACAGCCCCCGTATCACAACTTTTATGCTGAATACCTGTCGTAGTGTAATGTTTTATATCAGATGTAGGCCATTGGATGATGAAAAGTTACTGTTTTAGGTATTGGATTTTATTCGGTTTTTAATACATGTTTGACGCAGTCCCACTTATTTGGATAAAAGGGATTTTGTAGATGGTTTCGTAGGCAAGTTGGTTACAACTCGAGAATAATGATCAGCTAGTTTAGAGTAAAACTGACATATGGTTTCACCTGTATAAGCAACTGCAGATGCAAATTTCTCATGCGGAGACGACCTTAGAGATGCCGAGAGTAGTCTTGCGGAATGGCCTGCCATGCAGTTTCCACCTGGTGCTTCAGTTGAGCCACATTTCGCGCAGGTCTTGCAGCCCGTGCAAGGTGACTTTTCGCCTGGTCCTAAACATACTCAATGGGGGACCGTGCTGTCCAGGGTTGTTGCCGTACACCTCGAAGAGCACGTTGGGTGGTACGGGATACATGTGGGTGTCCAGTGTCCTGTTGGAAATATTATTGCCTTTTTATTGCATGTATGGTAGCAAGAAGGGTGAAATGCTGGCTTCAATGTGCCGTGCTCTGCTCACCAGAGGAGAACGTCCAGTGCAGGCTATGGCTCCGCGCACCATGACGCACGAACATGCCATCCGTTAACACGTTTTCCGCTCACGACCCGAAGTCGAAATGTTTGCTCAAATGTTTGTGTAGTTTATGGGACTTGACTACGGGGTTATCAGTGCCTAAACTTACAAACTACTTATGAACTAGCTAACACTAACGACGGCACAAATATCCATGCCCGAGGGGGGATTCGAAACCCCGACCGTAGTGGCCGTGCTGACCGTGACTGGCGCGCCGGAGTCCGCTCGGCCACCGCGACCGGCCCCCGAAGTCGTTCAGGCTGCCTCCAGTGGTTTCGGAAAGGCGCCTATGGAAGGTCGAATGAAAACGTGTCCTCTCCAGCGATGAGCGACGTGTCTTGCTCGTTGACGATGATGGTCGCACGCTCGTGTGGTGTCCTGCAAAGGAGCTCGAATATCTGGAGTGTAGGCTATACGACAGAGGCACACATGGCCGACGCTTTGCATCATGGTGTGGAGAGTCATATTCTACACTGGCCGTTCTCCTCTGGTGATCATCGAAGGGACATTGAACAGTACACGGTAGGGCTGGTCAAACGATACTCGCGTTTGAACATCCTCCAGATTTCCCGATACAGCGCAGAAATCGAAACAGTATCCAAGTGTTCGAATACTTAAATGACAATGTGCAAACGAAAATCGGGAAATTTTGAAGTACCCGGCCTATCTCTTTGCTCAAAATTAATTTCATTCGAATACATGTAAAGAAAAAGTACATCTCTATGAAAATATATATTTTACTGATAACTATGCGTCGATGACATCATATCACTAAAAGGTATGATGCACTGATAAAGAAAACCTGCTACTAGTAACATGTCTACTGCTTCAAATCACATCTTGAATTCGGCGCCTGTAGTCAGTTTCTCTTGGTCCATCAGACTTGCTCCTGAGTTTTGACGTTGTTTCCCTTTCTACCCGGGTTCCTCTTGAAGAGACTTGTTATTAATTAGTGAAAAAGTGGATGATGACACAATCAAGTTAATGTCGTCATGTTCTGACTTCGATGTATTTCCTTTTAATGATGTATTTTTTATTTTATTATTTTTTTAATTTTAATTTAATTTAATTTTTATTTCTTAATTTTTATTTAATTTTTATTTTTATTTTAATTTTATTTCTATTTTTATTTTTTATTTATTTTTTGAGCAAACGGAGTGCCTGTGGCGAGTCCTGTTTCCTTTTTTATGGAAGACTTTGAAGACATGACTCTAAAGACGTGGTTTCTTAAGCCTACCTGTTTTTAAAAATACGTGGATGACATTTTCATGGTGTGGCCTCATGAAATCGATGCTTTAAATAATCGTTTAGATCATTTTTAAGTGCCTCCACCCAGTATTAAATTTCCAATTGAGGTTAAGAAAGATGAGAAACTTCCTTTCATGACGTTTTGATTCACAAGAAGAATGACAGGACTTTAGGACATACCGCATGTCGCAAACCCACACACAGCGATCCATATCTTCATGCGACGAGGTCATCCGTCACACGAACGCATAGGCGTCTTGCGTAGTCTAGAGAAAAGAGCGTACGCAATATCTGATGCCGAACATCTGGGTAAAGAACTGGAGCCTTTTAAGGTTGTCTTTAAACAGAATCGATACACTGCTCAACGAATTTGTCGTGCGTTTCAGTTTGGACCAGCAGGTGAACCGTTAGAGGACAACTGCAAATCTATTGCTTTTCTGCCTTCATCGGGAATATTTCTTCAAAAATTTCAAGAATTTTAAGAAGAGTTGATATTAAGTGTTTTTACACCACCAGCAAAGACTATGACCCTCATTGGTTCAGTCAAGGATGATTTGGGACTGAAGAAACCCGGAGTTTATAGAATTCCGTGTCATTGTGGTAAGACTTACATCGGTGTTTGGAACATCGCCGAACTTCACCGTCGTACTCGTTTACTTCAACCTGGAAAGTCGCCTGTTGCTGAATATTGTCTAAATGAAGATGTTATACTAAAACAAAAATGATTGCTCCAGTCTCCCGCTACTCTAAATGTGTTCTTAAAAAAATCAATGGAAATTCGCATGGCCGATAATATTATTAATAGGGACAAAGCTTTTCTTTAAGTAAAACTTGGTACCAAATTTTATCCGACATTAAACAACAACGATCTACATTTCGACCTGCAGATTCTTTTAACTAATTTGTTTCGACCCATAGTTTTGCGGATTTTCTCCACCGGCGCGCTATTAGTTTTATTGCGCCTAGAGGACCGTCCATGGTGTATAATGGTGCCGCAATTCTGTTCATTTTTAGTCTCCTACGAGTGCATTCGGCGTGCTCACCCGAAGATGGAAGCCAGTAGGTCTGTCGGAATAATGTGTAGTTGACGATGCTATCCGGCTGTAGACCCGAGAAGAATCTTATACTGCTCTTAAATCTCAGGCAGTTAGTTGACAATTTAGCTCGTTGAAGCTACAATAGAGGATCTCCATCGAATTGACGCATAGTGCAGGGAATGGCAATTAAATCTCAATGTAGACAAGTGTAATGTGCTGCGTATACACAGAAAGAAAGATCCTTTGTCATTTAGCTACACTATAACAGGTCAGCAACTGGAAGCAGTTAATTCCATAAATTATCTGGGAGTAGTCATTAGGAAGGATTTAAAATGGAACGACCATATAAAAGCAATCGTCGGTAAAGCAGATGCCAGACTTAGATTCATTGGGAGAATTCTAAGGAAATGCAGTCCGATAACAAAGGAAGTAGGTTACAGTACGTTTGTTCGCCCACAGCTTGAATACTGCTCACCGGTGTGGGATCCGTACCAGGTGGAATTGATAGAGGAGGTAGAGAAGATCCAACGGAGAGCAGCGCGCTTCGTTACAGGATCATTTGGTAATCGTGAAAGCGTTACGGAGATGATCGCTAAACTCCAGTGGAAGACTCTGCAGGAGAGACGCTCTGTCGCTCGGTACGGGCTTTTGTCGAAGTTTCTAGAACATACCTTTACCGAGGAGTCTAGCAGTATATTGCTCCCTCCTACATATATCTCTCGAAGAGATCATGAGGATAAAATCAGAGAGATTAAAGCCCAGACAGAGGCATACCGACAATCCTTCTTTCCGCGAACAATACGTGCCTGGAATAGGAGGGAAAATCGATAGTGTTACTCAAGGTACCCTCCGCAACACACCGTCGGGTGGCTTGCGGAGTATGGTTGTAGATGTAGATGTAGATGTTCCTAATCCAAAAGTTCTAAAGTTTGTAAAGCTGAAGGGACTTAACTGCGGGGTCATCAGTCCTCAACTTACAAACTACTTATGAACTACCTTATACTAAAGACGACACAAACATCCCTGTCCAAGGGGGAATTCGAACCCCAGACGAGGAACGACCTCGAGCATCGTTGCATAGCGCCTCAATGCGCTCGGCCGCTCCGCCCCGGCTCCTAATCTCTATTAAATTTAGAGGACTCGGGAGCTACAACGAACACAATTCTCAATAAATAGATATTTTCTTAAAAATCATCAGACGCACATCAGATATTAAATTGTCAAATACATTATTGTTCCTGTCAACAGCAGCCGAAACAGTTAAGGTACGTCTTCCATGAAAACTGTCAAAGACTTACCTTTACTGTCCCAATTATCCACCAGCTACAGTCAATAGTGCTTTCCTCAAAGGTGGAGAAATTTCCTAGTACTTACCACGTCTATGGGCAGTAACGCTCAATCAGACATCAAAACGGAGTCCCTGCGTCTCTCGACTGACACGGAGCGCATGCGATCTTGGCTTGGCATGAATTGTCCCCGTGTGGGTGCAAGGCTTCCTTACATACGCACGCCGCGAACGGCAAACGAAGACAGGCTTATTCGCCGCGCAGGGGAACTGCGGCAGCCTCCTTTGTTGTCTGAAAGTACTGATATCTCTGTACGTCGAAAACGTACGGAGTCGCTGATTTTTTTCTTATAGCAAGCATTGAAATGAATATTAAATCAAATTTTAATATAAATATACCGACAGCTCTGACTTGTACAATTTGTTGCATGGCAAATATGAGTGAAGTATGAGTGCTGAACTGTTCCTATTCTAAATTACTGTAACTTTTCTATTTATCCAAACTCCCAGAAATATGGAACAATCTTCTTGCTTCCTAACTAAAGTACTGAAATACAAACACCGTACCACAATAACAGGCACTTAATCTACAAGTCTTCTATTTTATTTTCATTTTTTTCCATTCACGGGCAGATTTCGTTTAGTATTTATAATTCGTGAATTCAATAGAAAAAATCGTAAAAACACTTTTAATACCATTTTCCATTAATTCGGCACATAATCAAAAATTTAAATTTTACAAGCTTCCATCAAAGATCACGTTTTTTATTGATGGATGACCGATTTCGACGTTCACAGACGTCATCTTCTGATCTATATTTTACACTGTCATATCTTATATGGTTTTACCTATATCCTTTCATTGTATTCGTTATGGAATAGTTGTACACAAACATTGATGATTCTTCTGCAACCAATGTAGACATGTATAGTGTAGATCCAACTTCGCCATCAATGTTTGTGTACATCTACTTCATAACAAATGTAATAAAAGGATATAGGTAAAACCATATAAGATATGACAGTGTAAAATAACGCGATCTTGGCTGGAAGCTTGTATAAATTGATGCAGATCGCCCCATAGAACAATGAGTCTCATACATAAAAATTTGTATATATTTTATCATTAACATTGGGGGACTGAATATTATCCACACTTCTGCAATTCTTTGTAAATGCAGCTTTTCTGTAGCTCTGTGTTGATGCGAAGTCATGGACGGTTTTGTGTTTACGTATTGTAATAGGGAATGATAACATTCCGCGGTACTCAAGTTACATAGAAGATTGCAGGGAAAGCTCGTTTCCCTAAGGCTGGTATTACACTGTCAAATTATTGGACAAAGAATTGGACGAAAAAATTGGATGAAATATTGGTCATATTTTTTGACAAAGAAATTGGATGAAACGCAAAAGGGGATATTACACTATCATCCAATATTTTGTCAAATTTGCTTCAAAATGGCGGTGTAATGCTCAGCTATTGTTTATACTACAGTTGCGTTTTGTCTGCATTTAGAAGAGAAGGAGGGAAAAAAGAAAAGGAAACGCACTTGGATGAAACCGTGGGTGTCAGGGCGAGATAAATAAAATTTGTTACGGGGCAGGGAGGATTTTCCTTTTGTATGCCGTCGGCAGAACAGCCAGGCCGTTCACTGCTAATTATTCTGTCGCTCATCATCGTTCACAGTTTGCAATAGAGTAACAAAAAGGCTGACTCAAACAGTGTATACGAATAAGATTGTTAAGTTGATAAAGCAAGTTTCACTAAATAACGTTTTAAATGGAAAATGTGAACACTGACAAAGAGGATAATCTAAATTGTTTATGGCGTTATTAACAATGTAAGGGGGGAAACATTGCTGATAAAGTAAATAGGATCCATTTATTTCCTTACAAAAATTGGCTGACGTATTTATATGTACTTAGATTCGCTTGCAAACAGATGTCGATGTTTTGAAAGTTGTTTCATTTCCCAGAACTTAGCACACCATGTTACCAAAATCATACATTCTAAAATCTGCTTCGGCCATATTAAGATTTAGGGGTATTACTTCTTCAATTCCGATAGTATGACTTTTTTACATCACGGATTGTAACTCAACCTCACTTTTGCGGCAGGGTATTGGGCTACGCGAATTGACGTGACGGACAGTGTGAATTGGCTTTGTCACCTGTTATACAACGGCCCATCTGATTTTTAAAAAAATTGTTGTGGCTAGAAAACACTTCACAAACCTCCCACTACTAGCCATGTTTACGAATACGAACGTTATGTCCAAGTAATGTCAGAAATTTAACCTCCAAATAAAACACCTGTAGTGGCAAGGAAGCTGTATACTACTAGCGCTCCAAGCGGTCACATTTCTCACTGCAGGAAACAAAAGACGAGCGATTTCTTTGATCAAATCTAGGCCGAGGCCTTAGATTGGATGAAATATTGGACGATGTTCCCATTACACTACGTCCAATTTTTCTTTGTCCAATTCTTTGACAAATAATTTGATAGTGTAATACCGGCCTAAACAACCGTCCGCCTTCACTCTAACCTTGCTTCAGTACGGGTTCTGACATGTAGCGCCACTAAACCTGCTGTACTGGCAACCCGCCAAGCGCAACAAGGTCGCGGGTTGCCAGCAGATCAGACGCCAGGTGGCATCAACAGCACAGAGGCCGCGCTGTGAGAGAACTACTTTCCTGCCGCCACATACGTGACCAGGAAGCAGTTCCTATGGTATCCTGCTGTCTGCGGACACGTAAGCCCTGACACGGCCGAGCCAGGACAGTTGCAGTCAGGAGTTCGTCTTTTCACGTCAATGACGACGACGACGACGCCACCGCCACCACCACGACCTACCGCGCCGCTCCCGGACACCGCCTGGGCTCCGAAGCTTCGCCGACACCACTGACAGTGGAAGGACGTCACGTCTGCTTCTATGACCATATATACATGTGGCGTCTGTTCGGAAAGAACAGACGTCACATTCTGATCCTGCAGCTGTTATTATTTAATATTCATAGAATATATGACTTCAACTGCGATTGGGCAAAGCTGAAAATGTGTACCCAGCCGGGATTCGAACCCGGGTCTCCTGCTTTCTAGGCAGTTGCGCTGACCCCTACACCACTGGGGACACAGTGATCACCGGACCTGCAAGGACTACCCATGCACGCCTCCCGTCAGATACAAATTCCCTATGAATATTAAATAATAACAGCTGCAGGATCAGAATGTGACGTCTGTTCTTTCCGATCAGACGCCACATGTATATATATAATATGCCGGTGACGGGCAATGATCCTATCGTTAGTGGGGAGGGGTGGGCAAGTTTGAAGCCCTTACTCTTACGGGAATTAGTTAAACTACGAGTTTGAGTACTATGGGCAGGGCGAAGCTGGGAATTTGTATCTGACGGGAGGCGTGCATGGGTAGTCCTTGCAGGTGCGGTGATCACTGTGTCCTCAGTGGTGTAGGGGTCAGCGCAACTGCCTAGAAAGCAGGAGACCCGGGTTCGAATCCCGGCTGGGTACACATTTTCAGCTTTGCCAAATCGCAGTTGAAGTCATATATTCTATGAATATTGCTTCTATGACCATTGAGAGACTGAGTTTGTCTCGCCGTAGTAGGCAGACTGAGTTTGATTTTTCCATTAACTATAGAGACAGTACTTATTCTCCAGAATGAAACTTCACTCTGCAGCGGAGTGTGCGCTGATATGAAATTTCGTGGCAGATTAAAATTGTGTGCCGGAACCGGGACTCGAACTGGGACCTTTGCCTTTCGCGGGAAAGCGCACTACCGACTGTGCTAACCCGACACGACTCACGATGCCGCCTCACAACTTTACTTCTACCAGTACCTCGCCTCCTACTTTCCAAACTTCACAGAAGCTCTCCTGCGAACACGCAAGACTAGCACTCCTGGAAGAAAGCCTAAGGGATGTTTCCAGAATGAAATTTCACTCTGCAGCGGAGTGTGCGATGATATGAAACTGAAACGAAAGGCAAAGGTCCCGCGAAAGGCAAAGGTCCCAGGTTCGAGTCCCGGTTCCGGCACACAATTTTAATCTGCCAGGAAGTTTCATATCAGCGCACACTCCGCTGCAGAGTGAAGTTTCATTCTGGAAACATCCCTTAGGCTGTGGATAAGCCATGTCTCCACCATATACTTTCTTCCAGGAGTGCTAGTCTTGCGGGTTTGCAGGAGAGCTTCTGTGAAGTTTGGAAAGTAGGAGGCGAGGTACTGGCAGAAGTAAAGTTGTGAGGCGGCATCGTGAGTCGTGTCGGGATAGCACAGTCGGTAGTGGGCTTGCCCGCGAAAGGCAAAGGTCCCAGGTTTGAGTCCCGGTTCCGGCACACAATTTTAATCTACCAGGAAGTTTCAGTACTTATTCTGTTTCCCCAAGCATGGTGGACTTCTGTTTATAATTAATGCTAAACGTTCTAGTTGTATGTGACTGTAGACGGACCATTTTGTACAATAAACTGTAACATTTCTTTCGACGAGTTCAGTTTTCGTGTGCAGCGTAACGTATTCAAGTTCCATTTCATATCGTCTTACAACGGTGCTTCTTGATGTGTAACTCTTTCACTCTATTTCTTTTCATCCTGTACTGTCACTGAACTCGTCATATCTGTACTAAAATACATATAATGAAATTATACTAAACCTAACTATAAACATTAAAACAAATTACATGTTCGTTATAACACTCGACAAATTATGCTTTTTTCTTTCATTTCATATATTTCATCATTTACGCCCCATAACTTCTTGAAGATATGGTACACCCGTGTGTTTTACTACTTTGTAGTAGGAAACAGTTTCCCTTCTACCACCACTTACCTTCCTCTTATAAGTACAACCCTTACTGTCCCACATAGAAAATAGATGGCCTTACCGTTTTTCTTCCGTTTGATAAATGTACTTTTACAGTCATAGGTCTGAGAATAGCCAGTTTGTGTACCTTGTGCCTCAACCTGGATTTCTGGTTGGAACTAGTGCCAAGATTCTATTGAATGAAACGTCTGTTTTCTGTGACAAGAAAATTAGAAAAATATATCTTAGGTCTTCACCCGCCTTGATTTCCTGATAAAGCTGCAGAATACACGATGTCATATATTGATTTTACTGTTTGAATTGTTGAGAGGCTGTGTGAGCCACAGAGACGCACTCCAAGCTGAGAAATAGAGACCATTGCAGATAATAGGCTAAAACAGACACGTATATCTTACGGGATGTAGGCACTAAAGAAATATCCTAGCGAACTGCTGATGCCCTCAGCCACCGTCCCAGGGTGGAGGTTACCTTTCGGAGAAGATGGGCGTAACTTCATATACCGTCTAGACGCTGTTGTAAGACGTTACATTAGTACTTGGTGGCCAACAGGCACGTTTTAATGTGCGTAGCAAAGTTGATACCAGTCACTTGGAACAGCAATGTCAGTGGTTTCACGAGGCTAGAGTGAGAGGTTAAAGAAGAAAAACTGCAAGTTAGCAGCTCCCCTGAGGCGTGGCCTAAGGCGGAGCCTAAGGTGTGGCCAACTGACGTAAAACATTGTTGTTGTTGCCCATATAGGGTAACTTCGTGACGTTTTACTTTTACCTGAACAATGTTGCTACCAAGTATGGATTTTGTTAGTGCACGAACAAGCCCCACCGGGGAATGGCAGAAGGGACAGGGCTGAAACGTGGTTCGCTAGAGAACTCAGAGAGAGGGCAAGCCACAATTTAGATTGGTTGAACCAAGCAGCGGCCAATAGGAAATTGTTAACTGTCGGAAAGTGGGGAAAAGAGGTGCGCCCACACTAGCCGTTAAAACCCCCGGTTTTTGGATCAAGAGGGGTTCTCAGTCAGACGAGTCGGGCGCCAGCCCGTGACTATCGCCGTCGGCCTCGGGGTGCTACATGACAGTCTGTTTCTCGCGGGGAGTGCGTCTGTCTAGGGAACGTAATTACTGGTTTCTGTTGTGGCAAACGATTTATACTTGTTCTTTTTTTTTAAATAACTAACCCCAGTGTAGTAGACTTATTATGGGATGCAATAAAATCAATGCAAGGTACCTAGGAGTTCCATAAAGTTTCCTAAACAAGTATCCTCTCGAGTCCCGAAATCCGCATCTCTAGTAGATGTCTGTACTGTCTCTCTGCAATCACTCCTTTCCGTTCGGGATATGCAGAATGACTTCGCTACCTCTTCCCTCTTTCCTATGTAGGACACAGCGAGACTAGTCGGATACATTCAGTTGACTCAAGTTTTTATTAGGCGTTGCTGCTCTTCCGCTCTTATTAACAATGGTACCGACAAATGCGTTTCATCGAAGTTACACCGTGTCCGTTTTATGGCGATCTTGTTGTACTCTTTCGCCATGGATGACGCTTGTGTTTCGATTGCTGATCGCGGTGAATCTCTGATACTTACGCCGAGTGGAAGGTCAGTTGGAGTAGCACCAGGAGGGATTCAGGCATTGCGCGGAAGCAAGGGCGGCTTGGTGGTGGCAAGACGTGACGTTCTACAAGCAGATTGTAATGGCTGTGATTATCTTTGGGGCGGCAGGCGGCGACATTGCTTTGGACAGACGTCGGCAGTGTCCGATAACGCCGCCACCGACTGGGCAAATTAAGTTCTCGCACCCTCCTTGACGGAGCCGTGACCCCGTGCGTATCTTGTATCTTGTCGTCTTGTCGAGGAGGGGGTGGGGGGGAGAGTTTAATTGTGCCCCTAATGCACGTCATCCCAGCTTTATATATCTGGCTAATAGATATGGTTCGTGAGTCAGTTTCACATCCATCGTTCCGTACATTGACTTCCCTAATTTTGTTTCGCCGTCGATGATTTGAATGTTCCGTCTTATTATTATGATGACGATATTTTAGTGATTTCAACAGTCGTATAAGCTGGTTTATACTCAGAAGTTTGGAAGAAGTTCATTGTAGCGTATTTCCTTCTTTTGCGGGTATTTGCGTGCAGTTCGCGCAACGAGAAATAATTTTCTTGAGATTGCTGTTTGGGCGTCATTGCCTTTGTTTTTTCTTGCACATCTACTATCGGGGTAGAAGAAGTGATCTCACACTGGCGTGTCAAGTCGTAATAGTGTGAGTCCTTCGTATGGTGCCTATTGTCGTGGATGACACGTTCCGGTCTGGGATTTTAATCAGTTTGTTGATAAAATGAAAACATTCCTGATGCCAGATTTCGGCTTCTTAGGCTATCATCCCACTCCCATGAACCACAGATATTGCCGACGTGGGGTGGCTTGCGTGCCTCAACGATACAGATAGCCGTACCGTAGGTGCAACCACAGCGGAGGAGTATATGTGGATAGGCCACACAAACGTGTGGTTCCTGAAGAAGGGCAGCAGCCTTTTCAGTTGTTACAGGGGCAACAGTCTGGATGATTGACTGAGCTGGCCTTGTAACATCAGCTAATGTGGCTTTACTATGCTGTTACTGCGAACGGCTGAAAGCAAGGGGAAACTACAGTCGTTACTTCTCCCGAGTACATGCGGCTCTACTGTATGAAAATATGATGATGGCATCCTCTCGGGTAAAATATTCCGGAGGTAAAATAGTTCCCCATTCGGATCTCCGTGCGGGGACTACTCAGGAGGATGTCATCAAGAAAAAAAAAAAAAGCAGGCATTCTACGGGTCGGAACGCGGAATGTTCTAATCATTAATCGCGGAGGTAAGCTAGAAAATTTAAATGGAGAAATGGATAGGTTGATTTAGATATAGTGTGGATTAGTGTATTCAGTGGAAAGAGGAACAGGATTTCTGGTCAGGTGAGTACAAGATTATAAATACAAAATTAGTTGGGGGTATTACAGGAGTAGGTCTGATAATGAATAAGAAAATCGAAATGCGCGTAAACTACTATGAGCAACACAGTGATCGCATTATCGTAGTCAAGGTTGATACGAAGCCAACACCGACCACAGTGGTATAGATTTATATGCCAACCAGCTCTGTTGATGATGAGGAGATCGAAGAAATATATGAGGAGCTAAAGGAAATCATTCAGACAATTAAGGGAGAGGAAAACTTAATTGTTATGGGTGACTGGAATTCGGTAGTAGGACAAGGAAGGGAAGTTAGTAGGTGAATATGGTCTGGGCAAAAGGAATGAAAGAGGAAGCCGCCTGGTAGAATTTTGCACGAAACGTAATTTAGTTATAACAAACACCTGGCTTAAGAATCACAAAAGAAGGTTGTATACGTGGAAGAGACCAGGAGACACCGGGAGATACCAGATAGATTTTATAATGGTAAGACATAGATTTCGGAACCAGGTTTTAAACTGTAAACCATACCCAGGGGCAGATATAGACTCTGACCATAACTTGTTGGTCATGAATTGTAAGCTGAATCTGAAAAAAATTGCAGAAAGGTAGGAAAATAAAGAGATGGGACCTGGCTAAACCGAAGGAACCTGAAGTTCTTGAGAATTTTCGAGGGAGCTTAGGCAACAATTGAAGGATACTGGGGAAAATAAAACAGTAGAGGAGGAATGGGTAGCATTGAGAGATGAAATAGTGAAGGCAGCAGAGGACAAAATAGGCAGGAAGGCAAGAACTACAAAAAATCCTTGGATATCACAGGACATACTAAATTTAATCGATGAAAAGAGAAAATATAAAAATGCAGTAAATGAAATAGGCTAAATGGAGTACAGACGACTAAGAAATGAGATTGATAGGAAGTGAAAAATGGCTAAGCAGGAGTGGCTAGAAGGCAAATGCAAGGATATAGAAGGATGTATAAATAGGAAAAATACAGCCTACAGGAAAATAAAAGAGATATTTGGAGATAAGAAAAACAGCTCTATAAATATCAAGAACGCAGATGGAAAGCCAGTTCGCAGCAAAGAAGGGAAAGCTGAAAGATGGAAAGAGTATATAGAGAGGTTCGACGAAGGAAATGAACTTAGAGGCAATATTGTAGGAAGCGGAAAAGAAGTAGATAAGGATGAAATAGGAGATACTGTATTGAGAGATGAATTTGACAGAGCACTGAAGGATCTAAGTCGAAACAAGGCCCCTGGGGTAGATGACATTCCCTCAGAGCTACTGAAGTCTCTGGGAGAACCAGTCATGACAAAAACTGTTTGACTTGCTGTGTAAGATGTATGAGACAGACGAAGTACCCTCAGACTTCAAGAAAAATGTTATAATCCCCATTCCAAAGATAGCAGGCGCATACAGGTGTCAAAACTACAGAATCATCAGTTTAATAAGTCATGATTGCAAAATAAAACACGAATTATTTACAGAAGGATGGAAAAGCTGGTAGAAGCCGACCTCGGGGAAGATCAGTTTGGGTTCAGGAGAAATGTAGAAACACGGGAGGCAATACTCACTTTACGGCTTATCCTAGAAGATTAAGGAAAGGCAAACATACATATCTAGCTTTTGTAAATTTGGAGAATGCTTTTGACAATGTTGATTGAAATAAACTCTCTCAAGTTCTGAAGCAAGTAGGAGTAAAATATAGAGAGCGTAAGGTTATTTACAACTTGTACGAAAACCTGACAGCGTTCTCAGAGTTGAAGGGCATGAAAGGGATGCAGTGGTTGGAAAGGGAGTAAGACTAGGTTGTAGCCTTCCTACAATGTTATTCAATTTGTACATTGAGCAAGCTGTAAAGGACTGCAAGGAGAAATTTTGAGAAAAAATTAAAGTTCAGGGTGAAGAATGAAAAACATTGTGTTTTGCCGACAACATAGTAATTCCGTGCAGGTGTGGTGATAGCTGTGTCCTCAGTGGAGCCGGGCGCCGTGGTCCACACGCCCTCTCAGAGGTCTGAACGACCTCAGTAATAAAAAAGAACACAACAAACAACAACGAACAAACACAATCAGTGACTAATACTGATGAATCTCACGCAGGTCTGAGACCAGGCAGACCTGTTCGAAACAAATTCTTAATTTAAAACTAATCCTCAGGCACAAAATGATTTCAAGTAACAATATTGCTTGCAGATATGTAGATTTTAAAAAGTCGTACGACTTTTGTGATTGTGAATTACCTTCCAAATTTCAAAGGAACAGTCTAGCACATATTTTAAATTAAACAGTTAAAAGTATGGAAAAAACTGCAAGCAAAGTTTGATGTCAAAAATAGCAACTGCATTCAAATTAATCCAGAATATTTATAATAAAAAATTGGTTTCTAATTTCTTTTAAAAAAAGAATATTGGGAAAATAGTACGCCCCAATATCACTATTGGAGAAAATTATTTGCTGAGAAGTAATAATAGAAAACCGAATACGTAAATTTTATAGACAGATTAAATGAAGAGCAAAACTTAGTCAATTGATTTGGTCACTGCGATTAAGGACCATCTTAAAATATTCGGTATAACTGACGTCACAGACAGAAAAACTCTCACAATAAAGATATTTGATTGGAAAATTGTTCAGAGGGAAATTAGGAAACGGACTGGAACATCGTAGTCAGGAGAAAGAAAGAGACTTCATTCTGGGAAGATTAAATAAATTTAGGCACAAAGACAGTCGAACATCAAAAACAACTTTCATTGATTGTGAATCGCGTGGTCCCATTGGGCCCGTACGTGAATAATCAAAAAATAACAAACAAACAAATTATTGTTAAGCGTCGGGTCTGAGTGTGCAGGTATGGGGCAGTACCATTTCTTTCCCTTGAGAGATGCTGCATAAAGTGATCTATTTTGGGCCGCAGTGGAGTGTCCGAGCGTTTTAAAGCGCCTGGCTGCAGAGCGCGCGCTTGCTCGCCGTCGGAGGTTCGAGTCCTCCCTCGAGCATTGGGTGTCTACATTGTCCTTAGTATTAGTTTAAGTTGTTTGTAAGCCTAGAAACTGATGACCAACGTAGTTAAGTCCCTTAAATTTACAAACAATTGAACATTTTAAACTATTTTGGGCAACTGCATGACCTACGTAGTGATAAGGAAGACTTGGTTTGTTACCTGTCGTTTATGCTGAGGTGAACAACGCAGTACTGCATGATTTGGATTTATAGTATCAAAGTTTCTTGCTGTCGTCGCTACACTGGTATCATTCCATGAAGCCACTAATGTACTGGCTGAACTCTGAGAACTGAAGTCAAATCCCCCCCCCTCCCTCGCCTAGGTAGCTTTTTCACTCTTTCAGCCTTCTGATTACGATCTTCACTAATTTTATTGGACCTTATTGTACCTATGTCTTGGATATTTCTGAGATCCGTTTCACACAGAAGATGAAATGAATAACTTATCAGTGCAGGTCATCAAGCTGGTCGACACAAGTCATCGCTGATCCATAGGCAACACCATTTTAAGCATATTTACGATGGGCGTTCAAATGAAAAGGTACGAAGCGCAACTGTGGATATCACAAAAGTAATCGCCAGAGGCCTGATCACAACTGTCACACTGCTTAACGAGCCGAAGGATTCCCTGTTCCCAGAATTCCTGTTGCTGTGACAGGACCCAGTCCTTCACTGTGCTCTTCAGTTCGTCGTCCGAGTTGAAGCGCTTAACAGATGGAAGCCATAGATTGTGTGGACCGTGAGACGAATGGACGCGCATTATCATGCCCCCTATGGCCATCCCAGGCCGTTTGCTCTTGATGGACTTCCGTAGGCTACGGAGTGTCACACAGTACACGTCAATGATAATGGTTTCTCCGTGCTCGAGGTATTCGATGAGTATCGGACCTCGGACGTCGAAAAAGAGTGAGCAGCACCTTGCCTGTTGTATTGCTTTGAAGTTTTAGGTGGAAGTGGCGACGCATGCTTCGTGTTCCGAGATGTCGCACTACATTATCCCAAAGCGGCATATTCAAATTTCAACCGATTTGGTTATTAAGACTTTTAGTAGCGTTTTTATTTGAAATCCCCTAGTATCTAGCAATGTATCAGCTCCTTACTATGTCTTGAGTCATATAAGAAAACCATTGCAAAATTAAATTGCGATCATTATGTGGTTGTAAGTGGGAGTGGCTGTTTCACCCAGTGCAGCACATTTTTTTCGCGTTGCATAAAATACTGCAGCAGTGGATGTACAAGGCAGTGAATCTCTGATACGGGTATTTAACAAACAACAGTGACGTAAATATGTATTCTCAGTTCTGACATAACAAAGAACGAAAATTCTTAACCCTGAACATAATCTACATTTTCGTGACCAGAATAGTCTGATTTTATTCCTAAAATATTGTATATAAGAACTTATCGTGTGTTGCAGGAAAAGAGCAATGTCAGGAAACATTGAGTGTGATTTTTGTAACTTAAAGATTAAGTCAATCAAGAACTTTGCGCTAAAACAATTAGTCATTGAGGTTATCAAATGTTGAAATTTTAAAATATAATGAAATCATATAATTTGAACTATAGCCGTAGCCACTTTATTTATATTAATTCACATTACTAGTTTCGAAACACTAAGTTGTCGTTTTCAGATGTCATAACTTATCGTACAGTTACAAAATTAAAAAAAAAAATCGTTAATATACAATAAAAAAGGTAAACATGCTTGCTGATAGTGGTTGATAGCATCATTAATTCTGCAGACTATTGAGCAAGGGAATTGTTATTAGACGTCATCCATGGGATAGTAATGCCCTGTTTCACAGTGTACAGGCAAAAGCCGTCAAGTAATGACTTTCATATCAGTTACGTTTCACCTTCAAAAAGTATATTTTAGTGTCAAAAATATTTTTGAAACATTTATACTAACTTTTTCTTGTGCTTAAAAATTTTTTAAACTATAGATGACGACGTACTTATGTTGGCAACCATTATCAGCAACCATGCTTACCTTTCCCAATGAAAAATAACTTTTTTTTAATATAGAATAAATTATGACATCTGAAAAAGACTACCTAGTCTGTCGAAACCAGTAACGTGTAAATTAACGGAAATATAATGACTGTGACTTAGGCATCAATTATATGAAGTCCTTATTATTTGTAATAAAAATCCTGACAAACTACTTACACTAACTTTCGCTAAGGACGACATACTTACTCATGCCCGAGGAATGAGTGAGGGTCTCGAAACATCGGCATGAGCGACCACGTAATCTATAACATGGCGCCTTAAATCGCACGGCCACTGAGGTTATATTCAGCATGCAAAAACTGTATTAATATAATATTCTAAGACAATATTTGAAAAGTTATGTCTGTATTACATAAGTCCACAGAGAATTTATACTTACCCTTCAACTAGAACGTCACGTACATACATCTTCAGCAAACAAAGTTTTCTGAAGCACACAGAATACTCATGACTCAACAATGAAAGCTAAATATTTGTTTAAAGAAAAGAAAAGGTCCCTTCGATGAACTGCATAGTAATCTCTTCTGTTTGAAGTAGAATAAGCAGGTAGTGTAGGTAGTTTCAAGTTCCCCAATGAAAATCCCTTCTGAAGGACAACAGCCGAATGGCCGTGGGGTAGCACCGGGGTTTTGCTTGATGCAACCCACCTGACATTCGTGTGTGGCAGGGATCGTCGGCGTGTTAGGGTTTTGATACACGCAATTGAATGTCGTGTGTCGGTTCAGATTCTATTTTTGAAAGAGAAGAAACCAAGCCTACTTCGTGGAAATGTCCGACAAAATTTCACCATTACGTAACTGTTAATGTGGTGCAAACTCTTCCAGTAAGGTCTAGCGTTAGCCCACAGCCCTGTTAAAAACCGAGAATCACAAAAAGCTGCCCGCGGTGTTCTAATACCAACGTATCACAATCTAGGGGGTAGTGGGTGCAGTGGAAAATCTTCTCATGGAACAGTTTGCCGTATCATGGACGATGTTTTAAATATGAAAACAAAACGTCGCCCACTGTTAATCGTGACTTGCGCGCTCGCTTTCCACCAATATCCATGGTAAGGTCAGCAGCAGATAGCTTTCAGCTGCGTTCCGCGTTAAATTACATTTTTTCATTAACTTTGATCAAGCGAATTTGTACAAAATCGTCAAACTTGTCTGCACTATTAATTTGCTCAATATTGTCGCTTGTTGCATTGCTTTTTATAATATGCGAGTCCTTTGAGGTCTGTTATCGTTGAAGGTACTATATATTTTAAATATAAACTTCATTTGTTTTAATTAGGTGGGCCCCATACTGTGCATATTAATAATTTTATTCCGAATGATATTTCATGGTTTTAAATCATACAATAGAATGTGTGAAATTAATTTTGTCGCCGTATATTTGTTTAGCTTTCCCACAAATGGAATATAATGAAACTTTTGAGCTTTGTAAGTGTAAACGAATTTTATTTGTTATTACTGCAGTCTTCTTATTTGAAAACTTTATTCGGTAACAATAGCAATGAAATTAATGAGTTTGGCCCATGGCCAATGAGTTTGGCCCATGTGGGCACAGATTTATAGACATGACATATGGAACCGTTTAATTATATTCAGTGGCCTGTTAGAGATAGTCATATATACACATGTCGTGAAGAATACGGTGTGCAATGTCCGTGTTTGCCGATAGAACAGAGCAGATGTCATTCAGATAGCCGCGGTGGAGTAGCCGAGCGGTCTAAGGCGTATCGCTGCGGAGCGCACGGTTGCTCGCCGTGGAGGTTCGAGTCCTCCCTCCCTGGGGCATGGGTGTGTGTGTGTGTTGTCCTTTAGGTTAGTTTACCTAGTTTTAAGTAGTTTGTAAGCTACGGACTGATGACCACGCAGTTTGGTCCGACAGATTTACAAACATTTGAACATTTGATTTCATTCAGATATGCATGCGTACTGCGGCGACTGCAGATTCATTTTAAATAAAGGAATTGTATGCGCAATTTCGAATGTAATACAGCATCAGCTGTACAATAACGACATTTGAAGAATTTGTAAAAAATGAAAATATCAAAACGTTTTTGCAATTTATTTTGTAATAAGGTAACCGGTTTAGATCTATTTGCTGAGATCATCATCAGACCGATTCGTCTGTAAAATAAATACCGATATGCTATAGAGGGTACAACGTATAATAGCTATAATATGTATTTTACATGAATGAGCAGCAACATTAAATAAATGTGGCCTGGAAATCCCTTCGGTCACTTCTGAGGGCCTGCCACTTATCGCAGCCCAAGATGGTTCGCACACATCGACTGTACCTTTTGGTGTACGTCAACAATTAGTTGCTTCAGTCTGCGTTTTAAATATATTATCGCACTTGTGACATGATTCTGCAATTTGTATATGAAATGTACCTACTCTCGTCAAAAGCGGTCGTACCCTATCTAGTTTATACTCAAACGAATCGTCTCGTTGAACAAGATGATGAGGTTACAATGTGTGAGACATGAAAATCAAAGTAACGTGACTCCTTACAACAACAATCGCCTTACCCGTGAGCCATATGCGACTGAAATAGGGGGGGGGGGAGTAACAATGGCACGTGAAGTACCCACCACCACACATCATTAGGAGGCTTGCGGAGTATGGATGCAGATGTTAGTTTTAGACGTACCGTCAGATTACGTAAATAGTTGTAAAATATTTTAAACAGTATGAAACATAAAAACACACTGCATGAAGTTTTTGATTATAAGTCAACACATAGCAGCTTATAAAATGCAGAGAACGAAAATTGATTTAGAATTGAGTGTACAGAAGTATCTTATTGCATTCTTACAGAATTTGTTCTTTGCCTCCAAGTGCACTTGACGTCCATTATGAAATATTTACCAGTCATAATACAAACTTAAATACGAGTATTTTTGTTCCAGAATATTTTTTATTTGTTTGTTATAAGCAACCTTCGGCTTCTTAGGCCATAGTCAGATAACTTAGTACTGAACAGATACTTTGATACTTTTCCATAACAGATCAACGTTTTGTTTGTACCATCACCTATCTGACAATACTTTCATACTATCCCACAGTTTTAATATTTTAATAAAATTGTAGCATTAAGATGTATTCATTTAAAATCCATTTTTTTGTAGTACACTTTTTTGTAGTATCGATTCATAGTCATAAGAAATTCACAGAGTCACTAGCCTTTGAAAAACCGTCTTTGTATATGTAACCTCAATTTTATGTGTAAACTATCTGTTCAGTACTATCTGACGATGGCCTAAGAAGCCGAAGACCGCTCATAACGAACGAAAAATATTGTGAAACAAAAAAGTACATATTAAAATTTTAATATGTCTTTGTTCCTTCAAGTACCGGCGGAAAATTCCATAAACATATTTACCATTCAATGTTATGAAAATTATTCTGTGAAGTAATTTGTTTTTGTGCTTCGTACATACTTATATCCTGACTCATTAAATGAAATTTTATTTTTGACACTTATCATATCCTGTATATAAATCTGTCAGAGCACAAAAACGAATCATGACATGATGAAGGGCGACAGGCAGACTGAATTTTTTTCAATTTTCGAAAGGCCGGTTTACAAGGTACCGCACTGCAGACTACTAATGAAGGTAAGGGTATACGAAATAGGTATATCTGAATGGCTCGAAGATTACTTGAGTAAAAGAATCCAGTACTTTTCCTAGATGGCGAGTATTCACCAGAGACTAGGGTATCATCGTGAGTGCCGCAGGTAAAGTGTCATAGGACCGCTATTATTACCTATTTAAATGATCTGACGGAGAGAGTGAGCAGCAATCTGAGGCTGTTTGCTGACGATGCTGTGGTGTACAGGAAGGTGTCATTTTTGGCGTGTAGGATGACTTGGACCAAATTTCTAAGTAGTGTGACGAATGACAGCCAGCTCTAAAATGTTGAAAAACGTAAGGTGATGCAGATGAGTAGGAGAAACTATTCCATAATGTTGAAATATATCAGTAGTAGTGTGCTGCTTGACAGAGTCACGTAAATTAAATACCCAGGCGTAATGCTGCACAGCGTTATGAAATGGAACGAGCATATAAGGGCAGTCGTGGGGAAGGTCCATGGTCGACTTCGGTTTATTGAGTGGAGTTCGGGGCGACTACAGATAAAACATTTGTGCGTCCCGTCACGAGTATTGCTCAATTTATTGTCATCCCTACTAGATCGGTTTAAAGGAAGATATAGAAGCAATCCAGAGGAAGGTCGCTATGTTCCTTGCTGACATGTTGGTTCAATACGCGTGTTTACTGAAATGCTTCGGGAACTCAAATGTGAATCACTGGACTGAAGGCAAACTTCATTTCGAGGAACATTGTTGAAGAAATTTAGAGGGCCATAATTTGAAGCGGACTGCAGAAAGATTCTACCTCCGCCAACTTACATTTCCCGAAAAGAGCACAAGGATAAGATCAGAGAGATAAGGGCTCATAAGAATGCATACAATCAATCGTTTTCTACTCGTTCTATAAGGGAGTGGAACAGGAAAGCAAGTAACTAATAGTGGTACAAGGTGCCCTACGCCTCTCAATAATTCTGAAGTTTGATCGTATGCACTTAGATACTTTGTGTCAGGAGGATCCTCATCTATACCCCGTTCACCGAAACGATAGACGGACTGTAAACACAGCGAGGTGCGTGATCAGGGGGTGGACAAAACAGGCTCAATGTCGCCGCATCCGTTTCAGGTGTAAAGCGTCTTTGTGTGTGATGAGGGGTGCTGATATTAGAGGCTGGCTAGAAAATTCATCTTAAAGGACCAGTTGCTGAATAGCAGCATAAGTATTAAGCTTTCATATTCTACCTCTTTTTCTCTTTCTCATCTGTATCGCGCAAGTGTAAACTCAGTATGTCATCCCACATTTTGAATCCACGCAAAAAGCGTCCAAAGACGAAAAGAAAAATTACAGGTATTGTTATAAAAGCAGCTGCATCTACCGGTGTTGGTAGTTCCTCAGTTTATCGTATGGTAAGTGATTCCGAGGCCACACATTCTTTGAAGTCTCCAAACAAACATCATGACAGAAGCTTACAGAAAGTGTTGATGATTTTCAGAGGAATGTGATAACTAACGAAACTACATGAATTGTTGTTTTGTTGACAAAGTTCTTACTGTCGTAAACGAAAATGCAGATTTGGGCAATTTTCAGAGATTTTATCAATTATTAAAAGAAATGAATTTTGAATCTCTGTGGCGTCTAATATCACTGCTATATAGCAAAACACGCAACCGCTTTACACCAGATAAAGAAGTTTTAATTCAAAATTATTAACTTATCCACCAACAGCGGTAAAGATTGTGTTGTTTTATTTAACGACCGGTTTCGGTATTGCATTAATACTATTCTCAGGCTCTATACAAATTAAGTTGCAAATCAGTGTTGTATCCGTAACATCATGCTGTACGTATTAAAAAATATAAAGAAAAAGTAATGTAATACCGAAACTAGTCGTTAAATAAAACAACCTAAACTTTACGGCTCTTGGTGGCTAAGTTAATAATTTGGAATTAAAACTCGACTAACAGCCGCAGTCCCTATTCCATTACAACATGGAACCACATCGATTGATACACAGGTAGCGACAATGAAAGAGCGCCCCAGTTTTGTCTATCCCTGGTAAAGCGCCCAGGTCTGTTTACAGTCGGTCTCTCGTTTCGGTGAACGGAGTATAGGCAATTTTCCAAACGTTTCGGATTGTAATAAAGCGTTGCGTTGACTTCGTACATGGAGAGGAGGTTCGCATTAACAGAAACTGTCGTTGACGTGACTCACTCTGGCCACTTAAAGGCTACCACAGCAGGTGATGTCCGCTGCTCGAAGGAATCATGAGAGGAACGCATCCATGCTCAATAATTAATCGTCTTTCCTTTTTTTTTTTTTTTTTTTTTTTTTTTTTTTTTTTTTTTTTTTTTTTCATCCGCAGGACGTTGTCTTTTGACTCAAACTATACGCAATAGGCTAGTGGTATGACATGCAACTTCACTCTCGACGTCCGCATGCCAGGCATGACTCAGTGAAAGACAATGTTGTTACGAGGTATATGGACATCGATATATGCTGCAGTCTGAAGCTCAAATTTGTGTAGGTTATTGTCGTGCAACTTGACAATTTCTGTTTTCATGAGCTACAAGGGAACTGTATGACTCAGTAGCACAGTGATAGAGTGCCATACTATGAATCCAAAAGTCGCGGTTTTGATCCACGCCAGGTTATAGAATTTTTACCTGTGACTTTCCATTTATTTCACCTCTAGCATTATTGCTGATGTGAAAATACGGAGTAGCACCGTGGTTCAGAACTCACGTTAAACTGTAGATCCCCCTATAACTGGCTGGGTAAATCAGCTCGAATGTCGGAGGAAGGCAACGGCATACCACCTCCATAAAGGACCATGCCTAGTAAAGCACTGTGGTGTTCACACCAATCTTCCGATTGTTGACTGCTTTACCTTTTTTAAGGAAAACTGAAATTTTATTTTTGTATATCTCTATTTCATTTTTAAGTAAAGAGTTATGGCCCATAAATTGTGGTAATGTGTGTGTATAGCATATTGATTTTATTCCCTCAATACCAGGCCGACCTCACAGTTCGCTTATAGCAAATAGTACAGCAGAACACAGTCGTGATAAATTGCCGCTCAAGCTGTAGCGAAGCCTTGGAGTTACTTGACAAGTGGCTGTGTTTCTGCTGTACAGCGCGGCATCTGTGTGTGTCAGAGACGGGCTGCAGACGGCACCAATCGTGGGCCGCGTTATTGGGGTGGGGAAGTCCTGAGCACGTAGCCACGGCGGGCTGCGGCGGCGCTATAATTGTCTCGAAGCCACGTAGCTGCTCCTCCGCCCTGCCCCCCACCCCCCACCCTTGAGACAGCTGTGACGTGGAGGGAAACGCAAGTATCGCGCCCACTCACTGTTGTTCCTTCTGCTCCTCCGACTCTTTAGAATCACCACAAAAGTCGTTTCCCGGCGTTAGCAGAAATGATGAGTTACTCATGTGTCAGCGTTCTTTCTATTTGTAACTTGCCGAAGACCCTTCAATTATACCATCTCCTTTCCTACCTCTCTCCCTTCCTCTCTCTCTCTCTCTCTCTCACTGTCTTTCTCCGTCCACTCCTTCTCCTCTTACACGCCATCTGCTTTCTCCCTCTGGGAATAAAAAATTACACATGAGTTGTTTTCAATGAAAATTAGGTGTGTGTCAAAAGAAAACAAAATATATCATCACTCGTTCTTCAAAAGAGTAAAATATGCTTATTTCTGTACCACCGATCGATAGTCCAAAAAAAAAAAAAAAAAAAAAAAGCTTCCGTACAGCAGGTTAGGTTGGGTTACGGATGGTACAAGTAGTGTGAGAAGCATAACAGGTGCTAGCAGTAGGTTCGGCTCCCGTGGGAAGGAATGTAGCAAAGAAAAAAAAATTGTTCAAATGTTTGTTAAGCTTATGGGACTTAACTACGGGGCCATCAGTCCCTAACCTTACAAACTACTTATGAACTACCTTATACTAAAGACGGCACAAATATCCATGCCCGAGGGGGGATTCGAACCCCCGACCGTAGTGGCCGTGCAGACCGTGACTGAAGCGCCTCAGTCTCCTCGGCCACCGCGGCCGGCAGCAAAGATCCCCGAGTTGCCTGTACCTCTCACGCTGATTGGCTGATGTACAAGGTGGTCGCCCACCAATACGCTATCATATTTTGATTAATCTTACATCTTATAAAATAGGCTGTAAGTGTGCATGTATGTATGTTTATATGTATGTATGTATTTTCCACATCTCCTCCTAAAATACTGAACCGATTGAAACCAAATTTGGTACGCATATTTCGTACGCGAGGTAACAACTGCTGTAGGAGTACGAACCACGTACGACACATGGTTCAGGAGATACGACGTGACGAACAGTAGGAATCGCAAAAAACTGCTACATAATGCGCTGAGATTTTATAAATAAACTGTATGATAATGACATTACTTGGCGACTTGCAACATATTTTAAACATAATTTCAAACCTTTATTAAACGTTTTCTCGCAGACAACCACATCAAAATAATGAAAGGAAAAAAGTTTCTCGCTTACTACTTTTCTGTTGCTCATGGAGCAAAACTATCGCATTCGGTATAACGTTACAATTTATAATTTCTACACTACCAATTGTACTCGTAGGAAATTTTGCAGACAGAATACACACTTAAAGCTGAATGTACGTTCGAAATTGTATCACAGTACGACATGAAGTTCATGAGATATGAGGAGGTAAAGAGTAATGTTCTTGGAAAACCGCCCCATCAAGCATCACGTTTTAATCTATTACTTCTTCACTACTAACCATATTCGCAACAGATTTTACCGACAATCAACACTTATAGAAATCAATATATTATTGCAAAATTTTACAATTGTACAACATATCTATACTAACAATAAATTTGTAAATATAGCCCTGTCCTGTTCGCTTCAATCTTCAAAACTAATGGACGAATTTTCATGCGGTTTTCACGAGAAACATGAGCGGAGATTGGTTCAGGATCTAGGGATGATTTCATGAAAATAGAATCATGAACTGTTTTCATAGACTGTCGTCATTGTCTGTTCATCTATTAGAAACCACTTCTCCAAAACTACTTCACGAATTCACATGGGGTTTTCACAGGTAACTTAAGCGTACCTTGTGACAACATACAGACTTAGTTTCATAAAAATCGGATCACAGAAATAATAAAATCATAATTTAACGTTTTTCATCGACAACCCTCATGTCTCTCTTTCTCTTTCATCTCCAGAAATAATAGACGAATTTTCAGGGGGTTTTCGTAGGAAACATGAGGGTATCTTGCAGTTACAGAAACGCTTCATTTCACAAAATCAGATCAGAAAAAGTAAGATATCACAATTTAAACATTTCCCTCAAAGCAATCGCATGTATCTGTTTGTAGAGAGTAATCTCCAAAAGTACAATATGAACATTCATGGGGGCATCACAGATAAATAGAGAATAACCGGGGGCAACATATAGGCTTCATTTCTTCAAAATCAGATCAGAAAAGCGAAAGATATCGTATTTGAAGTTTTAGGAGTATTTCATGCTTGGAAAGAACGGCACAATGCAGCAAAGAACTAATAGATAGCGCTGCAGGTGTTCGTGTAAAATTCGGGGCAGCTATTAGATTATTACCCTTTGAAAATACTACTTACTCTTTGACTTTTCAAATGTACCATATTTCTGAAAATATTTTTCTTGGTTGATATGTTCTACGAAATATGATTCAACGCAATGAATATAAAACTGATACAATCCTCGTCATGTTTAATCCATATATTTACATACCGATATCACAGTCTAACATATATGTACAAGTGCTATGTAAGTTTGTCACGCTTGGAGCGACAATAGCGCATCTAACAGAATGAGAGCCAACCGCAGGAATAATAATTATTTTCAGTGATATTTCTACTTCATTAAGGAAATACGTAATTACTTATTATATTTGTTTTCCATACCTCAGCCAATTGTCCAGAGATATGAAAGAGCATATGTTTTAAATGGCGAGTATAACTGATGTATGATGTACGGTATATCATATTCATGAAGAATGCCTATTTCTAACACATTTCGCAAACGTATTAAAAAAAAAACCTAACACATTTTTATGTGATCTCTTCCTAGCTGCAGTCAATAGCAGTGTTTCGGGTTGTGGTAACGTAGACGGCTGGCTCGTTGTACTTGCTCCGTACTCTTCCATTGACTCTTTGACTGGTAGACTGGGCGTCATGACTGTTGTACGCCGGCATATCTCGCTGAGCCCTCTTCTTCTGATTAGCCGACGTGCGAAGCAAGGCAGAGAGGTATAGTGACTGGAGGCGCCCCCGGCGGCCGCAGTACCACACAGCGAGTTATCGCTTCTCCGTGAACTGGCGTGGTGACGTGTGAAGACCGCCGACGTTGTGGAGCATGGCATAGCCACAACAAGAAGGACACTGGCTGTGAATAAACGAAACACAGTGCAAAATCAATGCTTTCATTGATTTTCGCCCATAAGTTCCTTGGCGAATGGTAGTAGGCCTCAGGGGGGAAAAAAAGTATGCCACATAGATTTGATGAAAGATTATCCCACAATGGATTATCCGTTACCTCGTTTCCAATGCTGTTAAGGAGATGTCCCCTCTCACTAAAGCATCTCTAGGCAACGCTGTAAACCAGGCAAGGCGAAAATTTGCGCCAGGCGGGCGCGCCCCGCGGGCGTTGTACACCGCAGTTCGCCGCCCCGGCCGCGATCGTGTGTCGCTAGTGTCGCCAACGGAGCCAGAGAGGTAGCTGCGGAAAGAGTGAGACCGCACAGCACAGCACTGCTCTGCGCTGGACTGTCCCACGGTCAGATCCAACGTAAACGAAGTAACAGAGGAAGCGCAGCTCTGTAACGGTAAAACAAGCAAACCATTTACTTTTTAGGTAACAATTAGTGTTTGTACGGCAGGATCACTACGCGAAGCTTTAGAAAATATCCGAAACACGACTCGAATAATAACTTAGTAATTTTGTGACCCAAATTTGATTCGATTAGTATTGTACATGCACACTTTATATCTGAAAGATAAGTTTCTTAAATGGACTAGTATCATCAATATGTAAGGGCTATAGAGTCTGTTTCTTAAGAGTAAATATTTTTGTCAAAACACCAATAAAGAAACTAACAAAAAAATTGGTTTTAGGTGAATTTTGGCCCACTTCCTCTAAAAAGATATTAGCGCACTTTGGGTGCGAGCCGTTACGACGGGCGCACTACTTCCCCCACCACTCACTGGCAGCTCCTGCAACAAGGTCTAAAATTGTTGCAGAATGTCACAGGGTTCTGCTGGAGCTAGGGGAAAGCAATAGAGTAAACTTATTGTGGATCCCTGGCCACTCGGGGATCAGTGGCAACGAACATGCCGACAGATTAGCCAGGATGGGAGCAGAGACTCCATTTATTGGACGGGAACCTGTCCTGACAATCACCAAGACAATGATCAAATTGGAGCTACGTAACTGGCTCAGAAGACAGTACGTAGAATATTGGACCTAAGTCCATCAACAAAAACATGGCAAGGTAATGATGCCAAAGCCATGTTTTAAAAGAAGCTCTGCAATCCTGGGTCTGAACAGGAGAGAGATTAGACTCATGGTTTGATTGCTGACAGGCCATGGGAATTTCAAAAAACATCTACGTACAATGGGAATAACAGAAGAGGACCCTAAATGTAGGATCTGTGATGAAACTGCATCACATCTAATCTTCGAATGAATTGCACTGGAGAATAAAAGGCACAGAATATTTGGGACAACCAGACCCGAAGAAATTGTGCCTAATAAAGAACTGGTAAAGGGACTCCTTGCACTGTTCAAGGGCATTGGTTGGCTTTACTAGATATAAAGGGAGGGATACCGCACAATAAACTTAGTTTCGGTGCGGGCAGTGGCGGGTTGGACCAAGACTGTTTTGGCTTCCCTGGAAAAATCAATCAATCAATCCCCCACCACTGCAATGCCTGCAGCATTTGTGGGAGTGAGACGGCTATATGCCCAACGCTGCAAGGGGGAAACAAAGGAAGACATTTTTTTGCAGAACAGTGAGGCTGCTAAGTGGAGATGGCAATGTCGTAGAGTACTTTTATAATCGGGAGTTTTGCACAAATATATATTTGCTACCTTTCTTCATTCGCCAAAGCAATAACTTTATTCTTAAATGAAATAAGCACATTACGCAGTATTCATATGATTAGCAGAAATACATATCTTTCTTGAAAAACAAAACCATTTGCATTAAGATGTTTAACATATTTAGAAAACTTGATTGAATTCCTTAAAGAGGAAGATAATTTTCGACACCTCAATCTCAAAACAAAGATATAACGCCACGCATAAAATTCAGTTCTAGCCTGGTTGACTGTAGCGGCGTTCTTCCTCTTGCTGCTCGCCACTCTGCCCGACATGCCGCTGCGCACAATACGCGGGGCAGGGGCGCGGCAAAGGTCGCCTGCAGGCGGCGGCGGGGGCACGGCGAGGGCGCCTGCGCCCGCGGGCGGTGTTTGGCCATGCCTGCTATACACGACGCGCGTTACGAACTCACCTCTTTTCCGAAGACAATGGCGTTGAAGGTAATTTTTTTTTGTGTCCCAACTTCGTCGCCGCTTTTGTGTCCCAGCCTCGTCGTAGGTGTCGGTGGCCGAGTGGAACGAGACCGACACAGGAACAAAGACAGCACGCTGGTGCAGGTACGGAGAGGAGCAGCCAGAAACTATAAACACTCGAGTAAATTAGAAAGAGATATATATTGCACAGAATGTAACAATACTTAACTTTTACATAGTACTGCAGAATGTTGATACATAGTTGTTAGAGGCCTGCCTAGTGCCTGTACGATAGCAAAGTCTTCACTGGTGCCTATCGGATTACGAAGGTCCTAACTGGTTGCTAACTCAGTCCCAAGTGAACGATGTCGTTCACTGGTGGCCACGAGCGGAGTTGTCTCAGAGGGCGCTCGTGGCTGTCCTGAGAACGCCGCGCCGTGTGTGCATGGCGGCGCGCGGCGAAAGTAGGTGGCGCGCACTTTGGACTTGTGCGACACCACAATTTTCAAATGAAAAACGCATTCTCCGCAATTTTGAAACTCGCCTCACTTTCAATATTGAAGCCTACTATAACTTTCGTGGTTATGTTTTTCTGTTGTAAGGTACTATTTACTTTGTACGGCCTGGTCTTACGTAGACAAAGATGTTCTCGTTCTCAGGTTAAGCGCAAAATTTCATAAAAAACAGCATGAAAACAATACACTGGTATCCAAGTTTGTCATCAGGTACCTCATACTGTTCACCGTACCAAATCTTGGTTAGCTTTCTCTAGTTTTAAAAATCACGTTAGCTTTAAACTTCATCGTGATCAGAAAAAAACCTATAGATGTATTTGCATTACAGACAAATTAATTGACCCTCTTTTTTATACGTCAAATATGTAGAAATAGACGTGTCCATCCACGGATTGCTGTGCTTAGTTTCCCGTAATGGGCCAAACAGATCTAAACCACTATTACTGCAATTAATACGTAAACATAATATCAAAATAATCTTACTTTGTAAAAATTAAGTTTTATGTAAAAAAAAAAGGTATATAATATTGTAATACTTTAATCGGCTATAGTTAATTAGGAACTTTAGCATCTATAATATCCTTACAATAAAAGGAGTTAACTAAGCATTTTGAAATATACAATACAGTAACTGTCGAAATACAAAGCACTTACATGAATAGGCATTATAAAATCAATGAAAGAAAAGGGTGAAAAGTCGTATTCAAGGAAAAATAAGCATTTTTGTATGATCACACACACACACACACACACAAATAGAGATACAACGTTTAATCTTAGTTAGAAAAGTGCAAAATTAAGATACTGAGAAGTAGTCTGATGAGCCACAGTTATAACAAATATAATGATTGCCACCTGCACAATCTTAAAAGTGACCGGAGCTCGCATTTTGCTTGACATTCAGTCCATTTTACGCCAGGCCTAATTTCGGAAATGTGCCTACGCATATCACACAGACATAAACTTCTTATTCCGACGACGATGGTGATACTTTCCTTGTTTTTTTATTCCATCTGATTCAGTAAGATGTTTCTTCACCCACTTGAGTCTTCGAAAATCATTTCCGTCACATATTTTTATTACAGAGTACCACCTACGCAAGGATGTTTGCAAGTATTTTTCTTCTACTGGTTTTCTGATAAGTACAAATCCATTCTTATTTATTTGATAGAACTAACCGGTATAGCATTAGATGCTGTAAAAGTATAAAAGCGCATCCTCTGAGGAGTGAGGTTACTGCATTAGTTTTATGAATAGGCACCTTACTTGGAGTAATACATCGCTTTGACGCGGTGGAGTAGCCGAGCGGTCTAAAGCGTCTCGCTGCGGAGCGCGCGGTTGCTCGGCGTGGAGGTTAGTCCTCCCTGGGGTATGGGTGTGTGTGTGTGTGTGTGTGTGTTGTCCTTAAGTTAGTTTACCTTAGTTTAAGTAGTTTGTAAGCTACGGACTTATGACCACGCAGTTTGGTCCAATAGATTTACAAACTACTTAAACTAAGGTAAACTAAGGTAAACTGATTTTACTAAAACGCGAGCCTGGTGCAATAATGTTTGTGTTATATGAAGGCCTATTTTAATTTTATATCACACAGTTTGTCACGTAAGTCTTGTAAGACGCTGCCCTCATTGACTTCACGTTACTTTCCTAATACCTTCATGTTCATACGTATTGAAATTGTTTCATACGCCGGCCTCTATCAGAGCCAGAACAAAATGACTAGCATAAGCACTTATTTACAACTTATACAAAAACCAGACAGCGGTTGTCAGAGTAGAAGGGCATGAAAGGGATGCAGTGTTTGGGAAGGGAGTAAGACAGGTTGGTAGCCTTTCTCCAATGCTATTCATTTTGTACCTTAAGCAAGCTATTAAGGAAAGCAAGGAGACATTTGGAGAAGAAATTAAAGTTCAGGGTGAAGAATTAAAAACATTGTGTTTTGCCGACGACATAGTAATTCAGTCAGACAGCAAAGGACGTTGAAGAGCAGGTGAACGGAATGGACAGTATGCTGAAAGGTGCATATAAGATGAACATTAACACGAGCAAAACTAGGGTAATGGAGTGCAGTCTAAGAAAATCAGGTGATGCTGAAGGAATTAGATTGGGTAACGAAGCAATAAAGGAGGTAGATGAGTTTTGTTACTTGGGCAGTAAAATAACAAATGATGGTCGCAGTACAGTGGATATAATATACAGAATGGCAATGGGTAGAAAAGCGTTCTTGAAAAAGAGAAATTTGTTAACATCGAATATTGATTTAAGCCTAAGAAAGTCCTTTCTGAAGGCATTTGTGTGGAGTGTTGCCTTGTATGGGAGTGAAACATTGACGATAAACAGTGCGTACAGGAGGAGGATAGAGGCTTTTCAAATGTGGTGCTATAGAAGAATGCTGAAGATTATGTGGGTGTATTGCGTAACTAATGAGGTACTGAACAGAATTGGGGAGAAAAGGATTTTCTGCCATGTGACGTAAGTTTTATGTAGATATTCTGATTTTCCTTTAAATTCAATTATAAGCTCTGGAGTTTAACAGAACTTCGAATGAGTTCTCATGTACTAGAAAACTGATTTCCTTTATTTTCCCTTCTCACATTTTGTTAACTGTAATGCAATTTATTTTTCAGGACAACGGAATCCACCATTGCATCTAATAACGGAACTAATTGTTGGATATGTGATCAGAATAGTAATCATTTTAAAATAAGAGAAATCAGATCGAAAACGGAACGATTTAGGTGTTGCTTCTTCCCGCGCGCTATTAGAGAATGGAACGGTAGAGAAAAGTTATGAAAGTGGTTAATGAACCCTCTGCCAGGCACTTAAATGTAATTTGCAGAGTATCTATGTAGATGTAGATTTTCATTCCATTCTTTTACGAAGTAATTGTTCTGTATATCATCCTGAGATTTTGAGCGGCTCATTAAATTTCAGTTTTAACAATCTGAGCTAGCCGTCACTAAATCGGTGATAGTAAATGACAACAGTTAGGTTCACTGCGGTTTACCATCAACATTCAGATAATAAAAAAGAGGTTTTTAATTAATTTCTTAGTGCGTAGCTTGCCTTTTCTTTAACAATGCTGAATGTTTCCATTCTTTTAAAAAACGGAGATTTTTAGGTACCTTTTATGACTTACGTAAATGCTACAACACCAATTTGAAGTATTTCTCCCGTTTAATCTTGATACCACCGTCAGTGACAGGTTTTAAAAATATCTGATTGCATTCAGATTAAAGTTTTACTCTATTGTATTTATTAAAATCACGGAACAGTTTCATTTGCAGGAGTTACTCCATTTCAAGAATACTTGCACACAGATTTTATTGAAACAAAAGTCATTTCTAAAATTTTAAAAAACCTGTTAATATGAGGCACACGAACTGTTCCTGAGAGTTGTGTATAGATTATTCCGTGTAAATAATTGTCGGTTTTATTATTGTTTTCTTAGTACTTTCTGTGCTGTTTAAAATTTATTGTGGAGCTCAAGCCTGTTCGAAGGCATCGGCTCTTTCTACGTCTACATGGGATACTCTGCAAATCACTTTTAAGTGCCTGGCAGACGGTTCCCATTCCTTTCTCGAATAGAGCGCGGGAAGAAAGAACACCTGAATCTCTCCGTTGCAGCTCTGATTTCTCGTATTTTATTCTGATCGTTTCTACCTATGTAGGTTGGAATCCACAATATATTTTCGCATTCGGAGGAGAATGTTGGCGATTCGTAGTTTCGTCGATAAACGCCATTGTTGTAATGATTCCCATGCCAGATCCTGTATCATTTCCGTAACGCTGTCTCCTCTGTTTTGTGACAATACAAAATAAGCTGCCCTTCTTTGGACTCTTTCGATGTCCTCCATCAAACCCACCTGATAAGGATCCCACACTGCGACGGACGGACAAGCGTAGCGTACGCAGTTTCTTTGGTGGTTCTGTCGCATCTTTTAAGGGTTCTGCCAATAAAACGCAGTCTTTGGTTCGCCTTTCCAACGACATTATCTATGTGTTCTTCCCAGTTTAAGTCTGAAGTTATAATGATTCCTCGGTATTTTGCGGAGTTTACGGCCTTCGCTTTCGATTGACTTATCTTGTAAACAAAGTTTAACGGATTTCTCTTCGTACTCATGTGGACGACTTCACACTCCTCATTATTTAAAATCAATTGCCAATTTTTACTCCATACTGATATCTTATTTAAATCGACCTTCTGTTGGTATTCATCTTCAGATGTGTATGTTTGACCAAGACAGAAAAAATTGCAAAACTAAGCTACCTTTCTCCGTAAGACTAAATTGTGTGGGTTAATGTTCTTTAAATTGTCCTCTAACGCAAAATTAATGTTCTATCTAATTATTATTAACTTGTCGAATAGATCTATCTGAAATCTCTTGTAGAAGAATACGAGGAAAAAAGTGGATTTGATGTATTTGTGTTTTGCGTAGCCCGTGTTATCGACAAATAATTTAACTTCTGGTTTTAGTTGTTTAAAATTTCTATTCAGCGACTTTCACTGGTTTCGTTTATTGAGTGTATATTGCTGACATAATGCACTCACTGTTGCAAACATATTAATTTTTTTATTATTATTTACTTGTTTTTACCCGCGGCTTCAGTCGATGTCAAAGACCATCGAAAGTACATTAATTTCTGAGCTCTGTTCTTAATTTATGACCGTGATCATCATTTTAAATGTTTCCCATAAAACGTGCGTAGAATGACGGTAAATACTCCCCTTCTTTATCGAGATGAAAATAAAGATATTATTAATCACGGAAAGAAAATCTGTGTGTTACATCGTGACTAAGCCACTGATGGAAGCAATTTTACGTTATTCAACGTGCAAATTACGCAGGACCGAAATCTGTTAGGCGGTGTGAAGACGTTGAAGTCTTGTGTAAGCATTGCATTCATTATGTTGAATCGTATTATGTACAAAATATCAACCATTAAAAGTTTTTTAATAAATGTGGTACATTTCAAAGGCCAGTGAATAAATAGCTTTTCCAAAGAGGCTTCAGCCGTCTAAGAAACTCTAAGAGAAATTTTTATTTTCACGTGTTCTATATTTTGAGTTATATACTTAAATATCTTGAATTACACATTTTCTAAAGTAGTCTATGTTCTTCACTGTTCAAGCTATCTCCATATCCAATACAGTAATACTGGTTGAGAAATTACTGCTGAAAGCATAATAGCAGAGCTTCTTTCGTATTTATAATATTAGTACGGATTTGTATCGCGTTTTGCCGTTTTGAGACGCCGTCAGATCATGAAAAGATATATGGTGAACTATCATCAGTCAAAACTCTTCAGAATTAAAATCTAAATTTATTAAGACAAATGCTGTCGTCGAATCTCCAAGTAGATTTGTCGCGACATTAGGAAAGCCAACGCGTATCCCAGGGCACAGCATGGAGCGGTGAATAGAAGTACAAAATTTGCCAGAACTCATAGCCGCTCAAACAGACCGTGCTCAAACGTGATGCACCACTATTCGGACCAGTCCCTGTTGACGCCTGGTAAAGCAAGCGTTAATTATTTATTTTTTTCTTTTTTAACACGAGTAATGTATCACGAAGCAAATACCGTCCGCTCTGTCGAAATGTTACGCCATACCACGTACGTATACGTTTGTGATATTACAGCGCCATCTATCACAAAGCGAAAAAATTGTTCCAAATAAAACATTCATATTTATTTGCGTACTAGACGAATATGTAGGCCTAATAAAAAAAATGGGGCTACCTGTTTTTAAAAAAAGCATTTGATATCCGTTTGACCTATGTCAGCGCCGACTAGCGGCCAACCATAGCGCCATCTGTTTCCCCCTTCAAGCTAGAAAAGTTTTGTTCTTCATAATTTTTTTGTTTGTTGCTTATTTCGTGAGATATTTGGCCAGGTCACTATCAATGGACCACCCTTTATAAATGGGAAACGCTTTTACAGAAAATCATTAAAAATTTATAAACAATGTATTACAAATTCTATAGCACACTGTTATGAACAGGATATGGGTTGAGCTACAAAGAGGTTTCAGAAATTCTTATTATAAATTTCGAGGTTTCGTACAGGTGAGTGAGTACATATATTGATAAGAACCTGACGTCAGAAAACGTTATTCTGTGACACCAGAAGTAGTTCCTTATCTTCGCCACTTTGAAACAAATCTCTTCTACTGCAAGCCCATTGCTTTCCATATTTTGCGAACTAAACATGAAATCTACAATGAATGCCTTTATAAGAGATAGGAGTACTTGACTAGTAGAAGAGACGTGTAAACAGTAGACAAACTATTGTGGTACCTCAAAAATTCTAACGCATGCACTTTCTAAAATCACGGGCTCTAGACCCTTATTCATTTATTATGTATTAATTCCTCTGTAGCAGTACTCAAAGTTTGTTACGGGTATTTCCGAACAGTATGTATGTAAGGGGAGAGTAGTACCACAAATCTCGAAAAGTTTTTTTGTATCGATTATGTCAACTTTTACCTGATACTGTATTGAACGTTCAGTCAGAAATAGACCCGTAGCAGGAGGAGGTTATTTATAGCGAGGTGAGGGGAGGAGGAGATGAGTGGTAAGATAGGTTGAAACATTGATGTCGCTTGAGCTTGTGTCACTTCAACAAGCAGTATTCTAGACTGGTTATACATGCAATAAAATCTGATTTATGTAGTCAAAAAATATCAAATTGCATTATGTCAAAATCAGCCTGTATCCCTCTTTCTAGTTACACGTTTTTATAACTTATGCATTCATATGATTTTCCGTTAAGCGTCCCACAAAATAACGAAGAAAGGGGTCTGACTTTATGCGTCATGAGTGCTCAAATCCATAAATTTCATCGCTTTCTTCTGAACACGCTGTTCCAGATAAACCGCAAAGCAGAAACTACGCGATTTATAGTATCTACAAATTTCTCGTGACTGCAAGCATATGGGATGGTATTGTTTGCAATGTCATTCTTATCATGAACTAGCTGTAAACCCGGCGTTGCCCGGAATGTTAAATATCTGCCAGGCTGCATGTAAAACTGCAGTAGGTGTAGATGGAGAGCACACATTATAAAAATCAGGTTCCAGACTTCCGATTCTGACTTTCCGGATATACACCAATTTCAAACCAAAGGTTTATTGATACCACTTATTCTTCGATTTCTTTTTAAATTATAAAATAAATAATGTTATCATTTCAGTATACTTAAATTTCGTCAAGAAACTAGTTGACACTGAAAATAATAAATAAATGAAAATGTTTCATAAACAAATAGTTTTAGCATTTTTAATATTTAGTATACTTTAAGTATATTTTTACAGTCATAAGAGGTGGAGAAAAAAAACACCATATTTACTTAAAAACACATACCGTTTTCACGAAAAAATCATGAAAGTGTATAGTCAGAAAAGAAGTAATTAACACTCTTATCTCAAAGCCTGATGGTACACAATATTCTTCGTTCGGCCGTCTGGAGTGTAAACAAACAAATTATCTGGCGTGCCGACTCTGGAGCAAGCCACGTACAACTGGCCGTGTGAGAAACATGGCGTGTCCAAAATAATGCCTGCCACACAAAGTGATTGGCCCTGTGTCTTGTTTCATTCTGTTCCTTTCCTTGTATCTCTATGGAAACTGCTTTCGCTTCCAGCCGGATGGAGCAATTATCCATGAACGTTACTATTTACGTGCTAACATCATATGAACTACGTGTCGGAATGTGATACAATTTAAAAGATACATGCAACTATATATGTGTATACTGTCTGTAAAATTTCTTGTCGCTACAATTTGTTGTGTTCAAATTATAAATTGTAACGTCATACCGAGAGCCGTAGTTTTACTCCATAAACAGCGGAAAAGTAGTAAGCGAGAAACTTTTCTCCTTTCACCATTGTACTATGTTTGCCAGCGAAAACAGTTTAATAAAGGTTTGAAATTATGTTTAAAGTTTGTTGCAAGTCCCTAAGTACTGTCATTCGCATGCAGAGTATTTCGAAAGTCTCGCCGCATTATATGTCATTTTTTGCGATTTCTATTGCTTGCAAGAAGAAAGCGGAGCTCACCATCTGCAGCATTGTCGACAGGACCGACTGCGGACCTTTGGTTCAGAGTCGAGTGGAGGGTCTGAATCAGAGGCTCAGACGGTTCTGCGACCTGGTGGGCTGCAGATTCCTCGACTTGCGCCAGAGGGTGGTGGGTTTTCGGGTTCCGCTAAATATGTCAGGAATCCACTATACTCAGGAAGCGGCTACACGGGAAGCGGGGGCTGTGTGGCGTGGACTGGGCGGTTTTTTAGGTTAGAGGGCCTCGGGAATACACAAAATGGATTTCAGTCTCAAAGGGGGCAGGTCAGACACAGGAAGAAAGCAGATCTAGAAACCATTGGTATAACAATTGTAAATTGTCGTAGCTGTATCGGGAAAGTTCCAGAGCTCCAAGCGCTGATAGAAAGTACTGAGGCACATATCGTTATAGGTTCTGAAAGCTGGCTGACGCCTGAGATTAGTTCGGCCGAAATTTTTTCAAAGGGCCAAATGGTCTTCAGAAAGGATAGAATAAATAAAAAAGGGGGGTGGTGTGTTTATTGCTGTTACAAACGGTTTATCCTGCAGCTAAATTGAGACAGATACTTCCTGTGAGTTGGTCTGGGTAGAGGTTATACCTGACAACCGGAATAAATTAATAATTGGATCTTTTTATCGGCCCCCTGACTAAGACGATGCGGTTGCAGAAATGTTCAAAGAAAGCTTGAATCACATTTCAAATAGGTATCCGAAGCATACTGTTATAATCGGTGGCGACTTTAATTTACCCTTGATATGTTGGCATAATTACGTATTCAAAACCGGCGGCAAATATAAAACATCGTCCGAACTAGTTCTGAATGCTTTTTCTGAAAACTACTTCGAACAGTCAGTTCATGAACCCACTAGAATAGTAAGTGGTTGCGAAAATACCCTTGATCTCCTAGCTACAAATAATCCAGAGATAGTAAAGAGCATCAAAACAAATACAGGGATTAGCGAACATCGAGTTGTAGTAGCGAGACTAAATGTCGAAATTCCCAAATGCACAAAAAATAAACGAAAAATATATCTATCCAATAAAGCAGATAAAAATTCGCTTCACGCTTTCCTGAGTGATAATCTCCAGTCTTTCAAAACTGAAAATGCGAGTGTAGATCAGTTGTGGCTTACTTTCAAAGACATAATATCAGTAGCAATCGAGAGATTTATACCAAATAAATTAATAAAAGAGGGGGCCGACCCCCCGCGGTACACAAAACAGGTCAGATCACTGTTGCAGAAATAAAGAAAAACGAATGCAAAAATTAAAAAGACACAGAATCCACAAGACTGGCAATATTTTACTGAAACACGCAACCTAGCGCGGGCATCAATGCCAGAAGCTTATAGTAGTTACCACAACGAAATCCTGTCTCGTAATCTTGCAGAAAATCCAAAGAAATTCTGGTCATATGTGAAGTAGACTAGCAGCAAAACACAAACAATACCTTCACTACGCGATAGCAATGGTAATAGTACCGACGACAGTACTGCTAAGGCAGAATTACTAAACACAGCTTTCCGAAATTCGTTCACCAAAGAAGACGAAGTGAACACTCCAGTATTCAATCCAAGAACAGATGCCAGCATGCGAAACTTAGAAGTAGACGTTCCTGGAGTAGTAAAACAACTGAAGTCACTAAACAAAAACAAATCTTCCGGGCCGGATTGTATACCAACTAAATTCCTCTCAGAGTATGCTGATGCAATTGCTCCGTACATAGCTATAATTTACAACCGATCACTCAACGAATGATCTGTACCCAAAGACTGGAAAGTTGCCCAAGTTACTCCAATATTCAAGTAAGGCAATAGGAGTGATCCCCAAAATTACAGGCCTATCTCATTGACGTCGATTTGCAGTAGGATTTTGGAACATATACTTTGTTCGAATATTATGAACTACCTAGAAGAGAACGACCTATTAACCAATAGTCAACACGAATTCAGAAAGTATCGCTCTTGCGAAACACAGCTTGCCCTTTATTCACATGAAGTGTTAAGTGCCATCGACAAGGGATCTCAAATCGATTCCATATTTCTGGATTTCCGGAAGGCTTTTGATACTGTACCCCACAAGCGGCTTCTAATGAAATTGCGTGCTTATGGAATATCTTCCCAATTGTGCGATTGGATTCACGATTTCCTATCAGAAAGGAGACAGTTCGTTGTAATTGACGGTAAGTCATCGAGTAAAACAGAAGTGATATCTGGCGTTCCACAGGGAAGCGTTATAGGTCCCCTACTCTTCCTCGTGTTTATAAACGATTTAGGAGACAATCTGAATAGCTCCCTTAGACTCTTCGCGGATGATGCTGTCGTTTATCGGTTAGTGAAGTCAACAGAGGATCAAAAGCAACTGCAAAGCGATTTAGACAAAATTTCTACTTGGTGCGAAAATTGGCAATTGACATTAAATAAAGAAAAGTGTGAAGTAATACACATGACCACTAAAAGAAATCCACTGAACTTCAATTACGCCATAAATCAGTCAAACCTTAAGGCCGTAAATTCTACCAAATACCTAGGAGCTACAATTACGAACAACTTTGACTGGAGAGAACACACAGAAAATATTGTGGGGAAGGCGAATCAAAGGTTACGTTTCATTGGCAGAACGCTTCGAAGATGCAGCAGCTCCACCAAAGAGACTGCCTACATCACACTTGTGCGTCCTCTCCTGGAGTACTGTTGCCCCTTGCGGGACCCTCACCAGGTGGGACTGACGGAAGATATTGAGAAGGTTCAGAGAAGGGCAGCTCGTTTTGTTTTATCACGTTACGGGGGGGGGGGGGGGAAAGCGTCACGGAAATGTTGCACGAATTGGGGTGGAAATCATTAAAAGAAAGACGTTATTCATTGCGGCGTGATCTGTTTGCGAAGTTTCAATCACCGACTTTTACTTATGAATGTGAAAATATTTTGCTAGGACCCACCTACTTAGGGAGACATGACCATCCCAATAAAATAAGAGAAATCAGATCGAAAACGGAACGATTTAGGTGTTCTTTCTTCCCGCGCGCTATTAGAGAATGGAACGGTAGAGAAAAGTTATGAAAGTGGTTAATGAACCCTCTGCCAGGCACTTAAATGTGATTTGCAGAGTATCTATGTAGATGTAGATGTAGATGACGTAATATCTTTTGAACCATGTGCCGTATGTGATTTTTAACCGTACAGCAATTGTTACCTCACGGTAAGGAATGTGTGTACCAAATTTCGTTGAAATCGGTCCAATGGTTTAGGAGAAAATGAGCAGCATTGTCACAAAATACAGCAGGTTTTCGCACATCTCATTGTTTATGACGTCATATCTCGTGAACTATGTATCGTATGTGATTCTTACACTTACGGCGACCGTCCTCATGAATTGAAGCTTACGTGTACAACATTTCAAAACTGTAGATTTGTATGCAACACGTACAAATAAACGGACACTCTGCTTTATACATTAGATTAGCTGTTTCGTATCTGATTATTTAGGAAATGCTAACAGATTAATGTCCATCACCCTAGCACTTCACTTTTTCTTCCCTTTAGTTCACATTACAACTACTGGGAAGACGCATCCTTATTTGCCACATTACCAGTTTTTCAAATAATGGAAGAAAAATTTTCCTGCCTTGAATCTTTAAGGAGAAAAAGTCTAACTTAACGAGCAACGTGAATGCATAATACTTACTGTACTTAGGGTTGCCAGATAGTTTGGAATCTTCTTGACATTTCACACAACGTTCAGACTACAGGCTAAATACAGAATATAGTGGTAAAAAAACTTCTGGTAAAGTTCTGTATAGCATAATAATTTCAGTTTGTCACACACTTTGACCATGCTTCATTGTTGAACGAATAAAGAAACGTTCCAAAGACCAAAAGGAACACAAAATTAAGGTAGAAATTAGAAGCAAATTATCTGTGTGCCCGTACTGTTAAGACTTTCTATTGGAAGTTTATTTGCAAATTAAAAAGTAAAATTTTTATTTCTAAAATTTCTCCTGAAAACAGTTCCAAAATTCCGACTTTTTGAATTTTTTGCGGATAGTTTACTCTGCCAATCTGGCGAGACTAACTGTACGGGACATAATAAACACTTCCCTATTACATCGTTGTAAATGAACGTATAATCGGCACTTACAACAAATTGTGAATAACCTCTTTTCCAGGATCAGGAAAAGTAGCAGAAATGCGTTTGATCAGTCATGACTCCATCGAACAACTGCCTAATAAGATTTTTTTTATTTGTAAAGAACACAAAAGTGGCTAGAACGGTTCTTCTAAATGTTTAGGCAACAAATGAAAAACCTTTCATAGTCAGCGAACCAACGCAAAGGTTACTCGCAAAACAAGGGAATGAGAAGTCGCTAAATTCCCCTTGGATGGTCAGCTTCGCCTCTTCCAGCCCGTGCGGCAGCATGTTTCGTACCTGTCTTGCGCCAGTCCTGCACAAACGGCTTGTATTACTTCTCAAATGCTTATGCGTTTTACTTTTCTACAGGTAATTGTTTCAGTCATCAGCTCATGTTCACTTATTTATTTTTGTACAGAAACTCTGGAAGCGGTACATGATGCACATATTTCAGTGTAATGCTGGTTTATTTTTCAGCATAATAGAAAATTATAGTATTACGTGTACTCTTACAGCTGTCTCGCATTGAAATATTCAGACTTGTGCTACGATAAGACACCGCTCCATTTACTCAACAAAGGCGTGAGGAGCGATCCGCTGTGTTGTTTTAAATCGGCTTAGAGGCCTGGGTAATTTCCGTGCTCCGAATGCTCCGGCCGTGAAGCCGATTACTGTCAGAATGGGGGGGGGGGGGGAGCAGGCGCGCTCCCAGCCCTGCTTAGGATGCGTCGGGGGAGACCCTTTGCTTCTGCCGTCCATGTCGCACTGTAACGTCGACCCTTCTTGTCTCTGAGAATAGTGTTGGAAGGTAGATCTTCACCATATCATAAACGGAACTTTGGATGTTCCCAAACAGCACGCCAATAATATTATCAGCTCCACCAACATCATCAACATCGCCACCATCAAGTGATAATTGTTGTCCACGAGGAATTGCGAGGATGAAGATCAGAGTGAGAGTTTAAAATAGTGAGTTTAATTTTTTTTAAACTCACAGCCACCAACTGCGAACCATATTCCTAAACATGCAAAAACACTGGAACTGTGATTGCTGCTGTTTGACTCGTTTTCTAGGGGATGATATCAAAAGTTCGCAGCTTTCCTTCAATGCATATGATTAACAAAAAAATTCATAATAAAGTCAAGTTCATGTGAGAAAAGGGTGTACTAACTACTATTTTTGAAAACACGTGAAAGTTCACTTTATGTTGTTTATTTCACAATATTAGAACCCTGTGGCTGATACGTCTGTACGTCGACACATTTATCAAATAAAGTTATAGCTCGTGAGACCCAGACAAAATGTATATTTGTCGTAAATTGTTTTCACACCATGTGGCTGTCTCAAACACCGTTTATGTTCGTGCCTATGCGACGACATGTGTTACATTAACAAATCACAGTCACTTTAATTCAATGTGATGCACACCTTGTTCCACCTGCTAAATATTCACAATACACAGTGGCACTCGATACAACTTGGTGCAGTCTACGACGAGCTACCACACTTGGCAATTGCCACACAAAAATCTAAAGTCTCCACCTACAGATCCACATGCCGACTGAATGCAGAGCGACGCCGCCCGGCTAGCTACCCCACTTGCTCCCGCTTCGTCACTTCCTGCCCTCACGCGCACCCGCACGCCAAAAGCTCAACTGCCGGGGTTTTTTCCCCTACGTCATCAACTTCCCCATGTGAGCTGTTCTAATCAACTTCCAACGTACAGCGCTCAGCCAATACATTTCTAAAACTTTACTTAAAATCAAAATAATTACCCTACACATTAAATAAATGTCATCTTAGGTTTTTATATTGGTATAAACATCCTTTGTACTATTTATCATAATCGTGCAATTTCTTATATCACAGATAAGTGGTTTAACTGAATACTTCAAAATAAAATACACAAGATTAATTGAAAATAAAATGAGAAATAGTTAATATATTATTTTTATAAACAATCATTGCCATGCTGGTTGTGTAACTGTCTTGTATTTATTGGTAATTTATTACTTTTCATTGTCAATTAAACATATTACGTCAGATGTGACTATATCAGCTAATGTATTGTTTGTCAACAGGCTATTTTGTAATGAGGACCTTAAAGGTTCCTAACTGCATCGTATTACTTCAAATGCCAGTAGTATTACAATGTTTGTGCATTGCACTGTGCCTGGCACTCGCCATTATCCCTCTCTCCCCTCACCGGAAACGAACTGGAAAATCCTAAGTTGGGACAAGCCACCAACATCGGCCTGCTCGCTGGCCTCCCGTCAGCTACAAGCACACAGCAAATCTCAACGTGTAGAATTTCTACCTTTGGCCTAACTATAAATGTTGTCACCCAACTGCGTACATACATTGCTACAATAATTAATAAGATTAAAATTGTGTAACATTTAGAGCATTGGCATGGTCAATGTTTGCAGTGAACTTCATACTGTTTAATTATCAAATGCTATTAATTACCAGTATTTCTATTGGCCGGTAATCTCACAGGATCTCAAATCGATTGCATATCTCTACATTTCCTACACCGTACACCCCCCTTCTGTTTTCTTTCAGTGTTAATGAATGTTTGCACACATGACCTCCAAACCAAGATGACAGATGCCGTAAGAGGGCCTATACGAAGGAAATAAACTTGAAGGCAAATATTCTAGGAATGAAAGACGAAGTAGAGGAAGATGAGGTAGGAGATACTATACTGAGAGAATAATTTGACAAAGCACTGAAAGACCTAAGTCGAAACAAGGCCCCTGCAGTAGACGATATTCCGTCTGAACTGCTGATGTCGTTAGGAGAGCCAGTCGTGAAAAAATTGTATCACCTGGTATGCAAGATGTATGATACAGGGGAAATACCCTCCGACTTCAAGATGAATATTGTAATTTCAATTCCAAAGAAAGCAAGTGCAGACAAGTGTGAAAATTATAGATCTGAAGGTACCACGGGTAAAATATAGGGAGCGAAGAGTTATATTCAACCATTACAACAACCAGACAGCGGTTATTAGAGTCGAGTGGCAAAAAAGGGATGCAGAGGTTTCGAAGGGAGTAAGACAGGCTTGTAGCCTTTCCCCAAAATTGTTCAATCTCTACATTGAGCAGGCAGTCAAGGAATGGAAGGAGAAATTTGGAGCGGGCATTTAAGTGCAGGGAGAAGAAATAAAAACATTGCGGATTGCCGATGACATAGTAATTCTGTCAGAGACCGCAAAAGATCTGGAAGAGCAACTGAATGTGTTGGACAGTGTCTTGAAAGGAAGATATAAGATGAACATTAATAAGAATAAAACGGAGGTAATGGAATGGAATGTCAGAAAATCAGGCGATGCTGAAGGAATTAGATTAGGTAATGAGACAATAAAAGTAGTAAATGAATTTTGTTATTTGGGTAGCAAGATAACTTCTGATGGCCGAAGTAAAGAAGATATAAAATGCAGAATGGCTGTGGGAAGAAAAGCGTTTCTAAAGAAGCGAAACTTCTTAACATCCAATATTAATTTAAATTTTAGGAAGTCCTTCCTAAAAGTATTTGTCTGGAGTGTAGCATTGTATGGGAGTGAAACGTGGATGATAAGGAGTTCAGATAAAAAGATGATAGAAGCTTTTGAAATGTGGTGTTACAGACGAATGATGAAAATTAGATGGGCAGATCACGAAACTAATGAGGAGGTGCTTAACCGAATCGGGGAGAAAAGGAGTTTCTGGCACATCCTGACTAAGAGAAGGGATAGTTTGGTTGGACACATACTGAGACATCAAAGAATTGTCGACTTAGCATTAGAAGGAAGCGTGTGGGGTAAAAATCGTAGACGGAGACCGAGGGATGAATACAGTAAGCAGATTCAAAAGGATGTAGGTTGCCGAACGTATTCTCAGATGAAGAGACTTGCACAGGACAGGGTAGCTGCATCAAACCAGTCTGCGCACTGAAGACAACAACAAACAACAAACTCACAGGCGGCTTGTAATCAGATTGCTTACTTTTTTCAGTATCGTCTCAGCTGTACCATTAGATACTTGATTTCCTGTCAGTAAGGACACAATTCGTAGTAAAGTGTAAAGCATAAGAGATATCAGGCGTTCCCAAGGCAAGTATTACAAGCCCCCCCCCTTCTGTTTTCTTTCAATGTTAATTAAAGTTTGCACACATGACCTCCAAACCAGGATGACAGTTGTCGTAAGCGTAAGAATCATGTACAACACATAGTTCACGAGATATGACGTCTTAAAGAATGAAATGTGCGTAAACTGCTGCATCACGCGAAAATGTTGCACATTTCCTCCTAAACGACTGGACCGATATCAACCAAATTTGGTACACATATTTCTTACCGATAGGTACAAACTTCTGTTATGGTGAGAACCAGATACGACACAAGATTCAGGAAGAAAGAGTTTCAAGAAACTGACACATATGCGACGAGACTTCATAAATATAGTATAAGAGAATGAAGTAACTTAGCGACTTGCAAAAAAACTTTAAACATACTTTCAAACCTTTATTGAACTTTTCTCGCTGACAACCATAGCAGAAACATTACGAAAAGAAAAAAAGTTTTTCGCTTACTCTATATACTACTAAATTTATAATTTCTACACCACATATTGTACCTGCATGAAATTTAACATACAAACACACACACACCTGATTGTACACGCCGGCCGCGGTGGCCGAGGAGACTGGGGCGCTCCAGTCACGGTCTGCACGGCCACTACGGTCGGGGGTTCGAATCCCCCTCGGGCATGATTATTTGTGCCGTCCTTAGTCTTAGTTAGTTGATAAGTAGTTTGTAAGTTTATGGACTGATGACCCCGTAGTTAAGTCCCATAGACTCTACAAACATTTGAACATTTGAATGTACACTCTTTGACGAAAAACATAGCCGGCGACCGGCCGCCACTGAGCCAAAGTCGGCGCCAATCGCGACATGGGACAGTAAACATGACCGCGCTGATACGCTCTAGTCCGACTATCTGAACAATCTGGCGTCACCGTAGACTGCAGCAGTTCATGCGGTACGTCTTGTATTCCGTTACAAGAAGTTCAAGACAACTACATTCTTGGTTTCGCGGTAAAGTGAGTAACGTGGAAGTGTTGGCGATCAAAACCGCCTATTCACAAAATTTTTTATTTCGCGTCCATCGTAAATGCTGATGCCACGAGTGTAAGGGGAGCATATCGATAACACAAATTACATTTTGATACACTGGTAATAACTTTCCGGTTCAATAACATCGCTGCCTCTGGCCGCAGCACTTGGCAGAGCTCTCCGCGGCCCACTCGCCGGCAGCAGCGGTGGCGGCGCTACACAGCGCTGCCTCGCCCTCTGCCCACAGCGCCTGCTGCCGCTCATCGCCCTGGATACGTAAAATGCTGTAGTGCTGCTGAGTGGTGATCCACAGAAAAGGTTGCGATATGTGTTTCATACTCGATATCAACGGAGCAGAACACACGTATTTTGAATGATGAGAATTTTCTTACAGTAATACACGATGCATTATGCATTATACAGGCAAAAAATTGTTATTGTTCTTCATACAATCAAATTTACGATTGTTAACACTGATATTTGTATCATAAATCAAGTTCCTTTTCCTTCCAGAATAGCCCTTCATGTACTTTTTCATTGTCATCAGTTCGTATGACTTCATCAAGTCACAGTGCATAACTGCACTATAACTTTTTAGTGTCAGTGCCTGATTCTTTACGGTAAATATATGTGGTAAATTACTTGAATACCTTTCAGTTGATTTACTAAAGCAACACAGGCACACTGCAGGGTCGTGTCTTCTTGTCTCATTTCTACAGCAGATATTTCGCTTGAGGAACTATATTAATCATTATGCACACTTCCTCTGTAAGTATCCTCTATCATGTGGATCCTTAGTCAGTAGTAAAAATTATATTACTATCGATGGAGGTTAATTCGAATTTCTTTGAAGACATTTGTATGGTGAAGCAAAGCAGATGTTTACGACCGTTTCCATAATTTGGAGTCGACCTTTCTTCTTGCAATTTGCAGCGTATAAAATAAAATAAAAGCCCTAACCATACCGTCTCCAGCCAAGATGACAACCTCCGATTCACACCACGATTGCATCACAACACACACACAGAACGATACAGCCAACTATAAGCTATCCCTGCTGCCCTCAGTGTGGCACCTATTCAATGCTGAGCCTCTGACGCATCGCGAAAGATAACATGAAATGTCACGTGAATGACAGCATTCCTGAAGTGCAAAAATTAAATTTCTGTCTCTAATATCACATGAGCATTATATAGCGTGAGACATGGAAGTGGAAGAGAAATGTTAAGTGAACTTAATGAGAAAATTCAGTACCACTTGCAGAAGTAACTGCGCTGTCACAGTTTTGCCAAATATTAGCAACGATGTTGCCAGTTCTCTGTAGCGAAATCGCGTTCGTCTCATACGGGCTTCCAGAGGGGAGTCATGGAGTTTGGTTAATATGCGGCGCTATCTCCTGATAGAGTCACGTCATATTTAGGGTGCAGATATTTAAGTCTTCTAATTAGGCCTAAACCAGCGTTGAAATTTTTGAAGCTTCATAGCATTTCAGCAAATGAGTAGGGAAGTTAGAAATATGATATTGTGTTGCAACATTCGGCAGGACAAAGAATGACTTTTATAATGCTCAAAAAACAAAAAACAAAAAAATCAAATCAATTAATTTGTTAGGTTGGGACGAAAGCTGATTTTGGTTTTCATGAAAAGTTACTGGAAATGAACGCTGCCCCATCCGCCACGAAACAAAAATGTATACACTTCGCGCACCTTGAAAGCGACTGCGTTTTTAAATGCAGCCTTGTGGCGGTACAAGTAATATTTCATGTATTCATCGAGAATACGGAAATGTTTTGATTTATTTGAAAGTCAAATGAAACGTAGTTAACCGATTACTTTTGCAACACAGTAATCAGTTGATTTGACGATTCATATGACAAGATACTTAAAATTACGGCGAGTAACACAGAAACTAAACTGTATATGTGGGCAATGCGCAATTCTGCGGTTTTTCATTTGCAGACATATACATATAATCTATAGACTACTAACCAGCTTATTTATTGCTTTCGCAATGCTACAGCCTTTTTGGGCCAACAAATGTTGATGAGAATCCGAACCCATGTCTCTGATGGATTCATCTGATGTTGCTACCCATGACTTGTATGTGTTGGTTGCTTAGTATCTGCAGTCACGATGTTAAATCAACAGAAATTATTACAAAATTTTTGTATGAATCATTCTCTTTATGTCGTCTTTTACTATTTACTTTCTGCTATTGACATGTTTTCCGTCAAACCACCAATTATTCTTGATCCACTGACCACATGCGAAAGAAGGCTTTTGCAAATGAGTTAATGATACTAATTATGGTAATAATGAAAAACTAGCAGTCAATAATGTTTACTACATTGCAGTAGAATGATAACGACTAAAATAGCAATAGAAAACGCCCATCTCTTCGTTGACACACAGCAATGATATTTAATCAAAATTACTAAAAATATCCGGGCTATTATGCCGTGGTCTAGTGGATTTATTGTCGAAACCCAACGTTTTGTCCCCGACTGCGGAGGATATTCTCAAGGGGAATCGTGGCACTTTGAATGTCCGATACACACCATGGCTCGCGACATTCAAAGTGCCACGATTCCCCTGTTGGCAGTTAATGCAGACAGTCCTGACATAAAACACGAAAATGTTTGCAATTTAAGCAAGGGACGAACTTTCTGTGGTCGAAATTTAAATTCAGAATGACACCGTCATGTAAATGCAATGACTAATCACTTCTCATCATTAAAGTTTTAATTGGGACGAATGTGAGAACTGAGGGATCGATCAGTGTTGCCTAGCTCTGTAAGCAATATTGCCAAGTAATAGGAAGAACTTGTAGGGCAGCCCACAATATCCACAAGATGTTCTATCAATAACACGTCGCTTTTAATTTCCATATTGACCTGATGACATTTTAGTTAATCAGGAAGCAAACACGAAGAAAAGTGGGGAAAAAAATGAGTATTCAAATGTTTGTAGAGTCTATGGGACTTAACTACGGGGTCATCAGTCCCTAAACTTACAAACTACTTATGAACTAGCTAATCCTAAAGACGGCACAAATATCCATGCCCGAGGGGGGATTCGAACCCCCGACCGTAGTGGCCGTGCAGACCGTGACTGGAGCGCCTCAGTCCCCTCGGCAACCGCGGCCGGTAATTTATATATTTTGGAAGACTTTTCTGCGACAAATTGTTAGTCTTTCTGTTATTTAATGGAGTAAAGTAAATATAGCGAGCTGCGATTGAACCACGAATCTAGTCACAAAACTGACAATAACGGCCGGCCGCGGTGGCCGAGGTGACTGAGGCGCTCCAGTCACGGTCAGCACGGCCACTGCGGTCGGGGGTTCGAATCCCCCCTCAGGCATGGATATTTGTGCCGTCTTTAGTCTTAGCTAGTTCATAAGTAGTTTGTAAGCTTATGGACTGATGACCCCGTAGTTAAGTCCCATACGTTGTACAAACATTTGAACATTTTTTTTTTTTTTTTTTTTTTTTTTTTTTTTTTTTTTTTTTTTTTTTTTTTTTTTTTTTTGAGAATAACGTTCAGTGGGTTATTCATTGAATGTCTTTTACTCTTTTAAATCAGCTGACGATGTGGCATATATGCAATTTGGAGAGCACGGTGTCTCAAAGTTGAGTGCACTTACGGATTCTAACATGTAGAATACCGGCTACAAAAACTCGTTCAACAGACCACCAAAGTAAGCCGGATTTTCCAACGTGGTAGGTATTGTTTGGCAGCTCTGGCATCATGTAGTTGTGAATCTGATGTGTAATTCTGAAGTCGGTTGACTTTTTTGTCACCTCGATTAAATATTCTGAAAAATGATTCTCAGAATATACACACTGCAGTAGTTAAATGAATTTGTGTTCAATAAGGTCATTTCCTACGTTAACTACTCTTACTCTCTTTCACGTTGCGAGCAATCATTGAGGTAGGGTTGCTGTCTTTAAAAAAAACTTCGTGTCTCCTGTCCCCTGGCAAACTCATGGCAGATGCCATAGCCATCTACTTCAAGCATATCAAGCTGCATCACAAACAAAACGAAAGGAAGCCTGTGCAAAGAATCGAAGGAACTGGAAGATGGATTTGTTTTTGGTTATCCTTGCATCAAGCTTTACGGCAAGGTGAGAAAGATACGAATATGCATAACTACCCACTTCCTCTGTTTTGCTTCAGTTTCAAGACATGCTTGTGAAAATACTATATGATTAGATACTCCACTGCATCTATGCATTGGTAGTGGGGCGTACAGCGTGCAACACAAACCCACTTGACGCTATGGAGTTGTCCTGGCGTCCGGCGTTTGGGGCGACGCTTTCAGTGGGCTGCAGTAGCGTAGAGCGGAGCGTGCCGCAAATATGTTTGTGTTTCTCGAGCGGGAGGCGAGCGTGCAGCGGGCGGAGAGACATGTCCTTTGAGGAAATTATCTCTGCGGTATAAGAAAGGCCAGAAATTTGGCAATCCAGTCATAGTCAGTATAAAAATAGAGCAGTTTGAAAGCAGTTATGGTGTGAAATAGCAACGAAGCTCAATACTGAAGGTAAGTAAATATTTTTATTTTAATACTCTTGTTTCTACACAATTAATTCACGAATATCGGCAAGTAAACATTTTCATTGTGCTTCATCTACATCTACATGGGATACTCTGCAAATCATATTTAAGTACCTGGCAGAGGGTTCATCGAACTATTTATCTATCATTTCATTCTGAATAGCGCGCGGGAAAAAAGAACATCAGAATCTCTCCGTTCGAGCTCTAATGTACTTTATTCTGATGATAATTTCAACCTATGTAAGTGGGAGTCAACAATATATTTGCGCATTCTGAGGAGAATGTTGGCGATTGTAGATTCGTAAGTAGCCCACGCCGCAGCGATAAGCGCCGTTGTTGTAATGATTCTCATCCCAGATCCTGTATCATTTCCGTAACGCTGTCTTGTCTGTATCGTGACAATACGAAACGAGCTTCTCTTCTTTGGACTCTCTCGATGTCCTCCGTCAAACCCACCTGATAAGGATCCCACACTGGGCGCCAATACTCCAAAACAGGACGGACAGGCGTAGTGTATGCAGTTTCTTTAGTAGTTCTGTTGCCTCTTTTAAGGGTTCTGCCAATAAAACGCAGTCTCTGGTTCGCCTTTCCCACGACATTATCAACGTGTTCTTTCCAGTTTAAGTCTGAAGTATTTCCTCGGTATTTTGTGGCATTTACGGCCTTCACTTTTGATTGATTTATCTTGTAAACGAAGTTTAACGGGTTTCTTTTCATACTCATGTGGACGACTTCACACTTTTCATTATTTAGAGTCAATTGCCAATTTTTACACCATACTGATATCTTATTCAGATCGTTCTGCAGTTGGTCTTTATTTTCAGATGATTTTATTAGACGGTAAATGACGGCGTCATCTGCAAACAACCTAGGAGTTCTACTTGGAGTTTCCCCTTCATCGTTTATGTAAACAAGGAACAACAGAGCACCAATAACACTACCCTGTGGAACACTCGATATCACCTCTATTTTAGTCGATGCCTTACTATTGATTACTACGACCTGTGTCCTCTCTGAAAGTAAATCCCCCATCCAGTCGCAAATTTGGGGCGATATACCATAACCACGCAATTTGATTCTCTGTTTTGCCAACCATGTCTCGTACATTCCTTCCCACAAGTGATGAACTGTTGTTTCGTTTACTGTGATCAGTATGTACAGTTTCTGTGCTGTTCTCTATCGTATTGTAATGTGGATCACAGTTTCCATCACAATCCCTAATGTAGTGTAATTGCTTGCCGGACTATTTAGATTTGAAAAATTGGCCGTACAGAAGTTGTTGAACTATTTTAAAATAATAATCAGTGACTAAGCCTTTAATTTAGACGAACTGTTAATTAAAAAAATGAAATGAAGTGAAATGGCTAAACATAGTTTAAAACATCTTGCAGAGCAAGCAACTTACGTAATACGACGAATAGTTACCTTAAACAGCGGTGTAGTTGATCTCGTTGATAAGTTGTAGTGAGATTGGTTGTAATCCGCGTAACTATCCGCCGACATTGGATATTAAGATAATTTTGAATGAAGATAATTTAGTGAATGAAATTTAATAATTGATACAGATTAATGGCTAATCAGACTTTGAACTGTTCAAATGTTCAAATGTTTGTATAGCTTATGGGACTTAACTACAGGGTCATCAGTCCCTAAACTTACAAACTACTTACGATCTAGCTAACACTAAGGACGACACAAATATCCATGCCCGAGGGGGGATTCGAACCCCCGACCGTAGTGGCCGTGCAGACCGTGACTGGAGCGCCTCAGTCTCCTCGGCCACCGCGGCCGGCTCGAACTGTTCATTACACAAAAGTGATTGCAGGTTCTAAGCCAATAAATATTGCAAAACGGTTAATTACAGTCGAAGATACTATGGCAAGCTACACGAGATACGTAAGTTTATCACGTTTAATTACCGAACCATCCAAAGTCGTAATAGTTAGTTATACCTGAAAACAGCATGCTCACTAAATGGAGGGACTGGATAAATAAATAACTGACCAACTGACTGAAGTTAAGGGGATTTATTAATTTGAACAGAAAGCATATAATTCGTACCTGAGTATCCATTTTATGTCTGAAGATTTTGTACAATCAGTTAAGAACAATAATCAATAGTTAATAATGTGCGTTTCAGCATATTGTAGTGGCAGATCTTATCAGTACAATTCAGACAACAGAACAATCAGAACAGAGCAGACAATAGAACAGAGAGCGAGTACGATGGGATTATTACTTTTATAGTAAAAGTCAGAGATTTTAATTAGTTACAGTGATATTATAATTAGAGTTTCTTTGTATATCTTTTAAGTAGCCTATCGATTCCAAGGAAGGAAAAAATGAATTGAATATTTATCCTAATTACATTTTATCTGATTTAATATTTCAAATGACTTTAAAATGTTATTTATGGGGCTCTTGCTATATGGTAATATTAAACTAATGATGTTATGTAATAGACATGCTGTTTTCGTTATGAGACACGCATATTGTACATTTGTCTCCAACGGTTTTAATAATATGCGCCATTATGCACACAAGATTCCAAATGCGCATTCGAGCATGAGAAAGGTCTTCATTGTAACACCTTCTTTTATCATTCAGTGTTCTTTCCGGAAATGGACGCAATAAGTTTTTCTTCAGTGGGTATGCTTCATCAGCAATAAAAACGTGTGGCAAACTACTTTTTGTTTGAGGCATTAAGTCTGGTGGCGGTATATTCAGATTTCAATTCTCCATCTACTTATTCAGCACAGAGCGGTGGAACTTTCCGCCATCACTTTGTCTCCCCCTCGCACCAACTTATATCGCTATAAATTTTTTGTCTGCATCGGCAACAGCTTGTAAAACCACAGATAAATAATTATTATAATTATAATGTGCCGATCTAGACTGGTCTGGGCCAATGATTTTACAATGTTTGTCGTCAAGTGCCCCAATGCAATGGGGAAATTTCCATAATCGACACTCCTGGCCATTAAAAATGCTACACCACGAAGATGATGTGCTACAGACGCGAAATTTAATAAACAGGAAGAATATGCTGTGATATGCGAATGATTAGCTGTTCAGAGCATTCACACAAGGTTGGCGCCATTGGCGACACCTACAACGTGCAGACATAAGGAAAGTTTCCAACCGATTTCTCATACACAAACAGCAGTTTACTGGCGTTTCCTGGCGAAACGTTGTTGTGATGCCTCGTGTAAGGAGGAGAAATGCGTACCATCACGTTTCCGACTTTGATAAACGTCGGATTGTAGCCTATCGCGATTGCGGTTTACCGTATCGCTACATAGCTGCTCTCGTTGGTCGCGATCAATGACTGTTAGCAGAATATGGAATCGGAGGGTTCAGGAGGGCAATACGGAACTCCGTTCTGGATCCTAAGGGCCTCGTATAACTAGCAGTCGAGATCACAGACCTGATCCGCATGGCTGTAACGGATCGTGCAGCCACGTCTCGATCCCTGAGTCAACAGATGGGGACGTTTGCAACACAACAACCATATGCACGAATAGCTCGACGACGTTTGCAGTAGGATAGACTATCAGCTTCGAGACCATGGCTGCGGTTACCCTTGACGCTGCATCACAGACAGGAGCGCCTGCGGTGGTGTACGCAACGACGAACCTGGGTGCACGAATGGCAAAACGTCATGTTTTCGGATGAATCCAGGTTGTGTTAACAGTTAACAGCATCATGATGGTCGCATCCGTGTGTGGCGACATCGCAGTGAACGCACATTGGAAGCGTGTACTCGTCATCGCCATACTGGCGTATCACCCAGCGTGATGGTATGGGGTGACATTTGTTACATGTCGGTCACATCTTCTTCCCATCGACGGCCCTTTGAGTAGTGGCACTTACATTTCAGGTGTGTTACGACCCTTAGCTCTACCCTTCATTCGATCCCTGCCAAACCCTACATTCAGCAGGATAAGACACGACTGCATGTTACAGGTCCTGTAAGGGCCTTTATGGATACAGAAAATGTTCGACTGCTGTTCTGGCCAGCACATTCTCCATATCTCTGACCAATTGAAAACGTCTGGTCAATGGTGGCCGAGCAACTGGCTTGTCACAATACGCTAGTCACTACTCATTATGAACTGTGGTATCGTGTTGAAGCTGCATGGGCATCTGTAACTGTACACGCCATCCAAACTCTGTTTGACTCAATGCCCAGGCGTATCAAGGCCGTTATTGCGGCCAGAGGTGGTTGTTGTGGGTACTGATTTCTCAGGATCTATGCACCCAAATAGCGTGAAAATACAATCACATGTCAGTTCCAGTGTAATATTTTTGTCCAATTAATACCTGCATATCATCTGCATTTCTTCTTGGTGTAGCAATTTTAATGGCCAGTATTGTATTTATACTCATCTGATTTTTTTTTTCCTTTTCATCTTGAGACGGGGGTGCGATATGAGTGTCAAAAATTTCTGACCATATTTATGTACATGTGTCATACACTATTGTTGGTATTGTTGTTTTTCCCATGCAGAATCTAAAGGCCAAAGCACTGAATACTATTCCTGTAGCAAGATATCTGTAACTAGAGAAAAGTTCGAAATGTGTATTTCAGTTTCTATTTCTTTTCTTTCAGATGACACTCAGGATAAAAAAAATGATGGAAGTATCTGAAAGATCAATTCAGAAAAGAACTGAAGAAACAAATAAGCTGTAGGTCGATATTGGAAGCCCCTTCAAGCACTACATCTGCTTGGCAATACTTAACATCAATGATGTTTTTGCGTGATGAATTAACTGCAGCAAAGACAAGAGGCAATTTAAATACTGAAATAGACCTACAAGATGCTGAAAGTTCAAGCTCAAACGTGACAGCAACTTCAGAACAAGAAGACAATGATGGACAGTCGCAACCCACGAGTCACTCATTAAAAACTACCAGGAAAAGAAAGCGAAACGCAAATGCTTTGCGAGAAAACATACTCGCATTAGAGATTCAGAAACTATTACTGATGCAGAAGAGACTAAATGAATCTGAAGCAAGAGAGAAATTAAGACAGGATGAAGATTATTTGTTTCTGATGAGTATTCTGCCTGCGATGAAGAAATTGTCTGACCTACAGAAATTCCGTTTTCGGGACAAGGTCAATGATTAGTTGCTTGAAGCCATGACTGAAAATGAGACTGGTTATCCGTATCTCCCAGGAAAATATCCAAATCAATTAAATACTTCTTGGTAATTAATACTTCACAAGTAACTCACATTAGGCTACTTGTTATGGACGCCTTTAAAGTACGAAGGGCCAAATGCAGTTTTTCGAGTAATGTAATGCTAACTTCGTTTACGTTCAAATAATGTAATACTAACTTTGTTTACAATAAAATCTGAAAGAAAACGAAATATTGTTGAATTTTACTTACATCAACGTAACTATAAGTTACTCCTTTGGCGATATAGTAGAATGGAAATTGGTGCACGGTACTCTCAAGCGTGCATCGATCTTTCTCAAAATATAATCAAATGAGGGCTGACGTTTCAAAACGCGGTAAGTCCACTCGCAGACAAAAATTAGTTTGAGGCGAATTTCTACTCTACAAAGTATGATACATCGATCTATGATGTTGTTTTCATTCAAAACGATATTTCAACCGTCCAAGTCAGATGCAAAATTCTACTTGCGGTTCAAAGTGCAATATGTCAATCAGTGAAACTGATACAAATCATGATAAGTCCATTTACTACCGATTACTAACGAAAGTTTTTCAGTAAGACAAATAAAATCTGTGGCGCCAACACAGAATACGATTTAAAACTTCACTACAATGTACCTGTTGTGTAACCGAACCACTTATTGTTGTGAGCAGTGTATTGTTACATGAAAAGATTGGCTGGCCAATACCTTGTTTAATTGTGAGCTTGCTGTTTATGAAAAATATGACTGACGTGTCGGGGACTACACCTTTGGACCCAGGGAGCGGAATAAGGCGTTCTGAAAAGGAAGATAGGGCAGATGGAGACATTTGTCTGCTAAACTGATTTTACTGCACACACTAACTACGTGTATCGATTTCATTTCTGGATAGGAGTCCACGTACACATGTACTATTTAAAATTTTAGATACCTTGATAAGGATCCTGAAATTCTGGAGTTTGAGCCTCCTCGTGGACACAAAGAGGAGAGATTGAAATGCTATAGCATCTCTGGATCAGAAATAGGATGAAAGTCTACAGACACTTAAACAGTCTACAGCTAGAAAGGACACGTGTACCTGCTTCATTTGTGTTGTCTTATTGGTGTAAATAAAGGACAATGAGTGGATTCTTGTTTGTTTATTATCTAAATTTGTTTCAAAACACATCTGAAACACACTGTATCCATCTCTTGGTCTTCCTCTGCAGTTTTTACCCCACACACGCTAAATTCACAATTCCTTGATGTCTAAGAATGTGTCCTACCAATCTATCCCTTCTTTTTGTCAAGGTATGCCAGAAATTTCTTTTCTCCCAATTCTGTTCAGTACCTCCTCATTAGTTACGTAATCCACCAACCTAATCTTCAGCATTCTTCTGTAGCACCACATTTCAAGGGCCTCAATCCTCTTCCTGTCCGCACTGTTTATCGTCCATGTCTCACTCCCATACAAGCCAACACTCCATACAAATGCCTTCATAAAGGACATCCTTAGGCTTAAATCAATGTTCGATGTTAACAAATTTATCTTTTTCAAGAACGCTTTTCTACCCATTGCCATTCTGCTTTTTATATCCTCTGTACTGCGACCATCATTTGTTATTTTACTGTCCAAGTAACAAAACTCACCTACCTCCTTTATTGCTTCGTTACCTAATCTAATTCCTTCAGCATCACCTGCTTTTCTTACACTGCACTCCATTACCCTAGTTTTGCTCTTGTTAATGCTCATCTTATATGCTCCTTTCAGCACACTGTCCATTCCGCTCAGTTGCTCTTCCAGGTCCTTTGTTGTATCTGAAACAATTACTATGTCGTCGGCAAAACGCAATGTTTTTAATTCTTCACACTGAACTTTAATTCCTTCTCAAAATTTCACCTTGCTTTCCTTTATAGCTTGCTCAATGTACAAATTGAATAACATTGGAGAAAGGCTACAACCCTGTCTTACTCCCTTCCCAACCACTGCATCCCTTTCATGCCCTTCAACTCTGACAACCGCTGTCTGGTTTTTGTACAAGTTGTAAATAACCTTACGCTCCCTATATTTTACTCCTGCTTGCTTCAGAACTTGAAAGAGCTTATTCTAATCAACATTGTCAAAAGCCTTCTCCAAATCTACAAAAGCTAGAAATGTAGGTTTGCCTTTCCTTAATCTATCTTCTAGGATAAGCCGTAAAGTGAGTATTGCCTCCCGTGTTCCTACATTTCTCCTGAACCCAAACTGATCTTCCCCGAGATCGGCTTCAACCAGCTTCTCCATCCTTCTGTAAATAATTCGTGTTAATATTTTGCAACCATGACTTATTAAACTGATGGTTCTGGTTTTCACACCTGTCTGCACCTGCTTTCTTTGGAATGGGGATTATAACATTTTTCTTAAAGTCTGACCTGTCTCGTACATCTTACCCTCCAGGTGAAACAATTTTGTCATGGCTGGTTCTCCCAGAGACTTCAGTAGCTCTGAGGGAATATCATCTACTCCAGCGGCCTTGTTTCGACTTAGGTCGTTCAGTGCTCTGTCAAATTAATCTCTCAGTATAGTATCTCCTATTTCATCCTCATCTACTTCTTCTCCCCTTCCTACAATATTGCCACTAAGTTCATTTCCGTCATAGAGCCTCTCTATATACTCTTTCCACCTTTCAGCTTTCCCTTCTTTGCTGAGAACTGGTTTTCCACCAGTGTCCTAGATTTTCACAGAGCAGTTTTCATTATCTCCAAATGTTTCTTTTATTTTCCTGTAGGCTGTATCTATTTTTCCCCTATTTATACATTCTTCTACATCCTTGCATTTGCCTTCTAGCCACTCCTGCTTAGCCACTTTGCACTTCCTGTCAATCTCATTTCTTAGTCGTCTGTACTCCATTTTGCCTGTTTCATTTACTGCATTTTTATATTTTCTCCTTTCATCGATTAAATTTTGTATCTCCTGTGATATCCAAGGATTTTTTGTAGGTCTTGCCTTCCTACCTATTTTATCCTCTGCTGCCTTCACTATTTCATCTCTCAATACTACCCATTCCTCATCTACTGTTTTAGTTTCTCCCGTTTCTGTCAATTGTTGCCTAAAGCTCCCTCTGAATTTCTTAAGAACTTCAAGTTCCTTCAATTTATCCAGGTCCCATCTCCTTATTTTCTTACCTTTTTGTAGTTTCTTCGGTTTCGGCCTACAGTTCATAACCAACAAATTATGGTCAGAGTCTATATCTGTCCCTGGGTATGTCTTACAGTTTAAAACCTGATTCCGAAATCTATGTCTTACCAAAAGTCCATTGACTTCAAAAATTCAGTTGCCAACACTGCCTTTAAATAAAGAGTGAGATTTGTCTCACTGTTTCCATTCTTTTAACTTCTTGAAGCTTAGTAAATTCTCATACACAAATCCTAATTTACTGCATAATTTTGTTTTGTGTCCCGACTTCGTCGCCGCTTTTGTGCCTCGTCGTAGGTGTCGGTGGCGGAGTGGAATGAGACCGACACGCTGGTGCAGGTACGGAGGGGAGCAGCCAGAAACTATAAACACTCGAGTAAATTAGAAGAGATATATATTGCACAGAATGTAACAATACTTAACTTTTACATAGTACTGCAGAATGTTGATACATAGTTGTTAGAGGCCTGCCTAGTGCCTGTACAATAGCAAAATCTTCACTGGTGCCTATCTATTACGAAGGTCCTAACTCGTTGCTATCTCAGTCCGAAGTGCTATGTCTTTCCGTGGTGGCCACGAGCGGGGTTGCAGCAGAGGGCGCTCGTGGCTGTCGTCGTGAGAACGCCGCGCCGTGCGTGCATGGCGGCGCGCGGCGAAAGTAGGTGGCGCGCACTTTGTAGTTGTGCGACACCACACCCCTCCCCCCCAAACCGCCGCGCCGTCGTGGCGTAGGGCTGAGGGCCTGGGCGGGGGCGTTACTGGTGGGACGGGCGTCGTAGCTGAGGCCGGGATCGAGACGCCGTCCGCGCCCCGGCATCTGCCTTGAGATCCTCCAGGGAACCCGCCGAAACCTGGGGAAGGGCGCCCGCCCCCGCCCAGAGGGAGCAGGTCATCTTCTTCTGAGGTGCGTGGCCCAGGCGGCGGCGGCACGCACGGTCCCGGAGTCCCTCTCGGTGACGCTGTCATCTGCGGCGGCGACAGCGGCGGCGTCGCGTCGATCTCCATCGGGACGATCTCGTAGTCCGGGGACGAACGATGTGGTTGTGCTCCCTGGCGGTGAACTGGGTCTGGAATCAAGAAACCCGAGACAGGATCGCGTGGCCTGTGCAGGCGCAATTGGTTTGCGTGGCGCCGCAGCTCCGACCCTGTGGAAGAACGTACAACATACATATTGCTACCGAGCACGCGCTGAATGGTGCCCGGCAGCCATGTCTTCTTGTTTCCAGCAAACACCCTGTACAGCACCGGCGTAGAAACCTGAAAACGCGTAGCGCCATACGAACCGACTCGGTGCGTGGGAGGCTGCAGCAGGTGAAGGAGAGTGCGGTGACGGCGGCCGTGTAGCAGCTCGGCAGGAGACGGGCCGTCACGTGGCATGCACCGATACGTAGACAGGAAAATTTGAAGAGCTTGCTGCCTGGAGTGCTGACCTTTCATCTTCTCCATGTGAGACTTGAATGTTCGAACGAAACGTTCTGCTTCACCATTGGACTGAGGGTGAAAAGGTGCAGTGGTAATATGCTGAATGCCATTCACACGACAAAACTGTTGAAATTCCGCACTAACAAACTGAGGTCCATTGTCACTGACGATTGTTTCAGGCAAGCCTTCGATGCAAAACACTGATGTTAAGGCACTGATTGTACTAGAAGCTGTCGTTGAGTTCATGGCAATCACGAAAGGAAACTTGCTGAAAGCGTCTACAACAATTAACCAGCGCGTATTCCAGAAAGGTCCGGCAAAGTCAATATGTAAACGTTGCCATGGTCCCATGGGGCGTGGTCAATCTGAGAAACGTTGCGGAGGAGCCGCCTGATGCTCCGCACAAACAGTACACTGTGACGTCATGTTCTCTATCTGAGCGTCCATACCAACCCAGGTACAATGACGTCTGGCCAGTTGCTTTGTCCTAACAATACCCCAATGTCCTTGATGCAGGAGGCGTAACACTTATCGTTGCAGGGAACGAGGAACAATCACTCTTGCTTGGTCGTTGTCGGTATGCAACAACAGTACACCCTGACTTAAAGATAATGCATGACGTTGTGCAAAATAACGTCGAACCAGAGGCCGATCAATGTCTTTGGCTCTGGCAGGCCAACCAAAGCGAACAAAACGTGCTACCACACTTAAGTCTGCATCCGCAGCTGTTTCCTGTGCAACCCGACGAGAGTTCAAAGGGAAATCTGCGACAGCGGAAGCATCTCTGGAGTCTATCTGACAACATGCCATTTCTGAAGAATCAAACGACACATCCTGGCCAACCGGAAGTCGGGAAAGTGTGTCCGCGTTAGCATGTTTAGTGGTAGGTCGGTACAAAATCTCATACTGATAATTAGACAGTATTAAGGACCATCTCTGAAGCTTTTGTGCCGTACGTGGCGGAATCGGCTTTGTGGGTGAGAACAACGACGTGAGAGGCTTGTGGTCTGTCAACAAATAGAATTTTCTGCCATACAGATAATGATGAAACTTTGTGACGCCGTAAATGATTGCTAAGGCCTCCTTTTCTATCTGACTGTAATTCTGTTGCGTTGGCGTCAGTAGCTTGGAAGCAAAGGCAATAGGACGATCGTGAGATCCAATGCGATGTGAGATTACCGCGCCCAGACCGTACGACGAGGCGTCAACTGCTAACACTACAGGCTTCTGTGGGTCAAAGGGAATCAAACATGCATCACTGAGTAGTGCAGACTTTAATTTGTCAAAGGCAACCTGACAATCTTTGGACCATACAAAAGGAACATTCTTCCTACGTAAGTGATGCAGTGGAGCTGCAATCTGAGAGGCATTGGGAATAAACCTGAAATAATAGTTAAGCTTCCCCATTACTGCTTGCAATTCGTGCACATTCTTAGGAGGAGGCAAGTCTTTGATTGCTCGAAGATGTGACTGTAAGGGATGGATTCCTTGGGCATTAATCACATGGCCTAGGTACTCTATTTCAGTTTGAAAAAACGAACACTTTGCTTTATTGCAACGTAGACCTGCTGCAGTCAACACTTTGAAAAGGCACTCCAGGTTTGCTAAATGTTCTTCAACTGTACGTCCGGATACCACAATATCATCTAAGTAGTTCGAACAACACGGTACCGAAACTGTCAGCTGTTCCAAAAAACGCTGAAAAATAGCGGGAGCGGAAGAACTGCCAAAGGGTAGGCGTTGAAATTGAAAAAGGCCCATGTGAGTATTAATGACGAAAAACTTTTTTGACTCGTCATCAAGTGGAATCTGTAAGTATGCCTCTGCTAAATCAATCTTGGAAAAGAAGCGAGACTGTCCTAATTTGTCCATTAGTTCGTCAGGTCTGGGCAGGGGATAAGTGTCCACAATTGTTTGACTGTTCACTGTTGATTTAAAGTCCGCACAGAGACGAAGTTTTCCTGACGGCATGGGTATAATTACTATAGGCGAGGCCCACTGACTCGCAGAAACAGGAGAAATCACCCCACTATCTTGCCAACGTTTAAGTTCTTCGGCAACTATCACGCAAGGCGATAGGCACTGGTCTAGCTTTACGAAACTTTGGAACTGCAGATTCTTTTAAAGTTACATGTGCCACGTAGTCTTTTGCACAACCTAGTTCCGGCGAAAACAAGTCACTATATTTGTCACACAATGCATTGATTTTATCCTGAGGCACTATTGACGAAATTTGAAGCACATCTCTTTGAATCGATAAACCAAACAAGTCAAAAGCATCTAGTCCAAAAATGTTCTGCGTCGATTTGGCCTGAAGAACAACAAAAGCAACTGTTTTCGTGACACCTTGAAAGGAGGCAGGCAGGCTACACGTTCCTAGCACGGGAATATTTTGACCTGTATAAGCTGTTAACACTTGCTGTGACGGCGACAATTTTGGCGAACCCAGAAGTTCATAAGTATCTTTATTTATTAATGTGACAGCGGAACCAGTATCAAGCTGAAATTGCACAGTCTTATCTTCTACGGAGAGATTTACAAAAAGTTTGTGCTTCTGGCGCACGACAGGTGCGCGAATGTGGGCAACGTCTGCTACGGTTTGTTTGCTGCGTATGCGCGGGCCGCGTAGTGAAGTAAGCGGCGCAGACTCGGCACGCAGTGGATTAACAACACTGTCTAAGGAGGGGTCAGACTGTTTCAGAATTGCTGCTCTAATTCTGGGGTCCTGAATATTCTGCGTAATCGCATCCCTCAACATCACGTCACTATACGAAAGTCCACAAGAGCAAGTAAATTTACATTGGCGGGTTAAGCCCTTCAATTCCGTGATCCATTCTTGGTGTGACTGCTGCGGTAATTTTTTAAGTCTGAAAAATCGGTATCGTGCAGCGGCTACAAGAACTTTTCTCTCATAATGAGCATTCAGTGCATCTACGATTTGTTCAAAGTCTACCTCACGAGGAGATGCGTGCGGGAATAGTTTTTGCAGTAACACGAAAGTTTTGGGGCCCACCACAGACAATAAAAGATGCTTAACAGTCTGACCTGTAAGTTGATGAGCCGCGACGAGTTCTTGAAACTGCGCCAGATAATCACTCCATTCTTCCTCACGTTCGTTGTATTGGCGAAACGTAGGAAGTGTTGCGGCGGCAGGTGTGGGCTGCTGAAGCGGCGGCTGTTGTTGTTGGTTAGCTGCCTGCGCTGTGAGCTGGGACACCGCCTGGAGGAGTTGCTGTATTTGCGCCGTCTGTAACTGAATAATTTCCATTAAGTTTGGGTTCGGGGTAGTGGCCATGCTGACCGATTAGGCGCCGCGCATACAAGTAAATTATAACAAAACACAAATGCAATATGAATGAGGACGCTCTGCAACAAAAAAAAGTCCACAACACACGTAACTGAAAACGTTCCCCCAAAAATCTTATAATAAGGGTAGGTGGGCGGGAGCAATTTTTGTGTGCTCCGACTGCTGCTGTCTGGCTGCTGCAAGCGGGCTGGTCCAAGGTTCTATCACTCCTCGTCGCCACTTTTGTGTCCCGACTTCGTCGCCGCTTTTGTGTCCCAGCCTCGTCGTAGGTGTCGGTGGCCGAGTGGAATGAGACCGACACGCTGGTGCAGGTACGGAGGGGAGCAGCCAGAAACTATAAACACTCGAGTAAATTAGAAGAGATATATATTGCACAGAATGTAACAATACTTAACTTTTACATAGTACTGCAGAATGTTGATACATAGTTGTTAGAGGCCTGCCTAGTGCCTGTACAATAGCAAAATCTTCACTGGTGCCTATCTGATTACGAAGGTCCTAAATCGTTGCTATCTCAGTCCGAAGTGCTATGTCTTTCCGTGGTGGCCACGAGCGGGGTTGCAGCAGAGGGCGCTCGTGGCTGTCGTCGTGAAAACGCCGCGCCGTGCGTGCATGGCGGCGCGCGGCGAAAGTAGGTGGCGCGCACTTTGTACTTGTGCGACACCACACTTTGCGTAATACTAGTTTTTTGCTCCTCCTGCAAACTTTTTCCTTGTGGACTAATCGCGTTTTGAAAAGTTACTCTTCAAATGTAGTCACAGACTTTCTTGTGTATCATTATATAAATACGCTAACACGAAAATTGTGGTACAGATTACTAATTTATTCGTACAAGAAGGCCAATGAAAGTTACATAATTCGAAAGATTGTTTGTCGTACATTTCACGAATATAAATATTATGTGTGCATTTAGCCATTAAAAGTGGTAAAACGAAGTAGAAATTTTCCTTTCTACACCTTGGATCAAGTTCTACTTTCTGCAACAATCAGCTCACTGATTGGATATTCGCCTCAACCAAAGACGCTGTAATGCAGCGCATCTGCAGTATTAAAATAACATAATAAGTGAATATCAAATCATTGAGTGCTCCAAACTCACTTTCTTGTGGCGTTCATATGCTTAATTTTCGCAGTGATTAAGAGTGGTTAAAGGAAATGGATGTTTTCATATTAATGCCGATATGAAGGACGAAGCGCCGGGAGAGGCCTCTAGCGGTGTTCGGGTGGAACTACGAAGTCGAGAATGCCGATATAAATGGTGATGCGGCGGGAGAGGCATGTAGCGGTGCACGGATGGAACTACAAAGTCGACAAGTTGTCAGCTCTGGAGTTCTGAATATCGCAGTATAGAAATAAAATTATTTCTTGGCGTTGTATAAATATACGAACACCGAAATTGTTGTTGCATTGCAAATATTAGGCTAATGAAAGTTGTATAATTCGAAAATGGTACGAGACGTATATACTTCCGTTTTTATTTGTTGTTATTGTGTCAGGCATTTTTCCTTAACACGTAAAAGATGCCGTTTCATACCTCCCAGTGCCGGTTAAATTTTACCAAATGTCCCAGCGGCCTCCTATGATAATGTTGGCAACAGATGCTGAATAGTGAGAATCCTGTGAGTTCATTTTAGTCAATTGATTAACAACGGTAATGTTTTCCCATGAAATCTTCGCGTTACGAGGGCAATTATTTTTACTGGGCGGACGAAGGTACAGATAAGAAGCTGTCAACCATAAAGCAGCAACAGCATTATTTGTTTACTTCATGGTCTGTACGATACACTAATCGAGTCATTCTATGTGGTTTGAACAAATGGGCAAAGATTTTCTATCGTGTTGTTGATGTTGCCAACATAATCACGCGAGGCCGCCGACATGATGCGTAAAATTTTACCCCCAGTGACCACTGTAAACACAATTGGTCGATTTTCGACCACAGGCAATACTAGTTCATATAATTTGTCAGTATCTGATCGTAAACTTTCATACAGTGTATTGAACTCTGCAAACAATTATCTCTGTTTCACTAGAAAACTTGGACCTTACTTACACTGAATAAATCGACTTAAAAAATTTTCTTCCAATAAGAAATCAGTTAACAATGCATCCGATTGCACTGTTTGACCTGTGTCGGACGCAACACGCTGTGTTGTCAGCTGGCCGTGGCCTGCCGCATCAGCTGGCTTGCTGACGTCATCGAGCGTTGTGGAACTCGCCCACATGGCGCCAAATAAATGGGCTTGTACTAGGCGACCAAACAAGTCACAAAGGGTCTCCCACCCAATGATAAGGCGGCCAACCGTCCCGGATTCTGCGGGACAGTCCCGCATTTGGACTAGATGTCCCGCATTGGGATAATTACTAAAAATGTCCCGCAAAATGGCTCAAGTGTCACGCATTCCAGTAATTTTAAAATTGTTGGTCGAAGAGATTAAGCCGAAAGTATTTGTGTACGGCACGCTATGTCATACTGCTTGCAAGTCAACTTCACAATGCATCATCTACGAATAAGTGACATTCTTATTTCATTAAACAGAAAAAAAGAAAAGAAAAACGATACACATCATATGACTATTTTAAAATGACAAATTCGCTAGAAGTGGAAGTTGTTTTTGTTTTAAGTTGGTATGGATGACTTATTAAAAATTATGTTTTTGGCATATTTTCTGTCTTCTTAAGGACGTTTCAATAAGTGTAATGGAATATTTTCCGGTGCTCAAGGTAGCTAACATCATGTAGTATTATCACAGTCTATATATAATCCGACATGCAAATACAATATCTGTATTCATCTTACCTTCAGGAATAAAATCCGACATGCAAATACAATATCGGTATTAATTTTACCTACAGGAATAAAAAGGTGGTGAAATTCTGAAAACGCAACAACGAAACTGAGTGAGCGTTGCCTGTAGTAAGGCACAATTAAACTCTGCACTTCATCGAAAGAACTTCTATAGTAGAGTAGTTCAAATGGTTTTAAAAAGTAGTTTTTCTCAAATTTAATTCGAGGTTATTGCAAAACATAATTGAAGAAGTCGGGGGAAAATAATGATAACCCTCATTTATAAAGTGCTGAGATTTGACAACTTGTATGTTTGAAAAATAGTTTCTATTACGCGTTGTAATATTTGTTTTAATATTTCTAGTTGCCAATTCTTAAAATAAAATAAAAATGTTTGTAGAGCTTATGGGACTTAACTACGGGGTCATCAGTCCCTAAACTTACAAACTACGTATGAACTACATAAAACTTTCTCGGACATCTTGCCGCGCCAATTCTTGATAAAATATCAAGTTTTCGAAGATATCCTCCATCTTCTTCGTCAGCTTGCCGCGTCAATTCCTGATAAAATTTCAAGCTTTCGAAGATATCATCCATCAGGAGCCGCTGACGAAGAAGATGGATGATATCTTCGAAAGCTTGAAATTTTATCAGGAATTGACGCGGCAAGAAGTCCGAGAAAGTTTTATACAGAAGTATAGACTTCGTACTCATGAACTAGCTAATACTAAGGACGACACAAATATCCATGCCCGAGGGGGGATACGAACCTAAGACCGCAATGGCTGTGCTGAACGTGACTAGCGCGCCGCGGCCGGCTTTGCCAATTCTCTGTAGATTCACGTACTGCTTGAAGAAAATGAAACATTCTGTCGGATATGATTGTTTCGCCAATTACAATAAAAATACGAAAATTGAGGGTTATCATTATTTGCCCCCGAGGTCTTAAATTATTTGGGCGGAGTAATCTACTTGTAAAAATGTGTGGAGCACGATGCTGTAAAAGCTGAAACAAATAAAAGTAGTACAGACAACGAACGTGATCGAAAAAACATAACGGAGAAAGAATACGTAAAAATTGTCAGACTCTAAAATTCAAAATAGGAGTATGAGAAAATATTTCTGAACTTTAAATAAAGATTGAAAATTAAGAATAAAATGTTACTCATGTTAGATATGTTACTTAAAAAGTAAGTGAGTAGGTCTACACTGCTCGCCAAAATTTCTTTCCTAGTTTCGGAATAACTGGCGCAATGACTCACGTGACCGTAGTCCTTCACATCCTCGAAATGTTCCGCATTGAGTTTTTAAAAAGTTGGCCGCCTTAGCCAATGACGTTATACTACTAATTTCATTTCAGTATTGCCGTTTAATGCAACGCAATGCCCCGGCCAATATGTTTAGATTTTTACAAATTAGCAGCTGTCAGTGTCTACCAATGGTGTCGGTGTTTTCCGGAAATACACTTTTGTTTCTCTCGATTTCACAAACAGCCAGTTTCACATAAAGTCCCATCAAAGACGCACCTACGGCTTAATAAATAAGAGGAAAGCCAAATATTACGCAACAGGCTTCGTATTCACGATTAAGTGTTTGCACGACTTCTGCGAAATTAGTTTTATTGGGCAATATGTGCTTTTGTTTCGGTTATTTTTCTCCAAATTATTCGTCATTCCTCCGAGAATACACTTCCTTTACTTGATATAATGGTCAATTAATTTGCGCAAATATTTCACCGTTATTTGTGTATCTGATCGTGCTTCAGATGCATGCGTGCCGAGCATTCTGTGACGAGGTTTCGAGTAAATCGGTATTACTGGTAGCAAGAGAGAGAGAAAGAATACAGATTATTGGAGGCAACAGTTAATCTAAACGCATCCGGATTTCCAGACTGCCCGTTCAAATAGAGCTCGTTTTGTAAGCAATAAATTCACTCGAGAAATGAAACTGTACACAGCTATATGTGAGTCTTTGTTGTTGCTGCAAACATAGAAGCCAGTTAAATTAATGCAGAATCGCGAAGCTTGTATTTGCTTTACTGGGAATATAAAGCCATACGTCGAAAAAATTTTAAAACTGCAGAGGTACTTTAAATGGGATAATACTATGAGAACGGTTTACTAAATCTATTACTTCGAATCAATAAGAAACGGCCAAGTTTAAACTAGACCGAATGAAACACAACTCTGTAATATTTTACGATATTTGTTATTGGACGAACCGGTTTTAGGCTGTTAACTCCATTATCAGATATTGACTAGAGGTATAAACCGTGTCTGTGAATGCTCTTGAAATGGTTAGCACAGTATGCGTCAGTTATTTTCTAAGATGATAAGTGTAAAAAGGTTAGAATAAAAAGCTTAGAACTAAAATAAGAGGAGCTATATCATTGAAATTGCTACATAAAACTACGGAAAATAGATAAAAATATGTGACACATTAAATATAACACAGTACAACACTTGTTCTACAAAGAAATTTAAACTGAAGTAATAAGATTGCTTTACAAGTTCCATAGAAAGTGTCTCAACAAATAATCTTCTCTTTAACGAGTCAAATATTTCAAACAAAGAACGAGATGAAGCTAACTGTAATTATCGTAATGAAATTTATAAACAGGATTGCAGTAACTTATTTTGTTCGTGACTTTAGTCATTCAAGACAGTAGCTTTAAAAAATATTAATTTAGACTTATATATATATATATATATATATATATATATATATATATATATATATATATATTATTTTCACTATAACTTTTGTTCGTTTTGTCAGATTTCATTGCTTTATACGAAAAGTGGTGGGATATATGTAAAACCAATAAAATATTCTAGAAAAAGAATGTCTGTGTGGAACTACTTTTGCCTGAGACAGATAAATAAAGTGTCCGAAATCACCCCAAGGATTGAGGTGATTTCTAACAGTTGGGTATTTTCAATCTGTGTCCGGTGTTTTGAAGTGTGTGGGGTGATTTCTTATCAAATCGATTTTTTATGTTCTACTTTCTTTCTGTTTTATTTTAGTGACTTTTAACATATTTTAAAGACTTCCAATATTAAAATAAGGGATAAGGACTGAGATACGGAATTTTATTTATTAAAGGCTTTTCTATGTGTTAATCTGCCACACTGAATATCTCAAACTACTTTCCTTAAAATTTCCGGGTCTTAATTACACCGATCGTGAAGACCTTTCTTACTGTTATACTTTTTAGGCGATGTCCGAAACCACCCCACAACGTACACAATTTCGAAAAAGCGTCCGTTACTTTGAAACTTCACACAAAACTCGTGACAAACTGGTATAAAACTTCTCACAGTGCCGCAGCTTACTGATCTCGTTAGCAACTGACGCTACAATATTTTTCCGCCAGTCGCAACAACAGAAAGTTTCCGCTCCATAATACAGCGAGAACTTTCGACAATGAGAATGTCCGACTGATTATTGCGTCGGTAAACAATCGATCCAAACGCGGGAGATCGGGACGCGGAAATTGCGGCGGGAAAGAGAAGACAAACCATATCCTTCGAAATCACTCATGTGTCCGAAATGACTCCGTTTGACGGTACAGGGTGATTCACCTAACACTTGCACCGCAAATATTGCGTAAACGGAATGTGCGATGGATGTGCGGTTTTCACAGAATGGATAGGTAGTCAGGGGCTCGTATTTTTAGCCAACAAACAGATTTTAATATAACTTAGAAAGCGTAATTTTTATGCAAACATACAGTTTCTTAAATGGAACAATGGTTGTTTCTATCATGCACTAGAATTTCTTACACTAGCTGTGTACAAAGAATTTTGAATGACATTTTTATCACTGTTCAAAGCTTTGGGGCGGAGGCTGCGATAGCGTATCTGACTGGCCGAGTGGCTAGCCCCTGGGGCACGGCCCACTGTTTCATAACCACCAGCCAGATACGATGTCGTAACCTCCGTACCCAAAATTTTGAATGGTTGTAGCTGCCAAAATAAACATGATAAAATTGTCATTCAAAATTCTTCGTAAATAGCTGGTGTCGAAAATTCCAGTGCGTGATAGAAACAACCATAGTTACATTTTAAAAATTGTATGTTTGCATAAAAATACACTTTCTAGGTATTTTTACAATCGGTTTATTGGCTAACAATACGAGTACTTGACTACCAATCCATTCTGTGAAAACCGCACATCAATCGCACTTTCCCTTTCCGCCATATTATTATTTTTGGAAATTAAATCTATAATGATTATCTTAAATGACTAAGAATACAAATAAAATAAGCAATTACCATTTTATTTGTAGTGTTTGTCGTTTAAGAAAGCAATGTAATGTAACCAGTTTGGGAAAATTTAATTTCTATAATCACCGATGCTTCACCTCACTATTATATGTATCAAATATTTAACCTATTAAAGGTAAGACCATTTGTTTAGATACTATCTATGAAACATGACAAGAAAGCTTGCTATGTTAGTTTAATTTTTTAGAACAATTGTTATAATTGGATATACGTAATGTGTTACATATTTTATTTTTCTTCGGTAGTTTATGCAGCAATTTCAATGATATAATTTCTCTTGGTTTACTTCTAAACTGTTAGCACTTATAATCATTGAACTGAGGAAATCAATAACACCAGTTCTAGTTCCTTGAAACTTCAAATTTAATAGCGAATTATTTGTATCTGTTTATTCAGAACCTGTTATAGAGTAACACGCAAAATACGGCATGACAAATTATAAATATTGTAGAAAACTACAGGTGTTTAATTCAAAACAAATCAAATATTGTACCAGGTAAAGGCGGAACATACACATACATATTTTATCTTTATTCGGTAGTTTTATGCAGCAATTTAAATTATAAAATTTCTCTCGGTTTAGTTCCAACCTGTTAGCACTTATTTCATTCGACTGAGGAAATCAATAACAGCATTTCTAGTTCCTTGAAGCTTTAACGTCAATAACGAATTATTTGTATCAGTTTATTCAGTAACTGATGATAAAGTTACACTCAAAATCCGGTATGACAAATAATAAATATTGTAGGAAATTACAGGAGTTGTGTTTCATTCAAAACAAATCAAATATTGTGCCAGGTAACAGCGGAACATACAGAGAAAAAGAAACCATATGTGTAAAAAGCTATTATGAAAGTATCTAAAAAGTACAGTTAAGCACAGATGGAACGAAACAGCCACAAAGTGAATACATCTATTCAGTACATGTTTCTTGTCATAGTCGTGTGAAATTTTATTTCTTTATTATCGTTTATATCATGTGAGGTATTTTATACACTACCTGAAAAATGATAATTTTTAATTATTGCTGAGTTGCCGTAATATACATTTCAAATACGTTGTCACATTTCTCGTAATTGACATACCTACTTTGAATTTCTTCCCGTCCAATAATTCAAAGATATTTCTCTTATAAAAGCCGTCTTGGTTGCAGAGTGTTTTATTTCTTTAATGGCGCGTTTAGCCCTTTAGCAGGGCTTCCTCAGATTATCTGCGTGACAGCATTTACACAAGAATTATAAAACCGGAGGATAGCGCGATATGGGCTTATTTTGTGCTAAGAAGATTGTATAAATACTGAACAAAGCTCATAAGGCACCCTCCGTGGTGTGAAACCGTAGGTTTGTTTGCGGTATCTGAACGTTTTCTGTATTTTTTGACAATTACGTTTCGTAATTCTTGTGTAAACTGTGTCACACGGAAAATCTGAGGATGCAGTGATGGAGGGCGAAACGCGCCATTAAAGAAATTAAACACTCTGCAACCAAGACGGCCTTTATAAAATAAATATTTGATTTCACTGTATACCATGAGTTGGAGATAGTTCATAGATTGATTCTCCTTAGACAGCATGTCTGCCTTGTGACAAAACATCTATGCACTATGAAACTTTCACTCTGCAGCGGAGTGTGCGCTGATATGAAACTTCCTGGCAGATTAAAATTGTGTGTTGGAACCGGGACTCGAACCTGGGACCTTTGCCTTTCGCGGGCAAGAGCACTACCGACTGTGCTATCCCGACACGACTCACGATGCCGCCTCACAACTTTACTTCCGCCAGTACCTGGCTTCCTACTTTCCAAACTTGCCCACGAAAGGCAAAGGTCCCAGGTTCGAGTCCCGGTTCCGGCACACAATTTTAATCTGCCAGGAAGTTTCAAAACATCTATGGTTTGTGAGGATACAGGATTTTTGACTGAATAATTTCTAATCAGGTGCTAATAGTGCCGTGACTAGACTGTAATAATTGAGCTAGCGTGTGGTGATCAGTGAAACACACTTTACAAATAATGTAACTTTAGTAGTTTTAATTATGAAATTACGATACATGTAGTGATGTCTGGTTGGTGGTATTTGTATGTCTGAGGTGCTCGTGGAGCATCTTGCGGTGACAGGGTCCGTGTGGGTGTGTCTGCACATGACCGACTTTATAAGAGGCCGAAGTTCTTAAATCTGGTAGCGTTTTGCTAAAGCCTACCTCGTGCCTGTCGTTGTATGGCCGTGTTTGTTGATGTACGTTTACGGAGTCTGTTTTGCAAGAGTTGATACTAGAATTGTGCCATACTGGATTGTACGAAAATTGTAGCACATAGTCGTGGCTACAGTCGAATATAAAGCAAAGTATGATATTCTTTAGAGATTGCAACGTTTTACACGTATGTCATTAGCTCTCTTCCTGGATGACATTCGGTAACAGAATTTGAACATAGATCTGTATAGAACGATTATTATAAATGAATTGTAGGTTTATTCCTATTCAAAGCATTTTCGTTTGTAAAAAGATTTTCTAAAAATTGTTTCTAGAGTGAAATTCGTTATAGTGTTCCCAGAAGGAAAGTATAGTGTGTATCATAATGCAGAAATGTTTAAGTTTCAGTTGATGATAAAACTGAAGATCGTATTTCTAAAATGGGTGAAAGAGAACAGGAGAAACTTTACTGTGATTGGAGAGGTACATCATTAACTCTTATCAGTCAGCAAATTAAATTATATATACAGAATGGAATGCAGGCGCAGTAGGGTATGCTATATGTTTCATGTATAAGATCGTGCTTTTACGTTGGGTTGTACCAGCCCAGGATAACATTATGGTAGTAATTGTAAGTACTGCTGTATTCCACGTCAATTCTGTTGATTACGTCATGTGACACAAGATAGTAATGTGAATACATATTAAAGAAATTTTATTTCATACTGACTTAAACAACTGTTGAAATTCTGTTCATGATAACTGTGGAAGGAAAAGTGAACCTAAGTCCAAAGCTGATTCGAGATGAGAAATATTTGACTTTGCTGTAACATTACGGTCTTGTTTTTAATGTTCTCCACATTGCAGTTAGAACCAATTGCGCAAATTAAAAAGTTCAAAGCGGAACTTTTTCAGTAATAAGACTATTTAATCGTATTCTAAAATTTGCGTTATGTAAGTTCATTTACATTTCTTTAAAGAGGGAGAACTGTCAGCGTGTAATGTAAGTGATAGTGGAGCGACCTTAATCGTTGAGATGAAGTCAGAACGATATGCATACCGTAATTTCAACAAAATACAGCATGTTACCGCGACAAATTAGCTTTCCGAATTTACCATGTTATCTGTTAAAACGAAATTGATTACAAATTTAGCCGGTCGCAGTGGCCGAGCGGTCTGCGGCGTGCCAGTCACGGTCTGCGCGGCCACTGCGGTCGGGGGTTCGAATCCCCCCCTAGGGCTTGGATGTTTGTGGCATTTTTAGTATAAGCTAGTTCATAAGTAGTTTGTAGGTTTAAGGACGTATGATCCCATAAGCTCTACAAACATTTGAACATTTGATTACAAATTCAGAATTGTCAACTCGGCCTCACCGGCCCACTGACGTCACAGGCTATAGCGTTGTCAACTTGACGACTCCAGTCTCTGAGAATCTGATTCTCGTAGGAATCTGAACCAGCGTGCGTCGCTCCAGAGAGTCCCTCCAGAGAAGTTCCTTGAGAAAATGAGAACATGGTCTACAACAGCTTCTATAAAAACACTGTTTAAGTAAAACTTGTAAGTAGTAACTGATTACGAATACTGACAGTTGTGTGCTGCAGATAAATGATGACTTCTAAGTACGTCGTTCACATATATCAAAACGATATATGTGAACGACGTACTTAGAAGTCATCAGTATGAATAAGCTGACAATAAAGATGCGGATGCCTTGTCTAACAAGCGCCAGATCCGAGAACAAGCGGTTAATTATTTTTTTCGTCAATATGTAGAACTATCTACCTCTGAACGTACAAAGTAGTGTTCAATGTTAGTCCCTCCTAGGACAAACCCCCAGAAGCATTTTTTTTTTTTTTTTTTTTTTTTTTCGATTTTGTGTGCGAAGTGTACCACATTTGATTCACGGTTGCGTCCGTCACATTTTCTAGTGGTGCGGTATTATAATTGTTCTCGATTTCATAGCTGGGCTGTCTGAATGTGGGTGTGATTGCAACCTATTCCTCCCCTCCCTCTCATAATCAATTAATTACAGTTTTCTTGAAAGCATTATATTATTGTCGGTGGGCAGCTAAAGGGCCTTTTGTATTAAATTTACTGATGACTACTGTACCCTACGTGTGGGTTTTTTAATTGTTTATAACTAAATTGGTCTCCCCATTCGTGCCGTACGTAATAAATTTCCGTCCGTTAAACTTGAATCTTGTCTTTCAATTATTTTACCTTCAATATTTTATTATAATTAATTTTGTGGGTACTTCTCCATAAATTTGCCCTTCTGGAAGGAGCAGTATAGCGTTCTCGTTGCCATTTTATTATTTCATTCTCCCCCACTTACTTGATTTATTGTACTGTAGCTGAGAAATTGTGTAACTTTCATCCGATGGTGTTTCCGCTCCCCTTATGAGCCATCAGTTACAAGAAGTACATTAGCTACACGAGTAACATCTATCTTACAATATGTATCGCAGAGTTCTGGGGTGCAGAGATATGAGAGGTGACTATTTCGAAGGACAGTAAGGTAATTGAAGTTCATAGTTCATCTTCGTTAATGTTACAGGACTATTCACCGAACTTTGAAAGAGGTTGTATATTTCAAGTGGATGAAAACCACCTTACCATGCATTAGGTATTAATTTTGTAACATCGTTAGTGCTAACTCTATTCGCAAAAACTTCCTAAGACTTTTCCCCATTGTTTCACTCTACGTATGTCCTGGATATATATAGTCATAGGAATTGAGATGTGTAAAAAAAAACTACATGGCGATTTTCGCTACAGATACTATCAAAACGGATAAAGAGTTGGAAAGAAGGCAATGGACGGAGAATGAAGGAGGTGAAGGACTAAAATAAAAAAAATAATAATAAAAAAAACATTACATACCCGAACAATTCCGGGCTGGTATATTCATAAAACTGGCTTATAGTGCTGATATCTAGTATATACCGGGTGAAAAATGTCAGTATAAATTTGAAAAATTAATAAATCACGGAATAACGTAGACAGAGAGGTAAAAATTGACACACATACTTGGAATGACATGGGGTTTTATTGGGGGGAAAGTTCTAAATATATTCGACATATGGCGCTTCACCTGATTAGAAAATCCATAATTAGCATAAGAAATTAAGACAAAGCAAAGATGTTTTTTTACAGGAAATGCTCAATATGTTCACCATCATTCCTCTAAAATAGCTGTAGTCATTTCAAGGATCAACGGTTATTCTCATTTCAATTTCTATTATAATAATGTTCAATAATTTTATAGGATTATTTCCATGTATTTTTACAAGAACCGGACACATAACAATAACGTTTTCAATTGCATTACCAATATGAATAAGATTTATATTATTCGGATGAATTAATAAAGCATTTCCGGAGTTATGATAAGGCATTGGCGTCGGATGTTATCCTTCAGCATCCCTAGAGATGTCGGTCGATCACGAGACACTTGCGACCAGAGCCAACAAGCGTACGGACGAAAGTAGCGGCTCAGCACACGATCATCACCAAACGACACGAAAGAGATCTTTCACGCGTCTAGCAATACTTTGTTTTTTCTTTTTATTATTGTTCTAATAAAACCCCATGTCATTCCAAGCATGTGTGGCAATTTTTACCTCTCTATCTACATTATTCTGTGATTTACTAAGTTTCCAAATTTATACTGACTTTTTGATCACCCCGTATAATAGCTATTGCCTATTTTGCAGATTATTATTTGTGGTAAATTTTCTTTGGGGGCCTACGTGACCTACATAGTCATTAAGGCGATACTATTTCAGGAGCGCTGACACTGTCATAGAACAATAGCGTTCCCGTCCCACTTTGACGCGCCACGGCGACAGTAGCCTACCAGTAACCTCCACCCTCCCGCTTCGCCCCCCTCACCCCCCCCCCCTCTATCATCTGGCCTGTCATCGAGGCCGCTATAGGTTCTTCATCACACGTCACTTCCCCGTGTCTATACGGGACGAGAGCTCTCTTTTATAGCCCAGTAAAACTGATTTATGCCCCAACTTCGCCGATGGACTTTTAATGTCTTCCTTCCATCAGCACCGTGTTTGGAATCTTAAAACAAAGGCGTGAAATATGAGAAAGCCGTCTACAGGATTTGCTGGGAGGTTTTTGTGGAAATTACCTAATGATACTTCACGTCGATGTGTCTGTCACGTAATTTATTTCGTTGAGGTTCACGACTGACACTACGGTTAAAGCTTAGCGTTAATCCATTAAGAACTGTCGAATACACGTTCGTAGTGAACATCTCATTTAAGCACAATAAAATAGATTACCTCTGACTTTCATGTTCGGAATTGCATATATACACTTCGCTACTGTATATCGACTTCGTTGCGTTTTGTTTGTTTTAAGATGTGAGAAAGTAATATATTGTGTTCTATGGTTGTTTTGCTGCAGTGATCCATTGGTGTACCAAAACTTCATTTCATTGTAGGCATCCATTCATCACGTTGCAATGTGCAACCATTCTCTCTCATCGATTCATTATTTTCCTTTCTGGGTTATGTTTTCATCTTGGAGGACGTCAGGACTGATTCAACATACAAAAAGATTAAAGCAGTTGAAATAAAAATCAAGAAAGCCGACATTAAGAGTGCAAACAGTATTCCACCGTAGAGCTCAGTAGAGAAACCACTAAAATGAAAACAACACTGAAGGCCTCTAGTAGGGGAAAGGGGAGTGGGGACTAATCGTCTCTTAAAATACGACGTAACTGATAAAGAAATAGAAATCAATGTAGAATACGAAGAGTACACACTGTAAAAGAGCTTTCGGTGACTTGTGATGTAGATTAAATCAAATTTTACACATATTTCTTCGGTGACAATTAACTTGCAGGCAATATTTCAGTGTACCGTTTTTTTTTTTTTTTTTTGTTTTTTTTTTTTTTTTTTTTTTTTTTTGTTTTTTTTTCAGACTGTGCTGTGGAGAACACTGCTACTGTCTTTTAGATTCATGTCAACTAACATTTTACTTTTTTTATTTCATTAAATTTTGAATCCAAAATCAGGAGGGGTGTCCACTTCACAGATAATAGTGGTAAAATCATTTTAAAACGGGCACAAAGATTTTTCGTATTTTTTTTTAATAATCAACATTCTATTGGTTGTCAATGAGACATGTAGGAGGCGGAGTTTGCGCTATTTAGTTGAACCACGCTATGGCCACTCCATGAATGGCAGAAACTGGAGGTGATACTGATCATCTCCAAATGTCAACATTAGGTACAATTGCTGCTTCTTTCTTTTTCCACGCACCAATTTCACTGCTTCTTTCTTTCTTCTTCCTCCTATGTTCTTATACCTTTTCTCTCCAAAGACCATTCTCGCCCTGTCTTCCTCTCTCTCCTGCCTTGGAATCCCTCTATTTTTAACACCTAGTTCTTAAAAAGCTCGTCTTCTGTTTCATCTGTTTCACTTACGCTCTTTCTTTCCAAATATTTCCTAACTTCTTAAATCGAAGCTATTGTACTCTTGTTGTCCCAGTGACATTTAATAATCTCTTTGGTTAATCTGTTAGCGTTCGTTCTCTATAAATGTCCAAAGGATAACAGTCGCCGCTTTCGTAGCGTTTCAGTTGTGTTTTCAATGTTGCAATAAAGTTTTTCATCGATTCTTAGGATCCATACCTCTGTAATTTTTGTCCACCGAGTATTTTTTAAATGATTCTTCTTTCTAAGACTTCACGTTCATGTAATTTGTAATTGAATACTAAATACGCACGAGCTTAAAGACATCCTGGTTTTAATATTGTTTTAGTGCTGTCTTTTCACAGTTTTAGACAGAGACAGTTTGTTTCGTCGCTACTGGGCCCGCAGCATATACAAGGTCAAAATATGACATATCGTAATATATAAATCCAAATTTGCCGCTAACAATATTTATTCAGCTTGTGCAACTTGACTCCACTACAAGCTTGTTTCGGCTTTTGCCATTTTCAAGTGGACCTGGTGAAGTATAATAAAATAATTACCTACATATTGTGATGATACTGCCGGCCCCCTCATCTCAATGTTATTGTTCGGTACCGTCTCTGTCGGATCCGGAATCGTGTGGTTCAATAGTGATACATGTTGCGTGTGAAGTTAGTTAAAGTGAATTAGCCAGCCTAGGAATCAGTGTAGGACAGTGTCTCGGTGATACTGTGATTAAAACAAGTGATAGATTTCATTAATTAAGAGATTTGTATAAGACGTTTCCAGATAATTCTATAAACAATACTTTTGTCATTGTGCATTATTTCAATAAATAGACAAACGAAGGGTAAAAACTTTTCTAAAACATAAAGAAATGAAAATAAATAGCATTGTATATATGTTAGGCTCATAAACAAGTTGGGTTGACCAGCTAATTGTGTTATTTCGACTATTACATTAATTATCAATATTGAATTCTTTGTATATACTGACTGACGTGAGATTTTGAGTATATTTTGTGAACGGCCATGAGATTTGATAGTTCAATATATGTTAGGAACATTTTTGATGGACTCATTAACAAATTAATTGACATTTAACATTCCGCTTTATTGTCTAACAAAAAGTAGCGTTATTAAAACTTAAAAAGATAGGTGCGATCTAAAATTATTGTATGTATAGTTTTCGTTTTATATTGTGATTGTTTTTGTGTACATGAAATGTTTTCTTTGTGTGTTTGTTAATTGTAAATTAGTATATTCAATTGTTATGAACAATGCGTAATGTAATGCCATTATTACCAATGTTATATATTTGCCTCACCGCCTGGCGGGGGAGTTCGAGTTTCAGTCATTTGTCAAGTGCTATGTCAGTCTTTGTCTTGAAATGGAAGTACTACCGTTCTGATGCTTTGTAAATGTTTTGTTGTTAGGTTTTGGTGGAGGAAAAGTTGGTTTCAAATTAAAGAAGAAGTGAAAAAATTGTACATAACGAGTACTTATTTCTACCACGACGCCCCAGAAGAAAAATGTTGCAGCGAGCAGAACCCCCACAAATCGATATGTTGAAAAGATGAGTATCATGTGTGAAAGTGGTAGAATGAACAGTAATTACTTAAAATCTATTAAAATATTTTAGTTTACACACAGTTCCTAAAGGCCATATTCTAAATATTCTGGAACAACTAGAAATTTTCACACACACGAAAAAATACCCGTTTGATATTCTCAATGAACAAACAGATTTAAAGGATAAATATTATTTAGAGAACTTTATTGAAATTTTGGGAAAAGGAAAACGGATAAAAATTTCACACAAGAAAAAGGAACGATGTTTCTCTGCAATTGTATTATCCATGACACATGAGTACACCCTCTGACTGGCACAGATATGTTTTACTGTAAACATAAAGCATCAACAGAGTAAACAGTGTCTATATCTGTCAAATATAAAAAGTAATGAGATAAAACGTGACCTTACCATCTTGTCACAAAAAGACACTTACTCTAATATGCTTTATGGACGTCATTCAAACGTAAACGTAAGTGAATTTGTAATGAAATAATTTTTTTTTAATTTTTTATAAAAATTTTACATTGTAAACGTTGGTAATTATTTTATTACACATCACCAGGTCCACTTGAAAATGGCAAAAGCCGAAACAAGCTGGTAGTGGAGTCAAGTTGCATAAGCTGAATAAATATTGTTAGCAGCAAACTTGGATTTTATATTATGATATGTCATATAGAGACAGTTTGTTGTGAATGTTCTTCATTATGCCATATTTTGTCTCCATCTTACGTTTTCTTTCTTCTACCGATAATTTTTAATGCTATTTCCTTTAATTATTTCTTCCAAATGTATGCACCACTTTATTGATAAATGAGTTAGTTTAAATGATATTACCAAGAAAGAGGTTGAAACGAAAATATTTCTTAAATGTACAATTTGTACAACTTTGATGAGCTCTAGTATTGTAGCGGGTGTTCCAATAAGTATGCAGTATGTCTCACTGATTGCAGAATTTAATGCCTTGCCACATTTAATAGGACAACGTTTTAGATATTGTGAGGGCTTCATGAGATACAACGGTAAAACCAAAAGAATACAGATTTTGGGTGTACATTTCTGCCCTCACCATTTAAGCACATCTCTGTTGAAGATGAAAACATAGGACACTCATATTGGCCCAAAAATTAAGTCTTTTAGAGTCTTGTGTACGGTCAGGTCCTGCAGGAACGCCTAAATGTTCTGGTTTTTAGAAGTTAAATCAAAGTCTCGATAATTTGATGTTTGAACATATAATTTCTTGTATTTTAGCAGTTTAAAATTGTTTATACTTAAGTTCAGTATCCTACCCGAAACCTAACAAAGCATATTATAGGAATCATTTACACAACCTACCTTATGATGTCCTCAGGACTTGACCTGAAGTTGGTATTACTGAATTGTATTTGGCCATCTATAGCCCTAATATCTTCGAACGGTACAGCATTTCAGAAGTTCAGAAGGGGTAGTTCAATGTCATAAACAGTGTGATATAACTGTGCTATTGATTAACCCTTACTTACTACGTAACATCTCTCAGCACGCTACTAATTATTTTTCTCTTAATATTTGACACACCTTTTCAAGTCTAAGAGGACTCTTTAAGTTGGCTGTGATGCTCGGATGCCATAATATGAATTATTACGGTTGTTCAGAATTCTATTTTTAAAATGATTTATTTGTTGAATCAAATTTATTCATCTCAGCAGTATGAGGACGTAAACAATTGAGTGTGAAAAGCTGTATGTAGCTACCTATGAGAGATTTTTACCAACTTAACATATTTGGTTCTATTATAAGAATACAGTAACTGTAAATGTCTGTGTTTTACATTTGCTATATTATTACTTGTGGCTATCATCCATTTCATTGTAAACTTTATTAAAAATTTCATGGCATTTTAGCATTCCGAACAGTGATGAGTTGTGGATTTGGACTCAGCTTCGCCTTCCAGAAATATGGTCACCTTGTTTTTTTATAAATGAGTAACTTTGCAGCCGTGGGGGAATAGCCGTTTGCACTAAGGCGCTTTGCTGCGGTGCGAGCTGTCGTTGGCTGTCCGAGGTTCGTGTCCGCCGTCGGTAATTGGTGTATGAGTCTTTTTCTTATGATATGTTAGTTTAAGTCGTTTGTAAGTTTAAGGACCGATGAAAACTGCAGATAGGTCTCATATCTTCACAAACATTTGAACAGTCATAATACCACCATCGTGTTATTTATAGGATTTTACATGACTATGACCTTGACTATGACTTGAAAGACTATGTAGAGGGCCTATACAAAGGAAATAATACTTAAGGCACTCTTCTTGAAATGGAAGACAAAGTAGAAGATGATTAGATAAGAGATACGTTACTGCGTGAAGAATAGCTTATTTCTCTTCAGCAACAATGATAATTTCCGTACCAAAGAAATTAAAGTATTCAGATGAATTGCAACCTTTTATGGAACTAAATTCAAATTTAATCCACCTTTATTATAAGCATTGAATGATTTGAGTCGAAACAAGGCCCCTGGATAGCCAGTCGTGAAGAAACTGTTCCACTTGATATGCAAGATGTATGAGAGAGGGGAAATATTCCTCGGCTTCAAGAAGTAGGCCGAGGGGACTGAGGCGCTCCAGTCACGGTCTGCAAGGCCACTACGGTCGGGGGTTCGAATCCCCCCTCGGGCATGGATATTTGTGCCGTCCTTATTATTAGTTAGTTCATAATTAGTTTGTAAGTTTAGGGACTGATGACCCCGTAGTTAAGTCCAATAGAATTTACAAACATTTGAACATGTCAAGAAGTATTTAGTAATTCCATTTCCAAAGAAAATAACCGCAGGCAAATGTGAAAATTACAGAACAATAAGTCATGGTTGCAAAATATTAATACGAATTATTTACAGACGAATGGAAAAACTGGTGCAATCCGACCTTTGAGAAGATAAATTTGGATTAAGGAGAAACGTAGGAACACGAGAGGCAATATTCTTATCTAAGGAGATAGGTCAAGGAAAGGCAAATCTACGTTTTTAGCATTTGTTGAACTGGACAAAGTTTTTGACAATATCGACTGGAATACACTGTTTCAAATTGTGCAGGTATCAGGGGTAAAATATGTGAAGCGAAAATTTATATTCAACTTGGTCAAAAACCAGACAGCAGTAATCAGATCTCGAAGGGCTCGATAGGGACGCAGTGGTTGCGAAGGGAGTAAGGCAGAGATGCAGCCTTTTCCCAATGTTGTTTAATGTGTACTTTGAGCAAGCTGTGAAGGAACGCAAAGAGAAATTTGGATATGGAATTAAAGTTCAGGGGGAGAAAATGAAAACTGTGCGGTTTGCAGATGACCTAGTAACTCTGTCAGAGACCGCAAAAGATCTGGAAGAGCAGTTGAACGGAGTGGACCCTGTCTTGAACGTATAAGACGAGCATTAACTAGAGTAAAACAAGGGTAATGGAATGCAGTATTAGATAATTAAGCGATGCTGAAGGAATTACATTAGATCATTAGACGATAAAAGTAGTGGATGAGATTTATTTTTAACTTTTTTTCCATAATAACTTCTGCTGGCCCAAGTGAATAAGATATTAGGTACAGAATGGCTAGGGGAAGAAAAGCGTTCCTAAAGTAGCGACCTTTGTTCAATTCCAATATTAATTTAAATTATACGAAGCCCTTTCTTGAAAACATTTGTCTGGAGTGTTGCATTGTGTGGCAGTGCACGATATGGAGTTGAGACAAAAAGATGATAGAAGCTGTTTAAATGATGAAAATGGGTACATTACATAACTAACGCTGAGGTGCTAAACAGAATTGGAAAGAAAAAGAGTTTCTGGCATATCCTTACTACGAGAAGGGATAGGTTGGTGAGACACATTCTGAGACATCAAGGAATGTGAACCTCAGTTAGTTACTTGTTTTTTAGTTAATGAAAATAACTCACTTTATTATTATACAATTGCTATAGGTGCCCTGTGATAAAAAAATCCAAATTACACAACATTTACAAACAGCTGCTCAAAGATATGCTCTTAATAAACATGTCTCCAAGATCCAGACAGCTTTTCCAGCAGCATTTTCTCTAAGCAGAAGTGAAAAGTTATTTGTAAAGATTTAGTTTCAGCCACCATCCCTTTGAATAAGTTAAATAATGTAATAACTAGTTTCGAACGCTCCTCGATTAATAGACAAAATGAATCAACAATAAGAAGAAACTATCTAGGCCGAAATTACGAAGAAATAAACGCAAACTTTTATATAAATAAATTAATTTGTATGTCAGCGACTCTCTTATCACCATCCCTTCCTTTTTTACTTTCATTAAAATTTGTTAGTTTAAAAAAATTCTAAATGTACTACACAAAATTAATTTGAAATCTAAACATTAAATTAGGCACGGCCCGTAGTGTCAACAAGTTTACGATCAAGAAACATTTTTCATATTCTTTGTTATACTTGCTCTCGCCCCCCCCCTCCCCCACCACCACCACCTCCAAAAAAAAAACTGAGACTGCACATTACACGGCCGTTAAACCTCAACATTTCCCGGCGTACTAAATGTTCAAACAACTTATGAGTATGCTACCAGGTGCCGTCGTCGACGAACCTACTCCTGTCGAAATACCTGTGGTGGTCGGTGACGTCACTCGGCAGGGTACCCGTAAGTTGTTTCAACATCAGCGGCTATTATTTACAAATTTTCAATAAAATAATTATTTTAAAGTAATAGAAAAGATCAGAGATTTATTGCCTATTCAAACGTGTTGTTATCTCCAGAAGAAATGACTAACTCACGTGGGAGATTTATTACTAACATTGACGCCTGAACCAGTAACATCTCATCTCATTGTCTGCAGAGTTCTGGAAGAAACAAATCATTCTACTGTTGGTAGGGTTGTTCGTGATGCATTACGTGTTTTGTAGCCTGCTAAATAAAAGGAGAAAATACTCCTGGTGATAGTTACAGATGCAGCAGCATATATGATTAAGGTTTCTAAAAGTTTGCATGTATTTTTTCCCCGAGGCATTTCACATAACCTATTTCACATGCTCATCATCTGGCTGAAGTAATTCCAGTGCATTTTACAGAAGTAAACGCCTTAATTTCTTCTGTAAAACATGTTTTTGTGAAGGCAGCATCAAAAGTTAAATTAATTATTCCTTTACCCCGACAGCCGACCATCACAAGATGGAGAACATGGATAGGAACAGCTCTGTATTACAGTGAGCATTTAGAAGACGTGGAAAGGGTGCTGGTTGTGGACGTTATAGCCAAAAGAAGCAGCAAGTATCCCAGCTGCAATTACTACTTGAAATGAGAAGAGTCCCATGAGTTAATTACTGTTTCAGTAAGCTCCCAGCCACACGTTTGAAAGAAAAAGCAATTCCTCTATTTTCTGCCGTTAAGGTCTACGAAACAGCTGTCGTATCAGATATACTAAGAGAAATAGTCAAGTCTCTTCGTAACAAAATTGAGAAAACTGAAGCATGTAATCCAGGTTAAATGTTTCTTCGGGATGTGAATAAGTTGCTACAAGGAGAATCCGAAAAATAACTTGATGGTTATTCTGTAATAACTGACATAGCGTCTTTTCAGTACTATCTTCTGACTTCCTGAGAAGTACAGAGAGCTTTCTCTTCGTATAAAAACATTTTAAGTGACAGAAGGGACTTTCTTCCATAAAACCACAAAAATATTTATTTTTCATTGTAATGAAAGCAATTAATGTTAAAATAGACTAAGTAGAAGACAGACAAATTAATATTAATTTCTTTAATTATTGGTTTAGGAATAAATGTACAGTATGATGTGAGAAATTTGAAATGATTAATTTTATTTATTAAGCACATCAGTCCGGGCTCTAGTGATGATCGCTCGAAGTTATGCTAACCATGCAGTTTGGTTCTCGGCGTTTTCAAATAATTCCACCAGCCTCTGTGTGGAAGCCATTTACGGTATCATAAGACCCGGCTCAAGATTAGGGAACAGTTGACGTGGTAGGGTCTCGATAGCGAAATTCGTCAGCTGGTGAAAGACTGCGACAATTGTTTCAGGGCTAAACAGAAGATAGATCCGAGACCTGTTATTTTTTTTCTTTTTTCAACGCAACTACTAGCCAATGGGAAAGCTCTTTATCTATTATTTGTGGTGGTATTTGCCTCACACCAAGGGCGGTCTTGGTGGTCATCGATTCTTTCACCTGGATTATGTGGTTGGTCCCCAGTAGTGAATTACGGCACATATAACAGTGCAGCATTTTGGAAGAATTTTCGCCTACTTTGAGCCCCCTATGGCTTTGGTTAGTAATAACGCTCCGGCTTTCACTTCCAAAGAGTTTCGTAGATTTTGTTTTGAATTAGGGATAAGGCAAATCAGTACAACGCCTTATTATTCACAACCCTACTTCGCAGAAACATTTAAGCGCAATCTTAAAGCTGCTCTCATTACTTACCATTTCAACTCACAGAAGAGATGGGATTCGTCTTTTGATTGGTTGGCGTTCCCCTTCAGTAGTGACAATCATGAAGCGCATAAAACCATCCCCCGCTGAATTTTTCTTATACTATAAACTCTCCTTTGGCTAACATTTGGTCACACACTGGTTGCTACCTGAGAAAATAATGCTTATCTGGGGGCAACAAAGAGGAATGTTAATCATGCAAATCATCGCCAAGAGGCGAGATACGACAAGTGTCGACGCACCGTTAGTATCGCGGTAGGGGATTAAATGTTCCTGCAGAACCACAGTGGTCAAAGTCATGGTGTAACCTCATACCTCTGGGTATAACTACCAATCACCCCAAACACGATAAAACCGCGTCCACAACGAATGTAAGGACACAACCCATAGTGGAATTTTTTTATTTGTCCGTGAGTGTACCTAATAATAAGACACTCTTTATTTTATATCGGACTTTGGACAGACTATTTTCTAAACGGGAACAAAATGCTGTATACAAGAATTAATCACTTTACTGGATGTTATTTATACGGTCGCCAGACTGATTAGACAATAAAATGTTCAAACTGTTATTCTTGACCTGATTCCAATATGTTGTAAATATTACTTTAAAACAACTAGGTACAAACAAGTAGAAAGCGTTAGGTTTATAGTCTAACAAAGGACACTATAAACTCTATGGAAGGCAATATGTAAGACAAGGTAAACCAAACCATTGATTTACAACCTAAATGTAGCCCTGAATATGAAAGAAATATTTGCACTTTATCAAACAATGGAAGATTTTTTTGGACGTAGGTGCCCCTAGTTCAGTCACTTCTGGATTGCACACATAAATTAAAGAAATTTACCAACCACAAGGCCATATTTAATTAACTTTTGATTAAGCATTGTATAAATAATTTTACGGAAATCTTACTGACAGGTTTTCTGGAGATGTGGTGGTAGCACTGATACTAGTATAGTGCACTTTCCACAGTTTTCATTAATTATGAGCAGCATTAACTATATTAGCAGTTCCTTTAAACTATGTTTATCACTTTTAACAAAAAATTAATTTGCCTTTTATGAAATTAGAGATAAAATCTATACTGTACTCCAACTGATTACCAACTGATCGGTACTAACACTTTAAATTATTTACTGTTATTTTAATAATTTTGTTTAGTTTTTCATTACATTTGATATATAAAGTGCAGTCTTTAATTAGTAAGTAAACAATTTGCAACAGTTTCTTACTACTTATCAATTATCTACTGCAAAAATGGAACTAAGCACTTCAGATTGTTAATTAGTTCATTAAAAATATTTAATTTTTTATCTGTTCTCATTTAGGACACTCGGACATGTACACACTAGAATAGGACCCTAACTAGGAAGTGATAGGGATAGATAAAGGTTACCACAAATGTTTAGTTACTGACACAAATCACTAGTTTTTGTCTGATCCATTCACGCTACAAATCTGAAAGCACATAACCATGTCAAATATCCCGTGCTGCGGACGAACAGTTGCGTGATTGTAGAACTAGAGACGAATCTTGGTCAATAGTGGCTCTTGCTGTGTGGTACTGTATTCTCTTCTTGGCAATGACTAAATTTAGATTGTGCCCACAATTCCATGCCATGATATAACAGATAGTCAACCAGCATCCGAGGTTAATTTTTGGAAACTCTTGATACAATTCCAAGGCTCCGCTTTGTTGCCTCGCTTACGTGTCGCCACATATGTGCTCACTCAATGGCGGTCTACACTCGACTCTCTCGTTAAGCCACACTGTCCGTATTCTTGCCTCTTTATTACGCGCCCAAACTTGGCGCCTTCCACGTCAGCAAAAGTACGAACGGTTTTACATTACCCATTGTGGTGTCGCACAAATCCAAAGTGCGCGCCACCTACTTTCGCCGCGCGCCGCCATGCACGCACGGCGCGGCGTTCTTACGACGACAGCCACGAGCGCCCTCTGTGACAACTCCGCTCGTGGCCACCACGGAAAGACATCGGTCACTTGGGTCTGAGATAGCAACCAGTTAGGACCTTCGTAATCAGATAGGCACCAGTGAAGACTTTGCTATTGTACAGGCACTAGGCAGGCCTCTAACAACTATGTATCAACATTCTGCAGTACTATGTAAAAGTTAAGTATTGTTACATTCTGTGCAATATATATCTCTTTCTAATTTACTCTAGTGTTTATAGTTTCTGGCTGCTCCCCTCCGTACCTGCACCAGCGTGCTATTTTTGTTCCTGTGTCGGTCTCATTCCACTCGGCCACCGACACCTACGACGAGGCTGGGACACAAAAGCGGCGACGAAGTTGGGACACAAAATCCATCTCCTGTTACAAGCCCTGAGTTTGGACCAGTCTACAAGCTTCTTACATTTATAACAATAAATATTTCCACCAAAATACTGTACAACCAAGATACACAAAACTGATTTTTTAGCTCTACAAATATTCCAAATAAGATAACAGACATACCTCAAAAGGTAAAGCAGTCAACAATCCGAAGATTTCTTTGAACACCACATTGCTTTACTAGGCATGGGCCTGTTTGGAGGTGGTATGCCGTTGCCTTCCTCCGACCTTCGAACTGACTTACCCAGCCAGTTATAGGGGGACTTACAGTTTAACGTGGGTTCCGAACTACAGTGCTACTTGGTATTTTCACATGAGCAATACTGCCAGAGGTGAAAGAAGTGGAAAGTGACAGATAAAAATCCTAGGCCCTGGCGGGGATCGAACCCGTGACCTTAGGATTTTGGCACTCTACCACTGTGCAACCGAGGAGCACACATACCTCAATTCATGAAAATAATTAAAGATCGATACCTAAAATTTTATATATCGATTACAGAATAAAATATTGTCTAGAATACTAGGCTCTCTTTTGGTGTTGAAAAGACTGTCACTGGTAAACTTCTTGCTCTGTGGCATGAAATCTGGAAGGAAAATCCGACCTGCGGTGGTGTGAGTTCAGCGTAACAAGGAAAGGGCAGCTGATTTAACTCCTGTTTAAGGGGAGGGGTGAAGTTGGTCGTAAAGTCTCTGATCTTGTTAAAAATTTCTGTTCGGCTAAGCTCTGGAGCGGCCGTGTTGTGGTTGAGTGGGTCGCGTGTTAATTGGGTTAGGACGTCAAGTCGGCCAAGTGGAGCCAGGAGAGGCTGGACAGGACATTTTAATTTCTACTGTCTATACTTTTGGAAATAAAATCACCAAACTTTGTCAGCGTGACCAGGAAGGATCCAGGATTCACACTCATAGTAGTGGGAGTTCTAAACCATAGTGAAATAATTTTTATTTACATGTGAATTTCCAACATTTTTTTCACTTTCAAATGGCTGCATTAGTTGCTACAGGTACACTTTTCATAAGTAAGAGAGATTCTTCGATGATTTTTACACAACATTCATACCATACATACAGGTGTATGAAACTCTAGAAATTTCCACATATTTTAAAAACTATGATAACAATGAAGGTTTTTAACTGTAAGGTTTCATTTATTTTTCTAAACATAAAATTTTAAGTGTAACAGCTCATTCAGTTTCTCATAACTTACATAAATTCTGTTCATACATCTGTAAGTATCGTTTTTATGCTGTGTAAAAGTGATCGAAGAATCTCTCTTACTTACGAAGAAAAGTGTACCTGTAGCAACAAAGGCAGCCAATAGTAAATGCAAAAATAATGAAATGTCACATGTAAATAAAAATTATTTCACAATCTTTTAGAACTGCCACTGCTTAGAGTGTGAATCCTGAATCAAAATGTTCAAATGTTTGTAAAACTTATGAGACTTAACTACGGGGCCATCAGTCCCTAAGCTTACAAACTACTTACGAACTAGCTAAGACTAAGGACGGCACAAATATCCATGCCCGAGGGGGGATTCGTACCCCCGACCGTAGTGGCCGTGCAGACCGTGACTGGAGCGCCTCAGTGCCCTCGGCCACCGCGGCCGCCAATCCTGATTCCTTCCCACTCATGCTGATAAAATGTTGTGATTCTATTTTTTATTTTTTATTTATTTATTTAATGTATAAGTATAGACAGTTGAAATTAAATTGTACAGTCGAGCCTCTCTCTTGTAGTCGTGTGTAATTCGGTAACGAACTACTTCCGAAGAGCGCTCCCACAGGCGAACTAAGCGAACTAGCTCGCAGATCCCTCGCTACTTAGCTCGTCCGCTCCTTTTCCGATTGACGGGTAACAGCGAGAGGACGCGAGAGCGCGCAGAATCGCGTGATTCCCTTCTGCCATTTGCCGTCATTTCGAGCTGAGATGCAGCTGAACTGTAGTTTTAGTAGCGGTAGCAAAAGCCAAAACGAGCGGACGAACTAAAAAGAGCGACCTACTTCACGGCCGAGCTGCGAACTAAAAGGAGAGCTGCCGGTCGCGAACTAAAATATACGCGATAGGTCGCGAACTAAAATATGCGCGATAGGTCCCGACATAAATTTGCATGATAGGTCGCGAACTAAAATTTGCACGATAGGTCGCGAACTAAAATTTTCACGATAGGTCGCGAACTTGAATATGCGTGATAGGTCGCGAACTAAAATATGTGCGATAGGTCGCGAACTAAAATATGTGCGATAGGTCGCGAACTAAAATATGCGCGTCGCGAACTAAATCATGCGTGATAGGTCGCAAACCAAATAATGCGCGATAGGTCGCGAACTAAAATATGGGCGATAGGTCGCGAACAGAATTAAAAATCACGTGTTTGCCTTCTGCTGAAGAGAGCCATTTCGAGGTTACCGTCTGTCTGCTAGATTACATAGTTCAGTGCTACAAAATTTCTGCTTTAAAGTATTCTGCACTCTGCAATATCTGACTAATAAATTCCATAATGCCAAGATATAGAGATAACTCTAAACTTAAACGCGAGAAATTATCCACAAACTGTTTCTTTGGGTTTGCGTGATATCGTTAGCAGCTCAAGCAGCAAGCGCATGAAGCAGCTAGGTGGGGGAACTTCTCCCTCCACCTGCATGCGCAGACCACGCCGCTCAGCCGTCACTGGGAGCGGACTAAAATGAGCGCTCCAGATCGCGAACTATTGTGCGCAACTCTACTTTCCTGCCTCAAGTCCTAACTCCGTTAGAGAGAGAGCGATCACAGGGGGAGAGAAGCGAGCGAGCAGTGGGACAATGAGGGGTGCGCCACGAGGTCCGGATGACTGGTCGCCAGTTTCATTGCAGGTCTTCGCCGTTGCTGCGACGCAAGGACACACAATACTGGAACCCGAGGGAATACAGAAAGGGACAGCGGTGTATGGACGTCCTTTGTGCCACAGCGTATGGAATGCGACGAAATTTCCTCTCTGTAACTGCCTTACATCAGCTCAGTTTGTCAGGTAAAAACATGTTTATTTGTACTGTTGTTAATAAGTCTTAATGTTCATTATTTTATTAAATGATGCTCAAAATGTGTGTGTGTGTGTTTTCGTATGTTACATGCGCGGTGAGAATGGCGCAACCCACGAGAACGGCATCCTCTCTGCTGGACCCAGAGATGATGTAGCTGGCCATTAAACGGCGCATACGAAAGTTACTGATTATATATGTTGTAAGGTAACCCTTAAGGTTAACGGAGGCAGTATGTAACCCTTAAGGTAAGGCTTACATTATAACGAGGAATGAGCTTCATTTTGAACATATTATTCGTTTGAACCTGTTTATAGTGAATATGTAGTAACTAACTTCTTATGTGACTTAATCAATTATCGTGATGCACAATGTATGTAGGTAACTTAACTGTGAACATTTTCTGTCATTTATTTATTATCTGTATTGTAATTGTTTATGTATGTATTATTTTATTTTATTTCTACTTTGTATGTTTTCTACATGACTAATTACTTGTTATGCTTTAATATATCAATGTAAAATATTTCTCTGTGAACAGTTATCGATATGGCTCCTCAGGTCAGAGACTTTATGGTATAGCATCGCTCGCCTGTGGGAGAGCAGGCAAGCAGCAGTATCTGCCGCCCCGTGACGTAGATCAGACGTTCGTACGCGGTCCGCGGAGTGCTCAAACAATATAAGTAAGAAAGTTGAACAAAGTGAAAATTATAATTTCTTATAAGTGCAACGATATGAAAGTTTATGTGAAACCAGTGAACATAAGTGAAGCAAGAATTGATCTTAATGAAACATTTATTCGTTCGTTCTGCTGAGGCAGAAATTCGTTACGGGTTCGGTAACCGTCCCAGACGTACGAAACGCGATTCGCGAAGCATCACGGCGAACTGCTAGCAAGCTGCCAAAGGAGGAGCCACCATCAAAATGATTTCTCTATGAATTTGTGTATCATTTACATGACTGCAGAGTACCACGTCGCTGGACTGATAAATAAGATAAGTTAAATTCTATTGGTTGTAATTTACTGTGAATGCATGTTTAAGTTTTATTAAAATACAAGAAAATTAGACAGTACTTTTGCTATCTTATTTGGACAACAACCACACATAATTAGTATGACAATACTCAATAATGTATGAATAATATTTCTACACAATTTTACAATCAAGTGTGTGTCATTAATTGTTAGAGACTGTAAAAATCATTCAGTTGAGACAATTTTGCTAAAATTGATGGTAGAAGATAACAGACTGTTGAATTAATGAATAATTTTTCTATTTCGTTTTGCACTGAGTTCAACAATAATAGCCACCGCCACATCTATCCTATAAAGAACCAAACTCGTACTAATGTCGTATGCATAGCATTAATTAAGACTGATTTACTTACATTTCCTATTTGCTTGAGTGAATTAATTTTATCAGATACTGACTTTAGTGGTTGGACTGCACCCACTTGCCAATCACTTGATGTTAAAAATCCTACTATTCATAATTTTCTAAATTATCAGTACCATTAGAATACTAATTGAGTCATACGTATTACACAGACGGAGTAAGTCAATTTCTGCTATCTGTGTGTACACAGTGTCCGTAGGAGATTTTGTAAGGAAAGGAGAGGTGAGTGATCTTTTGAAATGTTTGTCAGATAGGGCCATAGTATTTGCTAGTTACACTGATTGTCTTGCTTAATATTCTCAAAATTTAACTACACCACTTGCATTAATCACGAGTTTAACGTAACCAACCACGAAATTAAGGTCAGGTTTGGTATGTTGCTCAAACATTACAACAGTCACTACAATGAATAACACGTAAAACAAATTTTTTTACCTCCACTCACACTTTGCTTCAATAAAATAAACACAATTCACCCAATATCTCCAACAACTATTTTCTTTCCTTACAATGTCAAAACCAAATTCATTCTGATGATGATACTCATGTGTATCTGAACCGTGTGGTTCTGGCTGCTGTGTTCGGGGCCAATGGCGCCAGTTTGGTTTAGGCTATCGATGGTGGTTTCTGTTTTATCTGTGGTGTGTGGGTTCGCTGGTCCGTGTGGAGTCTCAGGAGTGAGTTGCTTAGCAGACACGTGGTGGAGAGGACGTGCTGTGCGCAGCGACGGGCAGTTGACAGTTTGTTGTGGTTCGCGCTGCCCTGGTGAAGTCATTCTGGTTTCCGGCCGACCGATCGTTATCACGTTGGAATGGCCATCAGTGAGCATCCGGGTTGGAAAGGCAGTCACTGGAGCCCTGGATCGTGATGGTTTCTTCGTTTCGCCGACCCATCTGAAAGTTGAGTGTTTCCTCTGCTGTTTTTGTTAAGGGCCTATACATTAGTTGGGGCAGATTTTGCTGTTTAGCAGCTCGATGTTCATATGCCGGAGCCTGACGACAGTGAAATTATTCTCCGGTTAGCGCCTGCTGATCTAGTTGTTGCTGCCAATCTCTTACAAACTGCACGCATTGCCGCGTGTGTTAACGCTGATCGCTGATTTGGGAGTGTGCACGTGTTTCAAAGGAGCGCGTGATCAAGTAGGCAGAAGTGTGCGGGAGAGACAGCATAGCCATTAAAGAATTTATGTTTACCATGTTGTACTGTGTGTAGATTACTCTGTTTTCCTGTGGCTGTGAAATAGCGTGGTTACCTGGTTAAATTTAAAACTTGTGCAGGATATATATATATATATATATATATATATATATATATATATATATATTATGGCTTGTTAAAGGTACTGTGGTTTTGGGTTGATTTTGATTTGTTTAAAATATTGGATGCTATGTATTCTGTCTTGTGGAATCCGATTCTGGTCCTGTGCTTGTGTGTTCGCAGGTAACTTCTGGCGACAGGAGTGCCTGGCCCCATCGATTGGAGTTACGTACGTTGGCTGGCGATTTCGACGGCAGTCCTGGTAGCGTTCGGGTCCTAGGTCGTTCTCAACAGGACAGTTCATGGCGTGCTCGCTGTTACAATTTTAGTTAAGTATTTCTTGGTGTAGTTCTGCGCAGCAGAATGGCGTGATTTCAAAGGTCCCTTTCTCTTTAAACCTATATTATATCTTAAGTGGGTCTTGCATGTAGTTAATTTTAGTCGTGTACATTTGGCCGTTAAAAAATAAAAAATGGTTCCTGAGCAAGCTATTGTGATTAACTTTATAACCTTGTACCTTGATTTGATTTGATTTTTCCAGGAAAGGAAAAACAGTCTTGGTCCAACCTGCCACTGCCCGCATCGAAACTAAGTTTATTGTGCGGTATCGCTCCCTGTATATCTAGTAAAGACAACCAATGACCTTGAACAATGCAAGGAGTCCTTTTACCAGTTCTTTATTAGACACAATTTCTTCAGGTCTGGTTGTCCAAAATGTTCTGTGCCTTTTACTCTCCAATGCAATGCATTCGAAGATTGGATGTGATGCAGTTTCATCACCGTCATCACAGATCCTACATTTAGGGTCCTCTTCTGTTATTCCCATTTTATGTAGGTGTTTTTTGAAATTCCCATGGCCTGTCAACAATCCAACCATGAGTCTAACCTCCCTCCTGTTCAGGCCCAGAATTTCAGAGCTTCTTTTAAAACATGGCTTTGGCATCATTACCTTGCCATGTTTTTGTTGGTAGACTTTGGTCCAATATTCTAAGTGCTGTCTTCTGAGCCAGTTACGTAGCAGCTTGTAACTTAGGGTAAAACCTTCATAATTTAATGTTCAAATTAGTTGTGAGTTAATGTTCTCCTTAAGGTCAGTGTACCGGTAATTTCAAATGTTTCTCGCCTGGGGGGTGGTTGAACCATTGCCTTCTAGTATATTGCTAATACTTAATGTTGAAGTGAAAGCCCTATATGGTGTCTTGTATTGCTAAAAGTGTGCCGTGCAATTTGAAATTTGCTATTAAAGACCACTTTAAAATTGTTAATGATTTTCCTTGAAAAAAGTGTACCTGTAATTTTATTTTTCTCTCGCCTGGGGCGTGTTGTTCAAATCTTGCCTCTAGCAAATTGTGATTGGGTAAGCTTCAGTAGGCGTGTTTAACTTCGTTAATGTTTTTCCTAAAAACAGTGCACTTGTAACTATAATTTTCTGTCGCCTGAGACTCGTGTTTTAAAGCTGCCGTAAACCTTGGTCGGAACCTGACGATTGGGATCAATTTAATTTATCACTGAGACGATGCCCCGGATTGAAAATGGTTTAACGGGGAGGACGAGTGCAAAATCTGAAGCCCGAGTTACTCTTGTAAAGTTGTAGAGCTCAACTCGACCAACAGTGGACAAGCGTCTCCCTAGATGAACCACACCCAGAAGCGTGGTATCCTCTGCGTCTCTCCTGTGTTCGCGTCTGATCTGCTAATATACAGGGTGTTACACTAAGTGTGTTTGTAACTTATAAAATAGGTGATGGGAAATTTTAATGCGGTAGATCAACACAAATGTTACACTTTCTGCGGAGCTATGAACATAGTTTATTGTATCATTTTCCAACGAGTAACACCACAAAGATATAATTTTTAAATGGAACAATCGTTTTTTCTATCGTGCATTGGATTCGTTGAAACCAGCTCCGTCCAAATCAATTTCAACTATGTTCCTATCACTGTTGGTTTGGGAGCTAAAACCCTTCAAAGTTTAGGGGGCGACGGCTACGACAGCGTAGCTGACTGGCTGCTGGTCATGACAGTGGGCAGTGCCCGAGGGGATAGCCACTCGGCCAGTCAGCAACGCTATCGCAGCCTCCGCCCCCGGAACTTTGAAGGATTGTAGCCAATGAAAATTCTGGACCTATGTAAAATCGAGAAGCGGGTCGAAAGGTTATCTGCAGTTCGTCGCTGTTTAATCTCGTATGGCAGCAGAAGACAGCAACAGGAAAGCTGAGTTCGTCTAAAAATCGATCGCGCAGGAGAATTTTATGAACCATTCGTTTGACCATCGGAATGGAGGACACAGTAAGAGTCATCCCCGCTGTACAGAAGCAGCTGAGAGAGTTAAAAAACAAATAATTCGTCGGTTCCCAATTCAGTTTTACAAAGAGTACTCTGCGGCAATGGCCCCTCATTAAGTTTGTAGTTATCCGATATCTCCGGCTCACTGAAAAATCCCAAGGGCTTGAAAAAAAAAACTAAGTTTATAAGAAATATTAAAGTCAGGATCTGCAAAATTTGAGACCCATGTCATGGACGTTAGCTTACTGTACAATGTTTGAACACTTTCATTACAATAAAATTGCTTGGGACGGAAAAGTTTCTGGCGCCGCTCGTGTGAAACTCGGGTCAGCTTATAATCACAAGATATTTTACGAGCCGTGAATGAAGGACTACAGAAATATGATCTATGCCTTCGACATAATTTGATTTCAAGTCTTCCAGAGCTCTTTTAAATTATGGATACAAATATGGATCGCCTATATCTTCCTTTTCAACCCCAATATCTACTTTTGTCGCGTCAGTAGTAGCGATCGGATTTTAATGAAGTTATAATCCCTTAAATGTGTAAATCCAAAGTATACACATGAAATATGTATATAAACTGTTCCCATAAAATTATATAAAAGCTGTATTGGCTTCGTTTTAGTACAAAATTATTTGCGTAAAAGCCTACAAAGGAAAAAAATATATAAAGTAAGGGATGAAACTGCTAATTTCATCTGTTGTTACTGACAAGCGAAGTAAACTGTCTTATGCTAAGGGAAACTCACACTCCCATGCCCGAAGGAGGACTCGAATCTCTGACTGGAGTGTCGGCGCAATCCGTGACAGATTCTCAGACTCTGCGACCATTCCCGTGCTGCTGAATGGTTACCAAAGTAAAATTATCAAAACACACAAGGACACTAATATTACTGAAATTTATTGCACTCAAATCCAATTTCCCATTTCCTAACTGACTTTTAATATACAGAGCAATGTCGTATTTCGCCATCTGACACAATTTCCTTCCTTCGTGACATCCACAACTGTCCATCTAGCGTTATCAAATCCCCTTCTAACTCCCGTTTCTACTATTGCGATGTAGACTCATTACTGTTGGAAATCGCGCTGAATTGTGACGAATTTGAAACACCAAAAAGCACAAATCAGTACTCACTGCTCACCAAAAATATGAAACGGTTTTCTGTATAGAGAACATGAGTGCACTGTAGAGAGGTAACTAGGAGAGGCTTCGAAAATGTATCATTCGTCATTTAGTGCAGTATTAATTTAAATCTTATCCCTATAAATGTTATGTACTGAAACATTTAAAATATGGTATAAAAAGTGACATAATAATTTATTTTAAAACTTGGTGTTGCTGAAAAAGACACATTACCATTTCTTAATACTTATATTAAGTGCAAGTCTACAGGTAAACCGAGGAAGTTCAATAACCAAGGCCATCTGCTACTTCACAATGCGAAATGCGGGAGCGAGGAAAATAATAAATGAAAAACAAAAAACTAAGTTTTTGCAATAAGACTAACGACACACGCGCTAGCTGTTAAAGATATTTCTCTCTTGCCCATATAGGTAAAGCAGTTAAACAAATCTAGCTAAATTTGGTGTACAAAAATCACAAGAAAAAATTAAATTCATCTCTAAATATTTGAGGAAATTAAGAAACTGCACGCAAGTTTTGGACGCAACGTTGAGGTCAAACACTTTAAATAATTGTGAGAAACCATACCGGACGCTGCAATAGGAAAAGCAGCTGTTAAATTTCGAATTGCTAAACTTAAGAGGGCACATATATTTGCACAAAAATTGTGCAACTAAAATGCCTATCTCGAAATGCAAAGTTATTACATTACCACACAGTTACATGAACAGAAGTAAAATATGCAACATAAACTACTCCTCAAGTACAGAGGACTATTGGAGGAATTCGAATAGAAGAAAGAGTAATTCTGAGGAAGGTTATTGGACAGGAAAAAAGTGCTCAAAAAAGACCTCGCAGATATGCTGACGATGGTAATAATTTCGTGTGGCTCATTGACCTGGTGCAAGTCTTTCGATTGGACGCCACTTCGGCGACTTGTGTGTGTCTAACCAGCCCAGTTATCCAACCGGGAAAAGGGGACGTACAGCTTAACGTGGAATCAGAACCACATGTCGTTTCTGGAAACTCCTCACACAGTTGAGATGTGAAGGCTGGGTTAAAACCTAGACTGAAAACTCCGGTTTTCGGACCCCCGACCCGTTTTTTTCCACTCAAGCGCTTCACCGAGAGACCACCAGGCCACAATGCTGGAGAAGGTATAACTAATGAAGAGGCACTGAACGGAATGATCTGTAAATCGGATTGGGTAACTAATGAGGTGGAACTGAACCGACTTATAAAAGAAATTTCTTGCATAACATTACTAGAGAAGGGATCTATTAGTAGGACACGAACTGATACCTCAAGGAATCGTCAATTTAACGTTGGAGGGAAGTTTGGGAGTAGGAGGGTGGGGGCCGGAAAATGCAGAAAGAGACCGAGCAGGTTCATAGGGGTGTTGGTTGCATTTCTTATTCACAGATGAAGAGGCATACACAGTGCAGGGTACGGTGGAGAACTTAAACAAACGAATCTTAGGTCTAAATACCACAACAGAAGTGTAGAAAATACACTCAAAAATGAAGCACAATGATTTTTGAAAATATTGTGCTCATTCACGGCACAGGCAAAATACACTTATAAGCACAATGAATACCCGCCTAAATACGTAAAAAAGGAATATATTTTCGACTGAGAATACATGTACTGGAGACAGGCATACGATGTGAAAAACTGCTCTCTTTTACGTCCAATGCATTCACAATTTTTCACCATTGCTTTTAGTTTCACCGGAGGTTGCTTCGACTTCATGTGTGCTGTGTTGATTATCTTTACGATTGTTTTCCATTCTCCTGCAGCCATTTCTCACTGCACATTCTATTTATTCCATTCCTAAGAGATTTGTATTGTTGCATTATTTACACTCCATAACCGTTTTGGTACTTCTTCCATTCGTCGTCATTTGTCACCCGAAGGTATAAGCTATCATCGCAGTTACTTTCGTTTTATACCCATGTTAGATGCCTGTCTTACAGCAGGAAGACAAAAGGAGCTGATGTAAGCTATGATTCGTTTCGGAAAGACATTCAGCTTCAGAAAGTGTGGATTACGGTAACAGGAAAAATCGCTTCAATGTTGCGACGTCCCACATTTGTGATGTTCCAAATGTATTTAAGTTGATGCGGAACCACTTTCTGGAATCAGGCTTCCGAGTGGAAATTTTATTGATAAATCCATTATTGAAAGACTGCTCGCATTAGATAGCAGAGAGATGAAATCTAAATTGTCACAAATTCACCTCGGTGTCAAAGGCAAAGGACGTCAAAGGCCATATGTAAAGTATCCTCCATCATGCACGATCCAAAATTTTATGTGACAGTGACCTTTCTCTTGATTTGAAAGTCAAGTGTCCAAAATGTCATGAAGATTTTAGAATGAATAAAGTGTCCTTATTCGCATGTCGCATAATGCCGCAGGTCACCAAACACATAATTGTTTATAACGTCATATCTCCTGAACTATATGCCGTAAGCAGATCTTATCCCTCGTCAATTGTTACCTCATGGAAGGAATATGTGTACCAAATATGGTTGAAATCGGTACACTGGTTTAGAAGCAGACGTCGCATGATGCAGCACATTTCTGCTCATTTCATTGTTACGCCATATCTCCCGAACTGTTTGTCGCACAGTCGTTTAATGGTGCCTATGACCATCGCGAAAGTGGAAGCAATATGTTGACAAAGTTTCATTACAATCGGCTGAACGGTGCGCCCGCGCATAAAATACGAACAAACAAACATTAATTTTTATAAATTAGATAAATAAAGTAGGAGAAAAAAACAATATTCCGTTTTTTTAATTCTGAAACTGAGATACACAGAAGAGATAAAGAAACTGATATACGCATGCATATGCAGACACAGACATGTGAACACTCAGAGGACGGCGCTGCGTTGTGTAACGTCTACGTAAGACAATTGGCTGGTGCAGGCGTTAGATGGATTACTGCTGCTAAAATGGCATGCTGTTACGATTGAAGTGAATTTGAACGTGGTGTTATGGTCGGCGCGCGATAGATGAAACACAGCATCTCCGTGGCAGCTACGGGGTGTAACTTTTCCCGCACGAACATTTCACGAGTGCACCATGAGTATCGGGAATCCGGTGAAACATCAAAACTCCGACATCTCTGCGGCCTGTAGAAGCTTCTGCAAGAACGGGACCAACGACGACTGAAGAGAGCCGGCCGCGGTGGCCGCGGGGACTGAGGCGCTCCAGTCACGGTCTGCACGGCCACTACGGTCGGGGGGTTCGAATCCCCCCTCGGGCATGGATATTTGTGCCGTCCTTAGGATTAGCTAGTTCATAAGTAGTTTGTAAGGTTAGGGACTGATGACCCCGTAGTTAAGTCCCATAAGCTATACAAACATTTGAACTTTTTTTTTTCGACAGAAGAGAATCATTCAACGACAATAGTGCAACCCTTACGGAAGTTAAGGTAAATTTCAGTGTTCCGCCATCAACAAGACTCATCGTGCGAACCAGTCAACGAAACATTGTCGATACGGGCTTTCGGAGCCGAAGACTCACTCGTGTACCTTTGCTGATGACGTCACAAAGCTTTACGCCTCGCTTGGTCCTGCCAACATCATGAATTCATGGACCCTGCAATCTGCATGTCAGCAGCGGACCTTTCAAGATGTTGGAGGGTCTGTAATGGTATGGGGCATGTGCAGTGGTAGTGCTATGGGACCCATGATACGTCTACATCCAACTGTAAGAGGTACGTATGCATACTGGCTGATCAGCTGCATCCGTTCATGTCCATTGTTTGTGCATTCCGTCGGATATGGGCAATTCTAGAAGGACAATTTAACACCCCACACGTCTAGAAATGTTTAGAGTGGCTCCATGGAACACTATTCGTAATTTAAACCTTCGCTTGCCACAAAAATTCCCCAGAATTGAACATTATTGAGCATATTTGGGATGCCTTGCAAACTGCTGTTCAGAGGAGACCTCCATCTCCGAGTACTCTTGTGGATTTATGGACAGCTCTACAGGATACGTGGTGTGTTTCCTCCAGCACTACTTCAGACATCAGTCGATTCCACGTCACGTCGTGTTGCGGCGCGGGGTCCTACGCGACATTAGGCAGGTGCATCAGTTTCTTTAACTCTTCAGTGTATTTTTCCTTTGAAAAGCCAACGATTAGTTATTCGATGGGTGTTTATTCCGTGTCTAAGTTAGAAACCGCTTTTTAATTTCTGTCAATGCACTGCTCCAACACTAAAGCTCTCTATATTGCAATGCAGTCCGTCCACTTGAATCCGTTATATTAAAAGAAATTTCAGTAGTAGCAAATATATATATTACCTTAAGTGGTTATTGTTTCAATTGTTCTACCGAACAGGAATTACTGATTTGCAAAAAAAAAAAAAAAAAAAAAAAAAAAAAAAAAAAAAAAAAAAAAATTCCGGAACTGTTAGTGGTTTCATCTGACTGCAGAGTAAACTGTTTCTCAAGGTTTCTATAATATTCGTTAAAATGTCAACCGATATGTGCGTGCGTCTGCACGACCACTACGGTCGGGGTTTCGAATCCCCCCTCGGGTATGGATATTTGTGTCGTCCTTAGTATTAGCTAGTTCATAAGTAGTTTGTAAGGTTAGGGACTGACGACCCCGTAGTTAAGTCCCATAGACTTTACAAACATTTGAACATTTTTGATATGTGCATAAAGCTCCGATGGAAAGTGATGTGTAACACTTCTGTAAGGTTACTTCATTACTTAATTAACTGGCTACAAATTGTGCTTGAGTTGAAGCCACAAATTATCAGGATAATCCTTTTATGTCCACTTTAGGCTACGGTAGTAATACCAAAAGTCGGCCTTTACGTTCGTCCTTTGACAGCTCTAAATTTTTTACATTGATTTATGTAAACTATGGAACTTTTACAATATTAAAAGGATCACCGTCAATGACATAGCAGTACGTACACATTTCATAAATATTTAAATTTCGACTAACTCGACTTAGTTACTCCGCTCTCACAATGTACCGGCCAGCCGCGGTGACCAACCGGTCTGCGGCGCGCCAGTCACGGTCTGAACGGCCACTACGGTCGGGGGTTCGAATCCCCCTCGGGCATGTATATTTGTGCCGACCTTAGTATTAGCTAGTTCATAAGTAGTTTGCAAGTTTAGGGACGGATAATCCCGTAGTTAAGTCGCATGAGCTATACAAACATTTGAATAATATACCGGGTGATCAAAAGATCAGTATAAATTAGAAAACTTATTAATTCACGGAATAATGTAGATAGAAGGGTAAAAATTTACACACATGCTTGGAATGACATATGGTTTTATTAGAACATAGGAAGGGGATTCGAACGGGTAAAGGTCCGTTGAGAAATGCAGCTGTGGCGAGAATGATTTCGAAGTTCGAAGCCACGGGTTGTTTAGTCGATAGACCCGGTAGTGGCCGACCGAGCACGAGGCGTAATGCTGTTGAGACAGTTCAGGAAGAAATGGAGACCGTAGCGGGTTCATCTGTGTACGGGGAAGTCAGCGCTTATGAAGTTGCACGTCGCACTGGCATTCCATACACTACTGTTTGATTTGCACTTAGGCGTACCCTCCGATGCTATCCTCACAAAATCCACCGGCATCATCAACTGTTACCTGGCGATTTAGTGAAGCGGAGGGAATTTACGGTATGGGCGTTTCAAAAGATAGTGGAAGATGGCGATTGGTTGAGTAACGTGTTGTGGACCGACGAAACTCATTTCACGCTCCGAGGGTCTGTCAACGCCCACAACTGCAGAATTTGGGCTACCGAAAATCTTAGAACTATCGTGGAAATTCCATTGCACGACGAGGGAGTCACGGTATGGTTTGGATTTACCACTTCTACCGTTATCGAGCCTCTTCGAGGATGTACTACCTCCGTGCCGTCACTAGATTACTCTGATGCACGACTACACCGCAAGGGGTGTACTGCACGCCAAAGCAACAACAAATGGGATGCTCGGAGGGTGGTGTAGTGCAGGAGTTTGCATGGGTCGCAAATCACAAACGAGGCGAAGTGGTAACTGTGGCTGTAGTGGCAACTACGTTGACACGTGTCTAGATAGAGCTAGGCCCTGGATGAACGAGTGCGCGAAAGGCACAATGGGTCATTTGACGCATACTCTAAACCTTATTTTGGGTGTGCAGGATAAATAAGACAACCTGACTGGTGTATACCGATCGGTACTGGTTCATATTGTGTACGTAGGCACATAAAACGTGCAAGAGGGAAACCAATATGTGCTTATGAGTGTTGATGGCAGCAGACCGTACTATTCGTTTCGGACCTCTTGATAAGTGTGGAAGTGCGATTACGCATGTCAATCACATCGCGATTAGAGGCAGCATGGGGTTCACGCCTGAGCCTCAGGACGTGCGTTAGCAGCGCATTTCGGGTTTTTCAAGAGTCAACTTCGCGTCGCAAAATCTCGGGATGTACTTTGAATATTGCGATGCAATCAACGCCATTGTTCGTGATTTGTCATGCTATCGATTGCTGAAGAAAAAATATAGGGTGTCCATTTAAAAAACAACATAAATTTGTGTTGAAAAACACATTTGCTTTCGTTTTAGAATGTTTCCAAATATGTACATTCATGGGCCCCAGCCGTACATTGATACCGGTGAAAGTCGTTTGCCAATAGCTGTTATTGTTCCAGAGATATTTTGGGTGTACGAGATAGCTGGGACACCCTGAATAAACAGGGTGGTCCATGGATAGTGACTGGGCCAAATATCTCACGAAATAAGCATCAAACCAAAAAACTACAAAGAACAATACTTGTCTAGCTTGAAAGGAGAAAACAGATGGCGCTAGATGGCCTGCTAGATGGCGCTGCTATAGGTCAAACGGATATCAACTGCATTTTTTTTAAAAATAGGTACCCCATTCTTATTACATATTCGTCTAGTATTTAAATATGAATGTTTTGTTTGCAACACTTGCAGCATAATTTACGCCTTTCTGTGCCAAACTCAGATTTAGCCCTACAAAGTGAAGATCATCCTTTCTCCTGGTGTTATAGCTGTGCTCACTGCTATTACTTTTCAACTGGGTTGGATTATTAATAACAAATTTCATAAGTGAATATATGTACTGTGAGGTTACCTAAATCCTGCCTGCAGGATGATCGTGGGTGGGCTCCAGCAATTATTCTAATTACACGCTTTTGTGCAATGTGTCCATAGCTACAGTGTGCGATTCTGTACTGTAGAATGACTTAAATGCTTCTAACAGCGGTTTCTCTGTACAGTTACACGCAGTTTGTATTACAGTGGGCACTGCTCCACTTTTGCACGTCTTCTGTCGGTTCTATTTACGTAGATTAACGTGCTGTCAGTCGGTCGCTGACGATAACTTTAAAACTTCGCGGTAATTTTTAACCTTAAATGATTTTACGTGATTTACTCGCTGTAATTAATGTGTACTGCATAATCATTAAAGACAGTCGACAGAAATGCCTGGTTGTTCCGCTGTTGACCTTAAAAACCGAAGTGAAGATTGCTATATGATGCTTGCGTTCGCAAGGAATAAGGAGAGACTGAAAAACAGTAGGCGATGAAAGTTAACCTGGAATGCGGGAACCATAAAGACGACTTATGAAAACCATCGAATTATTCCTGTACGATAAGTAAGTAATTTCTGATGGTGCCAGCCGCAATGCGAGAAATGCGTTACTGAAAGTCAGTAAATTAAAGAAAGTCAGTAATTTCACCCCTAGGTTAGGGGTATCGAGATAAATTAGTAACGTGAAAGTCGTGAGTTCGACTCCGGTAAGCGGTATTTTATTTTGATCAGTATTTTCTTTTTCTTAGTTCATGGTTATGGTGTTTAACATGTCGTGTTACATGCTGTGTTTTAACATGGCTACGGAGTCCTAAGTCAAAGCATGTGCGACTGGCACCTCGCCCTTGGCTGTTATACGATTACAAATGAAATTGTTTTTTTTATATTAAATTATTATTACAAATATATCAATGTAACTGTTTATAAAATTCTATTATATTACTGTAAGTTATTTAGATTATCCATTACGGATGTTTCAGAACCCGTGACTTATTTTCAATATTTAAGAAAAAGGCTCCAGTCACTTTTACTTGAAATGATATTTATTCCATGAACCTATTTTCAAACCTTTTCATGTTCATCAGATGGATCATGTTACAATAACATTTTAAGCGTCATGTTGGATGCTGGATCTGTGGTGGGAAGACGGAAATTATTTTTAAAAACTCGAAATGCACGTTGCTTAGGTCTGTTTTGTATTTGTAAGATTCCGTGAAATTTGCTGATCTACTTACTGCGACAGTATGGCCGGAATTTTGTGGTTAATTTCCATTTCTTGCGTCTTCTTCTGTTTAAATCACAGTAACACACAACTTTTTCTGTTGGGTTCTAAATGTACTATAAACAACACTTAACCAGCGTCCAACATGTGCTTTTACAGCCGCTGTTATTTACAAACGTCTTAATTCGAAAGATATAACACTCTTTGTACAGGTAAGTTTGTTTTGAGTATGATATAGTCGATTATTTAGAAAGTAATTTTTCAATAATAAACTGCAAAAGTGAATAATAAATACTGTCTGTATTGTTTCCATAGCTTTTCTACTTAATATGTATGTATACAAGCAGTCAAAGTACAAGAATAAAATTCGTATTATTGCTATGTTTAATTTATACACTTTGTGTTCCAGAATATTTAGACTAGGTTCTATTTATTGTGTTTAAAGACAGTATGAATCTGGTTGCTCTATTATTGTAGGATTGAAGGGGTAGGTATTTAGATGTGGTTAAAGCAATTATGTATTTGTTCTTTAGTAGTGCTTTTACCTTATCAGAAAGCATATGAAAGTTGTCATGAGTGGAGGGTTTTTTTTATTTGTGGGGAGGGGGGTAGGGAAGGGGGAGGGGCTTTTTGTGAATTAATTTCTTTACATTAGCAGGTTCTCAAAATTTTGGAGGAATATTTTGTTTTTTAGTTCAGTCTGATCATTGAGCAGGTTGTTGTATGTTGAATTTGTATTGATGAGGATTTCAACTTCTTCAAAGAGGTTAAGTTTCATGCCCTTATTGGCAAAATGGAGTATTTGTAGGTTTTTTGGATGTTATCTGCAGAATGACCTTGTTGGGCAAGATGTGAGGCAAAGCTGGATTTGTTTAAGTTAAGGCGGAGTGTGTCCATATGTTCTTTAAATCTTGTTGTGAAGCTTCTTCCCGTTTGACCAATATAGAAGCTTGGGCATGAGTTGCAAGTTAGTTTATAGATACCTGATTTTTGAAATTTATCTATGTTGGTTTTTGTTTTGTGGATGATTTTAATTTGTATTTTGTTGTTTGTGGAGAAGCTAATTTTTCTCATGTTTCTTGAAGAGGTTTGCAATTTGGTATGAAACCTTCCCGAGGAACGGTAGGCTTATAAAGGTTTTTTTGGTTGTTTCTGTTCAGAAATTGGTTATTTTGTTTTTGTTGATTGTATTAATTTATCAATGATAGCAGGACTGTATCCATTGCTGATGGCAACTGATTTGATGTTTGTTTCCTTTTTTCTTTAATTTGTGTCCATTGGAATTTTGTGCATGCGGTTCACCATTGATCTAAAAAATGCTTGTTTGTGTTGGTCTGGATGACAAGAATTATGGATGGAGATATTTGTTGCTGTTGGTTTTCTGAAAATTTGGAAATTGTTTCTGGTTTTTGTTGTAGATTTTTAGGTCAAGATAGTTGATTCCATCTGGTGTTTCATGTTCAACTGTGAACTGTATTTTGGGGTGCATTTTATTAAGTTCAGCAGCTATGTTGTCTATTTCTGTTGTTGTGCCATTGAACAGGATGATAGTCATCAACATAGCGTTTGTAATAAAGAAGCTTATTTTTCAGATGAGACTGGAATTTAAAAAACTTGTTTTCAAGATGGTTGATATATATATTTGCTAGCAGTCCTGCAAGACTATTGCCCATTGCTAGTCCATCTTCTTGAATGTAAAACAGTTTGTTGAACAGAAAATAGTTGTGTGATAATATAAGTTCAAGGATATCTATGAGTTCTATGATTTCAGCTCTACTCATTGTACCATGTTTGAGAGATTATTTCTTATTATGGTGATTGTTTCTTTAACAGGGATGTTTGTGTATAGGTTGACTATGTCAAGGGATGCAAATTTAGCTGTGGATGGTATGGAGATGTCTTTTATGCAATGGATAAGGTCATAACTGTTTTTGATAGAGAAGTTATTTTCAAATACATATGCTTTGTGGATATCATGTAGCTTTCTGGTGATTTTGTAGCATGGGTTATTGAGTTCACGACAGGGCGTATCTGACTGTTAGGTTTGTGGACCTTAGGTTGCGATCTCAATTTAGGTGCTGTTGGGTTCATCACTGTACATTGCTTTATTTCTGCTTGTGTCAAAAGGAAGTTGCAATTTTTAAGCAGCTTTTTAATTTTTTCTTGGAATTTTGGAGTGGGATCAAGATCTATTTCTTTTATGTTATTTTTGAAGAATTCATGGGTTTTGTTCACATAATCTGATTCATATAGGACAACAGATGTGTTTCCTTTGTCTGCACGGACTACCAGGGCATTATTACTTGAAAGCTTTTTGTTTATGGCTTGCAGTGTCCTTTCTTCATTATTCATGTTATGGTACATTTTATTCTGGTCTATATTTCTCCTGATGATGGTGCTTGCCTTATGGGCTGTGGCATTCTGTTCGTTGTGCTTTAGCTTAGCAGTTGTGCATGCCATTTTAGTGCTCACTATTAGCTCTTTGATATTGTTATTATTGAGTGTGGGGGCAATGTTGTGCTTAAGGCCTTTGTTTAATAATTTAGTTCATTGTTGTTGAAAGAGATGTCTGTGGTATTTCACTCTGTCAAAAAACTTATGTTCCATTTGCAAAGGGATACTGGGGAAGTTAATTTCTTTTTTAGTGATCAGGTCATCTATCTTCTTTTGATGTCTAAGTGAGATGGTATTACAGCGTTTATTTATACATACATTTATATTATCCAGAAAGATCATGAATACATAAGTAGTAAGGTTGTAGCTTAGTTAAAGATGCATATTGTACAGCTGTGCATTAAGTAGATGCATTATATGGGTTCGGAAAGCGGTAAGAGTATACAAATTTCATCGATGGATATACAGACAGAAAAATCTGAAGTAGCATCCCTTTCTTTGAGATACACAACATGAAGTACCTCTCTTATTAATCAACGGCTAACTATCGATGTTCCCAGAACGTCACAAAATGTGGTATTAACACGCAGCCACAGACACTCCTTCACCAGACTTTTATTCGCCCTATTTTTCAGGCATATATAAACATACATGAGTGGCGTTTGTTTCAATTGCGTACTTGGTATTAAGTTAAAAGATCTGCTTTGACCTCATACGTCGAAATGCCTTATTACAATCATTAAGTGACTGCAGTCCTGCTACGGTTGCTGTCTAAATGCACGTCCCGAGTGCAGTCTGGTAAAAACATGGCGGCCACGGAGCAGCTGGCCACTTTTTCCCTATACAGGCTCTCTATCGAAATTACCACCACCTCCCTCCCAGCGTCAACGTCCCTAAGTTTAACGCTATAGAACGCCAGCAACTACTATGTCACGGACAGGGAAATTCAAAGCAAGGTTTTATTTTATTTTTTTAAAATAAATATTTAGTAACACATGTTTACCGGCAGGAGATGTGGGGGTTTAAACCAGCATGACTTACTTTCTTGAAACTCTAGTCCTTTCGAAGATATGAAAATAAGTGCATGTTGTTTAAAACAGAAATGAGAATTTTTTTTCTTCAGTATTCAGATTTCCCTATTGAATTTCAAAATCGTATCTCAGTGTATCACTGCATAAACAAGATGTTGTTAATAACGTAATTATGGAAAATGGACTTTCTAGATACCCGCAGTAACACGTCTACTCACACGTCTAATCACTTATGAAAAATGGATAATTAGAGTACATTTTTTCCTATTTACAGTGCAAATACAAGCAACACAGTAGTTCAACATTTTAAAAGGATATGTTTGATTTCTGACGAAGGGTTATTTTGATTGAAGTAGCAAAAATGTAACAAGTGCACTTTTAAGTATGTATAGAATATATTATCTTTAATTATGTTATTAAAACATTATGTTCTTTAATGGAATATTTTTATTGAGTTATAACGATAGAACACAAAATAATTTGGATGCACCGGCTCATTTTCAATTTAGACTTGTAAAGAAACCGAGGATATATGAGCCATTAAGAAAGATATTGTGCAGCAACGGCTCTGAGAAATTTAGATTTTTCATTAAAACCAAGGAATAACATAAGAGCCGTGAAAAACATAAATGAAACACTGCGGTGTTCCAGTGTCAGTCACTGAGAAAATAGCGAGGGGTCAGAAACAATAGTGCCACGTGCTGCGTCAAACAAAACACCGCCGTTACTGTCTTGCATATCACCTCACTATCGTAACACCACTTGATAATAACTTAAACATACTGCTTCAGGTATTTAGTAAATCCGTCCCTTTTGTAGATTATCATGGCCTCTTCGACCGTCTCGCGCATATACTGTTCAACACGCTCCCGATCGCAGGCCTTAAGACTGATGACCACGCAGACTGGTCCGATAGATTTACAGACATTTAAATGTAGGCTTTAAAGACGCGGCGTATGGCCAACACAGTTTCCCGCATCTTCGGAACCAGCCTTGGCCATCCTCAAAGCCTGCGGAAAGAAACAAAGCTGTATATTACCACAAGTAATACTGTTGCACCAGCAAGAACCACAATCAACAGAAGTTACATACAATCGGCACATCAACCGACTTATTTACTTCTAAGTTAACGACGCACCATATAACAGTGCTGTTTGCATAGTTACGTACTTGATAGGGAACATCACATCTGCTAAACTACAGGCCTATTCATTGAGGTAGATTTGCAGCACGATTTTAGAAAAAATCCTGCATTCAAATATTATGAATTATCTCGAACAGAACACGGCTTTAGAAACTATCGTTCATGCAAAACACAAATCGATTCCGTATTTATTGATTTCCAGAAAGCTTTTGCACCGTACCTGACAAGCGGATTTTAATCAAATTACGTGGTTGTGGTATATCGCCCCAAATTTGCTATTGGGGATTTCTTGTCAGAGAGGACACAGTTCGCAGTAATCGATGGTAAGGCATCGACTAAAACAGAGGTGATATCGGGCGTTCCACAGGATAGTGTTATTGGTCCTCTGCTGTTCCTTGCTTAAATAAACGATTTAGGGGAAATCTAAGTAGCTCTCTTAGGTTGTTTGCAGATGACACCGTCATTTACCGTCTAGTAAAATCATCTGAAGGTCAAAACGAACTGCAGAACGATCTGAATAAGATATCAGTATGGTGTAAAAATTGGCAATTGGCTCTAAATAATGCGAAGTGTGAAATCGTCCACGTGAGTACGAAAAGAAATCCATTAAACTTTGTTTACAAGACATATCAATCAAAAGTGAAGGCCGTAAACTACACAAAATACCTAGGAATTACTATTACTTCAGACTTAAATTGGAAAGAAAAAGTAGATAATGTCGTGGGAAAGGCGTTTTATTCACAGAAACCTTAAAAGATGCAACAGAACTACAAAAGAAAACTTACAATTTCGAACATGGCTGGTTAATAGCAACCGTAATCCAATTATTTTTAACGATTTTATATATCAGCCAACCGTCTGCGTAGTTTTAACGTACTTGACCTAGGTTTCGTTGTCGCTAGGGAAACTTCATCTGAAGAATAAAACACAGTCACATGAAACACATGACGTCAAAAATATTACGTGCAGGATTGCTCAAGTCGATTACAATAAAAAAACTAGCATTCTTGCTATGCAAATAAAATGAATGTGTTGTGAAGAGCATGAAGAAACTGCATACACTGCGCTTGTCCGTCCTTTTTGGAGTACTTCTGCCCAGTGTGGGATTCTTATCAGGTGGGTTGGAGGGAGGACATCGAAAGAGTCCAAAGAAGGGCAGCTCGTTTTGTATTGTCACAATACAGGGGAGACAGCATTACAGAAATGTTACAGGTTCTGGGATGGGAATCATTACAACAACGGCGCTTATCGCTGCGGCGTGGGTTACTAACGAATCTCCAATCGCCAACATTCACCTCCGAATTTTAAAATATATTGTTGACTCCCACTTACGTAGGTAGTAATGATCATCAGAATAAAATACGAGAAATCAGATCTCGAACGGAGAGATTCAGGTGTTATTTCTTCCCGCGCGCTATTCGAGAATGGAATGGGAGTTAAATAGTGTAAAGGTTGTTCGATGAACCCTCTGCCAAGCACTTAAATGTGATTTGCAGAGTATCCCATGTAGATGTAATACTTTCTTCTGGTATTAATGATTACAGACTTACATGTCAGTTTTACAACACTTTATTTTTAGTCTCCATGTTTTACTTTTCTGAACAGTTTTTTTCCCCCGAGGCTTTTAATTTGGAAATCATCTCGTTTTCTATTTCAGCTCCAGTTTCCGTATCTGCGTTTAACGGCACAATTGTGCGTGTTTCTTCCTTACAAGGTAACATCATCAACTCGACATCATATTTTCTTGAGAAAAAAATATGAGCTAGATATCAACCCCAGAAAACATCACTTGAAAATTTGAACCATTATTAAGATACTACGCGGTTACGGCAGCCTCGTAGTACAGCTTTCAAACATTCGCGCGCTCGGGCTGTTCCTCACTCGGCCCCCTTCACTGCGGCCGCTTATTGCCCGAACGATTAGTACTGTGAGCAGAGACTGGTAAGAGGTTTGTATTCGCCATGTCAGTTAACCCACAGCCTATGTGAGACACCTCGAGGAGCGTTATGGAATGATGACTAATCTGCAACAATTAAATGCCAAAGAATTAGAGATCTTTAATGTCGTCACCGGTAAGCATAATAATTTGCAGTTATGAAACGTACTAAATATTGTAAAAAAATACATGGCGCTTTCTTTATGGTTTTCTTTATATCTTTCAACTGCGTTGCAGATATCATAGACAACAGCACTGATGAAGACGTGCTGTATATAGAAGAAAATAGCGGGTTGATGTTCGGTGCAGATTTACAAGAGGGTGACTGCCATTTCACCAACTTCAGATTCGTCGACCACTTTCAAATCAAATGTTTGTAAAGTCTCTGGGACTTAACTACGGTGTCATCAGTCCCTAAACTTACAAACTAGCTAATACTAAGGACGGCACAAATACCCATGCCCGCCGGCCACGGTGGCCGAGGGGACTGAGGCGCTCCAGTCACGGTCTGAACGGTCACTACGGTCGGGGGTTCGAATCCCCCCTGGGGCATGGATATTTGCCCCATCCTTAGTATAAGGTAGTTGATAAGTAGCTTGTAAGTTTAGGGACTGATGACCCCGTAGTTAAGTCCCATAAGCTTAACAAACGTTTGAACATTTTTTATCCATGACCGAGGGGCGATTCGAACCCCAGACCGTAGTGGCCATGCAGACCGTAACTGGAGCGCCTCAGTCCCCTCGCCCACCGCGGCCGGCGAGCACTTTCATTGCTTCAACGGAGATTAGGCGTGAAATTGAGTTCGTCAGTAATGGTGAAAGCTGCTTTGATGATTTTAAAAGTCTTAAGATCCTTCAATCCCGTGACAATGTCTAAAACTGTGAAGGACCAGTCACAGTAACAGCTAAAAAGTGTATGTCAAGAGGCAGCCAGGTAGCCAGACCATCCATAGGAACTCCTGGAACACACTGGTCACCAGAAAATCCTGAATATGAGTATGTGAGATAGATGTCAAATGAAGTACTGGTGAATGGTTACTAGTGACGGTTCTGCTGTTACGCTTTAATAGCAAAGCTTTGGTTCACTAGAGTGAAAGCGAATGAAAACACACAATAAATGTAGATTCGGTGCGCGAAATACAGGCTGACACCATTGCTCCTGGTTCTCCCAGCTTAAATCAAATCAAATCGTTGAGGAGATCAAAGTTAGAAAGCCTTATTTTATCGCTGGGATGACTGATTATGAAAAGTCTGATATTATTATGCAACTTTTCCCTCTATCATATCACATAGTGAATTATGTAACTGTTACGTAGAAACACGGGATGCAATACTCACTTTACGGCTTATCATAGAGGATAGATTAAGAAAAAGCAAACCTACATTTCTAGCTTTTGTAGATTTGGAGAAGGCTTTTGACAATGTTGATTGGAATAAACTCTTTAAAGTTCTGAAGCAAATAGGAGTAAAATATAGGGAGCGTAAGGTTAATTACAACTTGTACAAAAACCAGACAGCGGTTGTCAGAGTTGAAGGGCATGAAAGGGATGCAGTGGTTGGAAAGGGAGTAAGACAAGGTTGTAGCCTTTTTCCAATGTTATTCAATTTGTACATTGAGCAAGGAGAAGTTTGGTGAAGGAATTAAAGTTCAGGGGGAAGACATAATAATTCTGTCAGATACAGCAATGGACCTGGAAGAGCAATTGAACGGAATGGACTGTGTGCTGAAAGGTGCATATAAGATGAACATTAATAAGAGCAAAACTAGGGTAATGGAGTGCAGTCTAATAAAATCAGGCGATGCTGAAAGAATTAGATTAGGTAACGAAGCAATAAAGGAGGTAGATGAGTTTTGTTACTTGGGCAGTAAAATAACAAATGATGGTCGCGGTACAGAAGATATAAAATGCAGAATGGCAATGGGTAGAAAAGCGTTCTTGAAAAGGAGAAATTTGTTAACATCGAATATTGATTTAAGCCTAAGGAAGTCCTTTCTGAAGGCATTTGTATGGAGTGTTGCCTTGTATGGGAGTGAAACATGGACGATAAACAGTGCGGACAGAAAGAGGATTGAGGCTTTTGAAATATGGTGCTACAGAAGAATGCTGAAGATTAGGTGGGTGGATCGCGTAACTGAGGCGGTACTGAACAGAATTGGGGAGAAAAGAAATTTCTGGCATACCTTGACTAAAAGAAAGGACAGATTGGTAGGGCACATTCTTAGACATCAAGGAATAGTGAATTTAGCGTTGGAGGGAAGTGTGTGGGGGTAAAAACCGCAGAGGAAGACCAAGAGATGGATATAGTAAGCAGATTCAGACAGATGTAGGTTACCGTTCTTATGTGGAGTTTAAGAGGCTTGCTCAGTATAGGGTATTGTGGAGAGCTGCATCAAACCAGTCTCCGGACTGAAGACCACAACAACAACATACTCCTTTCAATGATCCTTATGTTGTACCTCTCTAAAAGCGAACTTACCTCATCTCTTAAGAACGTTGGCTGGATTACACCCTGCTAATTCTTTTTTCTGTTCCTCATCTAATGCATGCCTTTCACCAGCTCTGCTAGGCACAGGTCACGTCACGACCTCGTCCCCTCCGCCGCCGCTTTCGCAGGCAAGAAGTTGCGTCAGAAGTTCGCGGCGCTGGCGCTAGTTTTGGCAGGCGTCCAGAAGCGACAGCGGCAACTTGGCGGCAATGTTGGGCCACAAGTCAGCGGCGCCAGATAACGCCCAGATTCCTGTCCCTGTCCCGGCCTCCGCTCCGCTGCCGTCCCTGCAGGCCGTCACAATGGCCGCTGCAGGCGGCCCCGAGGAAAGGAAGTCCAGTTGTTAAGCTGTAAACCCGGTGTCAGTGACGAGGGTGCAGTTTTTACTTCAACAAAACTTGAACATTTTGAGAGGCAGAATAGCTACAGACTGAACTGCTAACGCACACCAGCCACTTGATGTAACTCTGAAAGCAAAGTTCTTATGGTTCCTGAGACGTGCAATGGCAATTAGTACATCCATAAATGTGTGGGACAGGGGGGGGGGGTGCAGGAGACATTTGCTGGATCCGAATCCATTATACAAAATTATCTATATTTTGAAACTTCCTGGCAGATTAAAATTGTGTGCCGGAACCGGGACTCGAACCTGGGACCTTTGCCTTTCGCGGGCAAGCGCTCTACCACTGAGCTACCCCGACACGACTCACGATGCCGCCTCACAACTTTACTTCCGCCAGTACCTCGCCTCCTACTTTCCAAACTTCACAGAAGTTCTCCTGCGAAACTTGCAAGACTAGCACTCCTGGAAGAAAGGATATGGTGGAGACATGGCTTAGCCACAGCCTAGGGGATCTATATTTTGTAATCAAATCCCTTGCTATATACAAAGGAATCCACCCCCATGAACTACAGACATTGCCGAGGTGGGGTGGCTTGCGTGCTTCAACGATACAGATAGCCCGTACCATAGGTGCAAACCAGTGGCGGCTCGTACAAAATTTGACCAGTGTGCTACAATATTACAAAAATAAATAGGAAACAAAATATACTAAAATAAAAAGTCAACCTTTGTATGATTGCCTTTAATTAAATATCAATTAATATTGTATTGACAGAAAGACCTTCAGGGGACTCTATAACAGCGCTGCATGAATTCACTGCAGGTAGTAAATATAAAGTTTAAAAATATTAATTTTATTTACAGAAATTAAAAATTTAGACTCAATTTGAATACGAGCCTCACACAGGTAGATTTGAGAGACAACGCTAAAGACCCCTGAGCCAGCGCGCTATTTGACTCTGTATGCCGCAATATTCATCATATACTATTATTCCTCAGCCGTTACATGCAGCGCGAAGAGAAATATTGTGGTGCTGCAGTCGGTCTCAGCACACATGACTCACGTCAAGTCTGCGCATGCGCCCTATCGAACAGACGACTGCGCCGCCTCTCTGCGCACGTACCAGCGCGGCTGAATCCCACTTCAGCACACGGAGCTGGTTTCCAGCTATCGCGGCGAGAGCGCTCCAAAATGCGTTTCCATCCATATTATTAGCATTCTAATACGCATTGGAAGGGAATTGGCATAATTTTATTGTGATATCTGGCTCGTATTCCAAGAGAAAGGATGTAATTTTACAGAGATTTCTCGCTTGCATTCGAAGAGAAATGGCATAATTTTAGTAATATATTTCCAGTGTGCTGCAGCACATTAGCACATTATCACCAGCCGCCACTGGTTGCAACGACAGTGCAGGGGTATCTGTGGAGAGGCCAGACAAACGTGTGGTTCCTGAAGAAGGGCAGCAGCCTTTTCAGTAGTTACAGGGGCAACAGTCTGGATGATTGACTAAGCTGGCCTTGTAACATCAGCTAACATGGCTTCGCCATGCAGCTACTCAGAACAGCTGAAAGCAAGGGGAAACTATAGTCGTTACTTCTCACGGTTAATGTCTGTAAATCTATCGGACCAAACTGCGTGGTCATCAGTTCGTAGCTTACAAACTACTTAAACCTAGGTAAACTAACCTACGGACAAACATACACACCCATGCCCCAGGGGGGACTCGAACCTCCACGGCGAGCAACCGCGTGCTCCGTAGCGAGACGTTTTAGACCGCTCGGCTACTCCACCGCGGCTCTTATGATTGCCGAAACGTGCAATGGCAATTAGTACATCCATAAAGAGTGTCGGACGGGGGTGCAGGAGACATTTGCAGGAACCTAATCCATTGTACAAAATTAACTGTATGTGGTACTCAAATTTCTTGCTACCTATAAAGGAATATTATGAAAAAACAAGTAGAAACTTCTGTCGAAGTAGTGGTGAGGCGGTTTAAGTTCATCCTGACACTGGTTGTATGTAAAGTATACTAGCGGCAAAATACAATCAATACCTTCATCTACATCTACGTCTACATGGGATACTCTGCAAATCACATTTAAGTGTTATAATGTTCCAGCCTGGCTATTAATTTTTGAGATTAACAAATTTACAGAAGGAAGAGGTTTGAAGTTGAAAGCTATGAAAGATCCCAATCAGAAAATTACGGAAAAAATTGAAAAAATTATTAAATGCATTTAAATGAAATGGCAAGCTAATTAACGGTGGAGTGTTGTGCAGGCAGAACATTACAAAATGAATCGACGAGCAGTTACCTTTAACAAGAGATCCATCGGTGGTTGAAATTTGGCTGCGAATTAAATTTTCATAATATGATAACCACTCGCCGAACAGTGGATGGCAGTTCGTCAATATCAAACTACGACTCGTGTAGCAAACCGTAAAGTAAAATAAGTGACATGATAAAAATCGGATAGGAATATTACGTAGTCAAATACATCGGACTTCTAAAAATTTACAAGAAAATCGACTGCAGATTCCATTGCCGGTAAATGATAATATTATGGAATAAATTTTGAAACAAGAGTGGCAAGCTACACGAAATATCACCATTCAATATTAACTAAAAACTGTGCCATCCATTGATGCGGTGATTCAACAAGGCTGAAAAAGACATTATGGGCGGAGGGAGGATAGGGCAAAATTATTAAGAAAAATTCATAAGTGCGAATTTAAGTGAGAGGTGGGGTTTATTTATAAATTTAAGATACGCGCACAACAAATATATTTACCTGAATGTACATAACAGCGGCCATATAAAAATAATAAAGTACAGCTCCCGTCTGCAAGATGCTATCGCTACGAAGTACAAACCAAGAGTACCTTCTGTCTTAAAAAAAAATTGAAAGTGATGTTCTTAAATTATTACTCTGATATTCATAGATAATTATTTTTACATGACGAAATAATATAAAAATACAAGATGTTCTCTGATAATATCGGGGAAAGGAAACCGTGTCATTATACTGCCTGGCAGAGGGTTCATCGAACCACCATTATACTATTTTATCTCCCATTCCATTCTCGAATAGCGCGGGAAGAAAGAACACATGAATCTCTCCGTTCGAGCTCTGATTTCTCGTAATTTGTTCTGATGGTCACTTCTGCCTATGTAAGTGGGAGTCAACAATATATTTTCGCATTCGGGGGAGAATGTTGGCGATTGGAGTTTCGTAAGTAGCCCACGCCGCAGCGATAAGCGCCATTGTTGTAATGATTCCCATCCCAGATCCTGTATCATTTTCGTAACGCTGTCACCCCTGCATCGTGACAATACGAAACGAGCTGCACTTCTTTGGACTCTTTTGATGTCCTCCGTCAAACCCACCTGATAAGTATCCCACACTGGGCAGCAATAATCCAAAAATGGACGGACAAGCGTAGTGTATGCAGTTTCTTTTATAGTACTGTAGAATGTTTTAAGGGTTCTCCCAAAAAAACAGTCTCTGGTTTGCCTTTCCCACGACGTTAACTACGCGTTCATTCCAGTTTAAGTCTGAAGTAATATGAATTCCAAGGTATTTAGTAGAGTTTACGGCCTTCACTTTTCATTGATTTATCTTGAAACCAAAGTTTAACGGATTTATTTTCTACTCATGTGGGCGACTTCACACTTCTCATTATTTAGAGTCAATTGCCAATTGCCAATTTTTACCATAGTGATATTCAGATAGTTCTTCACTTTGTTTTGATCTTCGCAAATTTGGGGCGATATACCATATCTACCCAATTTTATTAAAAGCCGTTTGTGGGGTACGGTATCAAAAGCCTTCTGGAAATCAAGAAATACGGAATCTATTTGAGAACCGTTGTCTTTAGCACCCATCACATCGTGTGAATAAAGAGCTAGTTGTGTTTCGCATGAACGATATTTTCGAAATCCGTGTTGACCTTGGGTCAATAGAGCATTCTGTTCGAGATAATTCATAATATTTGAATGCAGGATATGTTCCAAACCCCTGGTGCAAATTGACGTCAATGAAATAGGCCTGTAGTTTAGTGGGTTACTCCTACTGCCTTTCTTGAATATAGGTGTGACCAGTGCAACTTTCCAATCTTTTGGTACAGATCCTTCTTTGAGACAGAAATGATGACGCTATTGTTGACAGTTCTGCTCAAGCAGAGTTTCATAACACAGCCTTCCGGAATTCCTTCACTAGAGAAGACGAAACAAATACTACCGAATTCGTATCAAGAACAGCTTCCAGCATGTGTAAATCACTTAACAAAAGTAAGTATATCAAATAGGTTCCTTTCAGATCATGGTGAAGCAATAGCCCCATACCTATCACAAACCACTCGCTTAGAGAACGTTCCGTTCCCTTAGACTGGAAAGTTGCACAGGTCACTCCAATATTCAAGAAAAGCTGTAGGAGTGACCGCAAAATTACAGGCCTGGCGTCGGTTTACAGCAGGATTTTAGAACATATACTTTCCTTAAATATTATGAACTACCTCGAAGAGAACGACCTATTGCTCCGTAGTCAACACGGATTCGGTATAGTTCTCGTGAAACACAGTGCTATCGACAAGGAATGTCAAATAGATTCCGTATTTGTAGATTTCCGGACGGCTTTTGACTCTGTACCTCACAAGCATCTTCAAATTGCGTGTTTATGGAATATCGCCACAATTGTGCTATTGGATTCGTTATTTTCTGTCAGAAAGGACACAGTACGTAGTAATTGACGGAAAGTCATCGAGTAGAAGTAATATCTGCCGTTCTACAGGGAAGTGTTATTGGCCCCAACTGTTCCTTATTTGTATGAACGAATTAGCGGGCAATCTGAGTAGATCTCTTAGGTTGTTTGCCAAGAACAAGGGAACATCATCAACTCGACCTCATATTTTCTTGAGAAAAAAATACATGAGCTAGATATCAACCCCAGAAATCGATATCACGTGAAAATTTGGGCCATTATTTAGATACTACGCAGTTACGTCCTCCATAAAGTACAGCTTTCAAACATTCGCGCGCTCGGGTTGTTCCTCACTCGGCCCGCTTCATTGTGCCCGCTTAATGCCCGAACGTCTAATACTGTGAGCAGTGTCTAGTAAGAGGTTTGTGTTGCGATGGCAGTTAACCCACAGCCATGTGCGACACTTCCAGGAGCGGTATGGAATGATGTCTAATCTGCAACGATTAAATGTTAAAGAATTAGGTCTCTTTAAAGTCGTCACTGGAAAGCACAATCACTTGCGGTTATTAGACTATAGACGGTAAAAGAAAATACATGGCGCTTTCTTTTTGCTTTTTCCTTATATCTTACAACTGCGTTGCAAATATCATAGACAATTGCACTGATGAAGTGCTGGACATAGAAGAAAATAGCGGGTTAACGGACAGTGCAGATTTACATGAGGCTGACGTCGACGATAACGACGTTGTCATTTCACCACCGTCTGATTCATCGAGCACTTTCATTGATTCGACGGAGCTTGGGCGTGGAATTGAGGTCGTCAGGGGTGGTGATAGCTGCGTTGATGTTTTTAAATCGTCGAATACCACTTCGCCTGTCTGTGTAACAGAAAAATATATGCAACGAGCCGTTTTCGTTTTATACAGCACGTCACAACTGAAGTGGAAACGAATGAGACAGCTTTTTCAACAACCAATGTATCGTAATTTAATTTTCAATACCTCGTATGCACATAATTTTGTTATATGTAAAGCTTACGCTATTGAAGTGGAGTAAACTTGAAACAGTTACAGTACAAATGTTTCATTTTTTTAATATTATTTCCTCCGCCATTACCCTGGCTCTTCAAATTTCACTTTTCCTGGGACTCGCTGTTGTCCCTTCATTGCACAGCACTACGTATTGGGGCATTAGGAGGCCACAGTGAAACTGGCCGAGTGGGGAACAATCTGAGCGCGCGAATGTTTAAAAGCTGTATTTTGAAGGGGCCGTAACTGCCTAGTATCTGAATAATGGCCCACATTTTCACGTGATAGCGATATCTGGAGTTGACATCTCGCTCATGTATTTTTTTTCTCAAGAAAATATGACGTCCAGTTGGTGATGTTCCCTTGTTAGGCTCTTCGTAGATGATGCTGTCACTTATTTCCCAGTAAAGTCACCATAAGATCAAAAGCAACTGCAAAATAATTTAGATAACTGCATGGAGCAAAAACTGGCAATTGACGCTTAATAATAAGTGTGAGGTCATCGATATCACTACTAAGAGAAGCCCGTTAAACTTCACTTAAACGATAAATCAGTCAAAACTACAGGCCGTATATTCAACTAAAATACCTATGACTAACAATTACAAACAATTTAAATTGGAAAGAAAACATTGAAAATATTGCAGGGAAAGCGAACCGTAGACTACGTTTCGTTGGCAGAACTCTTAGAAGATGCAACAGCTCTACTAAAGAAACTACCTACACCACACTTATGCTTCCTGTTTTGGAGTAGTGTTGCACATTGTGGGATCCACGCCATATTGGATTGACAGATGATTTAGAGAAAGCACAGCTCGTTTTGTATTATAGCGATATAGGGGAGAGAGTGTCACGGAAATGGTGCACGAGTTGGGGTAGAAATAAGTAATAGAAAGACGTTATTTGATGTGGCGAGTTCTGCGAAATTTCTTTCACCAACTTTCTCTTCAGTATGCGAATATATATTGTTAGCACCCACCTACATAGGGATACATTATCATTAAAAAATGAGAGAAATCAGATCGAAAACAGGAAGATTTAGGTGTTCCTTTTTCCCACGAGCTAATGGAATTATGGACAAATATCATAAGTGGTTGCAACCACCCTCTGCCTTGCAGAGTATCCATGTAGATGTAACAGAAACAATTCCTCCATTGTATTAACATATGATATTTATTAAAGCAAATAGTTCCTCGTCCTCGGGTGTTCGTGAAAATATGGTACTTCCAGAATGATGAAGTTTAAGTTCTGAAGATTATGTATTCGACTTTAGCTTGAGATAGTCGGCAATAATTCTAAGAAGGTTCGTAAACAATGGACATCTACTGGGAATCTGTAGCAAGGCGTTTTAAGGCAATGCGGAATACTATAACATGGAGATTGGTGAGACCACGAAGCAATGCACAGTGCCCCACAGGCCATATGTGGCGGCTATCATACAATGCACGCCAGTGCACCGTATTAATATGTTCATAAACGTCAAGTGCGAAATTATGATTTTACTGGTGCCCATATCTTGGGGGCAATTGGTAACATACAGGGTGCTAATTTTTTTTTTACTAGCCCTGTTCCTATTTATCAAATGTTCAAATGTTTGTATAGCTTATGGGTCTGAACTACGGGGTCATCAGTCCATAAACTTACAAACTACATATGAACTAACTAATTCTAAGGATGGCACAAATATACATGCCCGAGGGGGAATTCGAACCCCCGACCGTAGTGGCCGTGCAGACCGTGACTGGAGCGCCTCAGTCCCCTCGGCCACCACGGCCGGCTCCTATTTATCACTTATATAAAGTATGTGCATGCTACAGTAATCCTGTAGAACAGCACAAAAATTTAAATACTACACACTTCCTATAGGCCAGCCAAATTGATCAAGTCGGATGGTCTAGGGTGATCTTCAAACAGCGTACAAAATCACCACTTGTTCATAGGTCGTTTCATGAGAAATCCACGTAAACCCATAATTTTTAATACAAGAACTACAAATTATGGGGATGACCTATACCTTTTATTAATTGCAGATCACCGAAAATTTTACCTTATGTTCTTGAGATTATATTCTCAATCCACTTTTTGTTCAATTATTTTGATATCTTTATCCTTTAATGAAAGCCAAAGCTTCACAATAGCCGTCCTTATGAGTGGTGTTCAAAGGAAAATGTTCGAAACGTCTTAAAAACCAAACCGGTTCAAACTTGAATATGCCGCTTTGGGTTAACGTAGTGCAACATTTAGGGGCGCGAAGCATGTGTCGTCACCACCCCGTAAAAAATTCAAGGCTGTGGCCTCATCAATAAAGGTGATGCTCGTCGTTTTTTCGGCGTCCGAGGTCCGATACTCATCTAACTCCTCGAACACGAAAAAATCATTAAAAATGACGTACAGTGAGACACTTCGCAGCCTATGTTAAGTCCATCAAGAGCAAACGGCCTACGCTGCTCACGGAAGGAGTGATTCTGCTCCAGGTTCATATAAAGTGTACTTACCAAGTCAATTTGCCATCCATCTTTAATCCCGGACATCTCAAAGGGAAGAGCTTCAACTTGGATGACGACCTGAAGGACACAGTGGAGCATTGGCTCTTGCCACAGCCATAGGAATTCGGATTAGATTAGATTAGTAGTTCGTTCCATAGATTGATGTTGAAGAGATCCTTATGGATGTGGAATATGTGAGCTGTTTTACTTTTATTTTATGCTTTATGACCCGGTGAACTTCGAATCACTAACCTCTTAATATATACCATATTAATTTAAATCATATGTATTTCAAACCCAGTAGCTTTATAAAGGCATCATCAGATAGTCTAAGTATCGGTTCGACAGTGGGCAGAAAGAATGGGCAAATCACGCACACATGTCCAGGATAAAGTTCATGTCACATTCGTGAAATTTCAGGGAAGGTTTAAACGGTGATAAAATATGGAAAAATTGCGAGGAAAATTTAGCTTTAAAACATGTAAAATAATAACTTGGTTGTTGTGCTGGGTGCGTTCTGAAATATACTTTGAAAGAGCAAAGTTCGCTTTACACGATCTGAACCCGTATATGAACTGTCAAACATAAAAATGAATTGCTGTTCGTCAGTCTCGCTAAAATTCGAAAAGGGCCGAACCGATTTCGCTATATATCATTACATAAACCACTGAATCTATTGTGATGAAATCTGGTGTGGAGCTCACTTGAGCGCTGAAGTACTGGATGAGATACTTCAGAGAGTGTATAACTCAATATATTTTTGATTTGAATTATATAAAGCGAAATATAGAACAATAATTACACTCTGGAAAAGCTATTTACTCTTGGAGTTCTTAACTATTTTTCAGAAGTTACAATTAACTTTTAAAAATGCATTGTCCCTTTTGCAAAAATTGGATAGAACGGCAGAGCAACAGAAGTACCTGTCATTATTTTATATATTTTAAATCTAAATTTTCCTCGCAATTTTTCCAAATTTTATCACTGTCTAAACCTTCCCTGAACTTCCACGAATATGACATAGACATTATCCTGGTCATGTGTGCGTGATGTACCCACTCTTTCCGCACACTATCGAGCCGATACTTAGACTATCTGATGATGCCTTTATAAAGCTGCTGGCTTTAAAATAAATATGATTCAAATTCATGTGGTTTATATTAAGAGGTAAGTGATACGAAGTTCGCCAGGTCATCTAGTCGACCCGGCAATGCTTCTCAATTGCTAATATGTGTGTACTCCTGCTTTGAACGTAGACTGTGCAAAATTTTATCGCAATCAGATGAATGGTTTTGTTTCTTCATAGAAAAAAATCTCTTTATTTTTTTCTGAATTTTCAAATTTTCCGGAAAAGTTTCCCAAATTTTTAGTTCATAAGAACGTTCATTATTCGTTGAACGTCAAATGATCAAAATTTTATCGCATGAACGGTATTGATAGCTCACTAAAAAAACTGTTTCATTTTTCCCGATTTTCCTCTTTTCCAGATAACTTTTGCCTATTTTATCACCGTTTCAACCTTCCCTGGACTTACACGAATATTTCAAGACTAAAATTAGCCAAATCGGTGCAGCCGTTCTCGAGTTTTAGCGATACTAGTAGATTTTTACAAGCTTATAAAAGTACTAATGGTATGAATATACATACATAATTTAGTTAAATTACTGAAGATGTGTGCTCCTGAGCAGTGGGCCCCTTTTTGAACTAAAGTAAGTTCTTTTTAGTCATTGTGTAGATCGTCTTTGTTCCTAGTAGTGTATGTTTGGACTGAGCTGTTTGATGGAAAAAGGGATGTATTATTTATGACAAATTTTATTAAAGAATAAATATACTGAGAGGCAGTAGTTAGTATACCCAATTATTTGAAGAGGCTTCTACAGGATGTCCGTGAATTTACTCCAGAAATAATACTGATTACACGCTTTTGGTCTCAGAAAACATTTGCTTGACTTGAAGAGTTACCCCAAAATATTATACATATGACATAATCGATTGAAAGTAAGCAAAGTATGCAAGCTTCTATATTTTAATTTTAGGTCTCCTACGACTGATAACACTGGTACAGCAAATACAGATTTGTTAATTCGTTTCTGCAGTTCTGTGGTGTGCTCCTCCCAGCTGAATTTATTATCAAGCTGCAATCCCAGGAATTTAATACTGTCAACCTCTTCTATCTGCTGTTCTTCAAACTTTATGCATGTACTGGAACGGGGAATCCTTCAGTTCGTTGAACAGTGGGATAGTTGAGCTCAGGCCTTTGCTGATTACTTCTCAATATTCATTTACACCCACATTGTCGTTTCGTACCTTTCATTTGAACGCCCGTCGTACAAACAAAATTTAAAAAATTGTTTATTTTTTTCAGTGTTTCCTCGGTGTAACGTATATATAGAGGCGAAGGTGGTATTATGGGCTAGTGGTTGCAATATGGGATAGCTCAATATCTGACTAATAATACCGTGCATTCTAGCGGCAACCTCAGTAAATAGTAGTAGCTAGTTCGTACAAACGCCACAGAATGTGCTGCCGCAATCAGTTACTTTGAATGTTAGTGGTGAGCAGTTTCGTGATTTTTCCCATTTCAAAACTTTGAAAGGTAAGAAATTACAGTCATATTAAACGTACTGCCAAGTTTGTTAACTTCTTAACTACATATTATATAAATATTTAGCTCTCTAATGATCATGAAATTGGTTTATTAAAGTTTGTTTATAACGGATAGCGACGTTTTACTTTCCAAGAGAGCTAGGGTGGTAATATGGACAATAGCTGTGGTGGTTATACGGGCTACCCACTACAGTAGCCCATATTACAATCCCTGCAGATACTGTGTGGTTTTCTGTTTCAGCCTGATAACACAGAAGGCTTGCCCCAGTCCTCTACTGGTCCACACCATGTGCCAAAGACCTAGCAGAAGCTGGCCCACGCAGTGCGTCCCACGTTCCAATAGGAAACATTAACACTTCACCAAAGGACATTTTGCCTGATCCAAAAAAATAAGAAAAAGACTACAAACAAAGGACCTAAGCCAGAAAAGGCAGCTGTAATTACAGCAAAGCACGAAGAAAAGGCAGATGATAAAAAAAAGGAAAATAAAAAGAAAGGGGGGAAAAGAAGTGGACAAAAAAGGAAGATCGAAAGTGACGATGTAACAGGGAATACGAAGATGTGAGCCAGGTGTTGACAAAAGAAAGAAACAAGGAATAAAAAGCAAAACTTCATCAGTGAAGCGAAAATTGACCATCGACCTACAATCATCATCCGAGAGTTCAGAGGAGAGATCGATAGATTCTGGGCAGTCAGTCCTAGAGCCCAGTGTTGGTGTTGAAAAGCCTGGAGATGACGATGCTACCTGCCTTTTTTGTGAGGAGTTACATTCCCAAGACACTGAAGGAGAGCTATGGATCCCAGTGCCTAATGTGCGAGATGTGGGCACACAACGAGTGTGCTGGCTGTGAAACGGAACACTATATTTGTGATTTCTGCCAACCCTAAATGAACAACGTATGATAAACATGTCCCAGTATAAAGGGTTTGCTATTTTTCAATTACTCTAAAAATCTACAAGAAATAATATTGACTTTTTTGTTTGTTTATAAAGTAGCCCATATTACCACCACATTTAAATTTTTTCACAATATGTCAATTTTGTAAACATGTTTCCATATTAAAGTTGCATAATGATTTAAACTAAAACATGTGTGTTTGGCTTTTTTATAACATCATAAAGATTATTTTTTTAGATTTTCAGCAAATTTCACTGACAATTGTGGTTCAAAAATAAAGTGGTAGCCCTTAATACCACCTTTTCCTCTATAAATAAATAACCATAGAAATGGCTCAAACGTCTTAGTAGAATCACCAGTACTGAATCAGATGTTATCAAGTGCCATATTTACGGTCTGACGGCAACGCCTCCTACGAGTAAAATACCACGGCATCTCTTGAGCCGTTCAGTGCAGTTGTGTGTGCAGCAGCTCGATCGAGACTACCAGTGCGACGAAGTCGCTGCTGCAGAATCACCCTCTGAGCAGCCCAGGCCGTTTGCTATTGATGGACTTGCATAGGCTAAGGAGTGTCTCACAGCACGTCGCTATTAATGGTTTATAAGTACCCACGCGCTCTTATCAACGTCCGGCGTGGTGGGGAGCGTAATTTCCTGGCCCGGCATCGAAGTCTCCAAGCCTACGTACGACACATTGTTGGACGGCTCACAAAGATGCACAGAGGTGCGTCACACAGAGAGCAACAACTTGTATAAGCATTGCATGTATTGTGTTGAATCGTATTACACAGAACACAGCAACCAATAAGGTGAAATACGGTGCAGTTGAAAAATAAAAGAATAAATAGTTTTTCCAAAGAATAACTATTGTTCCATACTTTTGGAATTACAATTATATTTTTAAAATCAATAAATCTGCTGATACGATAGCTACCGATGTCACAGGGTCACCCACTGAACTAATATGAACATTTACTGTTCATGTAAATTGCTTCATCTTTCTTGAAGGCTATAGGAAACGTAGATAGATACAAATAAACACATCGACTGTTTGTTCAAATGTTTGTAAATCTATCGGAGTCAATTGCGTGGTTATTAGTCCGTAGCTTACAAACTACTTAAACTATGTTAAACTAACCTAAGGACAACACACACATTCATGCCCGAGGGAGGATTCGAACCTCCGACGCTGGAGGCCTCGCGATCCGCAACGTGGCGCTCCAGACACTTCGATATATTCGACATTCTCCTGTTTTCGAATATCTTTATCCGTTATCGAGATACACCAGTATAGCCGTGATGTTTGGGTACCAAAAGTTCCGCCTGCGCTGAGAGAAGGCGTTCGAGTCACTATGAAACAGAAAGGTGTCAGTAAGAATGCTTTGGGTACTCGCGGCATTTAAGTAGTTATCTTATTATAAAATAATCACTTGAAAAACATCTCTTCGGTTGCGGAAGTTTTAATAAAATTTCTACTTTAACTTGGCTTCGGCTTCACTAGGGGAGCCTTCATCAGAAGTAAAACAGTTTTTTTACATATGAATGTATAGTCACCAGATGGTCTTAAGCGATAGAGCTCACGTTGAAAATTAAAAAGTTTGCACATTACATTTTTTTTTAAACAAGTAAGACCACGCACCGGTAATGGTCGCGTGTGCGGCTAGCACTGCAGGTGGCATCAGACTGATATATGTCTTACTTGTTTTTAAAAAAAATTGTAATGTGCAACCTTCTTTTAAAATTTTTAACGTAAGCCCTGTCGCTCAAGACCATCTGCTGACTACATTCATATGTAAAAAGCTGTTTTACTTCTGATGAAGGCTCCCATAGTGAAGCCGAAACCATGGTAAAGTAAAAATTTTACCGAAACTTCCGCAACCGAAGAGCTATTTTTCAAGTGATTATCTTATATTTTGACGAACGGTTGCTGTTTAAAATTGTAGTTACCTTATTATCAATTTTTATTCCTGTATCTTGTAGGCGAGGAAAGTTTACCAGGACACAGATTTTTCGTGTTGGTTTTCGCGAGGCTGGCCAGTTCCCTGCTCTTGGACACCCAGGCAGAGAGCGTCCCTAAAAGCAACTCATCATCATTCAGCATCCTGTGTGGCCGCCCCCAGGAGTAGGCCCGAATCGGCCAGGTAGTGCACCGTTCACTCCGTTCTCATTCAACGCCCGGCATTGTCAGTACAGACGCAATATTTCACAATTTCTACGTATTTGGTACGATTCTGGCCAATAAGCTGGCGCCGCTGCCGGTGGTGTCGTCTGGACGAGGGCTTCTTTAGAAAACTCTTTGTAGCTCAGAGAACAAAGTCCGTTGATTTATAAGGAGAAATCGATTTTATGGTGGACAGTCCTCTGCTGCAGGTAGGCAGGCCCCGAGGTGGCGGGCGAGAACGGACATCTATATCTATTAATGTGAATGTCTGTTCGGTGTACCCTTATCACGTCCGTACGCATGCAAGATGCAGAGACTTAAATATTTGTACAGTTACTAATTTATACGTGAGGAAGGTTTTAGGCACGGTTTTATAGCGATCTGATAGATATTTAGTAATTTGAAGAATATAACGCGAAATGCGGAACAATAATTACTCTTTGGAAATTATATTTACTCTTTGAAAATGGTTTTATTGTTTGCATTGTTGCTTGAGAGTTGATTATGATAAAAGGGTGGAGTATATTGGGATGGAAAGTTATCCGTGTATATAAAATTGTACGTGTGTGTGTTAATATTCCGTTCTGCAGCGAAAACTACTGAACGCAAACGAATGGTCTGTGTGTAATTGATGTCCAAAGTCTCCCGTTGTACACCATAGCAGTTCCATGCTGATAGCTATAAGGGGGTGGAATATATCGTGGTTGAAAGTCGTCAAATTATAAAAAAATTCGGACTGAAGGCCAGCGATGACCTTTGCGACTCTATAGCAAGGAGGTCACGTACAGCGAAACGTGATGTCACAGAGCATATTTTTTGTCTATGCGTGCTACAATGTCTTCAGCTCTTTCTCTGTAAGGATAATCACACGAATAAGGAAATATAAGAATAAATAAACAAAGCAGTAAGAAAGAAATTTCTTTTAATACATCTCTAAAAAATCGATTTGACATTTCGCGCATTAGGGCCTACATCACGTGATTGGTGTTTCATATTATTACAATCATTATTGTTGAATTTCGTGATTGGATTCTTCGAAACGAGTGCATTTTTACCTGTGATTTGATCTACACAACTTACTTTCCTGATAAAAAGTAAGTGCATAGACTTCTGCAATCTGATAGGAATATTTTTCAGTTCCACTTTATCAGCGATATTTCCTCAAAAATGAGTAAAATTAATTTAATTGTTATTTAAACTTCGTAGATACATGTGAATTGCGTTACTTTACACATATTACAATAGTACATCAACTTTTAATAGATTACATATAGACAACATGCCTCGGAAAAGGAAAACGTCATTGTTATATATTCTCCGATATGATATAAAAAAGAGAGATTGACAAAGAGAGAAGTGATAGAAGTACTAACTCATGGCAAGAATAAATAAACACCCGGGCAACGACGGGTTTTTAGCTAGTACAGAATAAAGAAACGCTGAGTCTGATGCCATGGGAATCTCGCTGGCATTGGTGTGTCTGTTGTCCTTAGGTTAGTTTACCTAGGTTTAAGTAGTTTGTAAGCTACGGACTGATGACCACGCAGTTTGGTCCGATAGATTTACAAACATTTGAACATTTGAATCTCACTGACTGGTTGCTCGAGAGATAGTTTCCGAGGGTAGCCCGACATTGGTCGGACATTGATAGCTCGAACTGGATTAGAGCTTTTACTTTCGTATGTCCGGAGCCCCGTAGTTTGGAATTTCGGAGGAGCGAAAGGGAGTGTAAGAGAAGGCCTCTGGTTTGTGAAGCCTAAGGGAGTGATCGCTTCTCTTCTGCTCACAACCTGTTTTTTCGTGTCGCTATACTTGTAGTTTTGGTGTAACTTTCCAACTTGTTCCGGAACTTGCGCTATTGAACTGAGTAGTAACGACAGCAAGACAGCATGATCGATTGTGGCCGCACCGACGCGCTGATACGTATTTCACAGTTCTGGTGTCATCTAAACATTTAAAATTCTCGTGTAGCACCACACGTTGGCTTAAGTCGTTAGACAGAGCTGAACTTCTGTATTCGGTGACTCTGAGATCGCAATGGCTTCTTGCAGTCGTGTACTGCTTCTGTAATAGGAAGCCTAGTCTTTATTTTGTTGGTCCCCGAATTTCAGTTATCATCGCACACCGGCACAGACCGCCGCTGACAACGTCTTCTATCGCCACAAGTATCGCCTGCAATTGTTAGTGCGCCATCTGATTAGTGGAAAGATGATTGTTTTCTCATTCTTTGATGTCAGGTAGAGGAATATTGGTTCCAAGTACGCTACTAATCTCGGTAATTTTGCGTTGTTTTCTTGGACAAATATTGTATACAAGCGAATCGCCAGTCATTTAGTGTAGAGTTTTTGAAGCACTTTGCCAGCCGCAGTGGCCGAGGGGTCTGTGGCGCGACAGTCAGTCTGCACGGTCGCTACTGTCGGGGGTTCGAACCCCCTCGGGCATGGATGTTTGTCGTCGTCTTGAGTATAAAGTAGTTCATAAGTAGTTTGTAAGTTTAGGGACTGATGACCCCGTAGTTAAGTCCCATAAGTTCTACAAACATTTGGACATTTCAACCTGCGGCCCGCGAGCTACTTGTGGCCCGCCAAGCTTTTTCGAGTGGCCCAGCAGGCTAGTCGTCCAGTATTCAAAATTTCGCAATAAAGTCTCTAGTGACTGGCTGAGAAAAATGGGCGAGATGCGTACAGCAAAATCGACGAAGCCAGTGCCCTTAATTTAAGCAGCACGTTCTCCAGCACACATGTCGTCTGTTGTGAAGCAGCCCCCACTCGAGTGTTTGCGCGCCCCCTCGCTGTGGCGGCTGTGGCAGCTCGGACAGCGCTCGCAATTGCGTCATTTTCTGTGCGCTGAAGAATCCGTTCCGAATCCTCTCAACTGTGACACTGTTAATCTGTCTTGCGAGTATTCAGCATGAGAAAAAAGGTTTGGCTATAAGTGTGTAATTTTTTATGCTTACTGGGAACATTCGTATTTGTTTGTAAAGTGTGTTTTTTAAAGCACTGTGTTCAAATGTAGAAATGTTTGGAGAACTTTTGGGACTTAACTACGGGGTTATAAGTCCCTAAGCTTACAAACTACTTATGAACTACTTAAGACTAAGGACGGCACAAATATCCATGCCCGAGGGGGAATTCAAACCCCCGACCGTAGTGGCCGTGCAGACCGTGACTGGAGCGCCTCAGTCCCCTCGGCCACCGCTGCCAGCCCAAGCACTGTGCTTAATATGCAACTCAACAGTAAATATCAAAGCACCGCCAGTGCACTGTCACTACGAAAATAAATACTCCATAACACATGAAGAACAAGGTAAAAATAAATTAATCGGTACTATACGTGACTGTGCTGAAAGATTCAAATTGCAGCTTTTGCTTTTCAAAATTCAGCATCAATAAAAAATTTGGACAGTTTTCCCACTCCAAATTTCTTGAATTTAACTAATTTACAGACATTTCAGAAAGAATTTGAATACCGGTTTTAAAAAAATCAAACAAGTAAAGCCTTCACTCAGAGTTTTTATGACGCCTTTTTCGGTGCGCCCACAGAATGGCCCATCAAGAATCCGATTTGAGTTGACAGTGATACCGTGCGATTCAGCTGTGACAAACTGCTATTACGATTATATTGGAGATTTGATTTCATTTTATGAAGACAGTATCTGTAAAAATGTTAAGGATTAATGAAGTTAACTTTTTAGTTAACGCTGTCCAGCAACGATCTTGCAAGCGCCATAGTGACAGTTGTTGAAAATGTTGAAATGTTTTGTAAATCTATCGGACCAAATTGCGTGGTCATCAGTCCGTAGCTTACAAACTACTTAAACTAAGGTAAACTAACCTAAGGACAACACACACACACACATGTCCCAGGGAGGCCTCGAACCTCCGACGGCGAGCAACCGCGCGCTCCGCAACGAGGCGCTTTGGACCGCTCGGCCACTCCACCGCGGCATAGTGACAGTTCACAGTAATCACTCGCTCTGTCAGCCTTGAAAAAATCGTTAAATGTCATATTTAATTTATCAACGTACGTTACGAACATAGAAATTTAATAAAAACGTAACTGCTTGCAAATGGCTGTTGAAAGGTTGCAGCAGAATTTCAGATGGCTACATCTTTCTTTGTAATTAATTATGATTTCTCTAAATAAGAAGTGCACAAATTAAAAAAAGAACCCTAAGACAATGTTAATTAACAATAAGTACAGATGTATTTCAAAAAGCAGCGTGCTCTTCTGTGAATAATTATATATTAAAATAGATTTTGATGATAAAACAAATGGGTGTAGTTATTTCGCAGTGTTATTTTGTCCTGTGATAATGTTGTGGCCCACCGGAATTAAAACTTTATAGAATTTGGCCCGAGGAGGAAAAAGGTTGAGTATGGCTGAGTCAAGTGTATTATAGATTAAACATACACTACTGGCCATTAAAATTGCTACATCAAGAAGAAATGCAGATGATAAACGGGTATTCAATGAACAAATATATTATACTAGACCTGAAATGTAATTACATGTACACGCGATTCGGGTGCATATATTCCGATAAATCAGTACCCAGAACAACCACGTCTGGGCGTAACAACGGCCTTGATACCCCTGGGCATTGAGTCAAACAGAGCTTGGATGGCGTGTACAGGTACAGATGCCCATGCAGCTTTAACACGATACCACAGTTCATCAACAGTAGTGACTGGCGTATTGTGACGAGCCAGTTGCTCGGCCAGCATTGACCAGACGTTTTCAGTTGGTGAGAAGTCTGGAGAATGTGTTAGCCAGGGCAGCAGTCGAACATTTTCCTTATCCAGGAAGGCCCGTACAGTACCTGCAACAAGCGGTCGTGCACTATCCTGCAGAAATGTAGGGTTTCGCAGGGATCGAATGAAGGGTAGAGCCACGGGTCGTGTTACGTCTGAAATGTAACGACCACTGTTCAAAATTCCATCGATATGGACATAAGGTGACCGAAATGTGGAACGAATGGCACCCCATACCATCACGAGGCATCACAACGTTTCACCAGGCAACGCCGGTCAACTTCTGTTTGTGTATGAGAAATCGGTTGGAAACTTTCCTCATGTCAGCACGTTGTAGGTATCGCCACCGGCGCCAACATTGTGGAAATGCTCTGAAAAGCTAATCATTTGCATATCACAGCTTCTTCTTCCCGTCGGTTAAATTTCGCGTCTGTAGCACATCATCTTCGTGGTGTAGTAATGTTAATGGTCAGTAGTGTATAATCACTCTGTTGTACTCCGATTGGCTGGATTGTAGTTCAGTACTCAGCATACAGTCGTCATTGTGCCTTGTATCAGCACTTTACATCGATTCAAGACAGCGTGCATCGCATTGTCAGAGAGAGGTAAGCTTCGCACATCTGTGTCCTCACCTTGAAACATACATGTATTTACTTATTGACACTGAGAAATTATCACGAACTCTCAAGGACACTCTGAAAGATTCACTGGAATGTCAGGATTTTATCAGTCTGTACTCTACCAAGGCGAAAAGTATTGTACTCGTCGGTTTATAATAAATTTCATATGTTACAGAAGTTGTGCTACGTTCCTATTGAAATACACCTATGCTCGGCTCGTCAATAACGCTCCTTCAACAGAGTTTACGATTATTGTTAGTCGTTTGAGATCTGTTGATAACGAGTCAGTGCAGTTCGCCAAACTTCATTTACAGGTTTTTTTTCTTTTTTATTTATTTATTTATTTATCTTTTTTTTTCAGCATTCAAAGCCTTATTTTCAACCATTTAACTGGTACCTAAAATTGAGAACAGTTTATGGCATGTTCTTTTGTTACTACTCATTGTTCTTCTGGCACTTTATTCCAAATTTCAGTTGTTGAACAACATCTTCATTTCTGCTTTTTTGGTGAAACTCACTTAAGAACTAACGTACGTCTAAGACTTCAAGGTAAGCCGTAGGGCTGCAATATGTCAATATGGCACCTGAGATGGAAGGACTGATGCAAGACTGAAGGACAGTCTTCCACTTCCTATTTCTTAGATGTGAAATGAAAGTTTGTGAGTAGAAATATGTCAAATTCGTCGGAGTTAATTTCCATGTACATTTAAAAAGAAGTCAAAGCTTACTAAGTGTAAAGATGTTAAACTTCTATATACACAGAAAAATACAAAGATGTTATACTATTCATAATTGACATATTAGTTCCGAAAAATGTCAAATGTTTTGCCACGTATCAAAGAGACTGCCTACATCACACTTGTGCATACCCTCCTGGAGTATTGTTGCCCCTTGTGGGATCCTCACCAGGTGGGACTGACGGAAGACATTGAGAAGGTTCAGAGAAGGGCAGCTCGTTTTGTTTTATCACATTACGGGGGGGGGGGGGAGCGTCAGGAAATGTTGCACGAATTGGAGTGGAAATCATTAAAAGAAAGACGTTATTCATTGCGGCGTGATCTGTTTGCGAAGTTTCAATCACCGACTTTTACTTCTGAATGTGAAAATATTTTGGTAGCACCCACCTACTTATGGAGACATGACCATCACAATAAAATAAGATAAATCAGATCGAAAACGGAACGATTTAGGTGCTCTTTCTTCCCGCGCGCTATTAGAGAATGGAACGGTAGAGAAAAGTTATGAAAGTGGTTAATGAACCCTCTTCCAGGCCCTTAAATGTGATTTGCAGAGTATCCATGTAGATGTAGAAATGTAACTATGTGTTATAACGACTGTAACATTAAATATTTGTTACTTTGGAAGAAAGTCAATCTCTCGCTCCTGGATTAGGTCATTGCTGCACCCATTACGCTGCTCTGTCTGACCCCTTTCCCATTATTCCCCGTAATCCTCAGAAGCTCCACTCTGTTACTGTTTTAGCTATTCACCTCGAATGGAACGGCGCCAAGACGTTGGCACGACGCCATTTACAAAGGCTCGCTAAACGGAACACAGGTGCATCCAATTACAACCAGACAACGGTATCCACCACCGAGATCCCAATCCACTGCCTTCCACGAAGCACGCAGTTGGAGAGACATAGGCGTTAGTTAGCGTTAGTTCTTGCACGGGGTTTATTTATTTCAGGCTTACGTTAGTCTATGCCATTCTCCTCTTCTGTTCATCTCCTTTGACACCACTCTCTGTCCATTTGGTTCAAACCACATCATTAGCTGAGGAGGAGACGTGGATCTCTGTTGCATGATGTGACAGTCATTCATCACGTGTTGTGCGCAGTTCATTTCCTCACAGATATTGTTGTCTGATAGTAAGGAAAAAGGGTGCCAAGTTTCGTTGAAATCTATCACATTAGTTAGAGATGAGGAACACACACACACAGACACACACACACACACACACACACACACACACACACACACACATATATATATATATATATATATATATATATATATATATATATATATATATACATATATAGCGTGTTTCACTAAGTGTGTTTGCCTCTGTAACTTATAAAATAACAGGTGACAGGAAATTTTAATGCGGTAGGTCAACACAAGAAATGTTACACTTTCTGCGGAGCTATGAACATTGTATCATTTTCCAAAGAGTTACACCACAAAGATATAATTTTTTAAATGGAACAATAGTTTTTTCTATCGTGCATTGGATTCGTTTAAACTAGCTGCGTCCAAATCAATTTAAACTACATTCCTATCACTGTTAGTTTGTGAGCTACAACCCTTCAAAGTTCCGGGGGCGGAGGCTGCGATAGCGTAGCTGACTGGCCGGGTGGCTATCCTCTGGGGCACGGCCCACTGTCTCATGACCACCAGCCAGTTAGCTACGCTCTCGTACCCTCGGCCCCCTAAACTTTGAAGGGTTGTAGCTCCCAAACTAACAGTGATACGAATGTAGTTTAAATTGATTTGGACGCAGCTGGTTTCAACGAATCCAATGCACCATAGAAGAAACTATTGTTCCATTTAAAAAATTATATCTTTGTGCTGTAACTCTTTGGAAAATGATACAATAAACTATGTTCATTGCTCTGCAGAAAGTGTAACATTTCTTGTGTTGACCTACCGCATTAAAATTTCCCGTCAGCTATTATTTTATAAGTTACAGAGGCAAACACACTTAGTGAAACACCCTATATGACAAACATGTTGTATTAGCCACTGATGCGTCAGCATACGGCATTGGAACAGTCCCCTTACATCGCACTGGGTCTTCAGACATTGGCTGTTCAGACATTTTGTTCGAAATGCTTGTTAAGCTTATGGGACTTAACTGCAGGGTCATCAGTCCCTAAACGTACAAACTACTTACGAACTACCTTATACTAAAGACGACACAGACATCCAAGACATCCATGCCCGAGGGAGGATTCGAACCCCCGATGGGGAACGGCCTCTCTCATCGGAGCATAGCGGCTCCATACGCTCGGCCACTCCACCGCGGCATACCTTTTGTTTCAAAATTGTTGAACTAAGCCCAGGTCCATTATTTACATATTGAGAATCAAGCATTAGCAATTATCTATGGTGTCACTAAATTCCACCAGAATCTGTATGGTCGCAAGTTTACCTGGTAACTAACCATAAGCCGCTTCAGCCCTTGTTCCACCCTGCCAATCCCATACCTAGTTGCACGGCACAGATGCTGCAATGTTAGATGCTCATATTGTCTTCCTACAATTATGCAGTTATCTACCGGTCGACGTCAAAACGTGCTAAAGTCAACAGACTGTAATCTTCATGATGGCCCAGGTGTTGATTTTGATTCCTCAGAAGCTTCCTGTTGCCACATAGATTCTGAGGTCCTTGATCGGTCTCCTCTCGATCACCGGAAGGTTGCCCAAGCAACAGCGGCGGATCCAGATCTTCAAATCATGTTGCGCCATTCCGCATAGGGTGGTCTCGTGCAGTGATGCAGATTGTTAGCCTGGTGGTTCGATGCTACTTTCAGCGGCGAGATAACTTGACAGTGTTACAGTGTGTAATTTTTCTTCGTATAGAACAGGACCATTCGCGTGAGGTGATACCTAAGTCATTGCACCGGCATGTGCTTCAGTTACTGCACCAAGGTCATTGGGGTGCGGTCCACTCCAAACAATTGGCGCTCAGATATTGTACATGGATAGGTATGGACGCGCAGGTATTGAGGATGATGGCTCGTTGCCAAACTTGTGCGGAAAACCAACCCGCCCCTCCTCAACAGTTTTGCGAATGACCCCCCCACTGTGCCATGAGAGCGCGTGCATTTAGACCGTGCAGGTCCATTGTGGAATAGAAAATGGTTCATTATTGTGGATGCCTACAGTAAATTTCCTTTCGTTCGTTGTCTCCATGAACTCTACGATTACTCGCACCACCCTCCAGTCTACCAGAACTGATAGGAATGGACAATGGTCCAAAGTTTGTGTCTAGGGAATTTTAACAGTTTCTCCGGTATTCGCCTTCTGACCAGTGTCCCGTCCCATCCTCAATCCAACGGTGAAGCTTAACGTTTTGTGAGGACGTTCAAGTCACGGATGGCCAAGCTCAAGTACCACTACATGCGTGAAAAAGCTCTTCTGCGTTTACTCGCCTCCTACCGCCCCCAGCCAAGCAATGTTGCACGGACGGCGGTACCCCACTTCTGCATCCCATGCACCCACCACAGGTACAATATGGCGCGAACGCATCTCCTTTTTTTCAAGTCTTATGGCGGAATCAAGCGTTGGGAGCGCTGTACCATCATTCGATGGCTTAGCACTAACATGTTTTTATTGTAGTGTGCGGATGGCGTGCTGCGTCGCCATAGAAATCAGCTTCGCCCTTGTGCACTGCCGCTGTTGCCGACAGATTCGCTGTCCCCTCGGATGATGTTGCCCACGCCTCATCCGACGTCGCGGGTTCGGCCGACATCCCCGCTCGGTCCCGAGCGCCGGCCGCGGTGCCCGAGGAGACTGAGGCGCTCCAGTCACGGTCTGCACGGCCACTACGGTCGGGGGTTCGAATTCCCCCTCGGGCATGGATATTTGTGCCGTCCTAGTACGTAAGTAGTTCGTAAGTAGTTTGTAAGTTTAGGGACTGATGACCCCGCAGTTCAGTCCCTTAAGCTTAACAAACATTTGAACTTTTTTTTCGGTCCCGAGCCCATGGAGCCTGACGCTTCGCCTCCGGCATCGCCGCATCCGACGACCCATTTTCCATCGTCTTGGCTCAGCAGACGTCCGCCTTCTCGTGTTCATCGTCGGGCGTCCGACGCCGCGGTCCGCCAAGGGGCCATCGACATCGGTGGTCGACATCGTTGCTCCTGCACGTGCAATATGCGAGCTTACACATAAACTTTTTAAAATAAAAACAAACGGTTTGTAGTGAATGACAAAAAAGACATTGTTCTGTGCAGGGTGATGACATTACACACAAAATACCCAGTTACTTCCTTGAGTTGGCTCGAGCCCCCAGTGCTACAGCATGAAATAACGTACATAATTCACCCATTTATAGCCTGTTTCCTTGGGGCTCCGTGAAGTGCAACTGTAGACTCTATTTGCTATATAAACTGCTTGCGTCGTGTCTAGGGGTGCCAGTCACACCTGCTACGATGTCCCCAAAATGTTTTAAGTTAGACAAACGACGCATTCACTTCAACTAAACGACAGTTTCCAGAATGAAACTTTCACTGTGCAGCGGAGTGTGCGCTGATATGAAACTTCCTGGCAGATAAAAATTGTGTGCTGGAACCGGGATTCGTTTTAAACGAAAGTTTATTTCACCTAATAACCACCAGTTCAGACTTTAGTTCTTTAAGGCTGCCACACAAACAAATGGAAACTTAACTGGATATTTTCTAGGTTCCATATTCGCTGAATAAAATGTGTGTCCAGCAATAAGCCTGAAAAATTCTGTCCCACTGTCGCAAAATTGAGTCAGAGGCCACGAAGCACCACTGTAGATTATTTTAAGTCCCACAGAAGCAAAGTATGAAGTCCACGAAGCACCACAGAACAAATTTTCTAAAGTTCCACCCTCGAGCTGAAAATTTACAAGTCTTGAAACGACGCCCTAGTCGCGCCTCGTAATGCACACAGCTTGTCTATCTGACCAACAATAACAGACTACCCCCATTAACGAAAATGGCCGCCTAAAATACCATTGCTGGCTTACTCTGAAATCAGTGTCTTACCTCCACAAAAATACCTCTTTTACATATAATATGAATGAAGCAAATACATGTGATGATAGTATGTAACGGAAATTTTTCACTGAAACAGAATATGGCATCAAAACCATTATACATATCTTAGTTTTCACATAATTTTTGGTTATGATTTTTTATATTTAAAACACAGATTATTCACTAAACTATTGATATTATTCCATTAGCTATTTACTTAATTCTAGTTTATGGTACTGCCACTAATACCACAGTTATTATTGTTTATTTATTTAAAATCCAGCTTATGTATCTGGGATACACGCTTTTGGCCACTTATTCAAATTTACTGAATATGCGCAAAAGAACGAAAATACATCTTAATAGCACTCACTTAGATCTATCAAGTGACACCTTGTATGTAACGTTTGATTAAGCCGTTTTCAAGATATATCGTTTAGAAAATTGTTATTTTACAATGATTTTTGATTTACTATAACTCAAAAACTAGTGACAGGATGCGCGCGTATATGAGCGCAACCGTCTCATTGTCAGAGTTCCAATGAGCCTAAACGCTTCTTAGTACCATATACGGATCAATAGTTATTAATTTTTAAGTAGTTTTTGCGTATTTCTCCAATGCCAAACGGGGAATCTCTCGCCGACCGCCATTGGGTCTATAACCGCCTGGATTTTCCAGTCGGGTGCCTATACACAAAGGGAGTGGCCAGACGCTCGTTTGCCAGATGAGAGGTGCCATTATCTATTGACTAACCCCCGAAATATGACGACTCAGTAGTTGTCGAAACATATCACTTAGAACCAGTAGGCTGCTCGTCAATATACTGTCACGATTCCCGCGCGTGTGCGCGTTTTATCACAGAATTGCAGACGTCAAGTGTCCACACAAAGCTGTCCCTTACAGTCTGTTTCTTCTGCGCCCGTGTCCGGGGGGCGCGACCTTTTGAGAGTTTTCCGCCTGGCGTTTAGTGCCAGGCGCAGGCCAAATGGTGGCACACGACTGGTGGTTCAACGCTGGGTACAGGTTTGAAAGCCGGTCCCTGGTCTTCACCCATGGGCACACCTTCTCTCCGCCGTTTTTTCGCACACTAAACAACGAAAGTGAGAAGGTTTGGGGAAGGGAAGAGTGCTTTGGCGTCGCTATTCGCCACAATGCCGATGGTGTACACAGGTCGTGGCGCCACTAGTAGAAGATGCGATAACTCGATCCACAATACTTTGACCGCCAAGAGCGCCTCAAGTTTCGTTACCTCTTTGCTTTGCTTCGCGCGCTGGCCAATCGGAAGACGTGACTTGCCAACATATGCTGGCGCACCATAGCCACAACACTAGAAGTCAATACAGAGTCAGTACTAGGCAGTATAGCAGTGCTACAGTTCCAGGAGATCCGCCTGCAGTGAGCCAGCAGCAAAAGCTGGAACACTACTATTGACTGATGTAGAAGTGAAGCGTGACAGAACTGTATCATCAGAACTGTACAACTACAAGCACCTGAAAGTTGAGTATTCTCTTTACTTGTAATAAAAGTATATTTGGACTAATTACTTCATTTAGTTCCAAACCTCCTTGCTTGCCATGGCCCACCTCCCTCTACCGCCGCATCCAGGAGATATAAAATGGTTGCAGGTAGTTAAGAGTCTCATCTGTGAATAGCACTTGATGCCAATTCTGTCGAGTCCATCCATTATGCTTTTGGGCTCGTCTGTACTTCGCTGCATTGTGTTTAGGTGTCAAAGCTAGACTCCGCCAGGGACATCAGGAGTGAAGTGGCGTGTCCTTGCAGCCTATTACGACAGTTTGAGTCGAAATACGACGTCCTGTGACTCCAGGAAAATCAGTATTCTGTATGTTGACCTAGCTATCACCTCTCCTCCGAGCTGAAATTCATAAGTAGCGGTCATCAGCTGCTGTAGCAGCCTTCGGGTGACCATAGTGAGGTAAAACATCTACAGTTCCCAAATCCCTGTACCTCCTTCACATCCGAACAACAACGATTTGGTACACCCGGGAAGTCTGGAAACTTCCCTTGATGAGAGTGCGTCCTGACACAAATTAACAATATGAATACCATTAAATTTCGGAATAGGCGTCCTAGGCGTGGCAGAAATGCAGTCAACATGAGCAGTGTACGTCCTTCCTGATTGTAACTGGTCGGCTGTCTTACAAACTGCCGCATCAGCACTGCTGATACTTGATTGTTTACATTTTATGCGGGTTGAGTGACTTCTATGAAGAATCCAAGAAGGAACTTTGTTCTTGATGCAATAGACATATTCAACATCAATGTACAGGAAACCTTGGAGCCAAGGTGATGTAACACTGTTTTATGTGTGTATTCGATAGTGATTGATCATTTCACTTATTATGGCCAGCATTATGAGTTACGACATCTCTTATTACCTGAAATACTATAAAAGATACCGCAGCCTCATTAGTCCTTTCTATTCAAGAAGCGACTGTTTGTATGTATGATCAGGCTGTTCCTTTAGTCTGACCATTTCATAGTGGGCAACTGCCACGCGAATTTTCTCTTCAAACTAAGTTACTCGATTCCTGCATTAATTCTCCTTAAATGGTAGGTAGGGAATGAATTCTTGCACAACCAGTAATGATGAACTCCTACCGTGAGACGATAAGTCATAGCTTTCGTTATCTGTGATCTGATTCGCTGTGCAGTGTGACGCTCAACCTGTGAAGCATTCCTGCCATCCTCGTTGTGTTCTTAATACCGACGACAGATGATAGCGATGATAATACTGTGCCATTTATCAGTGTTCAGCCTGCCTGGTGCAAGTTTTTTAGCTGACGCCACTTCGGCGACTTGCGTGTCAATGATGGTGCAATGATTATGTGGACGACACAACACACAGACGGCGAGAGAATAAAATTCCTACCTAATCGGAAATCGAACCCGGGCCCCAACGTGGCACCCCACCAGCTTTCCCAATAGACCACGGAGACGGACGGTATTTAACTCTCCATGGTACTGCTAACAAAACAGAAGTCGCCTTTTATATCGCCTTAGGAGTTTGTTCAACATTTTCATCATTTTTGCCATGTGATTGATCTGATAATGAATGAAGTGCGTTAAATAAAATTTTTGTCCAATAGCACAATGAATTCGAAGAAAAATCACCTATAAAAGAACAAGCACAGCACATATAAAGACGGACAAGTAATTTGGAGTCGATGCAAGTAGTATAAACTAGGCGCGATGGTCAGCGGTAGGACTGGCTTCGCTGTCTGTAATAACTGTCCAACGATAGTTAACTGCTGTAGCTACGAAGACAAAGGACGCAGTGGGCGTCGCTATGGCGGTACACGCCATTGGTTCCAGTTCCGTCTGCACTAATGACGGACTGTTACCAACTGTAACGGCAATACGGCACCATAAAAGTCAGCGCTGAATTTACAACTTCTCTTAAGGTTATCGAGACTTCGGGGTTTTCCGTGCTTTTCATTGTTTTTGCAATAATATTCTGGACTGCATACCCAGCGTCTCTTACCAGTGTGCTACGAATACCCGGACAGGGATCTAGGTGTTTAAATCACCGATAACTAGACTTAGTGTAAAGTGTTTCGCTAAAATCGTCATTTCAAGAGGATAAGTAGTACTGACACCATTCCTTATACTCTCCTGGACATTAAAATTGCTACACCATGAAGATGACGAGCTACAGACGCCGTCAGGAAGAATATGCTGTGATATGCAAAAGATTAGCTTTTCAGAGCATTCACACAAGATTGACGCCGCTGGCGACACCTATATCGTACTGACATGAGGAAAGTTTCCAACCGAGTTCTCATACACAAACAGCAGTTGACCGGTTTTGCCTGGTGAAACGTTGTTCTGATGCCTCGTGTAAGGAGGAGAAATTTGTAACATCATGTTTTCGACTTTGATGAATGTCGGATTATAGCCTATCGCGATTGCGATTTATCGTATCGCGACACTACTGCTCGCGTTGGTCGCGATCCAATGACTGTTAGCAGAATATGGAATCGGAGCGTTCAGGAGGGCAATAGTGAACGCCGAGCTGGATCGCAATGGCCTCGTATCACTGGCAGTCGAGATGACTGGCATCTTATCCGCATGGCTGTAACGGATCGTGCAGCCACGTCTCAATCCCTGGGTCAACTGATAGGGATGTTTGCAAGACAACATCCATATGCACGAACAGTTCGACAACGTTTGCAGCAGCATGGACTATCAGCTCGGAGACCATGGCTGCGGTTAACCTTGACGCTGCATCACAGGCAGGAGCGCATGCGATGGTGTACGCAACGACGAACCTGGATGCACGAATAACAAAACGTCATTTTTGTGGATGAATACTGGTTCTGGAGACATCGCGGTGAAGGAACATTGGAAGCAGTGACCGTTACATTTCATATGTGTTACGACCCGTGGCTCTGCCCTTCATTCGATCCCTGCGATACCCTATATTTCAGCAGGATAATGCACGACCGAGTATTGCAGGTCCTATACGGGTCTTTATGGATACGGAAAATGTTCGACTGCCTGGCTCGTCCCAATACGCCAATAACTACTCATGATGAACTGTGGTATCGTATTGAAGCTGCATCTGTTCCTGTGCATGTCATCCAAGCTCTGTTTTGACTTAATGCCCAGACTTATTAAGGCCGTTATTACGGCCAGAGTTGGTTGTTCTGGGTACTGATTTCTCAGGATCTACGCACCCAAATTGCGTGAAAATGTAATTACATGTTAGTTCTAGTATAATATATTTGTCCAATGAATACCCGTTTATCATCTGCATTTCTTCTTGGTGTAGCAATTGTAATGACCAGTAGTGTACATATCTTGTCACTTTCCAGTTACTGAACATCAACACAAACAATATATTTAGGGATGAATTAAAGAGAAGTAACTGATATAATCAGAAACACGTACGAAAAACACGATCGTACAAGGTAGGGTAGGATAATGTGGGATGGGGACAATGGACAGCGGTGTTGCCGATGTTGCGGAAGGGGCAGATACTGCGTGATCAGAGGCGTGCTGTAGTGACCAATAATAAGAGCGTATTGCATGGTACTTTGTTTCCAATATAAATTAATTAATCATTGGTAATACTAATCGTGAGGACAACAGTGTCAACAGTTGCAACAAGCGAGGCGATTTTTAGAAAGCTGAAGTGGAGGCCATTTTCTCAAGTAGAGCAGTAAATTCAAATATGTAACGAGGTAGCCCTAATTCTAAATCAGCTGCATATATTTTCTTACAATGTAACACAATATGCTTCTCTGCTGTTTCTTGATTAGTAATTATTTCCATTTTATATTCTTTTTAGCTAGTAATTCTTCTTTGTTTTATTGTGTAAATAACCTCCATAATATTGCTTTATTAGAGTTTACGGGGAAAAATATGTGTTAATATGTAGAGAGTTATTTATGTGCAGATGTATTGCACGACTTGCTTCAGATACAGATATTCATATTTCTCGGATAGTCGAGGTGGATGTAACTTGGGTCTCGTACAACACCCCTGAAACAAAACGACAATCAATGGAATGGAAGCACACTTTATCCACAACGAAGATTAAGCCTAAGCAGATCTTGATACCTCGAAAAGTCATGTGCACCGTTTTTAGGGGCAGAAAAGGCATTTTGCTAAGTAACTTCTTACCATTAGGCCAAATAATCAATGTACGTGGTTACTGCGCGATCATTAAGAAATTGCGGCACGCAATACAGAACAAGTACCGAGGATTACTGTTGAAAGGTGTTAATTCTTTCCACGATAATGCTTGACCTCACACGGTGAATGTGATCAAACAATGCTTACGGGAATTTCACTGGGACGTGTTTGATCATCATCTGTACAGCCCGGACCTCGCTCCTAGCGACTTCTATCTCTTCTTAACCAAAAGTCTGTCCTTGGTGGTCAAACACCAAAATTTTCGTGTTCCAAGATTTCTTCAGCATCTCTGGTGTACTAGTGGAGCTTCTGCATATGTATCAGTTTGTACATTGCTTCTTATACACTAACTGTTTTTATCACACACCCGCACATATAGACTGTACACAAGCATGTAGATATAGTGAAAGTTTCATTCTGGAAACATACCTTAGGTTGTGGCTAAGCCATGTCTCCACCATATCCATTCTTCCAGGAGTGCTAGTCTTGCAAGGTTCGCAGTAGAGCTTTTGTGAAGATTGGAAAGTAGGAGGCGAGGTACTGGCGGAAATAAAGTTGGGAGGTGGCTTCGTGAGTCGTGTCGGGATAGCTCAGTCGATAGAACGCTTGCCCGCGAAAGGCAAAGGTCCCAGGTTCGAGTCCCTGTTCCGGCACACAATTTTAATCTGCCAGGACGTTTCATGTATATATATAGTATTCACAAAACCAGATGTTTATGTATAAGTATCGATTACCCAATTGCAGCATTTGCCCTACAAAAATGTTATGAGTGAAAATTATTCAGTAATCTAATGTTAATAATAATGCAATAGTTTTAAAATTTTCGAGTACCAAAGAAGAGCAACCAATCAATCAAGATCGATAACATCGCTGCAATGCGATAATCGATAATTATACATAAAGAGGCCGCCATTTTGTTTTATGAATACTGTATTTTCATGCCTGTGAACAGTCTAAATGTGTGACTGTGTGATAAAAACAATTGGTGTATAAGAAGCAATCACAAGTGATTCAATATTCAGCAGCTTCACTACTGCAACAGAGATGAAGAAGAAATCTTGGAACACGAAAATCGCGATGAAACAAATCGCACCAAACAGGAAAACAAGCATAAGCAATTGGTTTTGTTTGTGAAGCTTAAGGGACTTAACTGCGGGATCATCAGTCCCTAAACTTACAAACTACTTAATAAACTACCTTATACTAAAGACGACACAAACAGCCATGCCCTAGGGGGAATCGAGCCCCCGACGGGGAACGACCTCGCACATTGGAGCGAAGCGCCTCAATGTGCTTGGCCACTCAGCCATGGCCAGCATAAGACAGCACTACATCTTAGTTTATGTTTATCCACTACCCTTCCGCCCCCAACTGACCGTCAAACAACAATAGTAACAAATAGACTTTACATAAGTAAATTATAAGGAGCATAAACCGTTATGTATGTATAAAAAGCGCTTGATGATGAGCAATACATGTTCGAAACACGTTGTGCTATCTTGCGAAACAATAACATTATAAAATAAAGTGACTGGTAGCAGAAATACGAGTATTTATTTATTGTTTCATACAGTCAAGGTTTCTAAATTTAGCCATATGGCAGCAATTAATTATGATTCAATCAGCTAAGTTTATTTCCTTTGTAGGGCCCCTCTATGTACTCTTTCCACCTTTCAGCTTTCCCTTCTTTGCTGAGAACTGGTTATCAAACTGCGTTCTTGATATTCATGTTGTTATTTTTCTAGTCTCCAAATGTTTCTCTTATTTTCCTGTGGCGGTATCTGTTTTTCCCCTAGTTATACATTCTTGTACGGACTTACATTTGTCTTCAAGCCACCCCTGCTTAGTCATTTTACAGTTTCTCTCAATCTCATTTCTTAATCGTCTGTATTCCATTTTGCCTGCTTCATTTACTGAATCTTTATATTTTCTCCTTTCAGTTTTTTTAGGTCTTGTCTTTCTATTTGGTCCTTTGCTGCCGTCACTATTTCACATCTCAAACCTCCCCGTTCATCTTCTACTGTTTTATTTTCCTCCGATTCTGTTAATTATTGCCTAAAGTTCCCTCTGAAATTTTCCAGGTGAAATTTTTGCACAGTTGTCCTTGAAACCAAGACAAAGGTCACTGAACTTGTGAGAATCGTGTACAATAGACACTTCAGACGATATGACCTCTTCTTTTAAACCACTGAAGCAATTACAACCAAATTTGTTCCTTTAAGAAACAATTGCTGTAGGAGCCATCCACGACTCATGGTTTAGGAAATATGAGGTCATAAGTGATGAGGTACATTATAAACCATTCCCTCACGCAAAATGTTTTTGTAATTCACACATATCTACAGTATTCAGATCTTGATGAAATTGTGCACACTTGATGACCAAAAGAAGGGAAATGTCACTGTCTGCATAAAAATTTGTACGGTGCACGCCGAAGGGTGCTTTACAATAGATATCAACAAAACTCTACTGTCTTACTTCGATGTTGATGAACTTTTAGACAAATTACCTTCAAAACAAGATCGACATCACTATCAGATTTCTTAAGGAGCACGTCAATGGATAGGTGACACACACGTTGACACCAAATTACAGTAGATTTACTCAGACATCGATGTATTTGAGTGCATGGCGGACGATGTTGTTGTTGTTGTTGTTGTTGTAGTCTTCAGTCCGGAGACTGGTTTAATGCAGCTTTTCATCCTATTCTATCCTGAATCTGGTTACTATATTCGTCTCTTTTGCTCCCTCTGCAATTTTCCCCCCATACACTTCCCTCCAATGCCAAATTTATGATTCCTTCATGTCTAAGAACGTGTCCTACCAATCGATCCCTTCCGTTAATCAAGAGACGCTAAAAACTCATTTCTTCCCCAATTTTCTTCGTTAGCTATGCGATCTACCTACTACATCTTCAGCATTCTTCTGTAGCGCCACATTTCAAAAGCTTCTATCCACTTCCTGTGTGAAATATTTGTGCTCCATGTTTCTCTTCCGTACAAGTCGTTATCCCACACGAATGCCTTCAGAAAAGACTTCCTTACACTTAATTTAATATTCGATGTTAGCAAATTTCCCTTTTTCAAAAACGCTTTTCTTCCCATTGCCATTCAGCATTTTATATCCTCTATACCGCAACCATCACATGTTTTTTACTGTCCAAGTAACAAAACTCATCTACCACCTTTTTCTAAGACTGCAATCCGTTGCCCTTGTTATGCTCTTGTTAATGTTCATCTGATACGCTCCATTCGACACACTGTCCATTACATTCAATTAGTCTTCCACTTCCTTTGCTCACTCTGACAGAATGCGTTGTTTTTATTTCTTCACCCTGAACTGTAATTCCTTCTCAAAATTTCTCTTTGTTTTCTTTCGGAGCTTGTTCTATGTACAAATTGAATAATATTGGAGAAAGCCTACAGCCCTGTCTTACTCCCCTCCCAACCACCGCTTGCCTTTCATTCCCTTCAACTCTAATAACTGCTGTTTGGTTGATGTACAACTTGTTAATAGCCAGCCGTTCCCTAAATTTTACCCCTCCTGGCTTTAGAATTTGAAAGTGTGTATTTCAATCAAGATTGTCGATAGCTTTCTCCAAATCTACTAAAGGTAAAAATGTAAGTTTGCCTTTTCTTAATCTGTCTTCTAAGATAAGCCGTAAGGTGAGTATTGCCTCCCATGTTCCTACATTCCTCCTGAATCCGAACTGATCTTCTCGGAGATCAACAACTACAGTCTTTCCATTCTTCTGTAAATAATTCGTGTTAAAATTTTGCAACCATGACTTATTAAGCTGGTGGTTCTGTAATTTTTCGCAACTGTCTTTGCCTTCTTTCTTTGGAATAGGGATTACTACATTTTTTCTTAAAGTCTGAGAATATTTCGCCTTTCTCATGTATCTTACTCACCAGGTGAAGTAGTTTTGTCATGGCTGATTCTCCCAGTGACTTCAGTTGCTCTGAGAGAATGTCATCTATTTCAGGCGCCTTGTTTCGACTTAGATCTTTCAGTGCTCTGTCAAATTCATCTCTCAGTATAGTAACACATATTTCATCTTCATTTACTTCCTCTTCTCTTCCTACAATATTGTCTGTAAGTTCACTTCATGTAGAGATCTTTTATATACTTTTCCCACGCTTCAGCGTTCCCTTCTTTACTCAGAATTGGTTTTCCAACTGAGTTCTTGATATTCATACGGAGGATAACTTCCAATGATTTTGGACGCTATTTCACCGATTGCCATGAAAATTCATAGATGTATGTAATTTTCCTTAGATAGGAGAAAGATAGATAAGCTGGGGAAGGCAGAGATGAACACTGACATGGGAGAGAAGGTGATTGATAGAAAGAGGAGGGAAGAGGAAGTGGGTTAACGGAAGATTCAAATTGATAAATACCTGGCCAATCACAGGTTTTCTGTGAGCTTTCTCAAGAGATTTTTAGGCATATAAATTAAGATGATACAATTCAGCACAGAATTAAGTAGCTGTTTAAAATTAATACCCACGTTGGAATTGCATCTCTCTAATTGTAAGTGCAGTCATACTCCCTGCACGTTTCACAATTCTGTTTCGGAGGATATTATTTGAGAACACTAATCCAGGTGTGCTACAGGACCTTCCACTGTGAAAAAGGAGAAACAGGAATCACATCAGTAACAATTTCTTAATCTGACATATTAGATCTTAAGCAGATTTAGACAAACAGGGCGGCAATGTAAAAACACATTTATTAAAATATAAAAATATGCTGTAGATCCGAAGGAATCAAGAGAAAACGAAAGGTCATATTAGAATAATTATTCATGTAAAACAACGTTTCAGTTACATGCAAATTATTACAGACGGTTGATAAAAATGCAGGATAAACTACATGACTAAAGATTGGTTTTGAAAAGGTATATATCGTACAAGAAATGACCAGAAATTACAGGAAGATCGAGGACACTAAATAGAAAACTGACTTGGATGGACACCATATTTCACTATCAATGGACGGTAACTAACAACACGCGTAAAATTTTTAATTAATTCCAAACTTAAATGCTTCACTATCCGATTTACAACAAAGATGCGTTATAATGACAAAAAAATTAGATTCTGTAGTTAATTTTTGATCAAATTTATGAGCCTTCGAGGTAGGAACAATGGAAAGGTTTTTACAAGTGGTGTTTGAAGTCATTTGTTAAACATTGATAAAAAGCTGGGTATAGTCGATGGAAGACTTCTAAGAAGAAATAGTATGAATTACTACTGTCCCTAGTCTTCATAGATTATAAGAAAGAGTCTGAAATTGATTCAATATCAACTTTATTTACAACTCTTGAGATGTAATACATTTCCTCGAATACACGCCATGCTACAACTTCCAGCAGAGTTCATCACAATATCGAGAAATTCAGCACTGTTACAGGAGTCACTCGAGGAGCTTAAGTGTGTTTACGGGCGTACAGCGGAGCTGTTGCCTTTCTTTCATAAGCAGTGCTCGAGGACCCTCCCACTGGTCTTAAGGTCCGGCGTCTTCTCTTGTTATGTGTATTCACTGCTCCACTCCAGCCAGACGCTGGACTATTTCTCTTGCGCCATTATTTATAGTCGAGGTCGATTCCTGACGGCCAATTAGTCACTTTATTCTTTTTTGTATTCTAATTCCCACAGCTAATTTCAGAGAAATTTACATTCTCTCTGCGTTGCCAATTCTGGTGGATATTATTGTCAGAGAGACTGTAATTAATCTGAGTGATGGACTCCTAGCTTTATTTGAATTCCCCGTCTCTATTTATTAGGTTTGTTGGAAACTTACGTTTCATTACAACCCTTAATTGCGCTTTCCCAGAACCTTTGACATTTGCAGAACAATGCTTGTTCATCTTACTTCATTTTATCCTTACATTCGAGGCAGTGCTGGGTCACAGCTGATTTGTTTCACTGTTCTCATTGTATCTGTCACTGTAGTTCATAAAATGTCCTCATCTGCTCAGTACTGTCTCCCCTACAAAAGACATAGGTTCAGTATCCCCTGGAAGGTCGCTAAAGACCTAGCTGTCACGCACCCACATCATACTATCCATCCAATATACCCTGGAAAAATGATCTTTCTAGAATCCCACAAGGATCAGTTTTAGATCTACTTTTGTTCCCCTTAGTGTGACACTGATATTTCAGCAATTTTGACTTCTTCTATGGAGACAACCTCAAGTACTCTTAGTTCCTCAGAAAAATATTGTGAGTTCAGAATTCATTACACTTGGTTTTCGAAGAAGATACCAGCAAACAGTTAAGAATTTGGATCTAATTATCAACGAACACTTAAATTGGCAGCTAATGCTGTCACTGTGTGCGAATTACCTACTCCTGCCCCTTTGCCCTCGGAAACGTTTGTAACATCTCTCCATGACATGTACAATGCAAACTGGTGCAATCAGTCGTTCTATCGAACCTTCGCTCTTGTGATTTGATTCACCATGGTACAAGTAGCGAAAATACGAGGCTATTAGAGCTAATCATGAATTTACGTGTACGTCCAACATCTGTTGATATGGAAATACTAGTGCTTCATCCACCCAGGGTGGCTACGGCCAGACAAATGACGGAACTATGACACGCAGTATCTACTCCGCTAGCTGCTCACTGTGCAAGTGCCGCAGTATCTCAACTCAGAATTTAAACACCTTTCACGCTATCATAACATTAACACAAGGTCCCATTTATCTAATATTCCAGCTGAGCCTTTCATAAAACAAAAGCATTTGCAAACTCAATCGCTGCCACTGCTGGCCGTCTCTGGAACAAGCTACCCTGAACTTTTCGCGCAATTCAGTCTTGTGCTACGAATAAAATTGTTGAATCACTTCTTTCTGTCATCCTCTTTAGTAAGTTCACCAAAACTGGCTATATGGTCAACTCTCTCTCTCTTCTCTCTCTAGAATGGGAAAACCAATGTTCTTCTCTCCGTTATTTGTATTTCTTTTCCTTCTTTCTCCATACTTCACGCCACGACATCTTCCGTTATATTTGTTTCTGCTGCCCTCACTTTTCTCTCGCTCTTCCACCTTACCCTCAATTGAAAACTTTTACTTATTTAAAACTCAAAGTTTTGGTTGTTACTTATCAGTTAAGAATATATAAACTGTTAGTATGTTCTCTCAACTGCACTGTTACAAAACATTTAATATTTTTAGATTTAGCGTAACTAATAGAACACTGGCAATGCAAAATATGCAGAACGCCTGATTACGTGTAAGAGAGGGCCAGAAGACCCTAATCTCTCTAGGTTAAATAAATGCGAAGAAAAACATGGTTCTGGTGTGTTTTAGGTATTCCAGTAGTTTTATCCTTTTTTGCAAACATTGCTGAGAAACATAAAAAATACAATTAATAAAAAATTATATAAGATACGATTACGACTCCACTATTCTGATAATATCCTTGCAGTCAACACTTAATATTCTCTCTGACCGTATTTTAACAAACAGCCAAATTCGTTTAAAAATTTGGTTTTAGCTTTGACAAACATTCTCTTTTTTTAACTTTAAATTACTATTCTTATATCTCTATCATATTTTCATCTTTCTCCGTTAAAATATTATAATATGTTTTGCCCTGATAGTTTGTCCTCTTTTTCAAGTTTATTTTCCTTGCCTGTACAGGTTTACGTAAAAACAAGTGACACTGTCAAGTTGCCGTTATTTTTGGAAAGATCTCTGAAACTGTGCACGTTATGGAAATAACATACCAGGGCCAAGCTGTTTACAACTTTCTCCTCTATAAATGCATTTATTCAATTTTCGACTGAGATGAACGTTTAAGGCGTCATTTGCAAATTAAATTACCTGACGTCGAAAGGCCATCACAAACGGACAATTTTTAGTGTCACTAACCTATTTTCTGTCGGAAAAATTTGAAAAAGGGAAGTTCTGGTCGCTGGTGACCAACAATTACGTCTATAAAATTTTTTCACGGTCGGTTCAACGACGCGACTTAAAAAGTAGGAAAGCGTTACACACAAACAGTGCAAATCGCCGTTTTAGTTAATAATATCTTTCAAACGATGCGAGATATAAAACAAAAACATAAAAGAGCAAAGTTGTAGAGAATTTTCTCCTCTACATATTCATTTATTGAATTTTCGTGTCATATGAACGGTTATGCCGTTATTTTCATTTAATTTCAAGCTGTCAAAAGGCTATCTCAAAGGCCCATTTTTAGTGTTACTACCGTAACGTAAAGTGGGATACAATGTATGGATAAATTTTTGTGTCCCAGCCTCGTCGCCGCTTTTGTGTCTCGCCTCCGTCGTAGGTGCCGGTGGCCGAGTAGGAAGACCGACACAGGAATAAAGGTAGCACGCTTGTGCAGGTACGGAGGGGAGCAGCCAGTGGGACAGCAGAAACTACAAACACTAGAGTAAATTAGAACGAGATATATATTGCACAGAATTTATAGAATACTTAACTTTTACATAGCTCAGTACTGCAGAATGCTGATACATAGTTGAGCTAGAGGCCTGCCTAGTGCTTATCCGATAGCCAAGTCTTCACTGGTGCCTATCTGATTCCGAAGTGTTAACTGGTTCCTATCTCAGTCCAAGTGAACGATGTCGTTCAGTGGTGACCACGAGCGGAGTTGTAGCAGAGGGCGCTCGTGGCTGACGTCGTAAGAACGCCGCGCCGTGCGTGCATGGTGGCGCGCGGCGAAAGTAGGTGGCGCGCACTTTGGACTTGTGCGACACCACATAAATAATTCTGACACCACCCACAAATAATCATGAAGTCGAAATTTATAGCATTCAGTCGTGCCTAAAATATACCGCATGGACGAGTTCTATCTCAAAAGAAACAAGAAAATGTTGGACTCGTTAGAAACAAGCGGATAACGCTTTACGCCTTTTTCATTTGAGGAATTTATATTTTCTCCTTTCTTTAATGACTGAAAAAGAAATTACTTCTTGACACGTTACTGCATAAACTTGTTTCGAAATGAGGAAAGAGTAACAACTCTTCGACGTACTATTAATGAAACTTTTACTTGTTTTGTTTTGACGAATCCTCCCACATTGATATTAAAGCAGTTCTACCTTACATACATACAACAGCAAGAGATATTGGAAACTCAATAACGGAATTTAACGGATGCTCTTGATTGCTAGTTCATAACGTCAAGGAGAATCCATTTGAAAGTTTCGTAAGCGATACATAATTATCAGTCATTAAGTGCCAGAGAATCATCACAGTTTAATGTTACAGCAGAAGCGAATTTGGAATGTCCAATGAACCGCAGATACACGACATGTCTCAGGGCAGGTCACCATTTTGAAACTCGTGAAACTGAAAGTGCTCCGTACTGCTTTCAGCGTCTCTTCTATCGCAGTGTTACCGTGTTCAAGCATATCAGTCTACAAGTGTTCAAGTGTGTTTATGTTTTCTGTCCCTTTTTCTTCGACATCATTTTATCACACTTTTCTTCAACTTAAGCAAAAAGCCTACCGGATTTTCTTTTCTCTCCTTTTACTCCAAAATCTCCGAATGTTTTGGATTTCTGTTGTAAATATGTCACCTGCTAATATGTCTTATCCAAATATCTTTGCCTGATGAGTTGATTTGTTGTACCGCTGCCAGATGGATAAAATAACAACAAAGAAAAAAATATACGAACTGCGGTGCTTTCATTTCATTATAAGGAGATATGTGTACGAAGCAATTTATTGTACAGAAGTGGCCATTCAAAACGCAACATCAAGAAATACCTGGGAGATCATAGCCTGATATAGTTGGAAGAAAACACGTTTTACAACGATCATATAACTGAAAATAGATTGCTTGTGAAGTGTAGAATATAATGAAATCAGTTTTCAGTGCTATCTGACTCGTCATTGAATCAAAGAGGCTACGGTTATGTTGATGTGTTACAGAAATTATGTTTCCCAATGTTATTAAATGTAAGGAGATTCGTTGAATTAAAAAGTCTGCTGTGGCCGGGATTCGAACCCGGCACGTTCTGCATACTTGGCAGACTGCCACAGCCATAAGGATAATGCGGATACACGGATTTTTCAGACAATATATGTCTCAGGGAACTGAATTATTGTTGATGTTTATATCACCTTTGCCTGAGGTAAAAGGCGGAATTTTTCCCGTTCGCGTTCTTTGCTGGCATGCTATTCCAGTATAGGAGAGCCTTGGTAATTTGATACCTATTTCACAGGGGAAAATTAAGGCCGAATTAAAGTATGCGGTGGAGAGGCAGAAGTGCATTGAAACATTCTTTGCAGTCTCTCAGCTCGGTGTTTGCAGACTTAATCATACAGTCGTCGTGTTACAGGCAAAGTCCTCTGTAAAAGACAAAGTCGTTCTAATCCGGTTTGGGTGCATAGAATTCCACTAGCCCACTACCGTAGTAAGCGTTATTGGTAAGATAACCAGCGGCCGTTACAAATTTTGTTCTCCTGTAGCTTTGGATCTTGCCGACAGCCACGTTGTTAGGTGACGATGTGCGACCACGTGGCACTTAGTGTTCTACATCCACATGTTATCACTGCATATTACATTTAAGTGTCTGGAAGTCAGTCGAACCAGTGAATATAAGCCTGGCATCTGCTTCTCTTAAAATTTATTTTTTGCCATCATTTGACTTCAGGTCTCTCTAGAGGGTTATTTTTGGTTATTTTGCTGTTGTTAGTTTTTCCACTGATTTTTCAACAGTATTATAACTTAACAGCAAGGCATCAGTTTGCCTCTTTTCGCGGAGTATGATGCATATTTCCACGTTCAGAGTTAACTCCAAGCCCCTTTACCAATCGTCGAACCTCTTCACCTATTTCTGTATTTTGCTGAAATCTTCAAGTCTTGTCACCTTTCTACTGTCTGAAGAAAATTTCATATTTCTTCGGCCATCATTCACTATATCATATATACTATAAACAGTAATGAATAACACTCCACATTATCACTGCAGATATTACCTGTTAATTTGTCGTATTCATTATGTTATAATAACCTTATATGTATATGTGAACTAAACTTTTATGTCAATTCCTGCAATGCAAATGTGTATGCACTATCTGTTCTAGAAAATCTACATTTTATTTGAAATAATGTGTCTCTCTGAAGGTCACGTTGCCACTGGTATATTTGTGTTAAGTGTAACAGGATTTTGGTTAGTTCTTCGCTTTTGTTGAGCACAAATGGAGGATGAAGAAGTTACTACATTCATCATGATTTTCTATAAATTTAATGACACAGGCTACCATAAATTGCCTGGGGCAGCATACGAAAGGACGTTCATCAGAATTTGATAATAATACATTATTCGTAACATTAAGTATGCACGTACTACGTGTGGGTGATTTTAATCTGTTCAAAAATCACTTTGAAAGTCTAATGGCCTATTTAAGAAAAAAAAAAAAAAAAAAAAAAAAAAAAAAAAAAAAAAAAAAAAAAAACAGAAAAAAATTGAGTGATGTCTCCTTATTTTAATGTGTACTTTCTTGAAAACACTTGCAGTAAGAACATACGGCAATCAGAAGCATTGTCATTCAACTTAATTCATACTGTTAACTTTACAAATAGAATAGCAATGGGCCTAAAGAGGAAGATTCTCACTAGAACTGTCTTCTGACCAACAGTAATAGGTAGAAGGGAAAGCTGAATGATAGAAAGAGTACATAGAGGGGGCTCTACAAAGTAAATGAACTTACAGACAGTATTGTAGGAGAACTGAAACACCTAAGGCGAAACAAGGCCCCTGGAGTAGATTACATTCCCTCTGAGTTACTGAAGTCTCTGGGAGAATCAGCCACGACAAAATTATTTCACCTGGTGAGTAAGATGTACGAATTACCCTCAGACATTAAGGAAAATGTAATAATCCCCATTCAAAAGAAAGCAAGTTCAGATAGTTTCGAAAATTACACAATCATCAGTTTAATAAGTAACGGTTGCAAAATTTTAACACAAATTATTTACAGCAAGATGGAAAGGCTGATAGATGCTGATCTCTGAGAAGATAAGTTCGGATTCAGGAGAAATGTAGGAACACGGGAGGTAATACTCACCTTACGACTTACCTTACAAGATATAGTAAGTAAATTCAAACCAACATTTCTAACTTTTGTAGATTTTGAGTAAACTTCTGACGAGGTTGTTTGAAATACACTCTTTCGAATTTTGAAAGGAACGGAAGGTTATTCACAACTTGAACAGAAACAAGACACCAGTTATTAGTCGAAGGGCATGAAAGGGACGCAGTGGTTGGGAAGGGAGTAAGACAGGGTTGTAGCTTTTCTCCAAATTTATTTAATTTGAACATTCAGCGAGGTGCAGAGGAAAGCAAAGAGAAATTTGGAGAAGGAGTTACAGTTCAGGGTGAGGAAATAAAAACATTGCATTTTGCTGATGACATTGTAATTCTGTCAGAGAGAGCAAAGGACCTGGAAGAATAATTTAATGGATTGGATAGTGTGGCGTGACCCTGTATTTTAACCTTTGCTAAACACCACACAATTGTTTTATGTTGATGTATCTTGAATTCTTCTTCCTGGTTCCGTAGAAAATTGTATTGTTACAACTCCTTTTAATTGATCCCGCTAAGCAATGCCCAGTAGGAGTAATTAATTTGTCTTCTTTTTGCTTGATGCTTGTTGGAGGATGGCTGCATGTTCACCTTTCTTCAACATTCAGAAATAGACTGAACATAAATTATTTAAAAAACAAATGAACATTCATCTTTAAGTATTCTTGTCCAAGATCTTCCTGGCTTCCATATGATTTCATATTCATGAGAGTAAATGTACTCTCTGGATCTTGTACTTGTCCATTGGTCAGAAGCAGTAAACAGATTTCTAAGAACAGTAATTGTTTCCTGTATTTCTAAACCCACAAATAAATAAAATTTGATGTCTGGTCCATAATCGGAAATACGTAGTATAACAACGTTATACTACATATCCCCCCACTCAAACACACGATATCAAATTTTAATCCATCTCCCCCAAAATGATTAACATTATTTTCTCAATGGAAAATGTGATCGGAATATCAGTAATGGAAAATAGGAAACAACTCATTGCACCTTACGGTGAATTGCGGAGTATGTATGTAGATGTAGAATTAGTAAAAGTAAACAACCAAAAGTCAGTACCTTTGACAGGCTCGCTGAGCTGCGGGGGGACACGAAAGTAAATAATCACATTCACACAATTCAAATTTTCAGCCATAGCCTTCGCGTCAGAAAGAGAAACGAATACTCACGCAATCACTGACACAACTAAACACACACAACTATCATGTCCGGCCACTCCAGCACTTGAGTAGCATGAAATGATAGTTGTGTGAGTATAGTTGTCTGATTAAAATCACAAATTTCGTTAAGGAATAAATTTATTGGTAAGCAGTACTTGGTATACTCAGTTCCCTAAAGAGCCTTCTGTAGGACTTTCTTGAGTTTACAAAACAAATAGTTTGTAGTTTACATTTTTGAGCTCGGATAACTTTTGTTTGCCTTGACGAGTTATCCCAGAAAATAATGCCATATTACATTATGGAAAGAATGTTAGCATAGTGCGCTAAACGTTTTACTTTTATATCTTATGGATGATAACATTTTCATAGGAAACAGATATTTATTTGAACGCTTGAGCACGTTTGTGGTATACTCCTCCCAGTTAAATTATTATATTTTAGGCATATACTGGTAAGAAACGTTTCACGCGATTTTATTCATTTATTTCGTTTTCAAGTTTTAGTAACGGAGAACTGGATATCTTCAAATCGACTCATAGTTCATGGAATCAATACTGACAATAAAAGCAAGCTGCACAAAGATTTAAAGTCAATTTCTTTGTTTCAGCAAAGTGTCCACTGTTTAGTGGAACACATTTTCAATAACATGTCAGCAGCCATAAAAATGTTAACTCATAGTAGTTTGAGAATATGCTAAGGATTTCTTGGTGACCAAATCTTTTGACTCCATTGATGTATTTCTAATTTCTTGACAGAACTGATCACATGCGTATGTTATTAATAATATCACATAATATGAAAAGGCATAATTCTGTACAAATCTTGTGCAGTAATGCGAACATTGTAAATAGATGTAAGATGTTTTATTTTATTTTGATATGATATTTAAAAAAAAACCTTAATCAAAGGACAGATGAACGTAAGGAAAACACTAGGACCAGTGAAAGAAAATGACACATACAGAAAAAGAGAAAATAGAGAATTATTTGAAAGAATAGAAAACATTTTCCTAGCTACGGGAAAGAGAAGACTGATATATTTGGACATCTTACGTGGTTGAATCATCAACCAACAATCATCCCGTATGGACTGAAAAAGCAGTAATCAACGAGATTTTTTTTTTTTTCATTTTGAAGTAAAAGGCATAACATCAGACGAGGCATCAATGTTAGCATTGAATAGGGAATCATGGAGGAATTTTATTAGAGGTATTATGCGCCAGACTGAACGCTGAAAGGCATAATCAGTCTCTAATGATGATAATGGTGATGATTTTCTTTTTCATTTCTGCACGTTTCATTCTCATCCTTGAGGGGGAGGAGCGCGCAGCTTGAGAGCGTGCATTGCCATTTTCAGTCATCTGATGTTCTTCTTTATTACAATATATATTTTGTGCAGGGGTGGAAAGATTATATTTCATAATATGGGATACATTGATTTAAATCGTTTGGATTTTTTTAAGGTAGATCTAGATTATATATTGCGGGTACGTCTATGGTATTTTGACCTTTGATGTGTTTCTTCACATCCGTTGTTGCTGTCCGCTTTGTGGATGTGGTTGGAGCAGCTGTTTTCCTCTCAGCTGGCTTCAGCTTCAGCTCATCGGTGAGGCCTTGAGTGGTGACTCTGCATCTTCTTGTTGTCTGATCCTCGCCTTTCGGCGACGCGTCCTCCAAGTAGTTCCCACTCTGCGTCTTTCGAGCGCTTCCATCGTGGCAATTACTCCTTGGTGAATCCGTTCTTAATCTTCAATCAGTACCATTCTAAGGTCTTTGGCTGGCCATTCTCTGATGTAACAGGTCCTCTTCCCCTCCCTTAACTCTCCTTAGTTGCATCCCTCTTCTCGTCGTTACACCCGAAAAACCAGTAAATGTGTTCTAGTTTTTTCTCCTTAGGTGTCATCTTCTCTTTCCCTCTGGGTGTTTGAGTACTGCGCGTCTCTTTGTCGCATTTCTTCATCATCCGTGCGTCTTCTTCAGTGGTCATGACCTGATCTACTGTTTTCTTCTTTGTAGCCGCCCAGTCCTCCGTTTGTACTGGACGGTTGGCTGTCATCGTCTTCTTTGTTGGTGCAGCCTGTGCCGTTCGTTCTTGCAGCGGACGAACGACTGTTTATGTGCCCGGCATGACGACATTTACGATGGAGATCAGATACTTCGTTAAAGGCCCGATGACTATTCGCTTGACATCAGTAGCAGAAGATAGAACGTTGCTAATATTGGCTGTCGTATATTTTTTCACGATTCCAGACAGTTGCTGCATGCAAACAAGTCACTGGTATGAGATCTCTTCCATCTACGATCATATCTTTGAAGCCATACAGCCTCTCAAAATAAAGTTCCGTGAATAGTCTTGTAACATCAATTCGGATGAACTATAAACTACTTTGCCTCACTGTCCTTAGAAATCCACCATTGAAATATGCAAAATATTTCCTGGAATCTTTGTACTAACTCTTCCTTTCGGATGGTGGTCAAAAGCACCGCCAAGTTTCGTTGGTTGTCAGGAATATCATCAAATTTCTTTTCTTTCAAAGTGAGTTTGAGGCAATGGATATGAAGACGTTTGGAGGATTTGAGATCCGGCGAGTATGGTGAATGTTCAAAGTTGCATCACTGTTGTTCTTTTTTTTCCCTCATGCAGTATTTAACGATATTTGTTGTGTGTGGGTGAGCGTTGTCGTGCAAGTTGAACACCCGACATACTCGCCATATCTCAATCTTCCAGACTTCTTCGTGAAACTCGTTTTGAAAGGAAAGAAATTTGACGATATTCCCGACAGCCTACGAAATGTGAAGAGTCTTTTGAACACCGTCCCAAACGAAGACTTTGTGCAGGGTTCCAACACATGTATCGGAGAGCTCAGAGGTCAATACGGGAATTAGTACTTACAAAGTAGTAACACTGCTGTGGAGACAATACGCCATGGAAACTACTATTATCGCTGATAGCATACGTTGTTGACAGACCTACCTTACCTCCGAGCAAATGGACTCGTCCGTCCTACGTCACCGGCGTGCGCAAACAATCGAGGGAAATACGGTCACTTGTGAGCGAGCGGTCTAACGTAAAGGTGTTCACTATGATTTCGAAACAGGAAACGATCAAGATTGAATGTGCCAGAGGTCGTACAGCACGATAGTGTCATCAAGGTCTTTAACTGGCGTGCGGGGAATTAGCAATGCTGTACACAACTGTGGCACATTGAGTAAAAGCCTTCAACGAAGGTCGGCAAACTGTGGCAGACATACATAGGGCAGGTCGTCTCTGAAGAAGGTGGTTTTGGAGCATCACCTGCGACCTGCGGCAACACTTTCTGCGCAACCCACCAATGAATTTTCACAATGCACTAGCGCAAACAGCGCAAGCTGTGACTATCCTGTTCGCTCGTTGGGACTGAAAAGTAATGTACCATACACCATACTCCCCGGACGTAAGACATTATGACTTTATTATTATATCTGTTCCGAGGGAAGAGGCGTTGGCGGTGATCAGCAGCAGAGATAAATGTATTCATGTATATACTTCGCAAATCGCGAAATTTCCCGACGTCTGCTGCTCCTGTAAGATGGATCGTACAGGAGCAGCAGACATCGGAAAATTTCGCGATTTGTGAAGTATATACATGGATACATTGTGACGTTTGATTTCGAAGATGGAGGAACCACTTCGTCGAATTCGCTTCATAACTGTTCCAAGATTCGTAAAGTAGTAGACCGCTCCATTCGCACCATCAATAGACTAGACTCTGCTAACGGTATAATACGCCTTCCACATCTCTGGCAACTGATGGTACACACCGCTGGTCACTACTTTGATGGACAATTAACAGGTGCGAACATGTAACGCTTTTGTATCGCTTCTGAATAAATAGTGGCCATTATTTAATTTGCAAATCTAGTAGTTATGGGATGAGACTATTTCGACGGACAGTAACTGGAGTTCATAGATCAGTTACAGGACTATTCGCGGAACTTTACTGTCAGAGGTTGTACAATGGTTCACTAGAATGACTGAGAATTTTCTGACTAGTGTGAAAACTACAGAACCATCACTTTAATAACTCAGGGTTGCAAAATATTAACAAGAATTCTTTACAGTAGGATGGAAAAGCTGGTAGAAGCCGACCTCGGGGAATATCAGTTTGTGTTCAGGAGAAATGTAGGAGCACGGAAGGCAATACTCACTTTACGGCTTATCTCAAAAGATAGATTAAGGAAAGGCTAACCAACATTTCTAGCTTTCGTAGATTTGGAGAAAGGTTTTGACAGTGTTGATTGGAATACACTCTTTCAAATTCTGATATCAGCAGCAGTAAAATATATGGAACGGAAGGTTATTTACAACTTGTACAAAAACCAGACGGCGCTTATCAGAGTTGAAGGTGTAATGTTCCAGCCTGGCTATTAATTTTTGAGATTAACAAATTTACAGAAGGAAGTGGTTTGAAGTTGGAAGCTATGAAAGGTCCCAATCAGTAAATTACGGGGAAAATTATTACATGCATTTAAATGAAATGGTAAGCTAATTAACGGTGGAGTGTTGTGCAGGCAGAACATTACAAAAAGAATCGACGAGCAGTTACCTTTAACAATAGATCCATCGGTGGTTGAAATTTGGCTGTAAATGAAATTTTAATAATATGATAACCACTCGCCGAACAGTGGATGGCAGTACGTCAATATTAAACTACGACTCGTGTAGCAAACAGTAAAGTAAGATAAGTGACATGATATAAATCGGATAGGAATATTACGTAAGTCAAACACATCGGACTTCTAAAAATTTACAAGAAAATCGACTGCAGGTTCTATTTCCAGTAAATGATAATTTTATGGAATAAATTTTGAAACAAGACTGGCAGGCTACACGAAATATCACCATTCAATATTAACTAAAAACTATGCCATCCATTGTTGCGGTGATTCAACAAGGCTGAAAAAGACATTATGGGCGGAGGGAGGATAGGGCAAAATTATTAATAAAAATTCATAAGTGCGAATTTAAGTGAGAGGTGGGGGTTTATTTATAAATTTAAGATACGCGCACATCACATATATTTACCTGAATGTACATAATAGCGGCCACATAAAAAATAATAAAGTACAGCTCCAGTCTGCAAGATGCTATCGCTACGAAGTACAAAGCAAGAGTGTCTTCTTTCTTACAAAAAAATTGAAAGTGTTGTTCCTAAATTTTCTTTCTCTGACTTTCATAGATAACTATTTTAACATGCCGAAATAATATAAAAATACAAAACTTCCTCTGATAATATCGGGGAAAGGAAAATGTGTCATTATACGGCCCCCTTTGGCACGGCTGAGGTATGATACAGAATCCGATATCCGTGACAAACAAGCATTGTGTCAAGGCTAGTTTCATAGAACACAAATACATCGAATATTACATAAGATAATAATGTAAATTTCATGTAATCCACATCACATAAGTACAACATCGGTCAGTCTTTTGCAATATTCGTTTTTCAGAATTGTTTTCTCAAGAACAGATCATGTTTCGTCGTATTACAGTCTATTCACATCGATGGATGTCTATAGTACAGAAAGTTACATCAAATTTCATTTTATTGATTGTGAAGTTGATTTTTTAGTACTGTCTGTAGATTGAATTTCAGTAACGGCGGCGACGGCTCGAGGTTGTTGCGTTGGTACTGGAGGCGGGAGCGGCGGCAACGCCGGCGGCAGCGAACAGCTTCCATTATTGCGCACGGAGTATGCGCGTGGGCAACAGCTGTCCGTGATGAATCCTCAGTTCAGCGCCCCTCGCTTGCACCGTCTCATTGCAATTTTTGCTCATGAAAAGAACAAAAAGATTAGAGTTAGCAATGTCTACTGTACTAGGATAACTATTTTTTTTCTGCAAAGAATGCACACTTGATTAGTTTCCTTCATTCACACGTTGTCTGGTGCATGAGTGTTTTTTGTGCATTCGCAAAAGCTATTAAGTGACTGAATTGTGAATACCGAAGGGGATATCTAGGTATATATATATATATGTGTGTGTGTGTGTGTGTGTGTGTGTGTGTGTGTATGTGCGCTCTTCTGGGTAAAGGATAAAATGAACAAACTGACATGAACATACGCCAGATATGACACAAAAAAAATTTTTTTTAGCATTCAATACAAATGACGTATGTCCATGACTCTGATACTAGCAGGTTATTTGCCTAATATTTATCTTACTTTCCTATCTTCATATACATTTTAGTGCTATATACATGACTATTTACAGAATGTCTATCATGAATACTAGTCATTGGTCAGATTATTTATGTTGATCGTACATGCGATCTTTCAAGGCAAAAATGTTACATGTTTCATAATTTACTATCTATCATACATATAAATACATGGGCTCACAAGAAATGGAGAAATTATCTGGAATATCTTACATACTATGGCATCTGATTTAAATTTATGCTAACATTTTAAAGTATCTGATTTGATTCTATATTAATATTTTTGTTATCGCTGAATAGATTCAGTCTCTATTAATGCTATCGCAGCTTGCTGCGAGTCCATACATTTTTTTCATATTTTTTATTTGATTAATATTGTCCGTTAGACGGTGTTGTAAGATCTTTGTTTGCATAGCGTTGTCAACAATCAGTAATGACGTCACATCGCGCCACTGGTTCAGCTTCAGTCTATGCCTATGTTGCATCGTGGCAGGATCGCGCAGTATGACTTCCGTAATTTTAATCGTACTGTTTCAAACTGCAACACATTTGGGATTACAGTGTGGTGTGTTTTAAGGAAGGAGTGTCCAGTTTGCACTCGTCGAGGGTCCATACTTCACACCGGTGGGTGAGTACCAAATTATGTTTTTGCCTGCAGCACGCGAAGTTCGTACGTGTCGTGAAATTCACATCACCTAGCAGTGTCTCTGAATTATCACACGCCACTGTTCTCTTTTTCATATGCGTACGTTCATTGATTCACAGTATGTAAGCACGTGCGTCAATTAAATGTCCTGCGTGCGCATTATACGTCATCTTTTATTTTTTTATGTTTGATTCTCGTGAGCGTTTATGGTGGCGTTAGAATGCGTCTTTATTCACCATCACGCACTGTTCAAACTAATTTATCACTTAAATTTATTGATCGGTCCTCTTAGGCCTGTCTTTTAGTTTTTTTAAATTGTTGTAAACACTGTTAATTCACTGGACAGCGTCTTTTCGCGGGGTGATAAAGTTTGAAATCTGCACTTCCTGTAGCGCGAAGGTCGTTGAACGTCTCTTAGGAATAATGAAATCACTTTTTGGCGTCTTTCACTGCACTTAACACATCTGTGCTTGTTGCTGTTTCACACGGTCTCGCAATCCACATGTCCTATTCAAATAACTAGCTTCACTGTTCTCTCCCAAATAGTTTCGATTTAATAAGACATTGACTAAAGGACTGTCTCTCATTAACATCCAAATCACATAAAATCATATCTCTCTTACAAAATTCATTTCATTAGCTATTTAACAGATATAAAAATCTTTACAATTTACGAAATACATAAGCATGCTTTGATATTGAGCATAACATTGACCATATGTGGTTTGCCTATGCTCATGTCAGTTTGTTTTGTGATAATGCTGTTTTCAGCCTTGTTTATCCGATACACTCTGCACGTCGCTTCTATGCAGTCTAAATGTGATTCATTTCAGACTTAATTGTCGCTATGCAATACTAGTTTTGATTTTTTTTTAAAGTGTCACCTATCGTAACGTTTTAAAGTCCGTAATCCGTGTTGTGTTACCCTGGTGTTCATCAATATAAGTAATCCAGACACACATAAAATATTGGCAATAAACATTCATACACACAAAAAAATACATACAAGTCAAGGCAAGACAAGATCAGGCCGGCCGTCGTGTTTGACACAAGGTAGATTTCGCACCATTTGTGCGGCAGAAGTACAGTAAAAGAAGAAAACTGAGGACAGAATAGTTAGAGGAATCTCGCTAATTCTACTTGCAGAATATCAGTCTACAATCGTTACAGCAAAGATCACTCCTAACGTCAATTCGCGAGCAAACAACATAAAGCATAAATCATCGATCCTAGCATCGTAAAGTCCTCATCTTGTCACACCATCCGTATTCCTCGAACATTCGCGACCATGCCTAATCCTGCCCTTATATGCATAATTTAAATCTGTGCAAAGATAGGTAATTATAAATAAAATTATGGCACTCAGATATGCGTGTGTATTCTTGTATGTGTGTCCCTGCGTCGTTCTGTGTTCATGTCAAAAGTTAGTAAATCTTTCATTTAAAATGCACCTCCTGAGTTAGATGTTAAAGTAAATAATTCCAGCGGTGGCTGCCACACATACTCGTCGTTTCTTCTTGTTGAAATAAAAGTTCTTATATCTAGGCTTATGTCTACGGTGTTTGAGTAGTAAATATTCCATACCATGCTATGTTGTGAAATTTCATGTGTTTCTCGCAATGTGTGGTTTGTCAAACAAAACAATTGCATAACCTAAGCAAATGATAAGTTTTTCTACCAGCTGCATTACTCAAGTAAATCTTAAAAATTTTACATCAATGAAGTGTGATAAAGGAAAGAAAATATCTTTAAGTTAACGATGTGATAAAGAATTATCTCTGTTAAGTGTCAAACAGCGCTTTATATAGCAATTAAATAGTGTGTACCCTGCATCATAAATTCTTTGCATAGTCTGCAGTTGTTGCTTACGACATCGATTAAGCGGAGAAAATTTAAGTTCGTTCTTACTTATGCAGATTGTAAGCGTGCAAGCTTGTATTGTCATGCAACATGCTTCTACGTGTTTTGTTTATTTGTCAGCTGATCATTCGCATAAAAGTTAGCAAAATCTCTATAGCTTGGTGTATCCTTCCCTGGTAGCGTAAATAGTTATAGCAAAAATTATTTTTAGTCGGCAAACGAGATTGCATATTCTCCTCTCTCCTATCACAACAAACTACATTACTTGTCCCCGTAAGTGACTATCCAAGATTTGGTCGGGCAATAATGCATATAAGTGGTACTTGTGCTTGTACACTCCACGTCCATTGAATAAATAAAGATTCCCGATCACAAACCAGAATAAATCACCTACTTCTTCCAAGCAACACATATATAAATATACACGCAAATATAAAATATTACTCCTACACAAAATATTACCCACGTCAAAATATATGGCTATTACGTTTTTAACTGCCCATAACTATGTAAGTGTGGTAACTTACATCTGTTTACTTATTATCCATTGAATGATTGTGCCAGCTGACAATAAATATTAGGCACTTACCTGCGATCTTGCTCGTCGCTCGGAGAAGTTCTGACGCATGACATACTTGATGCTTACACAAATAAATATAAATAATGCCACTTAATGCACACAGACGTTCAAATTAAGCGTGAAATCTTTTTAAATCTTTGTGTGGGTACAGATCTTTAATCTTGCCAGTGTTTATGTGTGCTAAAAGATAACTGCCTCGGTGTGGAATCTGTACAATTCTGTACGGTCCGCTATACATATGCTGCCCCTTCTTATTCTGCTTATGTATAACTGTTGCTTTAGGATGTGTGCGAATTAAAACAAATACCACCAACCACATTGACAACGTTTGCTTGTAAGACTTCAGATAGATACCTTCTACAAGTTGTGTGTTCTTGCATCAATTCATCTTTAATGTCTACACCATCATTAAACCTCAGCATTTGAACTCTCGAGTATCGTGTGCCCCCACTGGATTCACCGCTCAAACTCGGACGGCGTGAGAAGAGCGATTTCAGTTTGTTTGGGTACCTGATGCGGTTTGGGCAGGTTCCGTAACTTCAGTTATTGTCACGGTAGATTGTGGTGGTCCACAAGTCGTTTGTTGTCCGCAGTCAGTCGTTATCCGTGCCACCGGCACGTAGACTGTCTGTCGATTGTCACTGGGTGGGGGATGGTTCGGATATTGTCTACCTGTGTACGTGTTTTGTTGTGTATTCCCCATGTTAAAATTCCTGCCCCCGTTTCGATTATTGTTCCAGTTGTTTCCTCTATTACTATACCCTGGATGGTACCTATTGTCTGTTCTTCGCCTTGTTACATTGCCCCCGCTGTATGTTTGTCTGTTAGAATTTCTACCGCCCCCGTTGTATGTTTGTCTTTGAGCCTGTGAGTTTGTGTCATAGCGGTTAACGTGTGGTGCCAAAGTATTTGTACGCGACTGTTGGCTGGCCTGCGTCGGCGGTGGCGGCATCAGCTGATTTATTCCATTACTGTTGGCGTACCGACTGGCGTTGCCATAAGTATTGTTGTGGTTACCACGTCCGTTCCTAGCTCGGTCATCTTCGTAAATTAAGTCAATCGAATCGACTGTCGACAAGAAGTCTTCCAGATTATATATAGGAATATGTACCAGCTGCAATCTGAGGTATGTCGGCAGTCGTCCTATCAGTACTCTAAGTACTTCTCGATGCGACATTGGTTCGTCGAAGAAGCGTGCTTTGTTTAGATATTTTTCAAAGTATTTTCTTAAACTGCCATTCCGCTCATTAAAGGGTGGAGGGTTGTATATTTCATTTTTCACACGCTCCTGAATTCCCACCGACCAGTACTTGCTAAGAAATGCATTTTCGAACTCTTTGAGAGTGGCACAGTAGCGGTATACGCCTGAAGCCCAGATATTCCCTTCACCTTGAATATATCCCATTACAAACCTTATCTTCCTACGCTCACTCCAGGTGTCAGGAAGCAATTCTCGAATGGATTGTATAAAAATGACAGGATGCACGGATTTATTTTCGGGTATAAAAGTGGGAAACTGGTGGTGTTTGAGGAGACTTTCTTCCAACAGGATTGAGGTAACACTAGGACGGGGAGATTGTGGGCGTTGCATAACTGTATGTCTGTCACTGTCAAACCACTCGTCGTCTACGTCAGTCTGTTTTGCGTCACGGTCTTGGTTATGGTACCTATCTGGATATGACGTCACCGGTGATGCGTGTCTCCTACGTGTGTCAGAAGTTGCATTCTGTGTCCGGGATTCCCTTCGAACACTAGCCTTTACATTCGACAATTCCTCCTGCAATGACTTTACAGCGGTGCTGTGCTCCTCATATACTTTTGCAGCAACGTTTTGAATGACAGAGTTTAAATCACGTACTAGTTTATCATTAATTTGTACCTCGGTCTGCTCCAAAAAGGTTTGAACTCTCGCCTGATTCTCACTGACTATGGCTTCTGCCTGAGAGGTTATGTGCGTTACCGTTGTTTTTAAATTTTCATGTTCAATTCTGAGTGCTGACAAGTCCTGTGTAATATCTTCAATGGCTGTCGGAAGGGCTTTGGTTGCTTGCGAAACGTTATCAAGCTGTGAAGCAATGTTGGAGACCTTTTCATCAACTATGTTCAAAATATTACTGTTAACTTTGCCTTCTACATCTGCTACCTGTTGTTCAAGATTGCCTATCTGTGTATTTAATTGTCTGCTCACCTCGTCAGAAATGAGAGCTGGTAGGTTTTTCTGTGCTTCCTCGAGTTGCTTAAATCTGTTCTCGATTTCTTCCCTCGTTACCCTTTGTTCCTCGATTTCCTTTTGTTGCTGTTCTAGGCGTGTTAAGACATTCTGTTGAGCTTGGAATTTATTATGTAAGTCCTGTTTTGTGGATTGATAGTGTTCATCAAGTTTGTCGTTAAATTCCTGCTTTTGTGTCAATTGGAGATTTACAAACTTTTTTTTTGTGCATTGGTAATGTTTATCAAGCTTGTCGTTAAGTTCCTGCTTTTGTGTCAATTGGAGATTTACTAACTCTTGTTTTGTGCATTGGTAATGTTTATCAAGCTTGTCGTTAATTTCCTGCTTTGTCGTCATTTGTTGGCTAATCATGGAGACTTGCTGCGTTAAATTTTGAAATATTAACTCGAATTTTGAAAACCATGAGGTAGGTAGATCACTATCTGAGTGCACAGCTACAGTAGACGTACCTCCGTCTGCTACGGACGTGTCACTTACGTCCGTAGCAGGCGAAATATTTTCTATCCGCCTGTCTTCCATAACGTTTTCTAATTCCTGCTCAGATTGTCCTACAATGTTACTCGGTTGCATACTATCCATATCGGTAGCTTGTCTTCGCGTCCTAACCATGTCAAAACATACGTACTGTGAATGTAAATACGGATGTCGTGAGCTAACACTGTTTGTTTACCTATAACCAAAGATGCTAGTAACACGGCACTGCAGCTCGCAAAACACAGATAAGGCGAAAAAGATGAGGATCGCGGCTACAAGATGGGTTCGGCAGCCATCTTGTGTAATTCTAGAAAGCTCTATTGTTGACGCGGTAACTAATAATGAAAAACTTAGGAAAAATTTGCAAAATACGGAAAAGCTGAAATTGATATTCTGCAAGCAAATAATAGTAAAAGAAGGTCAAAAGCGTCTACAGAAACGGTGCAGGCCTGGTCTTACCTTGTGTTTCGTCCGGATGCTGTGGTCCGTCCGTCCTTTTAATTTTTTTCGTCACAATTATTTCCATTAAAATATCTCTCCACATAAGTAGTCACTTTTTCTCCAACAATTATTTCCAAAATGATCAGTCTCACTTTCGTGGATGTAGATGCATGAAATCAGAAAAACAACTATTAATATGTTGACAATGGAGTAACCCAATGATATAGCACTAAGATATTTTTTTAATAAACTAAGAGCAAATTCGGAATCTTACGGTATTGTAACACAATGAAAGTCATGTGAACGGTCGCCAAATCTTTTATAATGTTCCAGCCTGGCTATTAATTTTTGAGATTAACAAATTTACAGAAGGAAGTGGTTTGAAGTTGGAAGCTATGAAAGGTCCCAATCAGTAAATTACGGGGAAAATTATTACATGCATTTAAATGAAATGGTAAGCTAATTAACGGTGGAGTGTTGTGCAGGCAGAACATTACAAAAAGAATCGACGAGCAGTTACCTTTAACAATAGATCCATCGGTGGTTGAAATTTGGCTGTAAATGAAATTTTAATAATATGATAACCACTCGCCGAACAGTGGATGGCAGTACGTCAATATTAAACTACGACTCGTGTAGCAAACAGTAAAGTAAGATAAGTGACATGATATAAATCGGATAGGAATATTACGTAAGTCAAACACATCGGACTTCTAAAAATTTACAAGAAAATCGACTGCAGGTTCTATTTCCAGTAAATGATAATTTTATGGAATAAATTTTGAAACAAGACTGGCAGGCTACACGAAATATCACCATTCAATATTAACTAAAAACTATGCCATCCATTGTTGCGGTGATTCAACAAGGCTGAAAAAGACATTATGGGCGGAGGGAGGATAGGGCAAAATTATTAATAAAAATTCATAAGTGCGAATTTAAGTGAGAGGTGGGGGTTTATTTATAAATTTAAGATACGCGCACATCACATATATTTACCTGAATGTACATAATAGCGGCCACATAAAAAATAATAAAGTACAGCTCCAGTCTGCAAGATGCTATCGCTACGAAGTACAAAGCAAGAGTGTCTTCTTTCTTACAAAAAAATTGAAAGTGTTGTTCCTAAATTTTCTTTCTCTGACTTTCATAGAAAACTATTTTAACATGCCGAAATAATATAAAAATACAAAACTTTCTCTGATAATATCGGGGAAAGGAAAATGTGTCATTATAAAGGGCATGAAAGTGATGCAGAGGTTGGGAAGGGAGTAAGACAGGGATGTAGCCTTTCCCCAATGTTATTCAATTTGTACATTGAGCAAGATAAAAAAGAAAGCAAGGAGAAATTTGGAGAAGGAATTAAAGATCAGGATGAAGAATTAAATCATTGCGTTTTGCCGACGACATAGTAATTCTGTCAGCAAATGGCCTGGAAGAGCAGTTGAACGGAATGGACAGTGTGCTGAAAGGTGCATATAAGATGAACATTAACAAGAACGAAACTAGGATAATGGAGTGCAGTCTAAGAAAATCAGGTGGTGCTGAAGGAATTAATAAAGGAGGTAGACCAGTTTTGTTACTTGGGCGGTATAACATCAAATGATGGTCGCAGTACAGAGGATTTAAAATGCAGAATGGCAATTTGTAGAAAAGCGTTGTTGAAAAAGAGAAATTTGTTAACATTGAATATTGATTTAAGCCTAAAGTAGTCCCTTTTGGAGGCATTTGTGTGGAGTGTTGCCTTGTATGGGATTGAAACATGGACGACGAACACTGCGGACAGGAAGAGGACAGAGGCTTTTGAAATGTGGTGCTACAGAAGAATGCTGAAGATTAGGTGAGTGGATCGCGTAACTAATGAGAAGGTACTGAACAGAATTGGGGAGAACAGGAATTTCTGGCATACCTTGACTAAAAGAAGGAATCGATTGGTAGGGCACATTCTTAGACATCAAGGAATTGTGAATTTAGTGTTGGAGGGAAGTGTGTGGGGTAAAAACCGCAGAGGAAGAGCATGAGGTGGATACAGTAAGCAGATTCAGAGAGATGAAGGTTGCCGTTCTTATGTGGAGTTGAAGAGGCTTGCTCAGGATAGGGTATTGAGGAAAGCTGCATCAAACCAGTCTCCGGACTGAAAACCACAACAACAACATGCTGAAGGAATTAGATTAGCTAACGAAACAATAAAGGAGGTAGATGAGTTTTGTTACATGGGCAGTAAAATAACAAATAATGGTAGCAGTAAAGAGGATATAAAATGCAGAATGTCAATGGGTAGAAAAGCGTTCTTGAAAAAGAGAAATTTGTTAACATTGAATATTGATTTAAGCCTAAGGAAGTCCTTTCTGATGGCATTTGTGTGGAGTGCTGCGTTGTATGGAAGTGAAACATTGACGATAAACAGTGTGGACAGGAAGAGGATAGAAGCTTTTGAAATGTGGTGCTACAGAAGAATGCTGAAGATTAGGTGGGTTGATCGCGTAAATAATGAGGAGGTACTGAACAAAATTAGGGAGAAAAGGAATTTCTGGCATACATTGACTAAAAGAAGGGATAGATTGGTAGGGCACATTCGTAGACATCAAGAAATTGTGAATTTATCATTGGAGGGCAGTGTGTGGGGTAAAAACCGCAGAGGAAGACCAAGAGATGGATACAGTAAGCAGATTCAGACAGATGTAGGTTGCCGTTCTTATGTGGAGATGAAGAGGCTTGCTCAGGAGAGGGTATTGCGGTGAGCTGCATCAAACCAGTCTTCGGACTGAAGACCACAACAACAACAAACAACAGCATTATCGATGTCGGCAGCGTATAACATGTCTTGTAATATCTTTAGTTTTAAATGACTTCGAATCTTATTAATATTTATTGTCGAAATTCTGTAGGATTGTAATTCAATTTTGAGATGTAGACTATATATTAGATGTTATAACACGCGCACAACGCCTTATATTATTATTGTACCGGTCGTGCGGGCGATATTCCTTTCATTTTCCCGCCCATCGGTACGGATAACGAGTCTCTTTGCGGACTCGTAACTTCTTTCATATCTTCATCTTTGGGTAAATCAGCTATCTGCCCAGTTTCTTCCTTCATTACGAAGGTGCATTTCTTTTCCGGGAGCAAGTCTAGGTGGAGTCTTATTCTGCAACTGTTCCCTTGGGAGAGTTCCATTTCCACATCCTGTTGGGTTGTCATTTCTACTTTCTTCAGATTGTCATTGGTCGTTGTGTTTGTCGTCTGATGTCTATGTTCCGAAACTGCAGGTGTTTTTTCACTTAATTTCCGAGCAATTTCTTTCGCTTTTTCACGCGTTGCCTGTGCCTTTTGTTTGGCGTCGGGAGGAGCTAAACGCCGTTTCTTATGTTTTTTAGGGGAGGATCGAGATTCCTGACTATCCTCGGTCTCTGAAGTCGTGCTAAGGTCTTGTGCTGCACCATCGTCTTCATCTCTCCGTACTTCTTCCAGATTTATTTTCTGGGTTTGTTTGACGTTCTTCTTTAGTGGCTGTTTCTGTTTTGTCGGAGGCAGCGAAAGTCGATTTTTCCGCGGCACGAACATGCATTGCTAGTGACAGACCGTCTTCACCTACGTCATCGTTGCCGCCCATTGCGGCGCTCGACGTGGTGGCCTTATTAACGCTGAGGGCCGTGGCGTAAGTCACTGGCAGTGACGTCATCATCAAAGGAGCGACTGGTTCCCCTGCCGGCAGCTGCGTCACTCTACGTTGTACACACTCCGACCTAACATGACCTGACTGTCCACATCCTGAGTAAGTACGTGGCCGACCATCGTACATTGCAATAGCTTTATATCCGCATACGTAAATATACGAAGGGATATATTTTTGTAATTCTATTTTAACTAGTGCGCCTCGGTTGCACTGTGATAGTGCCAGACTACTAATCCAAAGGTAGCGGGTTCGATCCCCGCCATGTCCTGGGATTTTTACCTGTCACTTTCCACTTCTTTCACCTCCGGCAGTATTGCTCATGTGGAAAATCCCGAGTAGCACCGTGGTTCGGAACCTACGTTAAACTGTAGGTCCCCCTATAACTGGCTGGGTAAGTCAGGTCGGAGGAAGGCAACGGCATAGCACCTCCAAACAGGACCATGCCTAGTAAAGCACTGTGGTGATCAAACCAATCTTCGGATTGTTTACTGCTTTACCTTTTTATTTTAACTTGTCGAACACCGTTTAGTACTGGAAACGTCTGAAAAGATGTCCACTTTTCCGCAATATTACTAATAATTCTCCCGTATGGTTTGAGGACTGAATTAACTTTCCACTGATATGTCGTGATGGGCTCGCATAACGTGCAGACGCAATGTCTGGTCTCGATAGGAATGGGGAACGTCCCCGACCCGACGCAAGCCCTTCAGAACTATTGCCAGGCTCTGAGACGGAGTGCTGGTATCATCGCGAGCGAGAGCAGAAGAAATGGGAACAGTGTGGGGGGAGGGGTCGGGCTGTTAATAATTAATCGGCAGGTGCGCCGCCGCTGCCGCTGAATAATACATGGCAGTTCTCGCCGGCCGCGCTGCGTAATCTGCAAGTCTAACCCGGCCCGCTGCGCCGTACTTGTTTGGCCAAACCCCGACGCTGTTTCATGCATTTGTGGAAGCCGCGCCAAAGCCGGAAACCGCGAGCAGCGGTAGGGGGATGGGGAGGGGCGCAAAACTGACAATAAGACGAGTTATGCCGGATCGCCGAGTGGAACACGCGGAACAGCGCCCAGATTTGAGCTACTCCAAATCTTCGCGAGTTTAATCCCTAAGTCGTCTTGTAACATAGACGGTTAGGACAGTTTCATTTAAGAACTTTCCCAGGAATAAAAGTCCCATCGAAAACATGTTGTTGTTATGGTCTTCAGTCCGGAGACTGGTTTGATGCAGCTTTCCACCCTACTCTATCCTGAGCAAGCCTTTTCATCTCCTCATAAGAACGACAGCCCACATCCACTTCAATCTGCTTACTATACGCGTCTCTTGGTCTCCCTCTGCGATTTTTACCCCACACACTTCCCTCCAATGCTAAATTTACGATTCCCCGATGTCTAAGAATGTGTCCTACCAAGCGGTCCCTTCTTTTAGTCAGGGTATGCCAAAAATTCCTTTTCTCACCAATTCTGTTCAGTACTTCTTCATTGGTTATGCGATCTACCCACCTAATCTTCAGCATTCTTCTGTAACACCACATTTCAAAAGCCTCTATTCTCTTCCTGTCCGCACTGCTTATCGTCCATCTTTCACTCCCGTACAAGGCAACACTCCACACAAATGCTTTCAGAAAAGACTTCCTTACACTTAAATTAATATTCGATGTTAACAAATTTCTCTTTTTTCAAAAATGCTTGTCTTCCCATTGCAATTCTGCATTTTAAATCCTCTGTACTGCGACCATCGCATGTTATTTTACTACCCAAGTAACAAAACTCATCTGCCACCTTCATTGTTTCGTTACCTAATCTAATTCCTTCAGCATCGCCTGATTTTCTAAGACCGCATTCCATTATTTTTGTTTTGCTCTTGTTAATGTTCATTTTATACGCTCTCTTCAACACACTGTCCATTCCATTCAACTGCTCTTCCAGGTCCTTTGCTGTCTCTGACAGAATTACAATGTCATCAGCAAAACGCAATGTTTTTATTTCTTCCCCCTGTAGTTTAATCCCTATTCCAAATTTTTCCTTTTTCTCTTTCACCGCCACTTCGATGTACATATTGAATAACATCGGAGAAAGGCTACAACCCTGTCTTATTCCCTTCCCAACTGATGCTTTCCTTTCATGCCCTTCGAGTCTAATAACTGCGGTCTGGCTTTTGTACAAGTTATAAATAACTCTCCTTTCCCTATATTTAAAACATAAAATGTATAAAAATCCAAGTCTCGGGACGAATTCTTTCTACCATCAACAGTTGTGATATCACATCCGAAACCAAAACGTTTATTTCAAATAGTCTTCAGGGAACCACCAATTCAAGGCATTGTAATAATGTGTTATCTAATTAATTGTACCGGCACACAATTTTAATTTGCCAGGAAGTTTCATATCAGCGCACACTCCGCTGCAGAGTGAAAGTTTCATTCTGGAAGCATCCCTTAGGCTGTGGCTAAGCCATGTCTCCACCATATCCTTTCTTCCAGGAGTGCTAGTCTTGCATGGTTCGCAGGAGAGCTTCTGTGAAGTTTGGAAAGTAGGAGGCGAGGTACTGGCGAAAGTAAAGTTGTGAGGCGGCATTATGAGTCGTGTCGGGATAGCTCAGTCGCCGGCCGCGGTGGCCGAAGAGACTAAGGCGCTCCAGTCACGGTCTGCACGGCCACTACGGTCGGGGGTTCGAATCCCCCCTCGGGCATGGATATTTGTGCCGTCCTAGTTAGTAAGTAGTTCATAAGTAGTTTGTAAGTTTAGGGACTGATGATGACCCCGTAGTTAAGTCCCATAGACTCTACATTTTTGATAGCACAGTCGGTAGTGCGCTTGCCCGCGAAAGGCAAAGGTCCCAGGTTCGAGTCCCGGTTCCGGAACACAATTTTAATCTGCCAGGGAGTTTCATATCAGCGCACACTCCGCTGCAGAGTGATAGTTTCATTCTGGATCTGGTTAGTTATCAACCAACATTTGTAGGGAATATATCAATATTTTACATCATTATTTTTATGATAAATGCGAGAGATGGAACTTAAATAGTGGCAACGTTTTATTCAGAACCGATATCAAAGCGTTACATGTTTGCACCAGTGAATGTCCTTCAAAGTAGTCACCAGCGTTGTGTAGAACCCATTGCCGGCGATGTGGAAGGCGTAGTATACCGTTAGCAAAGCCTTTTTCTGTTGATGATGCGAATGGTGCGGTCTACTGCCTGTCGAATCTCTGGAAAAATTCTGAAGCGAATGTCACGAAGTCGTTCCTACATCTTCGGAATCAAAGTCACAAGGACTTACGTCCGGGGAGTATGGTGGATCGTACAGTACTTCCCAGTCCCATCGACCGAAAAGAGCAGCCACAGCTTGTGCTCTATACGCCCGCGCATTCTCGTGCAAAATGATAGTTAGGTTGCGCAGAATGTGTTGCCGCTGTTGTTTCGCAAAGTTGATCGCAGGTAATGCTCCAAACACGAACACTAATGTTGTGTACTGACGGTCTGCCGCGGAGGAACTTAATGCATTAGAATAGGACCATCGTTCACTAAAGGCTTTTACGCAACGGGACACTGTTTTGTACGGCAATGCCGATTCACGCACGCCTCTTGAAGACTTCGATAACACTGTCATGCTGTACGACCTCTGTCACATTCAATCTTGATCGAACTCCATTGTTCCTGTTTCGAAAACATAGTGACACCGTTACGTTAGAACGCTCGTTCACAAGTGACTGTATTTCCCTCGATTGTGCGCTCGCCGGTGACATGAGATGGCGAGTCCATTTGCTCGGCGGTAAGGTAGGTATGTCAACGTGTGCTATCCGCGACAATAGTAGATTCCATTTCACATTGTCTCCTCAGCTTTGTTACCATTATTTGGGTTCTAACCCTCGTATAATGACTTGACAATATCAGCATTATATAAATGAATTAAGAATAACTATAATCTGACAATTGCACATCAACAAATGACATAATAATAATTGATATTCCATTATGTAACCAAACGTAATCACATAACAATGAAGTACACCTACATCTGCTTAAGTATTTTAAATATTAGTTTATGTTGAGATGTGATTGCCAAATTATGACTGTAATTAAAAAAATAATGTAGCGTGGAAACAGGTAGGGGAGTGAGACTAGGATGTTGTCTGTCGGCAAGTATCTTCAACCTGTATGGAGAAATGCTGGCGAAAGAAGCGCTGAAAGGATGTGGAAACTTCAAAGTAGGTGGACGTCTCATCAACACCACCAAGTATGCAGTATCCTATATGTTTTTATAATAATATTAAAGGCACTGTTCATATACCGAAATATACAGCCTAGTTGTAAACTCAGAAATAATGTTCAAGATATACATTCTTAAAAACTGTAATTAAAAAATAATGTAGCTGGATACATTGAATACATGAAACAAAACTTCAAACAACATTGTAGAAATAAATTTGTATAATACTGACATATTCGCTATAAATGTTGGTAGATAAATAATTAGGTAACAAATTTTGTCAAGGAGTAGAATTGGTGGTTCCATGAAAACTAACTTAAATAAACGTTTTTGTTTCCCATGAGATGTCACAACTTTTTAGGGTACCAGGAATTCGTCGCGACACTTTTTTCTACCTGTTGTGTTATTGATGGGATGTCACTTCTCTTTGTATGCAGTCCTTTTCATCTTGGGTAACATTTTTGTGCATTAGTCACGGATTTTCTTAAAAGCCATTCCCTGAGTCTTTTTGCTTATTTCAGAGAGTTTGATGTAACTGTTTTGGAATTACGGAAAGTCAATTATATCATTAACTAGCCGAATACTCAGTGTTAACAGGTTATTTATTTAGTTATTTATTCCTGCCTTGAGTTAGTACTTCTCCTATCCCTTCTCTCTCTCCTCTTTTGTAATAACATGTCATATGTAGGAGAGTATGCAGGAAATAAGGCTGCCTTGCATGACGTACAAAATAATAACTGCAGTATCCAAACAAAGGAAGGTAGTCATCAAGATACAAATTACATGTAACCTAAATAAATTCACTTAATTAAAAAGTTGATTATACACAATATTTCTGGTTAATTGTCCAAAATCTAAAATGAATAAATTCTTTGGGGATCCCACCCCTGAGCAAGCGACATGCAGTTGTCCGTCTGAGAAACATGGAGTTGTCAAAACCACTCTGCAGTATTTAATAGGTTGCCCTGTGATTTATTAATCATAATAGAAAATGCAAGTCTCACTGAAACTACAGTTTCTTGAAGTTAAAAGTTAGATCTGCCGGAAATAATGGATATTCGTTCGATGTAACTGTTTCATTCTCTTCCTTTCCTTGTAGCTCTATGGAAGTCTCTTACTTTCGCCTATAGCCGAGGATGCTTCACAGTTGCGAACATCACTGTCAGCTCTGAGGAATTTCTTTCAGCTGGCTGGAGTGTCTTAGTAGCAACTACGTAAATGTATTAAAACAAGGTGCATGGTGTGAAAGGTTTTTACCCATCGCACTATATACGATCTCAAATTTATTGAATTACATGTTGTAAAATTGTATAATTTTATAGTTTATATTCATTTGTATAAGTGCTGCATGTCGGTCAAATCTCTTACGATTACAGTTAGTAGTAAAGAAGTAATGCATTAAAACTTGGTGCGTGATGGGGCAGTTTCCCACTAACGTTACTGTTTATGTCCTCATATCTCATGAACAACGTGTCGTACTGTGATACAATTTCAGAGGCACATATAGCTATATGTCTGTATACCGTCTGTAAAATTATATGTCCTGAACCATGTTTCATATGTGGTTCTTACTCCTACAGCAATTGTTATCTCACGTGAGGAATATGTGTACCAAATTTGGTTGAAATCGATCAATTGGTTTAGAAGAAAATGAGCAACATTATTGCTTAATGCAGCAGTTTTTCGCGCATGTCATATTTTATGAAGTCATATCTGGTGAACTATGTGTTGTACGGGATTCTTACAGTTACGGCGACCGTCCTCATGGATTGAAGCTTACATAAACAAAGTGTCATAAAGATTGGAACAAAAATGAAGAACTGTATGCAATATGTACCCACAAACACACGGACACCCTGCTTTATATATAAAGATATTCCATCCTTACATCACGTAGACGTACTGCAACCTGTGGGGGATCATTATAAAAACATCACCATGTTTCGCATTTTGCGTCAGTTTGTAAACTTCATAATACAAGGAGGTTGCTGAAAAGGTATATTTTCCTGTATAACTGGAAGAAGTAGTTATTATTTTGGATATTATTTATTGAATAATCAGCGTATTTCACACAACAAGTTATTAATTGAAAATTAATTATTCTAGTCCAAGGTATATTTTCCTGTATAATTTGAAGAAGTAGTTATTATTTTCGATATTATTTATTGCATAACTAGTTTATTTCACACAACCACTTATTAATTGAAAATTAATTATTCTAGTCCATAAAAATAAGCTTCGTTTTTCAGTGCACAGAATTTTGTAGCATAAAAATGTTACATATAGTTGTATAAATCTTGCTCCTAGAATCAGTACAATTATAACTTAAGAGAGTTACAATATAAAAATCATTTGTTTCTTGAGGAAATAATTGAGTCTGAGAGCGTTAATAATAACTACTTACATCAAAAGAGGAATTTCGTTAATTTTCCTCACTGTGGGCTCAAGCTGGAAGTGCTTTTTGACAACAAGCTCATGTTGGCATTATTTAGCGAACCTTCTGTATAGTGTACACTGCATAAGTTTCGTACTTCATTTTATATCATATAGAGCCCGCAGGTAATGGTCAGCAAGTGTTCAAATAAATATTAGTAAATAGCTGCGTTTTGGTTAATTATTATTATTATTTCGTACTTCAGTCACCACAGTTTTGTAAGGTATACATCAAGAAAATTTACGGCTAGGTTAAAATGAAAAGCGAAGAAAAAAGTCTCTTTACCGAACCGGAAATCGAAACTGCAAGATCCACGTGCGGAGACCCCGATTTACCGCGAGACTACTGCAAATTTATTGTCTTTCCATGCAAGTAAGCTGTAGACTTTCGTTAAGCAAAAATGCGAAAATGGATTAATATTTATGGATGTTTTAATTAATTCCTTCTATTACAGTCTAAACACTTTCTAAATACGAAATTTTACGTTTGTATATCTCCTAGAAGTACCTTACAATTTTAATGATCGGTGTTTGAGTGAAAGAAGCAGCGATTTTTGGCTGGCAATATTTCGTAAACTGTAACGATGCATAATCGTCCAATTTGGAAATATAGCTAGTTATAGTTTGGTACTCTTGGTCACTGATAAATTCAGGGTTCTAGTTGCATCCACAACGAAGATGCGTAGTGGGGGGATCGATAGTGCTGTGTATTGTTTCTAGCAAAGGATGCTGCGGCTGTGCACGCTCGACTTGGAAGGGACACTGCCGTACCCCCAGATTAGTACACGCCCTGAGAGTTTTCCAATTCACTCAAGATTTATTGCTGAAACAGTGGATATGGATTACATGAAATGATTACATTTAGAGATCAATACTGTGGGTTGTCCTGGACGAATACACTTCATCAGACAGCGCTCGCCAGGTCTACATCGTATGCCCAAACCATCACTTGGTGTGGAGGCAGAATCTGCTTTAACGGGTGAAAACCTAGGTCTTCCATTTCCAAGTAATCCTCTAACGGCACCATCCCAGTCGTTCACGTCGATGCTGCAGCGTGAGCGGAAGACGGTCTAGAGGTGTCCGTGTCTATAGTCCCACTTCTAGTAACCCTATGACAACAGTTCGTGTTGACACTTCCGGGCTAACAAACATTTTTATATGTGAGTGGCATCTGCACGACCTGCAACTAGTCATTACAATTGAACGATCTTGGGAGACGTCTGTACTGCGTGGGCGTCGAAAACCTTGTGTACAAGTGTGAGAATGTTCGCGTGATAATTGCAGCGAGCAACTCTTTACAACTTGCACGGCACGTCAGAATGGGTGTCAGTTCTCCGGAAATACCATCCGGCCACTAGGACAACCACATTTTATCCCTTTCAAACTCGTCCATTTCGCTGTAGGAAGCACTAGCGCGTCTCTGTGGCATGGCGCTTGTTTGTTTCATACGTTGGTACAGACACAAAAGGCGCTCTGGCGGCTATTTCACTGTGCTGTCAGTTGGTGTACGATGTTGAAACCATTATCGGTACATTTACTGTGTCCAAAGTAGCATCTTCCGTCATTGAATAAAATAAACGTTCTCTTTCCAGGTATACTATTCTTTCCGGCAGTGAAGGTTAACTGTGTAATATCCATTCAGAACAATAAAAAGACAGTGTCGAGTCTTCAAGGCATTGACGGGCTCAAGACAATTCTAGTAAGTCTTTTTCGTCACCTACAGGTTTCGCCAAATGTTTTTGAGGGTCCAGCTCATCGTCATTCACTTACGAGCATGAAGAAATCTAATCTTCTCCCTTGTACCGTCGCGTTGGTGAAGACTAACTTCGGCTTTCTTATTTTGTTCAACGTTTGATTTACTATCCTAAACTGGTTTCAACTTTCAATGAGTTGGCGCAGTTTACAGTCACTGTTTTTATTTCTTATTTTTATTTTTCTAAAGTTTCAGTTGCATGTTATATTGTAATTTAATATCTTAACTTTATTATTGTTACAAGGTAGAACTTATCACAGTTTTGGGTATTATTTACGGGGTAGTTAAAGACACATTATTTTTTATTTAGATTTAGTCCTACTACAGAATTATAAAAATTTGAATGTTATAGTGTCTTGTTAAGCTATTTCTCATGATCCCAAAGGAAACTGAAATTTAATGGAGGAACTTCTATTGGAACATTTGCTTTTACAAAATATACAGATTAATTTATCAGTACGATTCTTGAAAATGCATTTATAACATTCGCACCTTAATTTTTGAATACTGTCTTCGCAGTAGGGGTTAACATTTACCGCAATTCACCAATTCTACCTGTGTAATTTTTTAGCTTTTCCCTGTCACCAGATTCTAAATTCTCATCTATTTCAACTTTTATGTCAGAATTCATTTTACAATAGATAATTCACTTCCTCTACATATCAATATTTAATTGGTACTACCTTGTCATTTCCGTCATTTTCACCGCCAGGAATTCCCATGTCACTAATAGCATGTGAATGTACCTCTTGTAGCATTTTCTCTATTGCTTTTGATCTTTCTTCATAAGAAGCCGTTTTCTCTTAAAAAGGCTGCAGTTGTTATTGTGATGACTGACGGACATCTACATCCATACTCCGAAAGCCACCTCACGGAATATCAGCACAAATAAAAGGCTAGTACATCATGCTCAAAGATAACTAGCTTCTCAACTTAATGGCAAATTTTTTGTTCATCCAACAAAACTTTCCTACAGATGCAACAGAACTACTAACGAGACTGCATACACAACGCTTGTCCGTCCACTTTTTGGAGTATTGCTGCCCAGTGTGGGTTTGACGGAGGACATCGAAAGAGTCCAAAGAAGGGCAGCTCGTTTTGTATTTTCAGGATACAGGGGAGACAGCGTTACGAAAATGATACAGGATCTGGGATGGGAATCATTACAACAACGGCACTTATCGCTGCGGCGTGGGCTACTTACGAAACTCGAATCACCAACATTCTCCTCAGAAACGATCATCAGAATAAAATACAAGGAATCAGAGCTCGAACGGTAAGATTCAGGTGTTCTTTCTTCCTGCGCGCTATTCGAGAATGGAATGAGAGATAAATAGTATAAAGGTCGTTCGATGAACCATCTGCCAGGCACTTAAATGTGTTTAGCAGAGTATCCCATGCAGATGTAGATGTAGAAAGTAAGAAAGTTTTAATACATGGTTTTTCATTTAAAATCCGGATCCATATGTTGGTAACATAATTTCCTGTATTCGCTCCTCGGTTGTCGTACAAAATTAAAATTTTTGACTATATTTAAACGTTACTTAGCTTTATATAGAGACAAGGCTGCTGTAAATTATGTACGTTACTCAAAGTTTATTTGAGAAAATGATGTCGTCATTGGTGAGTGACGTTCGAGCCACCAGCTTACGGAAAATTTCTGCACGTAGTAACGTCGAAACCGACTAATAATATCGACAAATTTATGTTAGGACGGCAAATATATGTCAGGCGAGTTTCGTTTTAACGATAAATTTAGGAATTTCGATAGGACTCAATACATGTCCGATGTAATTCCCACCAACAGTTCACCTCCAGACGCAACGTATCAGACACTAAAAATATAGAAATTACTAGCTTATATGCCCGTGCTTCCCAACGGTTATTAAAGAGGGACCTGTGTATATCATGATTTTTTTAGGGTTCCGGACCTAGGTCAGCAAAAAAAGAATCTTGTTGGATCCCTCTGTAAATAAACTCAGTTCTCACAGCCAAGTTGTCAAATTTAAGTAGAAGTCACTATCGAAAACGACGAATGTTCATAAAGTTTTTCATACAAAAAGTGAAATAAATTTAATGTAAATTCAGTGTTAGTTTGTGTTCATAAAGTTAAGCCTGTAGTGTGGAATTGTCTGTTTGGCGTAAACTTCTGAAAACACTTCTATCGTTGATTGTTCCATGGTGTAGTACTAAACTATTTATCTTTCACGGTAAGTGTATGCTGAAGTATTAGTATGTTACAGTGTAGCACTGGGAACAATGTAGTTATTCTGTATGCCGTGCTCCCTATTATCGAAAACTCGACGAATGCAGAAGGTCTGGTAATTAAATCAACAAAGCAGTTCAAGTGTATTTAAATAAGTCGTCATGGTGGTGTTATTGTGCGATAAAGTAAGTCAGGGTAATCTTTGAAGAAATGGCGTCAGCTGATCGTTTGTATAGAACTTTCCATTAAATATAGTATTTCCAATGAATTGTCTTGACTGTGATTAACAGCATCAGTCACTATTTCAGCTAATACATGTCCCAACGACCTGCTGTGATTACTTCGTAAAGCACGAAATTGAAATCGACCTTGCGTAGTAGAACTATTTATTCAGAAGTCGGATTATAAGTGCAATTGTCTCTGCAAAAGAAGATGTCTTTATCTATCTTAATGTAATCCGCACCAAAAGCAAGTAATTGCAAATTTTAATCACAATATTGTACCGAACAATTATGAAAGCAGAGACGTATATGATGAGGTTGTCACTCACGTGTGTATATTATCTCTAGTGGCAGGCAGAGTGTAGAAATATCTCTGGAGTGAGCATTCATATGCGCAGAACAGATTATGTGTCCTCAACATTGAGGTAAAAATGTCACATGATATAGGGAAAAATCTACCAATTGCTGACTTTATCTTGCTCCCTTTTTGTTCTGTTAAGACGCTATGTGTAAATGGCCCTTTTATCGATGCTTCCTCAAATTACTTGTTGCTTCTGTGACACATTTATTTACATATTATGTTATGTGGCTGCTCTGCGAAAAGGAGGTGGGGCTTCTTTGCAGACAATGCAGTACAAACCAATCGTAATAACAAACAAATGTGTGGAAAGAGTGGATTTGTCTCAATATCACGAGGTAATTCCGGGTTAATGTTGAGAAGGTGCACAGACCGCAATGATCACTCCATAGATATTTCTACTCTATATAAAATTTAGTGGTTATGCCCATCAAAAGATGCACTTCTTTTCTTTCCTTTGCATAGCATATGGGATACAGCTAGGGAGAAAAAAAAAGTATTTCCTACCTGGATTAAATTTTACGTGTAGTGGCAGCGGTTAAGTTTGCTATCGTTGGCAACGAATTATTCGCTTTAGGAGGATGATTAATTTACTGATAAGAACAGCATAAATTATTTATTTCATCGTTAACATAAAGAATTATTCTCCTCATTCTACGTGACTGATTTTTGAAAAAGCATTCAACGGCCGTTGCCAACATCAACGCACAACACCGCCGTCGTAAGTAAAATTGTACCACTTCTTGTAGTCTATTATGCCATAGTTATGAGAATGGAAAAAAACGCAGCAACGCCGAATTAGATATTTAGATTAGATTAATACTTGTTCCATAGATCATGAATACGACATTTCGTAATGATGTGGAACGTGTCAGCTAAATGAAGTGTGTCTGTACATAATATTACATGACACTCAATATTTGAAGTTTTATTTTTTTATTTTTTTTTTATTTTTTAAATATTTTTTTTTTTTTTTTAGTTTTTAAGTTTTTCGTACAGTTCTAACTTTTATCTAGAAATTCATCTAATGTGTAGAAGGAATTGCCATTCAGAAATTTTCTTAATTTATTTTTAAATGCTAGTTGGCTATCTGTCAGACTTTTGATACTACTAGGTAAATGACCAAAGACTTTTGTGGCAGAATAATTAACCCCTTTCTGTGACAGAGCTAAATTTAACCTTGAATAGTGTATGTCACCCTTTCTCCTAGTGTTGTAGCTACGTACACTGCTGTTACATTTGAATTCAGTTGGATTGTTAATAACAAATTTCATAAGTGAATATATATATTGTGAAGCTACTGTAAAGATTCCTAGATCCTTAAACAAATGTCTGCAGGATGATCTTGGGTGGGCTCCAGCAATTATTCTGATGACCCGCTTTTGGACAATGAATACCTTCTTACTGAATGATGAATTGCCCCAGAATATGATGCCATAAGAAAGCAGAGAATGAAAATAGGCATAGTATGCTAGTTTACTGAGTTGTACATCACCGAAGTTTGCAATCACCCTAATAGCATAAGTAGCTGAGCTCAAACGTTTCAGCAGATCTTCAATGTGTTTCTTCCAATTCAACCCCTCATCAATGCATAAACCTAAAAATTTTGAATATTCTACCTTAGCTATAGATTTCTGATTGAATTCAATATTAATTAATGGTGTGATGCCATTTATTGTGTGAAACTGAATATACTGTGTTTTTTTTTTTTTTTTTCAAAATTCAAAGAGTGTCCATTTACAGAGAACCACCTAATAATTCTCTGAAATACTTCATTGACGATTTCATCAGTTAATTCCTGTGATTCGGGTGTGATAGCGATACTTGTATCATCAGCAAAAAGAACTAGCTTGGCATCTTTATGAATATAGAAAGGCAAATCATTAATATATATTAAGAACAGCAAACGTCCCAGTACCGAACCCTGTGGCACCCATGCTTGATAGTTCACCAGTTTGAGGACTCGGCTGTCTTTTGTATATTATGTGAATTACTTATATCAACTTTCTGAACTCTTCCAGTTAGGTATGATTCAAACCATTTGTGCACTTTCCCACTCATACCACAGTACTTAAGCTTATCTAGAAGAATTCCATGGTTAACACAATCAAAGGCCTTTGATAGATCACAAAAAATCCCAACGGGTGATTTACGTTTATCCAGAGCATTTAATATTTCATTAGTGAAAATATGTATTGGATTTTCTGTTGAAAAACCTTTCTGGAAACCAAACTGACATTTTGTTAGAACTTTATTTTTATTAATATATGAAGTTACTCTGGAATACATTACTTTTTCAAGAATTTTTGATAGAGCAGTCAGAAGTGAGATTGGGCGGTAGTTGTTGACATCCAATGTATCACCTTTTTTATGAAGTGGTTTGACAATAGCATATTTCAGTCTATCAGGGAAAATACCCTGCTCCAGTGAGCTATTACAAATGTGGCTAAGAATCCTACATATTTCTTGGGAACAAGCTTTTAATACCCTGCTGGATATGCCATCAATGTCATGAGAGCTTTTACTCTTGAGAGAGTTTATTAATTTCTTAATTTCAGGTTGAGAGGTGGGTGGGATTTCCATTGTATCATACTGTCTAGGTATGCCCTGTTCCATTAACTGCCTAGCTTCTTCTAATGAACATATGGATCCTATATTCTCCACAACATTTAAAAAATAATTATTAAAAGTGTTTTCAACTTCTGACTTTTTGTTTGTAATTTTTTCATTCACTTTGATGTTAATGCTGTCTTCCTGTGTTCTTGGTTGCCCTGTCTCCCTTGTTATAATATTCCAGATTGTTTTTATTTTATTATTTGATGTACTAATCTCAGACATGATGCACATGCTTTTGGATTTTTTAATAACTTTCCTTAATACAGAACAGTAGTTTTTATAATAGTTGAGTATTTCTGGGTCACTACTCTCCCTTGCTGTCAGATAGAGTTCCCTTTTCCGGTTACAAGATATTTTTATACCTTTGGTGAGCCATGGTTTTTTGCTTGGTTCCTTACAATTAAATTTGACTAATTTCTTGGGGAAACAGTTATCAAATACCCTTACAAAAGTATCATGAAATAAATTGTATTTTAAATTAGCATCAGGTTCCTTGTAGACTTCATCCCAATCTAACTGCTGAAAACTTTCCGTGAAATTTCTAATTGTCGATTCATTAATTGTACGAACAACTTTGGAGGACTGATTCAAATTACAGAAAGGAGCTATATAATATAATGTAACTAGCTGTGCACCATGATCAGAAAGACCATTCTCAACAGGAGATGCACTAATGTTGTTAAACCTATATTGGTCTATAAAAAAATTGTCTATCAGTGTGCTGCTGTTCTTTACTACCCGAGTAGGAAAATCAATAACAGATGTCAAATTGAAAGAACCGAGTAAGACTTCCAGGTCATTCTTCTTATTACACTCTTGCAGTGAATCAAAAATGAAATCACCACAGATAATAATTTGCTTCCCCCTATCTGACAGATAGCACAACAAGGCATCCAAGTATTCCAGGAATAAATTAAAGTTTCCTGAGGGGGGCCTATACACTGTGACAATTATAAAAGAACCGCCCTTCAGTTTAAGCTCACAGGCACATGCTTCTATGTGTTGCTCTATACAAAAATTTTTTGTTTCTAAATTTTTTACACTGTGACAATTTTTGACATAAATGGCAACTCCTCCCCACACCTTCTTTTCTCTACTTACATGTGCTGGTAGTTTATACCCACTAATATTAACTTTATTCATATCAGTGATAATGTGATGCCCAGTCAGGCATAGTATATCTATTACATTGTCAGCTTCTATAGTTTCTAAACAAATCAGGAGCTCATCTACTTTATTCTTTAAACCCTCAATATTTTGATGAAAAATGCAAACATTATTTTTTAATTTACTATTGTTAGAATCTTGTGATATTTTAACAGCTTTATTACCTGCCTGTCTGGGCTTCTCATTGGACACTGAACTTATCCTAAAAAAGAGGTACTCCCAAGAGTTGCAGTGTCCCCCCTTATAGATTTTCCTATCAATCCAGCCAGTTTTCCCTTCCCTTTCCTATTGAGGTGCAGGCCATGCCTAGTAAAGTCCCACCTATCAATAGCATCAACAGCGACCAAACCAATGTCCGACAGAGTGGCCGCTCTGCACAGCTGATCTAACTCCATGTTGACCCTCCTTACAGAGCTGTTCAACCGAGGCTGATCATACCGCATGAAGGCAGGCACTATCCGAACATTCGTATGGTTTGCTGCAGATGCTATTTTCACCAGGTCACACTCAATACTGTAGCCCTGATCCCTATCAATACTGTTTCCCACACCACCCACTATCACAACATGATCCTCCTTAGTAAATCCTTTGCACAATGAATCTAAATCCTCTACCACCTGGCTCAGACTTGCACTGGGCTTAAAAAAGTTTGTGACCTGGTATCTGTCACCTAATTTTTCCTGCACAATTTGGCCCACACCTCTCCCGTGGCTGCTACCTAGCAACAGAATTTTCCTCCTCCTTTCTACTTTTTTTGAAACCTTTGGTTTCCTAATGAAATTCTGTTGCTCCTTAATTACACCTACATCTACTGGAGGCTCTTCCTCGTTAGACTGTGGCAGCAAGGCAAACCTATCGTTTGTGCCAATGATGAAACTGTCACACACTGTACTCTTACTGAGGCCACTGTTCCCTGCTACCACTTCCCACCTCTGGTTACCCTCCTCCCCCCTTAACCTTGACAGTTCTTCTCTAACACTATCTAATTCAGCCTGAAGGGCTCTGATTTTCCCCTCTTGTTCCTCTATTTTCTTATCCCTTGAACCAACCCTGCACAAGAAAGGAAGAGTCTCCTTTGCTTCCACAATACCCACGCCACTACATTCTTCCCAGTGAAACCAACTGTCACAACAGCTGCATTTGGTGTACAATATAACTAACGTCGCCCCCACGCCCCTGTATTATGGAGTTTTCGAGGCATTCCTAAACAGAACGCACTCAAAATGTAATGAGGATACACCGAAATCAGAAAGGGAATTACATAAATTCGATATTCCTTGCATAGAAATCTTATGTAAATTGGAACATCGATATACGTGAAGGAATGTCGTTATGTTTTATATTTACATGTTCCCTGTGAAAAGAAGTAAAGAAATGTCTTTAAGCTATGAATATACAAAGTGTAATCAGCAACTCGCTGTTCAATGTTAGTATGTATTTGCAGAGATAACATTGCGACTCTTAATTCAAAATACTTTTGTTACTGAAGTAATACGCACAACACGATCATGTATTGTTTTTTTTTTTGCAGCACTACAAAACCAAAAGTACCTTTAATGGTGCGTTGCTGTTCTATGGCATAACCACCGAAAAGAAATAAAAAATGAAAAAATGAAGCAACTATTAGTTCTTTGGTGCACTACGTAACTAACCAGACATCAATTTGTTCTGTACTGTACTACACCGTTTTCTAGACATTCTTAAACAGAGTGACTCAAGATGTAATAAGTACGCACCAAAATCGGAAAGGAAACTACATAAATTCGTGTTTCCTTGCAAAGAATTCTTAGTAAATGAAAACATCGATAGAAGCGAAAGAGCGTCGTCATGTTTTAAAGTGAAAAGTTACCCGCGGGAAGACGCACTGATTTTCTTTCCATTGCATTGCAAGGCATGCGGGATACAGCTAATAAAAAAGCATATTTTTGTGTCGTTCCTGAGTTAAATTTTACTTGCAGTGGCACCGGTTTAGTAAGTTAACGCTTGCACGAAATATTCGCTTTAGAGAGATCATTAATTTACTGATCGGAACAAAATTGTTTACTTCATTATCAACACAAAGAATTATTCCCCTCATTGTACGTGACTGATTTTTCAAACAGGATTCAAATCAATACACTATACTACTGCCGTATAGAAAATCGTAGCACTTGTTTCAGTGTACTACACCTTAGTTATGTGAATAAAAAACGCAGCATCGCCATTTATTACTTATTTGGTGTACTATGTAACTAACAGCGCCTCTATCGGATCTTTGCTATACTACAATGCAATTCAAACGTAGCATACACCAGAAACTACAAATTATGATATCTTCCCATTATTCGATTATGATGAAATGAGCTTATATGTTACCCCAAGGTACACTCAGTTGACCTTTGATACCCTGTGAAAGTTCGTATAGCACTCTTGGAGATTTACTGTACTACACCATACTTATAAGCAGAGTATACACAAAAACTTCAAATTACGGTTTCCTTTCCCATATTTACCCAAACAATTCGAGCCTAAGCTCCGCCTCTAATGACCACGTTAGACGCTAATATTCCTTCCTTCGTGACTATAAACAGTATTTCTTGTGACTTGTTCAGGGTATAAAATGAATATTTTCTGTAGAGAGCCCATGCCATAGCAAGCGATATAAAGCTGTCCGTGTGAGAAACATGGAGATTTCAAATACACTCCACAGTATTGCGTAGATTTCCCTGTGATTTATTAATGATAATAGAAAATGTAAGTCCCACTGCAAACTGCAGTCTCTTAAAGTTAAAAGCCAGATCTGTCGGAAATAATGGGTATTCGCCGGATGTACTCTGTTTCATTCTCTTCCTTTCCTTGTAGCTCTATAGATATCTATTTCTTCTTCCTACAGCGCTATGCGCTTCGCAGTTCAAATTTGCTACAATGTTTCCAACAGCACTGTCATCTTTCACGAATTTACTTAAGCTCACTGGAATACAGAAGTGTCTTAGCAGTAAATAAGAAATATAATAAAACATGATGCCTGATGTGAAAAGTGTTTACCCATCGCAGCATATATGATCTCTGAGTTATATGATGTACAATTGTATAATTTTTAGGTATATATTGATTTGTATAAGTGCTGTATGTCTGAAAAATTTGTTGCGAATGTAAATAGTAGTAAAGAAGTAATAGATTAAAACTTGGAGCGTGATGGGGCGGTTTTCCGTGAACTTTACTGTTTATGTGCTCGTATCTCATGAACTATATGTCGTACTGTGATACATTTTAGAAGGTACATTCACCTATATGTGTGTACACTGTTTGTAAAATTTCCTGCAGGTACAATATGTAGTGTAGAAATTATAAATTTCAGCTTTATACCGAATGTTTTAGTTTTACTCCGTGACCATCGAAAAAGTAGTAAGCGAGAAACTTATGCTATGGCTGTCATCGAGAAAAAGTTTCCTAAAGGTTTGAAATTACGTTTAAAGTTTGTTGCTAAGTGCTCTCCTTCTCAAATAGTGTAATGATAAAGTCACAGTATCACGTGCCGCAAGACGGGGAAATTTTCATTGTTTGCGACGTCATATCTCCTAAACTATCGGTCCTATCGCAATATCCATTCTTAGCTAACGTCTACTACGTATAAACTATATTCCTGCCAAATTTCAACTTCATAGGTGAAGTAGTTTTTGAGATCTCGTGTTTAGTCAGTGAGTGGGTGAGTGAGGTTATGAATGAGCGTTCTTTCGCTTTTATATAGATACATCTGGCAGAAATAGTACTGTGATAGTAATGATGAAATTATCTTGAGTAGACAAATTCAGTTACAATATAAATACCGTTTATTACTTCTACCGAAATCGTTACACTAGCAACTTACATCCAGTCTCCTTGAGCCTCAGGCAAGAAAACTGGACTCGGTTTGGAGCAAACATTTGTTTGTGAGCTCCGACGCTGTACATGTAACAGCGGTTAGTTAATGCAGCTTTTGACCACTGGTTTTGTAAAAATGTTTCTTTGCTAGATTCATATATACAATAACGAATGAATACAAATATTGCAAAACTTTTATACACGAACTGGTAGACAAATTAAGTTCAAGAGGTCTTGAAATATCTTTGCCGAAAGTAAAATTGTAAAGTATGAAAAATGAAATTTTTGTTGCCCCTGTAATATACGCAACCTGTAACTACAGGATGTCTCTCACAATATAGTTGTTATTAATAGCAAAAGTTCGAGAAGACTCCAAACACGAATAATAATCTCAGAGACATGGGTAAATTTAATTATCCACGTACTCTTACAAATTTAATGACAATCTTAGATATGTAAAGTGTGTGTGGTAAGAATCTTAACAACACATGTCTGTAGCATGAGACTTTACTTCCCCTGGGCCAACTATGGCTTCTTTTTCACAGTAATGGATGGCGCCGGAACGAAAGGTCACCACATCCCATAATTCCTTCCGCTCGGAGACAGCGTTATGACTCAGCGGAGACCTGAACTTACGGGCGCTCATCAACTTCTATTCAGACGCCAGTAACGTAGCTTTAGCTGCTAGGCGTGGTAGCTACTTCTGCTTAATATTGGAAAGCGCATCCTCTGCCGCACTAATTCTGTTAACCCTTTCGAATATTTTATAAACCAACAAGTATTGGACGATACTGAATAACATCACTCTCCTCATTTTTTGTTTCATCGTTCCTTACTTACAGCTGTTAAATAGTTGCTTAAAAGTTAAATGATATATAGTCCGTCTTTCCGACTAAATGAGTGATTTCTTGCCATGCACATTTAATTTCTTTTATTTAAGAAGATTCTTGAGGATACTATAATACAAGTTTGTCTTGTGTCTATAATACTTCAGTTATAAGGCAGACACCAAAAAGTTCTATACTACATCCTCTCTTATCACCTTCTTGTTATTAAGTAAGGAGCAACATTTTTATTGTAAGTGTTGCGAGGTTAATTTATTGTATAGTTTTATGATTTATGACGCCGTCAGTTTATCTTTGCTGGTCTGGAGATGTAATTAGTCGGTCTGCACACTTCAGACGGGCGAGTATGGGCGTTTGCAGACCACTTTTCGAGCCCATTTTGTATTTGTTTCTACACTTCACTTCCAACTTCACTTTATTTTGAAAGTCTTCGTTATTTGTTCAAACAAACTGCTGCAGTTACCAGTCCCTATGCTTACAAATTACTTAAACTAACTTATGATAAAGACAAGTAGACACCCATACCCGAAGGAGGACTCGAACCTCCGAAAGCGAGCAACCGCGCGCTCAGAAGCAAGGCGCCTTAAAGCGCTCGGCCACTCCACCGCGGCTTTTGAATGTGTGTGCGTACGATGTGTATTGTTGACAACTGTCATTATGATTCCACTTTCGTTTGTTTTGGGGTCTCTTTTTAGTTTGATATTTGTTTGTTTGTTACATTTGTGTGTGTGTGTGTGTGTGTGTGTGTGTGTGTGTGTGTGTAAGAAGCCGAGATGGGGGAAAGGGAGAGAGGGAAAGAGAAAGACAGAGACGTTACAATGATCAAAGACATAGGCTACTTAAAGAACGAAATCAATATATCATTATAGCTTACTGATCACGTTAACCACTGAAAATATAAAAGAACAAAGATAAATTACACATTACAAATCAACAAATATCAGAATATTGACAGACAACACAACACAAACAAAAGCCGAATGATAAAGGCTAAGCTATATTTGTCAACACTAAGCACATATTCAAAACATAGTGAAAATAGGAAGTAAAGTGTAGAAATAAACGCCGAAAATCTGCAATTTGTAGTGTGAAAATTAACTAAATTCATCTCCAGAAAGGAAAACCTGCACTTATATCAGAATTGGTCAGTCAGTCTAATAAGTAATTGCTGTCACGAAACTTATGCTGGAATTGTTATTTCTCTTCTAACATCAGGAGAATAATAAGACAAAATGTAAAAGAGGGCATTTTCGTACTTACTATACAATGCAAGTATTACACAGATAAAACGAACATGCTCTAAAAATAAAAGAACTGAAATGGATATGGAAAACAACACTCTTCCTTTCATCTATTTCCAAAGACTAAATACTCGTACACCTCTAAGAATATTACTGCATATAATTATTTCTGAGAACCATACATTTTAGGTGGTTTAATAATGTATCAGAACTATAAGATGTATGTGTAGTCATACAATGTCACATTACTATCGATGTTTTTATAGAGACAGTGATTATATTGCAATGAAAATTACACCTCTTAGCCATTGAAACCATTACTTGACACTATTAAGGTTACAAGCTGATAATAAATTATAATGAAGAATACATTCTGTTTACTCGCGAAACGGCTGTAAAACTAATACGTATGAAAAATTAATGAGTTTACGCGAGGTAAAATGTTGTTTCAGTATTTAGCTCTTGATAAATTTGTTGGCATTCCATACCATTCAATCGACTGACTATTCCTGTCTTTCCAGTATTCTAAGACCGCTTCCAGAAACTCTTGAAATCCAATATATCTAAGGCAACAATATCTGTTAAGATAAATTTTAGACCTTTGCATATAAAGCAATAAGTATAATATTGTACTTCTCACCAAAAAAACATGACAGCATTTTTGCCAAATTGAGATGTGCCAATATAAAAGCGCTAAAAGAGCTCTAGTCCTTATAGCAAATGGGATTTCTGTACCTTCTTTCCTACCGTAAGAAAAGGTCTTATTGTCTTCTCTCATTAAAATATGCAGATACCCTTCAACAACATATTTGTATAAGCATATTTTCTTACTGAAGCCCTTTTAAGAATGTGCTATTCAATAAAATCTATCATGTCTGTATGGTGTAAAGAACCTCCAGTATATAATCGAAATGAGACTTAAATAATTATTGTATTGTATTGAACATTATACAAATTTCTCTAGACCTATCCATCTGAGTAAAAATGATTGTAAACATATTTACCAAGTCAAATGGTATTCGGATGTACATGGTATATGCCTACTCTGTTATTGGCAGTTATGAATATAAGAGAACTTTCCTATTTAGTTCCCTCTTTCACAATGGAATAATAATTTAAGTTACATAAAATAATATTTAATTCAATTCAGACTAGTGAATAAATTAAAGTTCTTCCGCGTCAGGTTATTTTACATTTATTTCTAGATGCAGCAAGTATATACAAAATATACAACCTGATAAAATGACTGTACAGTATACAGTGACTGCAGTCACATTGTGATGAGGATATTTTTAACTACCCTTGGTTCCCACGTTGAATAACTCATACATAACTGCGACTGTCTCGAAGCGAGTCACTCACGGCTTAGGCCACACAGCTCATCATTCTCCATTCCCAGGTCAGAGGATCTGAGGAAAATGAGTATTAGTTTCGGTGACCAGAGCATATCAGTTATTGTAACTCGACGAAGCGAACCGTAAACACGTCCGTGGTCGGAAGTAACTTCGTGTCACGTGATTTCATACGGCCACGTTTCAGTTGGCGAAAAGATGATGGCAGAAAATGCCTACCCACATTGGCGTGCTGGTTTGTTGGTGACGGAAAAGAGAAAAAATTACGACAGGGGAGAATCAGAATATTAAAGTTCAGCGAACTCTATAAAACCGAGCAGGATTCTGGGAAGGCGAGCTTAAATGCGTGCATAAATATTTCGTCGTATGAGTTTCTGTGAAATTATGAATAGACGCGTATGTCAAATTTCTCAGTGGACTGTGGAAGCAGATGACCAACTCGAGGGGTATTTTTAATTGGAATAGACTACTACGTCTGATTCAACAGAATCTATCACTGACTGCAAATTGTTGTGTTTGGCTACTCGGAGACAATTTGTAGCATGGATTTCATGCACCCAAACTAGGATGGATTTTATTTCTGTATTACAACGCGCCTTGTTACTGGGCCACAATTGTTCGCCGTTGGTTTGAAAAACATTTTCAGGGAATGATTTGACCACCAAGAACGCCTGATATGAATCCCATCGAATATTTATGGGACATAGTCGAGAGGTCGATTCTTGTACAACAACCCGCACTGGGATTGTAATACTACTATCTGCCCAGCAAACAAACAAATACAGTAGGGTCGTGTAGGAATGGTTACGTTGTCTGAGGCGACATGTCATGGAATGCACAGTCGTTCCCGTCGGAGGTTCGAGTCCTTCGGCATGCATGTGTGTATGTGTGTGTGTGTGTGTGTGTGTGTGTGTGTGTGTGTGTGTGTGTGTGTGTTGTCGTTAGCGTAAGTTAGTTTAAATAGTTTGTAAGTCTAGGGTCCGATGACCTCAAAAGTTTAGTCCCTTGGTTTAAAAATATTTGAACTTCTCTTACATGCAGTAGGAGTCATATTCAAGGAAAGTACGACACTTTTCATTATGACGAACGTAAGGGGGTCCTGTTCGGTCTTTTGACAATGTACCTCTCAAACGTCTCCCATACAAATGCAAAGCAGGAGACCCATCTCTTAGTCATCTCCATTACGTTAAAAAAAAAGTGTTACTATTCATGGAATAGATGCAGTAGCAGTAGTTTGGTCCAGTGGCAGGTAATTTTTTTCATAAATATTTCTTAAATATCTGCTTAACTATTCTTATAGAGATCGTCAAAAGGCGTAATAGTTGTGGGAGACATATTTTATTCGAAACGACTTGTACTAAAATGTGACTGGACAGAAAAACAGCAATAAAGATATAGCTATAGCCCAGAATCGAACTCTGCGCCTCTAGGAATATGGACCATACGTCTAAACCTCCCCTCTACCTTGAATAAGAGACTGTCTCGGAAAAGGGTGATACTGTACATTTGATTACAGGTTTGTCGTTATTTGACATCCAGTTCCTACTGAAAACTTTTCACGAGTTTAAGTATTGGTACATACATATTCGTTCGAGTGTTTGAAATTTTCCTTGCCTTGTACTATAACAAAGAAAGAAATGAGTTACTCAGACTCTGTAACGTGTCTATCATCCGCGACGGTAAACGAATGATAAAAACATCAGACACAGTTATTTCCATGTAAGAAGACAAATAAATAATTTCATAGGACGTAAGAATGTCTTCCCCAAAGCAAACGACTCTGGGGAGTCTATTTTATCACTTGTAAAACGTTACGTTAATAGTTCTCATTTGTTTACGCTTGTGGCCGACTGCCAGGACAGTGTCCGAGTAATATTCACGTTTTTCGTCTGTGACAGAAACGGCAGGTGTATATGGCCACACCGCTGCAGAAGGTAGCCGTATGGACAATTCTGGAAAATCGTCATAGCCAGGTAGGTTAGGTAAACATACTGCCCTCCTGCCTCTGTTGTTGAACATTTGGCCTGTGCTCCACTCCTAAGACTATTGGAGTTTACGTTATTACTGCCTCCCTGCCCAGGTCTCTGGAAAGTAAACACAACTTTGCGAAGACGTAATTCCAGTTCGCTTCGTCGAGTGGATACACAGCCGGAAGAAAATTGCAGTACCCTCAAGGACTGTATACAGTGGCACCAGGTGCATCCTTGCGTGTAACAGAATATTACACGAAAAACTTTATTGGCTACAGATCTGCGCTGTTTTTCCATATAGTCACCTTAATAACTGATCCCCTTGTAACAACGTGAGATCAACTTCTTTATTCCTATGTCGTAGAAGTATGCCGCATTTCAATGGAACCAGGGTCTGACCGTCGTTTTTAGCTCTTCGTCACTGACAAAACATTGGCCGGAGGATAGGAATTACTTGAGGTGCAAGGAAAAAAATTGTACAGGCGTATTTATGGTCCACTTTAGATTTGTCTATAGTTTTATGATTTTTTTGCAAACATTTCGGACGCCAATAATAAAAATGATAAAAATTGATGGATGAAACGATCACGACTCTATTTTTGTGATAGTATCTATGCACCCAACACATAATATTCTTTCTGGCCGTATTATAACAAACAGCCAAAATTATTTCACATTTGACTTTAGCTTTGACAAATACAGGCTACTCTTTTTTGAACGTTTACCTCTTTAAATAATTTTAATATCTTTTTCACATTTTATCACTTAATTTACTCATCTTAGGGAACGATCTTATTGTATAAATAGGATAGATGCTAAGATTGCAGTTTTTAATTTATTTATGGAAGACGATCGGTTTCGATTCTCTATGGACTCATCATCTGGTCTCATTGACATGCAACTGCTCATGATAGTGCGCCACATAAAATCTGATAGGTTTACTGCATGATAGTTATATAGAAAATCATGTGCTAGTGGATAGATATAAAATGGATGACAGGTCAAAATTACAGCATTAAAATATACATAAAATAATAACCACCTTAGTACACCTGTCTGGTTGGTTTTCTGGAACTGCTCAACATTTGGCGTACGGAAATCAGTCACGTGACTTCTCTCGCCCGGAACCTTTTCCGAAACTTCTTTTGTATACGCCATCTTGCTTTCTGTATTTCGTGATTTTATTCGTATAATTCATGCGTTGTCATTTCAAAGAAATGGCGCCTGAAAATTATCAAAAAAAAAAAAAAAAACAAGTCGTTGTTAGGACAATGAATTACAATCTGGGGGACTGATGACCTCCACAGTTTTGACCCCCTAAAAAAAAAAAAAAAAAAAAAAAAAAAAAAAAAAAAAAAAAAAAAAAAAAAAAAACTAATTACAATCTAGTGTCTAAAACTCCCATGTTAGCAGACAACACCTACCACTGATGGTACGAGAATTACAGATTACAATCGCAGCTGTTCGGCGTAGCGTAATGGGAAGCGAATTAGTTTGTGATGCCTGAACATGTTAGAAGTTGGTTTGAAACTTGCCGGGCGCGGTGGCTCAAAGCGTTCGGTCAGAGGAATGACAGCGTGGTAGCTCAGTGTGCTCGGTCAGAGTGCTCGACGCCCTCTGTAACGAACAAACTGAGTCAACGACGAAACTATCAAAATTAAACAAATAAACCAACATCCATTAAGGACCAATCAAACCGAAGAAACAATGAAAAGGGTGAAAAGAAAGAGGGCTCGACGCCATCTGTAATAAAAAAAAAAAACTGAGCAAAATTCTCAAAGAAACGGCGCAGAGCGAACATCAACAAACGACCACAAAGCATCGATCTACCTGAAAAACAAATAAATAAATAAATAAAACTAAAAAAAAAATAAACAACCCGCCACTTGCATTTACTTTTCATCTTGTTTCCTAAGAGAATTTCGCACACTCTTGTAAATTGAAGACAACTATATCCTGCAAAATTCTGAGTTGTTCGAAGGTAACAACGCTTTCTCTGAAAAGTACATTTGTTATCTTTTATGAAAATATCATGAAATACATACCAACGAATTGCAAACATAGACTTCTTTATCACATGTACACAAATTGGGGCGATATTTTTCAAGTGACTTTTGTAAATGACGTAATGATAACAGTAACTTTGTATATAGATTAAGTACCAGAGCTTTGTGGAATTCGATATTACCAAACTTTTTCCGTTTGTTATTCGAGCTACAAAAGAAAACGTAGTCACGGCTCGAAACATAATATGTTCTCTTTATTCTGCCACAGAACAAAGTAACATGAACAAAGTCATATCTGAACTACAGAAAAGGTAAAACAATATACGTTAAATCGTCCATAGCAACAGTGCCAAAGATAAACATTGTAGTAGGTGTATTGATTCTAATTAATGACTTTAAACATATTTCATTAATAGTGAATAATTTTTTAGGAAAACAACTGGTAATTTACTGCGATGTACACAACTCCCTTCCGTTTCATTAAGGAAGGACAGTTGCCACAGAAATCTAGGACTCATTTTATATAAAACTATCAGTAACTGCACGTTGGTTAGAACAATCATTATCACAGTGTCCTGCCCGTTTTCGAGCAAATGCTTCAGAATACCGGTGTTCAATTCGTTGTTACGTATTTCACGGCATGCTCACGAAATAAAACAAAGGCACATTTTAGAGGGAGTGCTCTTGCATCTAATCTACTATAAACATTGCAGGAGATAACTCTATTTAATTAATAAGGGTGCCGGAAACCGTTTCAGGAGACAAGGCGGAAAAAATGGTATCGGCGGGTTTCGAACTACCAACCATATGCATCACAACGTAACGCACTACTCCGTATTTCTTGATTTCCAGAAGGCTTTTGACACCGTACCTCACAAACAGCTTTTAATCAAATTGCGTGGTTATGGTATAACGCCCCAAATTTGCTATTGGATAGGGGATTTCCTGTCAGAGAGGACACAGTTCGTAGTAATCGATGGTAAGACATCGACTAAGACAGAGGTGATATTGGGCGTTCTACAGGGTAGTGTTATTGGTCCTCTGCTGTTCCTTATTTACATAAACAATTTAGGGGAAATCGAAGTACATCTCTTAGGTTGTTTGCAGATGACGCCGTCGTTTACCGTCTAGTAAAATCATCTGAAGATCAAAACCAACTGCAGAACGATCTGAATAAGATATCACTATGGTGTAAAAATTGGCAATTGACTCTAAATAACGAGAAGTGTGAAGTCATCCACATGAGTACGAAAAGTAATCCGTTAAACTTTGTTTACAAGATAAATCAATCAAATGTGAAGGCCGTAAACTCCACAAAATACCTAGGAATTACTATTACGTCACTTAAATTGGAAAGAACACGTAGATAATGTCGTGGGAAAGGCGAACCAGAGATTGCGTTTTATTGGCAGAACCTTTAAAATCTGCAGCAGAACTACAAAAGAAACTGCATACTCTACGCTTGTCCGTCCATTTTTGAAGTATTGCTGCCCAGTGTGGGATCCTTATCAGGTGGGTTTGACGGAGGACAACGAAAGAGTCCAGAGAAGGGCAGCTCGTTTCGTATTGTCACGATACAGGGGAAACAGCGTTACGGAAATGATACAAAATCTGGGATGGAAATCATTACAACAACGGCGCTTATCGCTGCGGCTTGGCTTACTTACGAAACTCCAATCGCCAACATTCTCCTCCGAATGCGAAAATATATTGTTGACTCCCAGGTAGAAATGATCATCAGAATAAAATACGAGAAATTAGAGCTCGAACGGAGAGATTCAGGTGTTCTTTCTTCTCGCGTACTATTCGCAAATGGAATGGAAGATAAATAGTATAATGGTGGTTCGATGAACCCTCTGCCAGGCACTTAAATGTCATTTTCAGAGTATCCCATGTAGATTAAAATGTAGACTACACAACGGCGAACGACTGCGGTATTATCCATTAATTCTCTTACTATTGCTGACAGTTGCTAACAGCTAAAATGACATTTTAGACACTACATTATAATTTATCTCTCTATGAACGATGTGGTTTTGTTAAGTCTTCAGTCCGCCACTGCTTGGAAATGACAACGCGTAAGGTATAATAAGAAAATAATTAAATACAGTATGCAAGATGGCGTATGCCAGAGAGAGTTGTAAGCGAGAAATGTTACGTGATATTTCGAAACGCCTGGCTCACGTAAAATCAAGAGGCGGTGTCAAATCGCCGTTATTTTTGCAAATATCTCTGTAACGGTTCAAGTTACGAAAAGAAAAAAAAAACATAAGAGAGAAAAGTTGTAGAGAATTTTCTCCTCTACAGATTCGGTTATTCAGTTTTCGTGTCAGATGAACGTTTTGTTTGCAATTACAATTACATCACAAACAACTTTTTAAGTGTTACTACCGTATTTTTTATCCGAAACATTTGAAGAAGGAAGATTCTTGTCTCTGACAGCCAACAATTATGTCTGTAAGATTTGGTGCCGATCGGTTGAATGGTTCGACCTAAAAACTGGTAACACGCTACAGACAGATAGACATTGTCAGTCGCCGTTATTTTTGCAAATATCTGAAGCGATGCAAGAAATGAAAAAAACATTAGAGAGCAAAGTTGTGGAGACTTTTCTCCTCTACAAATTTGTTTATTCAATTTTTGTGTCAGATTAACGGTTAAGATGTTATTTTCATTTAAATTTCGAGGTGTCAAAAGGCGCTCGCAAAGGCCCACTTTTAGCGTTACTACCGTAATCGAAAGTGGGCCAAAATGTGATGTTTACTGCCAGTGTTGAGCAGATCTATGAAAATGCTCGTCCTCCTATGGCTCGGCGCAAAGCACCTGTTTTGATTAAGAACGTTTGGGAGCTGTTTAATCATCCAGCATACAGTCCTGATCTTGTTTCCGTCGATTTCCAACATTTCTTGGACCTCAAGAATTTTCAGTCCTCCGACCAGCATTATAACATCGGCGAGGAGCTGAAGACGTCTGTCATTCGCTGGCTCCAGTCACAGGCGGCAAACTTTTACGCCACAGAAACACAAAATTGGTCCAATGATATGAAAAGTATCTCAATGTTTTTGATGGCAATGCCGAAAAAATTGCTAAAACCTTGTTGTACTTGTTGCCAATAAAGTTCTATGATGTCTTTGTAAACAAATAATAATAATCAGAGAAATGTACTTTATCGATCCATTTCTTATGTGCGTACTGGCAGTTTTTTTTTCATAGTTACCGGCTATCACATGGTGCCCAGCAGTCCAGAATGTGACTCTTCTGTTTAGTCCCTGCAGGCAGTAACTGTGATGAGTTTAGAGGTCGACAATTCTTGCAATATTCATTCCAGGGTTGCTGCCATGTCTCACCCAAGAGATCGTATTCGATTTGAATAGCTCCATCCATTCGAAACGTATCGCACCGCGCCTCTCCTTGTAACTAAATTCAAGTATGCTTTCACCAGGGGGCGTGCAGACTTACTGGCTCACGTTCTTCGCCCGACATTTGCATGGATGAGCTCAACCTTCCTTCAACTAGACTCGTGGGCCAACCAGTACAATTTCCTCCTACCGGTAATGTAGTGGTAGCTCTCGTCAGGGGTGTACTTTCACTTTACATTACCTCTAATGTCACAAGGATCACTGAATATAGACAACTCGTAGCTCAGTATCTCTGATTTTTGCTTGTAACCTACAAAATGTACCAGTCATGTATGTCATTTTTGCAGTAGCAATAACATTCAATTACAAAATATGTAGAAAAAATAGAGAAAATCTATTACAATTTTAATAGTACTTCTGGGCTAGTAGATTCAGTATTACACTCCTGGCCATTAAAATTGCTACACCACGAAGATGACGTGCTACAGACACGAAATTTAACCGACAGATGCTGTGATATGCGAATGATTAGCTTTTCAGAGCATTCACACAAGGCTGGCGCTGGTGGCGACACCTATAACGTGCTGACACGAGGAAAGTTTCTAACCGATTGCTCATACACAAACAGCAGTTGACCGGCGTTGCCTAGTGAAACGTTGTTGTGATGCCTCGCGTAAGGAGGAGAAATGCGTACCATCACGTTTCCGACTTTGATGAAGGTCGGATTGTAGCCTATCGCGATTGCGGTTTATCCTATCGCGACATTGCGGCTCGCGTTGGTCGCGATCCAATGACTGTTAGCAGAATATGGATTCGGAGGGTTCAGGATGGCATACGGAACGCCCCGTTGGATCCCAACGGCCTAGTACCACTATCAATCGAGATGACAGGCAACCGCATGGCTGTAACAGATCGTGCAGCCACGTCTCGATCGCTGAGTCAACAGAGGGAGACGTTTGCAAGACAACAACCATCTGCACGAACAGTTCGACGACTTTTGCAGCAGCATGGACTATCAGCCCCTGACCTAGGGGCTGGTAAGCGGCGCCTTGTTGAATGGCCATGTGGTCTACAGCGTCATTCTACGGGCTGTTGCCACCAGAGGCTCCAGTTCTCCCTGGGGCATGTGTGTTTGTGTGTGTGTGTGTGTGTGTGTGTGTATGTAGCAGTTCGGTCCAATAGGTTTAATAACATTTGTAAAAATGTTCATTTTACCATTTGTGTGGTTAGCTCCGGCAGTCCTCTGACACCGTAACCTTTGGGCACACTTCAGCGAACACCGTGTGGCGTGGCGTTGAAACGTTGTGTGTTTAGGAACGGGGATCATGGCTTGATCTCCCGAATAGCTAGTAATGAATATTCCTCTAAACAAACAATTCCAAGGTGTGCTGCGCGCCGATGGTATGCATGGCGCTTGAGTTGGAAGATACTGCCGAGCCTCAGTTGTGTAACGCTTAGATAAGCATGTGGAGTCTGTCTAGACCCATAGCTGCTCGTGAGTGTAGCATGGATCCTTCGACATTTGCGTTTCCACCACCCAGCAGGATGGGTGTACCATGGGGGGGGGGGGGGGGTATTCAACTAATCAAACAAGAGTGCTCGGTTATCCAGTCATCTAGATTTAGGACAACATGAGTGTGGTTAAAAGCAATAGAGCAACAGCTGCTACTCAGAATGTTTATCATTGCTAAGAGATAAGAACGTTCCTAATGGAAAGGTTGCACCCTTTTATATACCAAAAGGGCTAGAAGGTATAGTGGGTAACTTGAAATCAATGAAGCGGTTGCCGAACGGAACTGTATTAGTTGAGGCAGCTAACTTCCAACAGGTCGTAAACCTTGCTAATGGTAAGCACCTTGGGAAGGGTACCATCGAAACCTAAAAGGGTTGTCACGCACCTAGATCTTGTTGATATTCCCAAAGAGGAATTGGGCTTCGGAAGGTATTGTGGATGTTGAAAATACTCTGGAAAGTGTAGATAGGGAACGTATGAAATATAAGTCCTTTATTCTCACATTAGGCAATCGAAAAGTTCCAGACCATGTGAAGGCAGGCTATCTTAGTTTGACTGTTCCACCATATGTCCCGAACCCAATACACTGTTTCAAGTGTCAACGTTTGGTCATGCCGCACTGGGTTTCAAGATAGTCACTTATCAAAAATGTGGTAAAGCCACACATGAGGGAAACGCCTGCACGCCACCTTCTGAGCGTGCTAAAAGTGGTGTTTATCATCTTGTTTGGAGTAGAGATAGCAGGATCTACCACGAGGAGAAGAAACTACAGGAGATAAAGACAACAGAGCGAATTTCCTATGCTGAGGCCAAAAAGACCTTCAAGGTAACGCAGTCTCTTGTAAACTCTTTCGCCTGCACTCTCCAAAAGCCAATCGTCAAAATTGATACCTCCACACAAACGTAGGTTGTAAGTGTTGGCACTAATAATTGTACATATCAGTGCACCTGTCGGGTGACGATGGCTTTATTGTCCGTAGACTCCAGATGTCAATCTGGGCCAACAATCTCGCCCCAAGAATGACCCTCCACCAATTAAGAGTTCCCAGTCCGGTCAGGACACACGTGGAGGCACTAAGTTTACTATCCCAGGACTACCTAAGTGTATATGTCTCCAGGAGACAAATTTCAAGCCTTCTGATGCCTGAGACATGTGAGTGCATATGCGCTACCGAGTAACTTATGCTCCCTGTATCTGCCTCCAGATGATGCGCTCAATGAAAAGGCTCTTACAGACCTTCTTACACAGCTTCCTCCATGGTGATTTTAATGCCCACAATATGCTTTGAGACAGTATCTACTTGTCCCGAGGGTACAGTAGTTGAAAGTCTTTCTTGTCTTCAAGCGCCCATTAACAAAACACAGGTCAGAGCATGCACTTCTGCACTGCAACAGGTTCATTCTCGATATTTCGCTTTGCTCTCCAGCCCTTGGTCCTACAACTCCGTGTGAAGTGGCCGATGACCTTTACGGAAGTGATCACTTCGCAATTTGGCCCATCAGTCAGATGGAATGGAGCCTGTTAGACAACCTCTACAATGGGTGCTTTACAGCCGACTATCATAGTTCGATCATCATGTTAGTATCCAAGAATGGGTGTATCATATGACTGAAACACTCCACCATGTCGCTGCAGAGTCCATTCCACAGTCTTCAGGACGACTGAGAAGGCAACCCGTCCCTTGGTGGAGCGACGAAAGTCGCTCTGCAATAAGGATGCAGCGTGCAGATCTGCGTAGATTCAAAAGCCGGCCAGATGTAGAGAACCTCGCAGCCTTCGGGAGATGAGGACAAAATGTCGTCAAACTATTCGAGAGAGCTAGAAACGATGATTGCAACAATTTCTGAATACCATTAATTATTCCACCAGAAGGTAAAAAGCGTGGGAGACCATCAGGAGAATTTCTAGGAGAGAAGGAAGGCATCCAGTGGCTGCTTAATGGGAAATGGCATCTTACTGCCGATCCCACGAGGCATTGCCCAGACTTTGGCGGAATATGTCGCTACAGTCACGTCCACTGCCAGTCAGAATCCCGCAATCTAGCGCTACTGGTTAGCTATGGAGAGGGTCTGTTTGGGCTTAAAGTCCTCAAATGATGAAATTACAATCACCGATTTTGCGGGGCGGGGGGACGACGACATTCCGCTAACTGCAGCTCGTGACACAAACCCCGGTCGTGATAATATACATTATACTATGCTACGGCACCTAACAGAGCGCAACAAAGAAATCCTCCTCGCCTTTTTTAATGTTATTCCACTGTCCGCTCACTTTCCCGACCCATGGCGTGAAGCAATTTTAATTAACGCTGGAAAGGATTCTACAACCCCTTGTGGTTATCGTATTGTTGCCCTCAGCAGCTGTATGGAAAAGACATTAAACCGATTGGTCAACCGCCATCTTCTCTGAATGTTAGAACTCAGGCAGATCCTTAGTCGCTTTCAGTGTGGGTTCAGCAGATATCTATCCGCCTTTTATAATCTGGCGTTCTTGGAGGCGAGTATACAAGAAGCTTTCCTGCGAAGGCATAATCTATTTTGTATATTTTTTCACATGGAGAAGGCCTACGATATTACTTGGAGGCATTTAATCTCAGGCAGCTCTAAAACTGGGATTTTCGAGGTTATCTTCCAAATTTGATTTTGTCCTTTCTTTCTCAGTGCTATTTTAGATATCGAGTCGGGGACACCATTCCTGATCACGTTGAGCAGTTCAACGATGTCCCTCAGGGGAGTGTTTTATGTGTGATTGTTTGCGATAGCAATTAAAAGTCCTGTTCAGTTTTCGTTATTGGTTGCTGATTTCTCTGTCTTTCGTTCTTCATCCAGCCTTGCAACGACGCCCTTTGGGATACACACGAAGGACTGCCTTTTAGAACTGGGTATAGCTGATTTTAACATTTTACTTCGAAGTTGGAGTAAATGTTCACCTTGGTTCCTCCAGAGACCCAGACTAATTTTAGACTTTTCACGTTTTAAGGAAGATTGTACATTTTCTATGTGCATCGTGGTTTAATCGTGCTTTACACTGTTGGTTGAAAGCTGGTGGACTCCCTGGGCTGTTCTGTGGTGTTCCCCGACCGTGTTATTAGGATTCGCCTTCCCACTTCTTACTCCATTTTTGACGCGGTGGAGTAGCCGAGCAGTCTAAAGTGTCTCGCTGCGGGGCGCGCGGTTGCTCGCCGTGGAGGTTCGAGTCCTCCCTGGGGCATGGGTGTGTGTGTTTGTCCTTAGGTTAGTTTACCTAGGTTTAAGTATTTTGTAAGCTACGGACTGATGACCACGCAGTTTGGTCCGATAGATTTACAAACATTTGAACATTTGACCCCATTTTAATGCAGAACTTACTGCAGTCCTGAAGGCATTGGAATAAATGCGGTGGGCTCGAGGCACACGTTTCCTCATCTGCTCAGATTCCCTGAGTGCCCGACAATCTCTGCAGCATTTGTACCCAGCTGAGAAAGTCGCCCAACAGTACTCACTTCAATGGCGGGGTATCATTTTGCTGGGTTCCAGAACATGAGGGGATTCGGGGCAATGAAAAGCCTGATCGGACTGTCACTGACGCCTGTACTGACCATTCCCTTGTAGGACGTGTTCCTTGCGTTGTTGCAGAGATCTGTGCACTTGTGGGAAGAGCAATTGTTGGCAGTGACGGCGAATAAGCAGTGGTTGGTGAAACCAACAGGGGCGGTTCTCCTGTCGGTCACAGGCAGGATGAAGTGTCCCTGACACACCTCCGCAGAGGCCCCTTAACACGCGGTTTTTACTCCGCCGTGAGGAAGGATCATCCGTTTCGTAATGCTTGCGACGTACAGATAACTGTGCTCCACAGTTTAATTGATTGTGTTTTATACAATGCTGAGCGGGCTGAAGAAAATCTTGGTGCTGATCTACCCTCTATTTTAGTTGATGACGAGAGGAGTTGACCAGATTTTTAAAATTTTGTGTTTTGCTTGGACTCTGGCCTAAGCTTTTAGGCTGGTAGTTTAAGTTTGCGGCAGAGTGGCTGGCTCATCCTGTGATGAGTCAGCCATGCTCATCTGCTATGTTGCTTTAATGTCCTCATTTTGACTTCTCACTGTAGTATTTGCTGTTTTACTTTACTTGCACACATATTTTGCAAGCCATGTCTTCTTTTTATTCCACTATCCGTTTTACTTCCTTTTCACGCTTCTCTAATATTACATTCGCTCGGGCGCTAAAGACGTCGTTGTCGTGCGCCCAAACCACTATTAAATTTGCAAATCTTTCAGGATCCGTTTGAAAATTGTGATTATTTATACCGTAGCACGATACAAAACACACTTGACAACATCTTTCATTACAGCAACTATTTGCACTGTCTCAGCTGACAGGGAAAAGTGAATAATCGAAACGTCTTTACCGAATTCACTTTTGAGTTTATTTCTGTCATTATTAAACCCGCTTTCTCTCTCTCTCTCTCTCTCTCTCTCTCTCTCTCTCTCTCTCTCTCTCTCTCTCTCTCTCTCTCTCTCTCTGTTGCACTTCTTAGCAGAACTAAATATTTTGTCATACAAGATAAATGTCGATAAATCTCAATGGATAGGATTATTGGAACTTCCGCAACTAACCATAGCTGTCATTGAACTCTGACTGTTGCAGCAGTGTAGCGCCTAGCTCCGGAGCGCGGCTATGCTCGCCGTCGGAGGTTCGAGTCCTCCGTCGGACATGGGAGTATTTGTGGTCGTTGGTTCAAGTTAGTTTAAGTAGTTTGTAAGTCTTGGAACTGACTATCAAAGTACTTAAGCCTAATAGAATTACAAAAATTTGATTTTTCGCTGTTGTAGTCACGTTTGGTGCGACCAGGGACCAGTGATTTCGCCTTCCCCCCTCGCCCCCATCCACCTACACCCTCGACAAACTTCAACCACGCCGCTGTTGAGCGCTGTGTGGGGCACTTGTTGGAACAGCCTGCCGGCTATGTTGTGTTTGTGTGAAAATATGCATAATTTACAGCTTTGAATTTCTTGAATTTCCCAAATGTCACTTTTTATTACTTTACTGTATCCTTATTCATTCTACTTTACACTCCTCCCTCATTTTGTGAGAGTGCTGAATCCAAGTATTTCATGGGAAAGGCGGGAGGGGGGGGGGGGGGGACGATTGCACGACCACTGGAGCCTCTGGTTCTCGTAGACGTTGTCCCTCGCAACTTTTCCTTAGGCATTGAATTTCAGCTTAGGGTGCAATATGAGCTGGGTGAAAAGCTTTGGGTCATTACAGTTAGTTTCTGATTAATAAAGTCCTTAATGCCGGTTACCGTGCTTATTGGTGAAGACACCATAACGATATGGACAAATATTACACTTTTTCCCCACAGTAATTTAACTAAAGCGAAAAATCGAGAACATGCTGTCAACAGAAAAGTCTCGGATTAGGTTCTTTCGCTGACTGTCAAACTTCGAGAGCAGCAGAGATCTCGCCCTGACTTCGTTTCAGATCGTTCCTTTCAATAAAGCAAATTACTACACAGTGTTCATGATCATCAGCCTCCTCCTGGAATCTGTATTCCAATATAAATGTTCAAATGTTTGTAGAGATTATGGGACTTAACGACGGGGTCATCAGTCCCTAAACTTACAACCTACTTACGAACTAGCTACTACTAAGGACGGCACAAATATCCATGCCCGAGGGGGATTCGAACCCCCGACCGTAGTGGCCGTGCAGACCGTGATTGGCGCGCCGCAGTCCCCTCGGCCACCGCGGCCGGCCATGTGGGACCTGAAGCGGAATGTGAGTTGCTATCCGGGTCATGAGCGACTGCAATGGAAGGCGCAAGGTACTTGGCACAGTCTTTCGCAGAATGTCATTCGAGACCTTTACATGTAAGATTATAGGTGAGCAGTGTTGACTGGAGTGTGGGCGGAGTCGAGTGGACTGTTTAGTTGAGACTGTCTGGGTACGCTTCACTGTGGAATGTGAGTTTTGTCTGGAATTGTAACCATATACTCTTGCAACAATGGTTGCCTGTCAGCTGGCTTGCCCTTGAGGGTTTTGCAGCTCTCTCCCGGCAGTGTGTCTTGTACAGTGCTGGTGGGTGTTTACCAGAGGGCGGGCATGTGGAAGCGCGCGTTGGCGGCGCCGAGAGCGAGCTGCGCGTAGGCGTCCCTGCGGTGCCTGGAGGCGAGCCGGCGCTGCAGGCGGTGCTGGAAGGCGAGCGGCCGCGGCGGCAGCTGGCCGTGGCGCCGCAGTCTCTGCAGCAGCCACGCCGCCGCCGCCTCCTTGCCCTGGAACTGCGCCTGCGCCTGCGGCTGAGGCCCAGCCTGAGACTCCTCCGTCACTTCCCTGTCAGCACACAGCGGAGCCTACAGTCAGTACTTTCTCGACATTTGAATGAAAACCCTAAGAGATTTTGGTCATATGTTAAATATACTAGGGGCAAAACAACAAACAATACCCTCACTAACGTCCTGCCGATGATAGCAATACAAAAGCAGAGTTACTAAACATAGCTTTTAGAAATTCATTCACCAAAGAAGACAAAACCAATATTCCAGATTTCGAATTACAGAGGCCAGAATGAGTAACGTTGAAGTAGATATCCTCAGAGTAGTGAAGCAACTAAAATCACTTAAAAGAACAAGTCTTCAGATTCCGACTGTATACCCATTAGATTTCTATCTGATTATGCTGAAGCGAGCTCCTTACTTAACACTATGAGTGCCAGCCATATATGCGAACCGACTTCCCCCAGTGCCAGCCCATTTTCTTAGTCTCCTTCCCCCAGTGCCTCCCATTTTTACAGTATTTCGTCCTGTTGGTACAGATTCAAGAACAATCATTAATATATTTTTCTTGGTAAGGAATAAACTATATTATTTCCTATTCAAATACTTGCCCCGTACATTTCCCTAATTTGTAAACCTTCATCACAACAATCAAGCCGGCCGCGGTGGCCGAGGGGACTGAGACGTTTCAGTCACGGTCTGCACGGCCACTACTGTCGGGGGTTCGAATCCCCCCTGGGGCATGAATATTTGTGCCGTCCTAGTTCGTAAGTACTTCATAAGTAGTTTGTAAGTTTAGGGACTGATGACCCCGTAGTTAAGTCCCATAAGATTTACAAACATTTGAACATTTTGAACAACAATCAAAACAAGAAGCGCTGTATTCGGGTAGGTAAAAAATTGTTTTTTCGTATTATAAACTATTTTTTAATAAACATGGCAATGTTTATGTGATTACATGCAAATATCATGAATATTAAACATCAGCAAACGGCTTTTAGTGCAAATAGTACTTTTTTGAGCGGTATAGCTGGAAGCAAGTCTGGACACAAAACCCCACTTTGCATACTGCACACTGGAATGAAGTATCTTTCCTTCTGGCGACTCCAGCTTCTTTCTTGCCCCTCTCTGACCACACTGTACAAGTCTTTTGTGCCTTCTTCTTCCCTAGTGCAATGGGTATTCTTTCCAGGAAATGTGTTCCAACCAGTCGTGAAAGCGCAGCACCACTTGTACCAGGCTGAAAATAGGCGGCACGTGGTAATGACATGTCTTTGCATACCGAATTAATAAACTGGCTGGTAGAAAAGTTTTCTTTGTCACCTGAGTGTACAGAACATTTGAAATTGCCATCAAGATAATGTGGAATGATAGCTTTTTCCACCACTTGACTGAACGATGATCAAATATAAGACATTCTTCAGTCACTGAGGTCGACACAGTGTCATCACTCAGATCATTTTCCGATTCATCAAGAATGCGGCGAATATCGGCGTCGCTCAAAGGCCTACTGCTTGACATGTTGCGTCTAACGCTCGGCCTGATGTCTCAAGTCAACTGACACAGAGCCTTGTTTCGTAAAGTGAACAGTTTTGTGGCGCCTCCTTGTGGCAGGGATGTCTACTACAAGGGTTTGCCTCCCTTCTGATAACTGCCGTACGGATAATGATGCGCGCGAAAGTTAGAATTCGTTTGAGAACAACCGTCCGTAATATTACGGGCGCGGCAGTTCTAGCAAAGACACAGAGAACGTAATATTACGGGCGCGGCAATCTTCGAACAAACGACAGCAACGTAATATTCGGGCATGGCACTCTAAGTGTTAACAGCCATATACAACCGCTCTCTCAAAAATGTTCAAATGTTTGTAAATCTATCGGACCAAACTGCGTAGTCATCAGTCCGTAGCTTACAAACTACTTAAACCTACGTAAACTAACATAAGGACAACACACACACCCATGCCCCAGGGAGGACTCGAACCTCCACGGCAAGCAACCGCGCGCTCCGTAGCGAGACGCTTTAGACCGCTCGGCTACTCCACCGTGGCCCGCTCTCTCATAGAAGTATCTGTACCAAAAGATTGGAAAGTTGTACAGGTCACACCTATATTCAAGAAAGGCATTATGAGTAACCCACTAGACTACAGGCCTATTTCATTGACGTCAATTTGCAGCAGGGTTTTGGAACACATCCTGTATTCAAATTTTATGAATTATCCTTAACAGAATGATCTATTGAAAATATCGTTCATGCAGAACACAACTAGCTCTTTACTCACAGAAGTGATGAGTGCTATCGACAAGGGTTCTCGAATTGATTCCGTATTTCTTGATTTCAAGAAGGCTTCTGATACCGTACCTCACAAACGACTTTTAATCAAATTGTGTGGTTATGGTATATTGCCCCAAATTTGCGACTGGATATGGGATTTCCTGTTACATAGGACACAGTTTGTACTAATCGATGGCAAGGCATCGACTAAAACAGAGGAGATATCGGGCGTTTCACAGGGTAGTGTCATTGCTCCTCTGCTGTTCTTTACTTACATAAACTATTTGGAAGAAAATCTAAGTAGCTCTCTTAGGTTGTTTGCAGATGACGCCGTCATTTAACGTCTAGTAAAATCATCTGAAGATCAAAACCAGCTGCAGAACGATCTAAATAAGATATCACTATGCTGTAAAAAATGGCAATTGAGTCTAAATAATGAGAAGTTGGAAGTCGTCCACATGAATACGAAAACAAATCCGTTAAACTTTGTTTACAAGGTAAATCAATCAAACGTGAAGATCGTATAGTCCACAAAAATCTAGGAATTACTATTATTTCAGACTTAAACTGGAAAGAACACGTAGATAATGTCGTGGGAAAGGCGAACCAGAGATGGCTTTTATTGGCAGAACCCTTAAAAGATCAACAGAATTACTGAAGAGACTGCATACACTAAGCCTGTCCGTCCTCACTTGGATTATTGCTGCCCACTGTGGGATTCCTTTCAGGTGGGTTTGACGGAGGACATCAAAAGAGTTAAAAGAAGGGCAGCTCGTTTTGTATTGTCACGATACAGAGGAGACAGCATCAAGGAAATGATACAGCAACTGGGATGGGAATCATTACAACAACAGCGCTTATCGCTGCGGCATGGCCCACTTACGAAACTCCAATCACCAACACCAACACAATGCGAAAATATATTGTTGACTCCCACTTACATAGGTAGAAATGATCATCAGGATAAAATACGAGAAATCAGAGCTCGAACGGAGAGATTCATATGTTCTTTCTTCCCGCGCGCTATTCGATAGTGGATTGGGAGATGAATAGTATAAAGGTGGTTCGATGAACCCTCTGCCAGGCACTTAAATGTGATTTGCAGAGTATCCTATGTAGATGTAGATGTAGTACACTGTAGCTTTTTTCCACCAGGCTCCACTTTCAGTCCTTTGCTGTGAGCAGAGACCACAAGATTCAATAATAATAAACTATGTCAATCTAAAGAAATTTGTCATAAGTTTCAACACATTCCTTAAATTCATAAGAAATATTCATTAACAGTACTATCAAAGTCTAATATGTCGGATCTGGTGGTCAGGCACGACACTCACAGTAATTTTTGTTATACTCTGCAAAGCAGCGCTCCAAGCGGCCGGCAGGCTACATTACTAAATACGATATTGGACGAGTACGATTAGCATCTTTTATATTGATGTTAACATACTTTTTACATGAGGGAATGTATATAGTGCCATAAAAATAGATAATAACCTAATAATAGTTCGCCGCGGCAGAAAAGCCGTGAGCACTAAGGCGCCCAGCTGCGGGGTACGTGGCCACGTGGCCGTTCACCGTCGCGGGTTCTAGTCCTCCTTCGGGCATGGGTGTGTGTTGCTCTTAGCGTAACTTACTTTAAGTTGGTGTAAGTAGTTTGTAAGCCTAGGGACTGATGACCAAGATAGTTGGGTTCCTTAAATTTACAAACATTCGAACATTTTGAATAATAGTTCCACATTTGTCCTTCTTACGTTTACTAACAACCCTCAAAACGGTACATTACAGGTCAGATATACACAACTATCTTGTTACCTACAGGTTTTACTGATGAACTTAATATTCTATTAAAAATAAAAATAAATAGCAAAAGACATCACATTCCTATTTAGAAACATTAGGTTTCTGCACTACAGTTCCATTAAAAATCAGCAAGGGAGGAACGTAGGAAACGTATATAGATAACAGTAACTACAGTATCTAACGTACCAAAACACCCACAACAGCTGTAGTTAAAGTGAAAAAAATCACAGGCGAGGCAAAAAAAAAAAAAAAAAAAAAACAAAAAAAAAAAAACAAAAAAAAAAAAAAAAAAAAAACGGCAAAAGCAATAACACTGTTTCACAACAAATAAGAAATCAATTCCACAAATGGTTGCTGCAGTTGAACGACAAACGACAAGAGTCTTCAAAACATTCACTTTTTAAGCTAAATTGTTTGCGTGTATGAGAAAGACGAGTGAAGTGTAAAAATGTGCGAAACATTTGACTCCATACCGAATTGATACGCGTCAAAAGAACTGACTGTCAGAGTAAGAACAGACCGTAATAGAAATTTATGTCTCTCTTATGTTCATATTCTACGTACTTTCAGCGGGATAAGCTGCTAAGAAATATATATTCGTAAGTATTTGTTCATGACGAAGTTGTTCTTTATAACATTAAAACAATGAAATTCGGCTATTTTACGTTAATTTCCATATTATGCATGTCCCACGATATTTTATTAATGCTTGTAACGCAATAATTATAGTACCTATTTCGTTAATTACATACAAAACAGTGTGCGTCTTCGTTCTGTATTGTTTCCGACAGGTCCATTGTTAGCCTGTCCCTTTTGTGCGTTTCCATTTTCTGAGCTCTGTTTTTACTTTTTACTTTCTTGACAGTGGCCTCTCAGCTAGGAACAGGGAACTGAGGAACTAGCTCTGTATTCCCCTCAAAACAACCAACAACAACAATACATACAAAACACAAAATTCACTACGTCTACGTCTTGCCCACCGCTAGGAGCGCTAGTGTCATTGCATCTGTCAATTCGTAACAACTTTCACAGCAGTGAGTGTCACGACTGTATATGCTAGATCGTCGTACTATTATTAGAGAAACCTTCAATAAAAAATCAAATTGTTCACTGATTACGTAAGAAGGAATTAATAAACATGAACATAAGTGTGAAACTTTATATATTTCTCGGACCACATATTATATTTCCACAACTTGGGAAGCAATGGTCTGCACTGAAGTACCAAAAGTCGTGAGATTCCACCTAGTATATTGACGTTCGTCCTTTTCTCCACAGAAGTTCAGAAACTTGACGCCGACCGCGGTGGCCGAGCGTTTTGCTGCGCGCCAGTCACAGTCTGCACGGCCACTACGGTCGGGGGTTCGAATCCCCCTTCGGGCATGGATACTTGTGCCGTCCTCAGTATTAACTAGTTCATAAGTAGTTTGTAAGTTTAGGGACTGATGATCCCGTAGTTAACTCTACAAACTTTTGAACATTTAGAAACTTGACGAGTAGCAGCAACTCAACAAGTTGTTGGAAGTCCGCTAGAGTAATACTGACCCACGTTGTCTCAACAGTCATACAAAATTTAAAAAATGTAGCCGGTGCAAATTTTTTGTGCACCAACTGATCGCTTGATTATGTGCTGTAAATGTTTCAAAAAGATTCACGTCGGGCAATCTGACCGACGATATGATTCTCTGAAATTCTCTAGAAAACGCGACCAGTCCAGGCTTGTGACATGGCGCATTATTAACCCTAAAAATTCCGCTGTTGTTTGGATGCGTGAAGTATACAACGACTTTAAATGGCCTCCAAGTAGTCGACAATAACCTTTTCGAGGACTTCAAATGAACGAGAAGATTCAAAATATTATATGTACAAACTGTCCATAACGTGACGGAGTCACCGAGATCTTGCAGTCTTGGTTTGACAATGTGGGTTCGCGGCTTCATGGGGCCGCAGCCAAACTCGATCAGTGCCTTCAACAGTTACCAGCTTAAACCGGGACTAGCCTGACGATGCCGGGGTTTTCCAGACATCTAGGTTACAACCGATACGGTCACGAGCCCAGGAGACGCTGCAGGCTAAGCTCTGCTGTTAACAAAGGCACTCTAATCGGTCGCGTGATGCCGCAGATCATTACCGCCAACTAGCGCCAACGGAGCCGCGAAGAAGTTCGGTTCGGAGCTGTTTGCTCAACAGCTGATCGACCTCCCACGGATCTTCATCTTTCCTTGCATCTTAAGATATAGCTCTCCTTTTACCAACGTTTTTACACAAAGAGCTGAAAACGACTGTCATACGATGGTTCCATTCGCAGGTGCCAGACTTCTACAATAGGGGAATACAAAAGTTTTTCCCACGATATGACAAGTGTGTTAATTCGTAAGTAGCCCACGCCGCAATGATAAACGACGTTGTTGTAATGATTTCCATCCCAGATCATGTATCGTTTCCGTAACGCTGTCTCCCCTATATCGTGAGAATACAAAACGAGCTGCCCTTCTTTGGACTCTTTCGATGTCCTTCGTCAGACCCACCTGATAAGAATAGCACAGTGGGTAGCAATACTCCAAATAAGGACGGACAAGCGTAGTGTATGCAGTTTCTTTAGTAGTTCTGTTGCATCTTTTAAGTATTCTGCCAATAAAATGCAGTCTCTGGTTTGCCTTTCCCACGACATTATCTATGTGTTCTTTCCAGTTTAAGTCTCATGAAATAGTAATTTCTAGGTATTTTGTTGAGTTTACGGCCTTCACTTTTGATTGATTTATCTTGTGAACGAAGTTTAACGGATTTCTTTTCGTACTCATGTGGACGACTTCATTCTTCTCATTATGTAGAGTAATTGCCATTTTCTGCACCATATTGTTATCTTAATTAGATCGTTCTGCAGGTGGCGTCCCACAGTCCCGGTTGCTGTCCCGGTTTCGTGACCCAAGTCCCTACTTCTAGGTAGCTCTTCAATTGGCTTCACATGGGCTCACTTACCAACACCGCTCGGCAGATCCGGACAGTGACCCACCCCAGTGCCAGACAAGCCTTTGGCAACCCGTGTATCCACTGCGGTACGACCGTTTCTTTCTTTTTTTTAATTCTTTATTGATATCATCATTTATAATAACCCATCACCTAAGACTAAATGGGTCCTAAAATTAATACATGTAATTAACAATGACATAATATTTTGAAACTACTGGTCCCCCTGTTCATTGTTACTATTATTATACATACTGTACGACCGTTTGCGACTTAATACTAATGGAAGATAGGTTTTCGTTGTTCTAAAGCAGGTATGTCCAACATACGGCCCGCGGCTCCATGTAATCCGGCCCGCTATAACCTGACGAAGTTGAGAGAGGTATTTATTTATTTATTTATTTTTGCCCACTTTAGGTTACTCAGAAACAGTAACAAAAGCTTCCAGATAGCAGAAGCTATTGCCAAAAGAGGAAAACCTTCAGCCGATGGAGAAATCATCAAAGAATATTTAGAAATATTTGCATAAAAAAAAAGTTCAAATGTTTGTAGAGCTTATGGGACTTAGCTATGGGGTAATCAGTCCCTAAACTTACAAACTACTTATGAACTAGCTAATAATAAGGAAGGCACAAATATCCATGCCCGAGGGGGCATTCGAACCCCGACCGTAGTGGCCGTGCAGACCGTGACTGGCGCGCCGCAGTCCCCTCGGCTACTGCGGCCGGCAAATATTTGCATCCACAGTGTGTCTGGAACTTATATCATTAGTGAAAAGTACAAGCTTATCACTTCAAACCATAGTACGACGAGTTGACTTCATGGCAAACGATATTGAAACTTCATTCAAAGCAAAATTGAAGGGATGTGTATTTTACAGTTTAGCTGTTTATGAAAGTGCTGATGTTTCAGATACAGCCCAGATGGCTGTCTTTGTGAGAGGAGAGACAGAGAGCTACACTGTAAAAGAGGAAAACAGGACAAGACACACATGCGGAAGTAAGAAGTTGTATGGGAATGTTTGAGCTTCAAGACGAAAATCTTTTCGGCTTAAAAACAGATGGTGCACCAGCGATGACAGGGAGAAGAAACGCTTTTGTAACTTTCTTGAGTAATAGTATGACACACACAATTGTAAGTCATCACTGCATTATTCACCAAGAACAGCTGTGTGCCCGTTCTGTGATGGAAAAGGTTGCATGGACTGTCAATTTCATTCGCTCGAGAGGACTAAATCATAGACAGTTTCAGACGTTCCTTTCTGAAGTAGGCTCTGTGCATGATGACATCATATATTACAGCCGAGTTAGCTGGCTCAGCAGATCAGCAACACTTTCACGATTTTATTCTCCGTTGGGAGAAATAAAAAGCTTTATGTCCGGCAAAGGAGATGATGTCAAATTTTTGGAGAATGAGCAATGGTTGAATGACGTGGCTTTTCTAGCTGACATAACGAAATATCTCTCTGACCTGAATCTAAACCTCCAAGGTAAAAATCAACTATGCGTGGAAATGTATGGACACATTCAAGCATTTATTTAAAAAAAACTCATCTTGTTCGAGAAACAGATGTGCGAAAGACAGCTGGGTCATTGGGAGACCTTGTGTACACGAAATCAAGAGACAGTGGATATCTACAAGTACGTATCCTTGCTGAGAAAAGTAAGGAATGAGTTTGAGGAGAGATTCTCAAATTTTAAAAATCAAGAGCCCTATATTAACGTGTTCCAAAATCCGTTTCAAGTTAACATTTAAGAGGCCACGTTACACCTGCAGATGGAGTTGAATGAGCTTCAAACTAATGAAAGCCAGAAAACAGCCGGAATGGACTGACGGAGTTTTATAAAAAATGTAGATCACTATCCCAACCTATACAAGTAGTCACTTCAACAGGTGTCATTGTTCAGAAGCACATATATCTTGAACAGGTTGTTTTTTTTTCCAAATGTAAAATGTAAAATCTAAAACGGCATCTTTGCTAACAGATGGCCATCTGAGCGGGATTCTCCGTATTTCTACATCGGACATATCATAGAATATCGAAGAACTCTACAAGGAAGAAAATGTTATTTGTCTCATTAGTTTTCCTGTTTCATTTTATTTCATTAATTTTTTTTCTTTGAAGTTTATAATGTTCTGATATAAAAATACATCCTACCTGACTACCTAGAAAAACAGTGTTTTATTTCCACTGGTTTAGTAATTGATTCCTTTGCAATTTTCCTTTGTCTGGCTCGCCACAGTGATAAAAGTTGGTAGTGTGGCCCGCGTCGAAATTTAGTTGGACACGCCTCTAAACCTTCATCTACAAAGGTGCAAAAAGTTAAGTGTTACATTCTTTCATCATTGTTTTATGAATGTCGCTCGTCCAGATGTCCCTGGTCATTTAACAAATGCCTAAGAGAACCTCCGTTTGCCGGCCGCGGTGGCCGAGGGGACTGAGGCGCTTCAGTCACGATCTGCACGGCCACTACGGTCGGGGGTTCGAATCCCCCCTCGGGCATGGATATTTGTGTCGTCCTAGTTCGTAAGTAGTTGATAAGTAGTTTGTAAGTTTAGGGAATGATGACCCCGTAGTTAAGTACCATAAGCTTAACAAATATTTGAACATTTTGGGATTCGAACCCCCGACCATAGTGGCCGTGCAGACCGTGACTGGAGCGCCTGAGTCCTCTCGGCCACCGCGGCCGGCATCTCATCATCATTGGCACGTAAGTTGCCCACGCGGCGTCAAATAAAAAGACTTACACTAAGGCGGCCGAACAAACTTGCAAGGGTTCTCCCGGCCAAGAAAGCCATACGCTCATTTCATTTTTATGAACTAAAAACATCAAAGAAAGGCAATTTACCATTCTTTTCAATTTCCATCGAAAATTTTATGCGTGGATGAATACAGTTAAAATTCTGCATCCTATTATGGCCTCCACTCTGTCCTGTCTCCCCTTTATTTCCCATTGCCAGGCAGCTTGTTCCCTGATTTTGATGTCGAGAGGCAGAGCCCCATCAAGACCAGGAGTGCTCCTTCGGGTGTTGTCTGGTAAGCCCCGACAGAGTGGAACAGGATGTCGCGCTGCACCCGTCTGATAGACATAAAGGCCTCACTCTCGTGAGCATGTGGGCCCAGACTGGAGATCCATAGCCCACTATGGACCTGGTTATGCTGTTGTAATACAGCCTGATGAGGTCGGGCGGGAGGTGGACCCTCCAATGCACGATCCCCGCCACCTGGTGCATTGCTATTAGGGCTCTTTCAGCAACTACGTCCACGCGGGCTGTGAAGTTCCATTTCTCATCAATGATTATGCCGAGGTATCGCGCAGGTTTTCGGCGAATGATTGTCGCGCCGATGATACTGATTGTTGGGTTCCTCGACAGTTGACCCTTCAGGAAAAGATATACTGATTTGTTTGGAGCGATTCGTAATTAGGTGGACGTGCACCAAGCAGAAAGCACCTGCATCATGATCATGCTGTACCTGTCGGCGACCGGCTGTGGCGTGGCGGCCTGGCTGAGGTTGTAGAGCCTGGAGAGCTGCCTGGCCAGGTAGTCGCGCACGCCCTGCACCTGCCGCTTCTCGGCGGCCGTCAGCTTCTCGTAGTCGGCGACCAGCCGGCGCAGGTGGCGGATCCTCCTGGAGAGCTCCGCGGGCCCGGCGGCGGGCGCCGGCGCGAACTGCAGCAGCTGTCGCAGGCAGGCGCGGTCCGGCGGCGCGGGCGCGGGGCACGCCTCGCCCTGCTCCTCGAGGCGGCGCAGCTGCTGCACGGCTCGCAGCGCGCGCTCCAGCAGCCGCCGCCGCTGGCACTGCGCAGACTCGTTGCACGCCGCCTGCCCACCCTCGACCGAAGGCTCCGCACCGGAGGGCGGCGAGGAGCGCAGCGCGGGCAGGATCTGCAGCCGCAGGCGCTCGCTCTGCTGCGCGCGACGCTGCACACACTGCACCACGCGCTGCGCCACCGCGTCGCGATCACTGCTGGCGGGGAAGGCGCGTATTGTGACCACACCGAAGACAACTACTCCACTATCGAAACGTCTCCGGGAACACAGGTAGTTCGACAACACCAGTTACTACGACGGTCACTCCAAAAGAAAAGTTTTGTACCGACCTATCACCACAGAGTAACATATACAGAGAAGCAGCCCACCCTAAACCACTGTCCTACGCTCCCCTCGTAAGATGCTAACACGTATCAGGCGGTTCACTGGCTTAGGGTACCTCTCGCACGTCAGAGGGTAGCATGGAGGAGAGGCTGAGGGGAGAGCTCGTGCCGCCTGCCATGAGGCCACGGCTGTGTCCGGCGTGCCGGCGTTTGAGGGGAGATGGTGGTGGTGGCAGCCGCTACCTGCCGCCTGCTCTGGCCAGTTTAAAGAGCTGCTTCTGGCCGCAGCGCCTTCATGGGACTTCTTACGGTACTGCTGGAAACCCTCCCTCTCCGCACCCCGGAGCGTAGGACCGGGCCCTTACGGAGGTTTCCTGACTGTATATATTTCTCTGTGCTATCACTAAACATGCCAACGCGGACACACTTTCCCGTTCCGGTTAGCCAGGATGTGTCATTTGATTCTTCAGAAATGGCATGTTGTCAAATAGACTCCAGAGATGCTTCCGCTTTTGCAGACTTCCCTTAGAATTCTCGTCGGGTTGCACAAGAAACAAGCTGCGGATGCCCCGAAACTTAGTTCAACCTGTTCCCGTGAGTGGCGCCGTCACAGCATGTCTAATGTCTTCAAGATGGCTGCTACACTTGACGTTCGTCAGAAGCAACGTGTTGTCATTGAATTCCTGAGCAGTGAAAACGAGACAGTAGGAAACATCCACAAGAGGTTGAAAAAGGTGTAACGTGATCGCAGAACAGTTAAGTCGGTTGGTTAACAGGTTATGTGATGAAAGTGGGCACGGCGATTCTCGTCGCAGCGGCACGCGTCGTACTGCACACACTCCAGACAATGTGCAGAGACAAAACGAATTGGTGACTGCTGACAGACACATCACAGTTAATGAATTGTCATCCTACGTTGGGATAGGGGAAGAAACTGTTTGCATAATACTGAAAGTGTTGGAGTTAAAAAAAAGTTTGTGCCAAGTGGGTTCCTAGGATGTTGACAGTGACTCACAAAGAAACACGGCCGGTCGCGGTGGCCGAGGGGGCTGAGGCGCTCCAGTCACGGTCTGCACGGCCATTACGGTCGGGGGTTCGAATCCCCCCTCGAGCATGGATATTTGTGCCGTCCTTAGGATAAGCTAGTTGATAAGTAGTTTGTAAGTTTAGGGACTGATGACCTCGTAGTTAAGCCACATAAAAAAAATTAAAAAAAAAAAGAAAGAAACACGAAAAACAGTATGCAGCGAACTTTTGGAACAGTTCGGGACTGGTGAAGATGAATTTCCTGGAAGAATTGTGACAGTTAATGAAACATGTCTCCATCATTTTTCACAAGAGACGAAGAGGCAATCAATGAAATAGCATCATGCAAATTCACCCAGAAAAAAAAATTCAAAACCACACCTTCTGCTGGCTACGGTGCTTTTCTATTCCAAAGGACTCTTGCTAGTGGACATCAGGCCACGTTGAACCACCATACATTTTATGCATATGTGACGACACTGAAGAAATTTCAAGCTCGTGTACGACCACATCAGCAAAAGCAGGAAGTTTCGCTGTTGCGTGATAATGCACGGGCACTTGTGAGTCAAAAAACTATGGAAGTGATCACAAAAGTCGGATGGACAACACCGAAACACCCGCCTTACTGTCCTGACCTGGTTCCATATGATTATCATCTCTTTGGGAAACTGAAAGACTCTTTGTGGAACAAGGTTTGAAGATACTGACTCCCTTGTGCACGGTGCCAAACAGTGGCTCCAACGTGTTGGTCCAGAATTTTACCGTGCGGATATACAGGCGCTGGTTCCAAGATGGCGTAAGGCAGTTGAGAGGGATGGGAATTATGTGGAGAAATGAAAATATTGTTCATAAAGGATGTATCTACACCCTGTTAAACTTAAAAACATGTAGAATAAAAACTGTATTTCAAAAAAAAAACCGGACGAGTTCATTTCTTTGTTCTAAAGGGAAGGCCACGTCAGTCCACTTCCCCTGAAGCACTCGCTTGCTGCTCCGGCCGCTACTCATACCACTACTGCTCTCCACATGCTTGCCCAGCCGGTTGCGCATCTATTGGCCAATTTATCCTGCGTTCACTGTACTGTGTGTGTCAAACATGATTCGCAGCATCACAGTTAATGTGCCATTCCATTTCACATCAGACAGCAGTAAACCTTACATTTGTTTGTGTGGTTTCATTTTTCTATCATAGAAATAAGACATCAGGTTAATATCTTTGATAAAATCGAGCTGAGATACACAAACGCTTCTGGTTGTTTTTTAGGAGCAAAACTATACATAATTTTATGAAAAAAAGATCAAATGTTTGTTAACCTTATAGCACTTCATTGCAGGGTCATCAGTCCTTAAACTTACAAACTACTTATGAATTGCATGTTTTCGCAGCGATAACTATTAATGAAATCTTCTCCGGTTACAAGCCACGTCATGTGGTTTACTGCCCACGAGCTTTCGACAGAGAACTCTGCCATTGTCAAGTGGATGACTGTCATTTCGCGGCCGGCTGCCTAGGAGTTCTCTGTGGATAACTCGTGGGCAGTAAACCACATGACGCGGCTTGTAAACCGAGAAGATTTCATTAATTACTTATGAACTAGCTTATACTAAAGACAGAACAAACATAGATGCCCAATGGAGGATTTGAACCCCCAGCGGGGAACGGCCTTGCGCATCGGAACATAGCGCCTCATTGCAATTTCATGAAATCACGCGATTATGTCACTCATAGCTCAGAAACTATTCATAGTAAAATTTTCAAATTAATTAATATGGAATAACTATTATATAGAGTTATGTAGTATTTATCCGGTATTTTAGAATTTAAATTTCAAGCACTTTCCATCCTTTATCATCTTTTCTCTGTAAAATGCATTTTTAAATTAAATAAAATATATATCATATTGTACAGCATGTGATTTAAAAACAGAATCAGTGTACAGTTTTATAGTGCCTTGAGTAACTTAAGTATATAGAATCTACGCCAAGTTTGTCAGGTGCACTATACCGTATTACGCCGACCGCGATACGCAGTGTTGTATGCTACCAGTTGCTGTTCACCAACCGTGTCCAGCAGCGAGGCGAGGCGTCTTCCGCTGTGAGTGACGGACAGCAGCCCGTCGCAGTCTAAATTGTTAGTGCAGAGCAAGCTTACGTATTTATTATTTAATTATTTTCTCCACGTTGAAGATAAGGGACTCCATAATACTTAAGACAGAAACAAAATGAACCGTGGTTCACTGAAATCCGGTATCAGGTTCTTCAGTTACACAGTACACAAAACGTCGCGTTCGGAAAATCGCCGAATTTTAACTTTCAAATTAGTAATCATTTAAGGGATAAATTTTTGAGTGATGTTTTCATCTATATTAATTGGCTCGTGTAGAAATGATTAATTATTTTAAAAATACGTCATCAATTTTCTCATTTTTCGTTCGATTTCAAGTGTAGTAGTCCATACGGTTTGAAGGACAGTGTGCACCAGCAGATGTTTGCTACGATCAGGAAGAAAGCTATAGTACTTGCAGTGCCTAAACCAGGAAAGAATCGTACTTACCCGCAAGCTATCGGCTCGGGAAGGCATGACAGAGAGTTCTGTTGCCTCGAATCAATGCATGCCCCACTAGTGAAGCAGTGTTGCCTGACGAACAGTTTGGGTACTGGTAAGGCCATTCTACGCCTCTCCTGCTACTACATATGGTGGAGAATGCCATCCACGCCTACAACAACAGGGACCTCTGTGGCATGAAACTCCCCATGTGTCACGTGCATTTGACAGATGTACAAACATTTCACACATGGTATAGCAATCCCTTGGTAGATACCTGGAGGGCAGGATCTTCATCGTCAGAATTATGGATGCCACATCTTCGAGTCGGCACATCCTTGCTGGGATCCGACAGGGCTTTGTGTTGGATCCAATGTTGTACAGTGTCCATACTGCAGACCTTCCTATTTCGCCTCGCGTTGACAAATACATCTATGCCAACGACACCATCCTGATGTGTCGGTATCGAAACCCAGAAGTGGTTTGTCGCCGTCTCAAGTTGCCTGTCGTGATGTTGAAGAATGGGTATCAAACTGGACGATACAGTTTAACGTTAGCAGCAGCCAGACACTCCTACTTACGAAAAAACGTTGCGAGGTACTCGAAAACATTGCGCTATATGTCACCCCTATTCCTAGGACACAAAAGACCAAAGGCATAGCGGGCACGATTGATCATCAGCTGACTTGGAAACACTGTGTCAATGAAACGTGTAAGAGGGCATCGGCTGTGCTAACCACACTCTCGGTGGTCTGCGGCTTTGGAATGCACCAACGTCAGTTAGGACAATCATTGTTTATGTTGTGGCGTAAAGTCAGCGCCACATGCCAGACGCACGAGAACGATCGTGGAGAAGGCAGCGGACGACCGGCAGCCAACCCCATGCCGGGCCCTCTACAAACAGCTATATCTAGGCCGACATACATCTGGACGGCCCATCTGAACTCGTCTTCGAAATAGACAGTCACTAGGACTCAGCGCAGCTAGAATCTAGGAAGAAGACGTCGCTGCGAGAAGAGACATTCTTTAAAAAAGTTGAGTATTTGGTGTAACTTTCAGTAAATAAAACTTGTATTACTAATCTGTATAGCTGTTTTAGATGTCAATGCATTCCAAGCGTCCTGATAGAACCTTTCCTGAGAAACAGGTAAGGAAGGACTAAACATATGGCGACGAAGACGAGTAAACAGTTTATGCCTTCTTTGTGTGGGGTACTGCAGCCAACACCCACAGAGACAAATTACATAATAAAGCGCTCCGGAGCATTTTCCACGTACCCTACAATTTCTCAATATGCTATCTGCATGAGGCAACAGAGTAGCCAGCTGTAATTGCTAGATTTCAGTAATACTCAGCGAAGTTGTACCAGAAGATGCGATCGTCACCAAACGCCACTATCAGGACTCTTGGACGTCGCAATGAAGAAGCAGAATGCTTTAAGAGGCCAATGGCCCTTCTGGAAATGCACTAAGCCTATGCGTAAATGATATTAAAATGAGGCTCACACATAGGTAAACAATATCTCTAGAAGTCCAAATTCAATTTCATCATACGGCAGGCAATACCTTTGGGCAAAATACTGCATCAAAGTGAATAATAGGAGCAACCTATTCAGAAGAAGCCTCCGCTGCTGCCTGTAGGACATTGTGTTCTTCGATCCAGCAGTGTGTCCAACGATTCAGAAGACAGTGTTCGTAAAGTCAGTACAGTATAGTACTCTTCAGGACAAAGTACTACATTGCATCAGAGAGTGCTCCGCTACGCGGAACTGAGACCTCGTCCACGTTCTCTCTTTTACCAGCTGTCGCAGTATTTGGGAGGCGGTCTTTACAACCGCAGAGCCCATAGGCCTTTCTAGTCTATGGCTTTGGCAGCGATCTGCACTTGAAAATGTACTACGTTGAAAGATGTTATGTAAACCGGCTTTTCGCGTGATTAAACAATACAAGGAGTGAAAGGGCAGTACATTTTAGTCACCTGTGGTAAAATAATGTATTTTGCTTCAGCGTGGTTCATTCACAAGTTGCTACCGAAGAGGACCGCCAGCAAAGTATCAGCTGTCGTATGCTGGTTATTGGTGATGCCCAACGCCTCGCCAAGATAATGAGAAGGCACCTCAGGCCGTCAGACGACCTGTTGATGATGTTTCGGCTTGACGTCGAAATATCTGACCATTTCCATCGGCTTAATGACGAAATATCATACCACTTCGACGATCTCATCAAGTGTGAATCCCAGAAATTTTCTTTCAAAATTTTGTTCCCTGTCCCTTCAAACTGAATAATCTAAAACTTGCTCTGCAAATATTTCGGACTTTGAAGATTCTTTCAATATGCGGTTTTCACCTGATGATTTATAAGCAAGGTCATGTATTTTCAGCAAATACAAAGCTGTGATGTTTAAAGCTTTCCCGGCGTATAGATATATCCATAAAATCTCGGGCGAACTGCCGGATGTCAGTAACTTCCTGCCACGATATTTCGGCGCAGAGTCTTCTGGCCATCTTCAGGTGAGTACCGCCGAAGTACTGGCGAAGACGCACTGAGCTGTGCTATTTATGCCCAATTCAGCCGACATTGCGCATGCGCGTACCTAGCGTGCGCGTTCACTACAGCTACGTACGTTGCTCCGAGCGCCCTCCGTGGTGGAGGCTTGCCGCTTCGATATCAGATCGATTCTCATCGTCATTCAGTTGCAGGAAACTACGCCGACTACGAAGTTTTTCAATGACAGGATTCCATGCAGCATTTATTTGGAAACCGCTGTCTCGATTGATAAGACTCTCACTGTCAGACAATCTTATTTCCACAGCTTCATTAATAATTGAGCTCCAAAAGTTTGATGTATGGGCCACAATTTTCGTTTCATTGTATTTCATTGAATGACCTGTGGAAATACAATGTTCGGCGATTGCGGATTTGGTGGGTTGGAGTAGCCGTGTATGACGCTGATGTTCCACGATGCGGTCCTGCACGGTGCGCGTCGTCTGCCCTATATATGACTTGCTGCACTCGCACGGAATCCTGTAAACACCTGCTTTACGCAGCTCCAGATCGTCTTTGACAGAACCCAACAGCGATGAAATTTTAGGAGGAGGGCGAAAGATGACTCTTACTTTATGCTTTTTTAGTATTCTGCCTATCTGTGATGAAATGTTCCCAATATATGGGAGATAAGCAGTCGATTTGAAAGCCTCTTCTTCTTCTTCCCTGTTCTGTCGTTTGGAGGCGTGCATCGCTCGATTTACTTGCTTCCTTGTATACCCATTATTTAGGAATACTGTCTGCAGGTGTTCCAGTTCCGTGTGAAGGCTGTCGGCATCAGAGTTGGTATGGGCTCGATGGATTAGAGTCTTGAGGACGCCCATTGTTTGTGCTGGATGGTGGCAACTAGTAGCTTGTAAGTACAAATCTGTATGAGTGGGCTTCCTGTATACAGAATGACCAAGTGAGCCATCACTTCTGCGCCGCACGAAAACATCTAAAAATGGCAAACAACCATTTTTCTCGATCTCCATAGTAAACTTTATGTTTTCATGTATGGAGTTCATATGATTTAAAAAGTCTTGGAGACGTTCCACGCCATGAGGCCAAACTATAAAAGTGTCGTCGACGTATCGCCAAAACACTGTTGGTTTAAAAATAGCTGACTCAAGTGCTCTCTCCTCAAAGTCTTCCATAAAAAGATTGGCCACCAGGGGAGACAAAGGACTCCCCATGGCGACTCCGTCGAATTGTTCATAAAACTCGTTGTTAAATAAAAAATATGTAGAGGAGAGCGTGTGCTCAAATAGCGCTGTAATGTCCTCACCAGTGTCTTCGCCAGTACTTCGGCGGTACTCACCTGAAGATGGCCAGAAGACTCTGCGCCGAAATATCGTGGCAGGAAGTTACTGACATCCGGCAGTTCGCCCGAGATTTTATGGATAGATAAATACAAAGCTGTTAAGCAGTATGCGAATGTCAATTATGTACGTAAGGTACCAATGTACCCTAAAGCCTGTGCTAAAATTGATTACCATAAGCGTCAATACAAGCTTATAGAATTCTAAAAGAATAATTGCTGCACATGTTCCATCATTTCAGAAGAAACAGTAATGTAGCAGTGAAATAGGGCGAAAGGTGTACTGCATGCACTTCTGTTAGCCTTCCGCTTGTCCTAAGCAATGTCCATCTAACAACATGGACCTCACATTCACATCCAGGTATAATGCGCATATGTCTGTGCTACCATGCGGAACAAAAACCATTCGTTTTTATAATGTTGTGCCTACAATACCGCGCAAACTACTTGTACTAGACTGCTATAAAAACCTCTACTGAAGATCTTACTCTACTTTCATTGAGGTTCTGTCAACATGCATTGTCCCATTTTAAAATTTGTAACTGTGGTACATACCTCCATTTTCGTAAATATCTCAAAACATGTGCGTTGGCTGCAAATACATACCCTACAATTACAAACTGTGAAAACCGTTTGTGGACAGAGTATTCCATTTCAGAAATATTTGTAGTGCACTTTTGTGATTCACGATGTATATAAAAAGTTGTACAGTGTAATACAGGGTAATTAAAAAAGAGTAGCATAACTTCGAAAATCGAGAACTCTGTAAAGAAGAAAAGGAAAGCTAATCACTTTTAGACGTCAATTTAAGGGAAGTCTGAAGTATCATTTGGTTGCCCATTTTGTCGCTAGCACCGCTGTCATCTCATTTCTGTTGTTAATGAAAAGATAACATCTGCTCAGCAAAAAGCTTTTTCTGTTATCGAGTACGGCAGAAGTAAATCGATGTCGATTGTTCATCGTGCCTTTCTAACCAAGTATGATGTTCAAATTCCTAATGTATGGTGTATCAAACTTTGGCATAAAGAATTCACAGAGGAAGGATGCAAAGAGAAAAGTTCCGGACGGTTGTGCATGAGGGAAGAACCACGTTGAACGCATTCAGGAAGTCCAAGAAAATCGTCCCACCGATCTGTCAGAGAGTTGCAACTCAACAGTTTGTAATTTGGAGACTCCTAAATAAACGGTCTGTGATAAATCTTGTCGACCGAAACTGGTGCAAGCCCTTTCCGAAGCGGATAAGGTGAAAATATTCGAGTTCTGCGAGTATGTTCTTCAGCAAATAGAAACAGATGACTCCCTCACTTCGAAAGTTCTGTTTAACGAAGAAGGTACATTTCATACTATCGGAAACGCCAATCGTCACACTTACCGTAAAATGGTACTGAGAATACAGGGAAAGTGGGAAAGTAATCACCTTGAACGTGATTGATTCACTTAAGGTGAACGTTTTCTGTAGCATTTCAGCCAATAAAGGTTCTGCTCCTTCTTTCTTCGAAGGAGCATCTGTAACCGGGCAAACCTAACTGGAAATGGTGCAGAATTGACTGTTCCCTCAACTCAAAGAAGAAGTATTTTAATTTATGTTCCAGCAAAATGGGAAACCACCGCATTGGCAGTTACCTCTCCGTGCCTATGTAAAGGTATGGTAGCGATAGCAATGGATCGGTTGCTAGGCAGGTCGTGACAGAGTACTTCATCATTGGCCTCCAGGAAGTCCTGACCTCGTTCCCGTAATTTTTTTCTGTGTGGGTAGCCTAAAGATATGGCGATTCCACTACATATATAAGCTAAAATGAGGAATTAAAAGAAGGAATAATTGCAGCTCTGCAAATTGTTACGCCTGAGATGCCACAGAGAGAATGGTACGAGTTCAAGTATCGGTTGATGCCATGCGAATGTCTGGAGTGGAAAATATTTAAAAGCTATGGATTTGTTTAGTGCAAAAAAAAAAAAAAAATAAAAACTGTTTTAAATTCGCTTCATATTGATTAATTACACAATCATGTTTCTTTGATTACATATAGATGTGCAAAGTCTGAATTTTTTGTATCATGTTGTACCAAGTGATCAAAAAGTCAGTATAAATTTGAAAACTTAATAAAGCACGGAATAAAGTAGATAGAGAGGTAAAAATTGACACACATGCTTGGAATGAGATGGGGTTTTATTAGAACCACATCTACCGTTATCAGGCCTGTTTTCTTCGTGATTCTGGTTTTGTAACTACTACCGTGACGGGTGAGAGGTACGCCTATATGTCACAGAATCGCATCATCCCCAGTCTTGTTGATAAACACCTGCTGGAACGTATGATTTTTATGCAGGATGGCGCTCCACCCCATATTGCTAGAAGCGTGAAAGATCTGTTGCGCGCGTCGTTTGGAGATGATCGTGTGTTCAGCCGCCACTTTAATCATGCTTGCCTCCCAGGTCCCCAGACCTCAGTCCGCGCGATTATTGGCTTCGGGGTTACCTGAAGTCGCAAGTGTATCGTGATCGACCGACATCTCCAGGGATGCTGAAAGACAACATCTGACGCCAATGCCTGACCATAACTCTGGACATGCTTTGCAGTGCTGTTCACAACATTATTTCTCGACTACACCTATTGTTGAGGAATGATGGTGAACATATTGAGCATTTCCTGTAAAGAACATCATCTTTGCTTTGCCTTAATTTGTTATACTAATTATTACTTTTCTATATACATGTGGCGTCTGTTACGAAAGAACAGACGTCACTTCTGATCCTGTAGTTGTTATTATTTAATATTCACAGAACATATGACATCAACTGCGATTGGGCAAAACTGAAAATGTGTACCCACCCGGGATTCGAACGCGGGTCTTCTGCTTCCTAGTCAGTTGCGCTGCCCCTGCACCACTGGGGACACAGTGATCACCGCACCTGCAAGGACTACCTAAGCACGCCTCCCGTCAGATACAAATTCCCAGCCGGCCGCGGTGGCCGAGGGGACTATGGATATTTGTGCCGTCCTTAGTATTAGGTAGTTCATAAGTAGTTTGTAAGTTTAGGGACTGATGACTCCGTAGTTAAGTCCCATAAGCTCTACAAACATTTGATTTTTGAACAAATTCCCAGCTTCGCCCTGCTCACAGTACTCAAACTCGTAGTTATGAAACTAATTCCCGTAAGAGTAATGGCTTCATACTTGCCCACCCCTCCCCACTAACGATAGGATCTATGCCCGTCACAACTGCAGGATCAGAAGTGACGTCTGTTCTTTCGGAACAGACGCCACATGTATATATATATATATATATATATATATATATATATATATATATATATATATATATATAATATGCCGCTGACGGGCAATGATCCTATCGTTAGTGGGGAGGGATGGGCAAGTTTGAAACCCTTACTCTTACGGGAAATTGTTTCATAACGACGTGTTTGAGTACTGTCGGCAGGGCGAAGCTGGCAATTTGTATCTGACGGGAGGCGTGCTTAGGTAGTCCTTGCAGGTGCGGTGATCACTGTGTCCCCAGTGTAGGGGTCAGCGCAACTGCCTAGAAAGCAGAAGACCCGGGTTCGAATCGCGGGTGGGTACACATTTTCAGCTTTGCCCAATCGCAGTTGATGTCATGTATTCTGTGAATATTACTTTTCTGATGAGATGAAGCGCCATCTGTCGGCCATTTTTTTTTAAATAAAACCCCATGTCATTTCAAGCATGTATGACAATAAATTTGCTTTATAGGTTTGGTCCGCCTTGAGCAAACACAAATGTTTTTTTTTTTTTTTTGTTTTTTTTTTTTCATTTCTCCCATACATGTTTCGCTGGCGTTGCAGCATCATCAGTGGGATGTTTATTGTCTGTCAAATTAATAATGGAATGATTGTTACTTTCGTACATTAACAGTAAAAACTACAGACAATTGTGATACTACTATACATCGTTTATTATTTTTATAGGTCTGCTAGGCCTACCTTAATACCACATCTAGTTATGTTTGCGGTTCTTCCACTCACAAAACGTCACTGATAGTTTTTGACAGTTTGTCATCTGCAAACCAAAACGTATGTATTTAAAATGTGGTGAATAGTTAGATTGTAAATATCGGAATTTTTATGAAAATACAGGACGTAGTTTTTGTGTTTTGGTTTGATTTTATTGTAGCTACTGCTTCCATGACAAAATGTCTAAGTGTTTATAGCAAGTTTTTGTCGCTTACTTTGGTGGATATGCACTGTTTTTTCGAGTTTTGGACAGGCACTGTGTCACTTTCACTTTCACTCAATGTTTATGTTATGAAAACAAGATGGTGGGCAGTTGAATTCTGGGAGTAGTGTTAGGAACAGCTGACTGTGGTGGGGGCGGGAGTTTTTTTTTTTTTTTTTTTTTTTTTTAAATCTATGGGACTTAACTACGGGGTCATCAGTCCCTAAACTTACAAACTACTTATGAACTACTTACAAACTAGGACGGCACAAATATCCATGCCCGAGGGGGGATTCGAACCCCCGACCGTAGTGGCCGTGGAGACCGTGACTGGAGCGCCTGAGTCTCCTCGGCCACCGCGGCCGGCGGGCGGGAGTTTTTGAATAATGTTGTTTTCGTTTTAGTGTGTGTTTGTGTGTGTGTTTATGGGTTTTCTGTAAGTTCTTTGAGGGCAGAAAATATGGTTCCGTTGCAGAGGGCTGTGTATTCAATTATTATTTCTTTTCTTTCTATTATGGCTTTCTACATATGGTAGTTCTCTTCGATTGTTAATTTTTCTGGGAGGCTTTTGCTGTGTTTCAGAATCTTTAGATCAGTATTTATGTCAGTTGGTTTGTGGTTCATGTTTATGAGGTGTTCTGCAAATGTGGAATGACTATTGCTTTTTATGTATGACAATTTTTACCTCACTATCTACATTATTCCGTGATTCATTAAGTTTCCAAATTCATGGGTAGTATGCTATGTAAAGTGCAGTTACCTGGCAGGTGGCAGAGGTTCGCCACTAGTGGTGTCGTTGATATTCTCGCTGGTGCTGACGTTTGTGTTGACGCTGGAATTGACGCTGACATTGGCGCTGGTGCTGATGCTGGCACTGACTATGGCGCCGATGCCGGCGTTGACGGTGGTAGTGACGTCCACCTCAAGAGACGGGACGGTGGCAGAGATGGACGGCAGGTCCACCGCTGGCTCCGGAGGCGGGTGGACGAGCACCACCGCCACCTTCCCCACCGGCTCGCCCGCCCCGCCGGTCGCGGAGGAGTTCACCAGCTCCAGGGTCTCAGGCAGGGTCACGCTGACGACCAGGTTGCCCTCTGGACTCTCGCTGCTCGCCACGGACGGCAGGTCCGCCGCGCTCAGCACGTCGCCTGGCTCAAACTTCGACACGAGCAGACAGCACCCAATCACCATGCAGCGAACTTCCTCAAAGGCGTGAGCCATTCCGTTAACATGATACCCACATGCGCACATTTCCTTCCTCACTGAAGCTAGTCTATAATGTTCAACAACCTTGGAAAGTAATACATCACAAAACCTGTTCTACGAGGCGCGTCCAGAAAGTAAGTTCCGTTTGGTTATATAAAACGAACGGGTACAGATACAGAAAAAATATTGATTGTACAGAAATCTACAATTGTTAAACTACTTTGCTACATAGCTTCCGAAATTTTACGGCAATTGTCATAGAATGCCACAAGGTTTTGTGTGCCTTTTTCATAGAACGTTGCCGCCTGTGTATTCAACCATGTGGTAACATGTTCTTTCAGCTCGTCATCATCGTTGAAGTGTTGTCCACCAAGTACAGATTTCAGGTGTAAGAAGATGATTACTGTCAAAAGATTTTTTTTCACGATAATGCCTGACCTCACAAACCGAATGTGACCAAAGAATTCTTACGGAAATTTCATTGGGACCTGTTTGATCATCCTCCATACAGCTCGGACCTCACTCCTAGCGACTTTCAGCTCTTCTTACACTTAAGATCTTTCCTTGGTGGTCAACACTTCAACGACGATAAAGAGCTGTTACCACATGGTTGAATACACAGGCGGCAACCTTCTGTGAAGGATGCATGCAAAAACTTGTGGCACGCTATGACAAGTGGCTACAAAATTTTGGCAGTTATGTGGAAAAATAGTTTAAGAGTTGTAGAATTTTGTGCAATAAAAATTTCTTTTGTATCTGTGTACAATTTCATATTATTACCAAACGGAACTTACTTTCTGGACGCGCCTCGTATATCTACATCTACATACATACTCCGCAATCCACCGTAAGGCGCGTGGCGCAGGATACACTGTACCATTACTAGGTATTTCCTTTCCTATTCCACTCCCAAATAAAACGAGGAAAAAAAGAATACCTATGTGCCAAGCCCTTATCTTGTCTTTGCGATCACCACGCGAAATGTAAGTACGCGGCAACAAAATCGTACTACACTTAGCTTCAAATTCCGGCGCTCTACATTTCCTCAACAGAAATTCACGAAAAGAATGTCGTCTTTCCTCCAGCGATCCCCAATTGAGTTCCCGCAGTATTTCCGTGACACTCGCGCATTGGTCGAACCTACCAGTAACAAACCTAGCTGCTCGCCTCTGAACTGCTTCTGCGTCTTCCTTTAAACTGGTTTTCTGCGGGTCCCAAACACTTGGGCAGTACTCAAGACGTGGTCGTACAAGCATTTTATACGCGGCCTCCTTTACAGATGAAGTATATCTTCTCAACATTGTCCCAATAAACCGAAGTCGACCGTCCGCCTCAGTCACAACTGTCCTTACATTTTCGTTCCATTTCATACCGCTCTGCAATGTTAGCTCACTACTAATACTGTATTCGAACATTATGGAGCCGGCCGCGGTGGCCGAGGGGACTGAGGCGCTCCAGTCACGGTCTGCACGGCCACTGCGGTCGGGGGTTCTAATCCTCCCTCGGGCATGGATATTTGTGCCGTCCTTAGTCTTAGCTAGTTCATAAGTAGTTTGTAAGCTTAGGGACTGATGACCCCGTAGTTAAGTCCCATAAGTTCTACAAACATTTGAACATTATGGAATTGTTTTTCCTACTCATGTGCGTCACCTTACATTTTCTACATTGAGCACCAACTAGAGATTTTGTCTAAGTCATCCTGTATGCTATCACAGTCAATTAAAGACGACACCCTCCCATACACCACAGCATCATCATCAAACAGCCGCAAATTACTACTCTGCCCATCAGATCATTTATATACATAGAAAATAATAGCGGTCCTATCACACTCCCCTGGGGCACGCATGACGATTCACTCCTCTCTGATGAACACTCGCCGTCATGAACGACATACTGCATTCTATTACTTAGAAAGTCTTCCAGCCAGTCACAAATCTGTTCATCCATGTGCATTCGTCAAATATAGTAGGGTGGTGTCCGATCAAGTGGCTATTAGTGGCAATTGTAGCATTAGGTTCCAACCTTGGTATAATTAACCGAGAATCTTAACTCAGTAATCAGCGTAGTGGACTAGTATTGTGGACAACGGTTCAAACCTACATCTGACCAGCCAAAATTTAGATTTACTATTATTTCCCCAAATCATTCAGAGCAATTGTCTGAATGGGTCCTTTGAAAGAGAATGGCCAATTTCGTTCCCCATCTTTGAAACGTTCCAAGCTTGTGCTCCCCCTATAAGTATCTCGGCGTCAATGGAATATTGAACTTTTAATCTACCCTTTTTCCTAGGAACAATAAAGCTGAATTATTTCTGGCGAACATTGTACGAACTGTTGGCCACCCAAATTGTATCATCCAGAAGGAAGCATCCAAATGTGAAATTTTCTGTGCGGTTTCGTACTGACGAGGACTGTACATGATTAGCATTACAGGGAACACGCATATCACAGACAAAGTGGTATCCTATGCAACCGAAAAATAAAGTGGAAGGGGATCGTGTAGCAACAGCAAGCGTCTATCCAACTCGTTTCGGAGTTCGCCTGAGACAGAATAGTGCCTAAAAGGATTACGGTTATAATTCAGAGAAATCGGTGACAAATTCGGCCGTAAGCAAGGAACTACGGTCCGACGGAACTGATTGCACCTACTTGGCTACACCGCTACACGTGATGAAAGTCAGAGTGTGCACATGGCATCGCTCTGCCACATAACGAACCATATCAAAACAAACACAATCTATTGCGAAACATTCAGTGTGAGCAGCAACCATTCGACGTCGTTTGCAGCAGAGTGGACAGTCCGCGTTTGTCAGTGAGTCTATGCCACAGACGTTTTCGTCGGCAACGGTGGCTTTAACGATGGACTTGGGCAACCGTATGGAACGCAGTTGTGTTTATCGACGAATCCCGATTCTGCCTGCAACACCACGATGTGCGGATTAGTCTTACGAGCCTGGAGACAACTTGTGAGAACTGTTGAACTGTTACATTATGGATTACCATACTAGTCCAGGACTCAATATTGCGGGTTAGAGTGGTATTCCACTCACTCCCACACCCCACTAGTACACTGATCGGTCAACACTTCATGCCTGAAGTGTTGGAGCCTGTTGCCCTCCTATACGTTGAGCAGGATTATCCAGGGACATACGGGACACACAATGTACAAGACTTCTTCGTTGCCCCACCCGATTCCAACATTGCCTTTCCTTTCCTGTCGTCCCGATCTCTAGCTTACGCAAAATGTCTTGTCGTTGATTACAGAATGATGGATCGGGATAGAACACCCACTACTACACCAGATCAACTCTGGCAATATGTGGAAGCACTAACGACTGCAATATCCAATTATCTCTATACTACCTGGCTGTTAGACTTCAGCTGTCTGAGCGTGCCAGCCATATATTTTAATATTTCGTTTTAAAATGGCTGCTAAGATGTATTACAAGATAACAAAAAGAAATTACGTTTCGATTGTGGACCCATATTAGCCTATTACATAGCGTATTCACATAACACATAAATTTCAGATCAAGAGGTAAGCAAAAAATTCTTTATCACTTAATACCTGATGGAAATCCGTTTACCAAATTTAAACATGGCGGGCAATACCGCATGCAGCAAAGTTCACCTGATTTGCAAGCTCTCTTCATTGTGTTATAATGCCCAGATATAGTGCTACATGTATAAAAGATCATCACTTGAATGATTTGGCTGATTGTGTCTGTGTGTGTTTTGGTTACTGTCAGGGCAATCTCTGTCTAAAAGGACAATGGGAAAAGTTAAAAAGTGTCTTCTCCTTGGTTCCAGTTTTGATAATGTTAGTAGCATATTTCTGTGTCCAAAGCGTAAACACTATAAGTCAGAGAACTAACAGCTCCTCTCGTCGTCGCAGTACGTTAACAGTGAGTAGTAGCGTGCAGAGATTCACAGTGCTGACGTGACTATAATAAAGAGTTTGCCCTACCAAGCGGTGGAGGCAGTATTAATAACGAACATTCCTTCTGAGGAATATATTTTTGAAAGGATTAGTTGTGTGATTATTCTGTTTATAAAGCGAATTTGCAGATGTGGAAATACCAAGACGCAAATGTAACAATCTGTACAGGATTTCAAGAGACACTGTAGACATAGTATTGTGCGCAAGAGAGGGTTTAAATAATAATTATAAAATGTTTTTTAACAATTTTTCTATCAGCCAACCGGTTGTAACGTCGTTACAAATTGTAAATTTTATTCTTTTAGAAGTTAGTAGCATTTGATCACCCTTTTCACAGAATATTTGGTAAAACTATTTATGTTGTATTGTTTGATACGTGTGTGATCGTGTTACATTGCATGTTATAATTACGATAATGGGGACTAATTTACGGTGTGTTAGCTTTGAAGGGAATTATTTGCGTGAAAAACGAGCGTTTCCTTGTGCACAGGCAGCCAAATTAGTGTTGATTGAAGTTCAGACACATTATAGAGCTTTTGCTAAAGTCAAGTGTTGATATCAGTTTAGTGGTTTCACGTAATTAAAAGTGTCTTGTGTAAGTTATTAAATGAGTGAGATGCAAAATTTTATAGATCTTCCTTTCATAGTGTTGGGTTTTAAATTCAAGATATAGACATTGTTGTGCAGTTAACAAAAAAGATACTGCTGAATAACAGACTTTTTTTACTAAACAAAAGATTTTAATACGCAATCAAATAGAAGGTTAAAATTAATGAAAATCTTTTTCTCAGTTACATTACTTGAGCTAATGGACGATTTGCATTCCGTATCGTGTACTATCTTCCCCACATTACACCCTGAAAATAAATTCTCCTGTCTTATCAGACCTTTTGAAGTACAATTCAACAGAACAGCTATTCAGTTAACATTCACAATTTTGTAGAACTGTATTCTGATGTTTCTTATTGACAAACTCATACACGACAATTTCTAATGTAACTATTTCTCCAGTCTCAATTTAAAGACGTACCATACTGCTTTCATGAAATTCATATTGAACCATCAGCCGTTTATTATAGTTATAACTTCGATGATTTCAGTTCTAAACCATCTTTACTGAAGTCAACTAAACAAACTTACTAGGAGTATACATTATCTCCTACATTATTCATATTGACTTGCATGTCAGTATGTATAAGACAGCAGATAATTCTATACAACCAATTAGTCTGTTTAGTTTAGTTCTGTAAAAATGGTTTAGAACGGAAACCGGTCGAAGTTATAACTACAATAAGGAACTGATGATTGACAATATGCATTTCTTAAAAATCTTACAGCTGTCACATCTAAAAAAATGGTACCATACTAGTATTGCAAACACCTAAATTACAAAAAAACCTTTTCACCATTAACAAACAAGTTGCGGTGGAGATGATGGGGTAGAAGTAAAAGACAGATGCAGAGGAATTGATGAGCAAACAGGAGACGAACTAACAGAAGTGATATCGGGCAGTGTTATTGGTCCTCTGCTCTTCCTTATTTACATAAACTAAGCAGCTCCCTTAGGTTGTTTGCAGATGACGCCGTCATTAACCATCTAGTAAAATCAACTGAGGATCAAAGCCAACTGCAGAACGATCTAAATAAGATATTACTAGGGTGTACAAATTGGCAATTGACTCTAAATAATGAGAAGTGTGAAGTCGTCCACATGAGTACGAAAATAAATCCGTTAAACTTTGGTTACAAGATAAATCAATGAAAATTGAAGGCCGTAAACTCAACTAAATACCTTGGAATTCCTATTACTTCAGACTTAAACTGGAAAGAACACGTAGCTAATGTCGTGGGAAAGGCGAACCAGATATTACGTTTTATTGGCAGAACCCTTAAAATATGCAACGAACTACTAAAGAAACTGCATTTCCCCGTCATTTTTTGGAGTATTGTTGCCAAGTGTGGGATCCCTATCAGGTGGGTTTGACGGAAGACATCGAAGAAGTCCAAAGAAGGGCAGCTCGTTTTGTATTGTCAAGATACAAGGGAGACATGGTCACGGAAATGATACAGAATCTGGGATGGGAATCATTACAACAATGGTTTTTATCGCTGCGGCGTAGGCTACTTACGAAACTCAAATCGTCAACAGTCTCCTCCGAATGCGAAAATATGTTGTTGACTCCCACTTACATAGGTAGAAAAGATCATCAGCATAAACTACCAGAAATCAGAGATCGAACGGAGAGATTCAGGTGTACTTTTTTCCCGCGCGCTATTCGAAAATAGAAGAGGACATAAATAGTATAAAAGTGCCAGAATGAAACTTTTCACTCTGCAGCGGAGTGTGCGCTGATATGAAACTTCCTGGATGATTAAAATTGTGTGCCGAAACCGGGACTTGAACCTGGGACTTTTGCCTTTTGCGGGCAAGCGCTCTACCAACTGAGCTATCCCGACACGACTCACGATGCCCCCTCACAACTCTACTTCCGCCAGTACCTCGCCTCCTACTTTCCAAATTTCACAGAAGCTCTGTGCAAGACTAGCACTCCTGGAAGAAAGGATATGGTGGAGACACGGAAGATGTGAGGCGGTATCGTGAGTCTGTAGGGATAGCTCAGCCGGTAGAGCGCTTGCCCGCGAAACGCAAAGGTCCCAGTTTCGACTCCCGGTTCCGGCACACAATTTTAATCTGCAAGGAAGTTTCAGTATAAAGGTGGTTCGGTGAACCTTCTACTGGACACTTAAATGTGATTTACAGGGTAACCCATGTCTACATCTACATAGTTGTTGTTTTTGTGGTCTTCAGTCCGGAGACTGGTTTGATGCAGCTCTGCACAATACCCTGTCCTGAGCAAGCCTCTTCATCTCCACATAAGAACGACAACCTACATCTGCCTGAATCTGCTTACTGTATCCATCTCTTGGTCTTCCCCTGCGATTTTTTCCCCACACACTTCCCTCCAACGCTAAATTCACAATTCCTTGACGTCTAAGAATGTCTCCTACCAATCTATCCCTTCTTTTAGTCAAGGTATGCCAGAAATTCCTTTTCTCCCCAATTCTGTTCAGTACCTCCTCATTAGTTACGCGATCCACCCACCTAATCTTCAGCATTCTTCTGTAGCACCATATTTCAAAAGCCTCAATCCTCTTCCTGTCCGCACTGTTTATCGTCCATTTCTCACTCCCATACAAGGCAACACTCCATACAAATGCCTTCAGAAAGGACTTCCTTAGGTTTAAATCAATATTCGATGTTAACAAATTTCGCTTTTTCAAGAACGCTTTTCTACCCATTGCCATTCTGCATTTTATATCCTCTGTACTGCGACCATCATTTGTTATTTTACTGCCCAAGTAACAGAACTCATCTACTTCCTTTATTGCTTCGTTTCCCAATCTAATTCCTTCAGCATCACCTGATTTTCTTACACTGCACTCCATTACCCTAGTTTTACTCTTGTTAATGTTCATCTTATATGCACCTTTCAGCACACTGTCCATTCCGTTCAATTGTTCTTCCAGGTCCTTTGCTGTATATGACAGAATTACTATGTCGTCGGCAAAACGCAATGTTTTTAATTCTTCACCCTTAACTTTAATTCCTTCTCCAAATTTCTCCATGCTTTCCTTTATAGCTTGCTCAATGCACAAATTGAATAACAATGGAGAAAGACTACAACCCTGTCTTACTCCCTTTCCAACCACTGCATCCCTTTCATGCCCTTCAACTCTGACAACCGCTGTCTGGTTTTTGTACAAGTTGTAAATAACCTTACGTTCCCTATATTTTACTCCTGATTTCTTCAGAACTTGAAAGAGTTTCTTCCAATCAACATTGTCAAAAGCCTTCTCCAAATCTATAAAAGCTAGAAATGTAGGTTTGCCTTTTCTTAATCTATTTTCTAGGATAAGCCGTAAAGTGAGTATTGCCTCCCGTGTTCCTACATTTCTCCTGAACCCAAATTGATCTTCCCCGAGGTCGGCTTTTACCAGTTTTTCCATCCTTCTGTATATAATTCGCGTTAATATTTTGCAGCCATGACTTATTAAACTGATGGTTCTGTAGTTTTCACACCTGTCTGCACCTGCTTTCTTAGGGATGGGGATTATAACATTTTTATTAAAGTCTGAGGGTACTTCACCTGTCTCATACATCTTACACACCAGGTGAAACAATTTTGTCATGGCTGGTTCTCCCAGAGACTTCAGTAGCTCTGAGGGAATATCATCTACTCCAGGGGCCTTGTTTCGACTTAGGTCTTTCAGGGCTCTGTCAAATTCTTCTCTCAGTACAGTATCTCCTATTTCATTTTCATCTACATCCTTTTCCCTTCCTACAATATTGTCTCGAAGTTCATTTCCTTTGTAGAGCCCCTCTACATATTTTCCACCTTTCAGCTTTTCCTTCTTTGCTGAGAACTGGTTTTCCATCAGAACACTTGATATTCATAGAGCTGTTTTTCTTATCTCCAAATGTTTCTTTTATTTTCCTGTAGGCTGTATCTATTTTTCCCCTATTTATACATTCTTCTACATCCTTGCATTTGCCTTCTAGCCACTCCTGCTTAGCCATTTTGCACTTCCTGACAATCTCATTTCTTAGTCGTCTGTACTCCATTTTGCCTGTTTCATTTATTGCATTTTTATATTTTCTCCTTTCATCGATTAAATTTAGTATCTCCTGTGATATCCAATGATTTTTTGTAGGTCTTTCCTTCCTACCTATTTTGTCCTCTGCTACCTTCACTATTTCATCTCTCAATTTTACCCATTCCTCCTCTACTGTTTTATTTCCCCACGTTTCTGTCAATTGTTGCCTAAAGCTCCCTCTAAAATTTTTAAGAACCTCAGGTTCCTTCAATTTATCCAGGTCCCATCTCCTTATTTTCCTACCTTTTTGTAGTTTCTTTAGTTTCAGCCTACAGTTCATAACCAACAAGTTATGGTCAGAGTGTATATCTGCCCCTGGGTATGTCTTACACTGTAGAACCTGATTCCGAAATCTATGTCTTACCATTATAAAATCTATCTGGTATCTTCCGGTGTCTCCTGGTCTCTTCCACGTATACAACCTTCTTTTGTGGTTCTTGAACCAGGTGTTTGTTATAACTAAATTATGTTCTGTGCAAAATTCTACCAGGCGGCTTCCTCTTTCATTCCTTTTTCCCAGACCATATTCACCTACTATCTTCCCTTCCCTTCCTTGTCCTACTACCGAATTCCAGTCTCCCATAACAAGTAAGTTTTCCTCTCCCTTAATTGTCTGAATAATTTCCTTTAGCTCCTCATATATTTCTTCGATTTCCTCATCATCGGCAGAGCTAGTTGGCATATAAACCTGTACTACTGTTGTGATTCTTCAGTTTCTCCCGGCGTATTTGATGATCAAAATATCCACGGGTGTACTGCCGGTCTATAGTGTCCAACGGGCACAATATTTCGGCGATCATACATGTCGCCATCATCAGGTGAACTGACGGACTCAGCTCCTGGAAACGCGCCGGCACGGAGATCCGCACGTTACGGCTGCTCGAAGGGAACTGGGTTCTAGCCCGGTAGCGGGCCATTTAAATACCCGCGGCCCGCGGAGCGACCCCTCCGCGGTCCGCGCCCCGCGCCGCGGCCGCGCAGTGGAACCGATTGCGCCGGCGTCTGAGAAGACGTCGGTGTGAGGGCTCTGTTCGCCGTGGTCGTCACTTCGTTACGTTTGCTAGATTTACTCTTAATTAACCCAATCGCTGGTTCCCAAGCTTTGCTAAGATTATAGCCAGAGTCACGGTTTATGAGATCGTCACTTGTGCGAATTTCAATGGCCTCTCTAACGACGCAGTCCCAGTATCTCGACGTCTGTACCAGAATCCTAGTGTGTTCATACTCCATGGCGTGATTCTCCGACAAACAATGTTCAGCGACCGCCGACTTGCTCGGATACATCAATCGTGTGTGCCTCTGGTGTTCAACGCATCGATCCTCGACGGTACGCATCGTCTGTCCAATATATGACTTTCCACACTGACACGGAATCTGGTACACGCCCGCCTTCCTCAAACCGAGATCATCTTTAGCGCTCCCCACCAGTGCACGAATTTTATTCGGCGGACAAAAAACAGTTCCAACCTGGTGTTTTCTCAAAATGCGGGCGATCTTCCCTGAGAGTGCGCCGGTATATGGAACGAACGCAGTGCCTACATCCTCCCTTGCGTTTTCATCCGTTTCCACAGGTTGTGTTGTAGTGGTTGGGCGGAGAGCCCGCTGAATCTGCCATTCTGAGTACCCATTTTTTCGAAATACAGTTCTCAGGTGTTCCAATTCCTGGGGTAGACTCTCTGCGTCAGAGATAGTGCGCGCCCTATGTACTAGAGTTTTAAGTACCCCATTCCTCTGTGAAGGGTGGTGACAGCTGTCTGCGTGTAAATACAGATCAGTGTGCGTTGTCTTCCGATATACACTATGACCCAGGGTGCCGTCAGCTCTTCTCTTGACCAAGACGTCAAAGAACGGCAATTTACCCTCCGTTTCAGTCTCCATAGTGAATTTGATGTTGGGGTGTATGGAGTTCAGATGTGTAAGGAAGTCAAGGAGTTTATCCATACCATGTGGCCAGATGACGAAAGTGTCGTCCACATAACGGAAAAAGCAAGTAGGTTTCCAGAAAGATGATGCAAGGGCTTCCTCCTCGAAATTCTCCATGTATAAATTTGCGACCACAGGGGAGAGTGGGCTACCCGTGGCGACTCCCTCCGTTTATTCGTAGTATTCGCCATTGAAAAGAAAATACGTGGAGGTCAAGACATGCCTAAAAAGTTCGGTGGACTTCTCGTCAAATTTCTGACCAATCAAATCTAGTGACTCTCGAAGGGGCACCCTCGTAAACAACGAAACGACGTCAAAACTTACCATGATATCTGACTCATCCAGCCTGAAGTTGTTAAGGCGTTTCACAAAATCCACGGAATTACGGATGTGATGAGGGCATTTACCCACATAAGGACTTAATATTCCCGTCAAGTATTTGGCCAATAAATATGTAGGTGCCCTGATGTTACTGACAATGGGACGTAACGGCACCCCATCTTTGTGAGCCTTAGGGATTCCATAAAGTCTTGGCGGTACCGGACCTTGAGGTAAAAGTTTCTTGGCGACACCCTCCGGTAAATCCACATCCTTGAGAAGCGCCCTCGTCTTGTTTTCCACCTTCTTTGTGGAGTCAACGCTGATCTTCCGGTAGGAATCGTCATTTAGCAGGCTCTGCATCTTTTCGGTGTAGTCCTTATGGGAGACAACAACCGTAGCATTGCCTTTGTCAGCCGGTAAGACAACAATATCAGGGCGCTCCCTCAGGTCACGAATGGCCGCCCTCTCTTTACTAGTGATGTTTGACTTCGTGGGCTTGGATTTCGTCAATGCACGACAAGTTTCACGACGTATTTCCTCAGCTGAATCAGGCGGAAGTCGAGCTGCAACCTGTTCAACAGCACTAATAATTTCTGCGACAGGTGTGAACTTGGGGGTAGGAGCAAAGTTGAGTCCTTTCTCTAAAACAGAGACCGCATCATTACTCAACTCCATGCCACTCAGATTGATGACGGTCTTGCACGGAACCTGCAGAGGTGGCTTGTCAAGGAGGCGTGAGAACTTAGCTGTTTGACGTCCTGTTGCCTTCTTATGGGCGGAATCGGCTGCAACCGAAGTAACACCATCAATCCAATCCCAGGAAAAAGACGTGAAGTGACTAGCCAGTTGCAAATGCAGATGGAATAGTTCCAGAGAGACGAACTCAAGACTACGGCGGGTGAAATGCAATCTCTCATGAAGCAATGCGAGGGAGTCGCCATGGGTAGCCCACTCTCCCCTGTGGTCGCAAATTTATACATGGAGAATTTCGAGGAGGAAGCCCTTGCATCATCTTTCTGGAAACCTACTTGCTTTTTCCGTTATGTGGACGACACTTTCGTCATCTGGCCACATGGTATGGATAAACTCCTTGACTTCCTTACACATCTGAACTCCATACACCCCAACATCAAATTCACTATGGAGACTGAAACGGAGGGTAAATTGCCGTTCTTTGACGTCTTGGTCAAGAGAAGAGCTGACGGCACCCTGGGTCATAGTGTATATCGGAAGACAACGCACACTGATCTGTATTTACACGCAGACAGCTGTCACCACCCTTCACAGAGGAATGGGGTACTCAAAACTCTAGTACATAGGGCGCGCACTATCTCTGACGCAGAGAGTCTACCCCAGGAATTGGAACACCTGAGAACTGTATTTCGAAAAAATGGGTACTCAGAATGGCAGATTCAGCGGGCTCTCCGCCCAACCACTACAACACAACCTGTGGAAACGGATGAAAACGCAAGGGAGGATGTAGGCACTGCGTTCGTTCCATATACCGGCGCACTCTCAGGGAAGATCGCCCGCATTTTGAGAAAACACCAGGTTGGAACTGTTTTTTGTCCGCCGAATAAAATTCGTGCACTGGTGGGGAGCGCTAAAGATGATCTCGGTTTGAGGAAGGCGGGCGTGTACCAGATTCCGTGTCAGTGTGGAAAGTCATATATTGGACAGACGATGCGTACCGTCGAGGATCGATGCGTTGAACACCAGAGGCACACACGATTGATGTATCCGAGCAAGTCGGCGGTCGCTGAACATTGTTTGTCGGAGAATCACGCCATGGAGTATGAACACACTAGGATTCTGGTACAGACGTCGAGATACTGGGACTGCGTCGTTAGAGAGGCCATTGAAATTCGCACAAGTGACGATCTCATAAACCGTGACTCTGGCTATAATCTTAGCAAAGCTTGGGAACCAGCGATTGGGTTAATTAAGAGTAAATCTAGCAAACGTAACGAAGTGACGACCACGGCGAACAGAGCCCTCACACCGACGTCTTCTCAGACGCCGGCGCAATCGGTTCCACTGCGCGGCCGCGGCGCGGGGCGCGGACCGCGGAGGGGTCGCTCCGCGGGCCGCGGGTATTTAAATGGCCCGCTACCGGGCTAGAACCCAGTTCCCTTCGAGCAGCCGTAACGTGCGGATCTCCGTGCCGGCGCGTTTCCAGGAGCTGAGTCCGTCAGTTCACCTGATGATGGCGACATGTATGATCGCCGAAATATTGTGCCCGTTGGACACTATAGACCGGCAGTACACCCGTGGATATTTTGATCTGTACTACTGTTGTCGGTGTTGGCTTCGTATCTATCTTGACAATGATAATGCGATCACTGTGCTGGTCATAGTAGTTTACCCGCATTCCTATTTTCTTATTCATTATCAATCCTATTCCTGTGATACCCCCAATTGATTTTGTATTTATAATCCTGTACTCACCTGACCAGAAATCCTGTTCATCCTGCCACCGAACTTCACTAATTCCCACTATATCTAACTTCAACCTATCCATTTCCCTTTTTAAATTTTCTAATTTTCCTACTCGATTAAGGGATCTAATATTCCACGCTCCGACCCGTAGAATGCCAGTATTGTCTTTCCTGATGATCACATCCTCCTGAGTAGTCCCCGCCCGGAGATCCGAATGGGGGACTATTTTACCTCCGGAATATTTTACCCGAGAGGATGCCATCATCATATGTTCACACAGTAGAGCTGCATGTCCTCGGGAAAGGTAACGGCTGTAGTTTCCCCTTGCTTTCAGCCGTTCGCAGTAGCTGTGTGGCAAAGCCACATTAGCTGACGTTACAAGGCCAGCTTAGTCAATCATCCAGACTGTTGCCCCTGTAACTACTGAAGAAGCTGCTGCCCCTCTTCAGGAACCACACGTTTGTCTGGCCTCTCCACAGATACCCCTCCGCTGTGGTTGCACCTACGGTACGGCTATCTGTATCGTTGAGGCACGCAAGCCACCCCACCTCGGCAATGTCTGTGGTTCATGGGAGTGGATCTACATAGACACTCTGCAAATCACATTTAAGTGCCTGGTAGAGGGTTCTTTAACAACTTTCATAACATTTCTCTACCGTTCCATTCTCTAATAGCGCGCGGGAAGAAAGAATACCTAAATCGTTCCATTTTCGATCTGATTTCTCTTATTTTATTGGGATGGTCATCTCTCCGTAAGTAGGTGGGTGCTAGCAAAATATTTTCACATTCAGAACTAAAAGTCGGTGACTGAAACTTCGCAAACAGATAACGTCTTTCTTTTAATGATTTCCACCCCAATTCGTGCAACATTTCCGTGACGCTTTCTCCCCCGTAACGTGACAAAACAAAACGAGCTGCCCTTCTCTGAACCTTCTCAATATCTTCCGTCAGTCCCACCTGGTGAGGGTCCCACAATGGGCAACAATACTCCAGGAGAGGACGCACAAGTGTGATGTAGGCAGTCTCTTTGGTGGAGCTGGTGCATCGTCTAAGCGTTCTGCCAATGAAACGTAACCTTTGATTCGCCTTACCCACAATATTTTCTGTGTGTTCTCACCAGTCAAAGTTGTTCGTAATTGTAAATCCTAGGTATTTGGTAGCATTTCCGATCTTAAGGTTTGACTGATTTATCGCGTAATTGAAGTTCAGGGGATTTCTTTTAGTGGTCATGTGTATTACTTCTCACTTTTCTTTATTTAGTGTCAATTGCCAATTTTCGCACCAAGTAGAAATTTTGTCTAAATCGCTTTGCAGTTGCTTTTGAACCTCTGTTGACTTCACTAACCGATAAACAACAGCATCATCCGCGAACAGTCTAAGGAAGCTATTCAGATTGTCTCCTAAATCATTTATAAACACGAGGAAGAGTAGGGGACCTATAACGCTTCCCTGTGGAACGCCAGATATCACTTCTGTTTTACTCGATGACTTACCGTCAATGTAGAATGTTAGAGTAATCTTAGAAAACCTTCTATAGGCGACAGGGTGTTGGATAATTACCAGCTTGTCTCAGAACGTGTTTATCTACTTACAGGGTATTAGTAGAATGTTGGTGGTGGTGTACCTCTTTGGGCCACTGCTGGCGCTGCGGCCTCGGGAGCGCCCTATGCCGGTGCTGCCTCTGGGCCCTGGAGGCTATCCCCGCCGCCGCATCCGCCTTGTTTCGCCGCCTGCCCCTCTGCTGTTCCTTGATTGCCGCTTTATTTCTGGTCTTCTTCTTCACTTTCCCCATGTGGGCACGATGAGACCCGTCCACTGACTTCCTCAAATGCTGTCTTTCCATACCACCCTGAAATTCACCCTGAGGCCTCTGCCTCATCTCGACTCCAGCTGGTCTGTCTCCGTGACCCACAGCCGGCAACTCTTGAACAGCCGATTTGCTGTCAGAAGTCTGAAGCCACTGCTCGGCTATGTGGTGTGTATCACTCACCCTAGGCTCCGTTTCCCCCACTTTACTCGACTGCTCCCAGCCGATGCTGCCACTTCTGACGATGCTGCCACTTGTGCCGATGCTTGCTCTGGGATGTAGCTCATCCTCACCAGCACGCATGTCGTGCATCAGGTCTTTCTCAGCAGTATCACTGGGAGACATTAGAATGTCATCCCGCACTGCTTCAGGACTCTTCGATTCGGTTCGCTGCTTGCTTGAAACTAATCTATCAGAAGCCACCAACCCCACACGGTCACTGTTAGCCACCGCATTGTTCTCACTTGGATGCAACGCCTCATCACTGGAAGGTCTAGCTGCTACTTTTCTGACGTTTCCGGGTTTCATCCAGGCCCCTGGATTATCGTCTGCTTTAAGCTGCTTGCTTGTAGCTAATCTTTCAGATGACATCAACTCTGCATGTTCACCGTTAGCCAACGCATTGTTCTCATTTGGATGCGACTTCTCGACGCCGGATGGTCCTCTGTGGAGAACTGTTTCTTTTCCCATGTTGGCAGGTTTCATCCAGTTCCCTGGAATTTCGTTTGGTTTCATCTGCTCCCCTACCTCTTGGTTATGGCTTACACTGTCAACAATTCGCCCAAACGCTGCCAACTGCCACAGCTGCATTTGATTAACGTCTAGTTGGTCCTTGACACTGTCTTTTCCTTTTTCCTGTTGCAACTTCTGTTCACTGGTAGCCTCCATTTGCCCATGTTGGGCGCTCAAAGCACCTGTGCGACCACTGTCAAATTGGTTCTGGTTACCCTGTAGAATATCACCTGCTTCCATTTTTCTAGGGTAGTTCTCCACTCGACCTGGCTCTTCAATTCGCAAATCTTTCTGCTGGTGATTGTCTTCCGTTCCAAACTTCATGTGACGGTATGTCTTTCCACTTCCCTCCTTGTTTGACAACTGCTGTCCTTGCATTTCCCACTTTTGTTTTGTTTCCAACTCGGCACGTTGATTTCTCATTTTGTCTTTCTGTTCATTTGAAACACTTGCATGTGGTAGTTTCCGGTTCACATCTTCTATTTCTGTTGGTGTATGCTGTGCTGTAACTCCGCTGTTGACTTCTTTTGACAACACTTCCTGCGGTAATTCGTGGTTGTCTCGTGTCTCCAGTCGATTTTTCAAAACCTCATTGTCACCCTTCATTTCGCTCGGCAGCTGTTCTCGCTGTAGCTGCCGCTCCTCTTTCAACATTGGCTGGACACTTTGAACCACCACGGAATTTTTCTCTGCGCTTGTCAGCCGCTCCTGTGGTAATTGCTGTTTATCCTTTTCGTTCGTCACTGCCTGTCTAAACCTGACTGAGCCATTTTCTTCATTTGGCGATTTCTGTTGTGGTTGTTGGTCGACTTCTACCTCCTGTTGAGCACGTTGACGGCTGGTGCCACCTTTCTCTACACTCAGTGGCTGCTCTTTCTGTAGTTGTCGGCTGTCTTCTATTTTCGCCAGTGATGGGTGAGCTTTATCGTGCACTAGACCATCATTTGGTAACTGCTGCTTCTGCTGCAGATGCAGGCCATCTGTACTCTCCCACGACGTATGTTGTGCTTCGTCTTCGTTGTTCCCTTTGCCTGTGAACTTCTCTAGCTGCAATTGCTGGTCGTCTTGTGATTCCAACTCCGTTTCTTCTCTCCTAGCACCATCTTCCTCTTCACTAGACAGCTGGTCCTCTTGTAGTTCCGTATCAAGTTCTTGCATGTCCTGCGGTATTTCCTGATCCCCAAATGCGTTATCTACATTTTCTGATTGTTCTGACCCTCGCAACTCTTGCTGGAGGCTATCGCCGACAAACGCCTCGTCATTCCTGAAGGGCTCACGCGATGCTTCGAACTCCAACGAGTCATCGTCCCAGGATGTTTCCCTGCTACGGCGAAGATTATCACCCGTCACACCCTGCATCAAAAGAGGTAACCAATCAAATTAGTGAGTTTTACATTCATCTTTATAGTTGTGCTAAGCATTAACTATTTTCGAATATGAATTATTATCAAAATGCTCTGCAAGTCTAATCTCTGGAGCCTATATAAGTTGTTGCTACTTACAGGCAGCTTTCGTTGCACTCGAAACTTTTATTGATCACATCGACATATGAAAACTTTCAACAACCTAGTGACATCATTTCGCATATATATGTATATAACCGTTTAAAAGCAAGAAAATTATTCACAACTTTCATCTACTATATCGTATTAAAATAATGCAAACAACACTGTCCAGGCTAAAAAGCTGATCTTAAACATAGTGAAAAAGAATTCCGAAAAGTAGTCAGGGAAAATGTAGGTTCAAATTCAAATGAAGAAAAATTATGCAGACTAGTACATAAGTAAATTTTAAAAGGGAAATTAAATTTGATGAGCCTATTAAAAGAATGGAACAACTAAAATGCTTGTAGAATTCTGAGAAATTCGCAGTATTGATAAACTGCACAATAAAATACATTGATGCGGTAAAAGAACGTCTACAAGAAACAGGAATAAAAGACCTTTATATACTAAAGAGAAAAATGATTAGGCAGAAACACAAATAGACACACACACACACACACACACACACACACACACACACACACACACACACACACTCACACACATACACACATTTCTCCGTCCAAGACACCGGATCAACATCGTCTAAAGAGCAGAAAAGAATCCATTAATAAAGAATCCAAAGAATGTAAGTAATATGGTCACAATGAAAAGCTGAATAAAACTCTGAAAATGCCCTTTGTTGCACATCACATCAAGTAGTCCAGTAAGACCCATATAATAATAATAGAAACAACATAATTATTATAATTTAGCCAGAGATTTTTAATTAATGAAGATGTCGATCATGAAAGTGTACCCGTTATAATAATAATAATAATATGGATATGAATAATAATATTACTGAAAATACACACAAAAGTTACTTATTCATAAACACACATCACGATCACAGTTCCCAAGTACCACAGCCCACTAAGCAGAAATTATAGTTAGAAACATGAGCAGCGATTATAGGCCTGCTCTGTTGACTACATTTGATAGTTCTCCAAAGTTTTTCATGATTTCACAACTTGCACCCAGAATCTTGATTTGAAGTCTGCCATCACACTACACCTTTCTATTGAGTAGTTCTACCTAGTAACTAACCCTCGTAGAACTCCAAGTAAAACACGTGTACTCACCTTCCACTGTATCATCAACACAAGTACAAAAGTTACAAAAACTGCAGCGTCCCTCGCTGATAGCTCTGTCACCTGCACAGACAACACGTCAAGTTAACCTCCTATTGCAAGTGCCAGACATAGGTAAACTTCTAAACAGAAATGGGGGAACTTCGTGGAATTTCGTGAACCTAAGATTTATTATGAATCGTAAAATGTTATTATTAAAGCATAAAATATGTTCTTAAAATATTATTCAGGTGGTCTTTACCCACTCCTAATCTAATATGTCCTTTGGATGACCAATTTTTATATTGTGTCATTCAGTCAGAAAATGGTGAAAAGTGCGTTAAATACTTTTGTGTTCGATTTTTATTTTCTCCTGTCTTTATTTGATACAATGATAAACAACGATCTGAATACGTTACAGTTAAAATTAAAATCACTCCAGATCGCAAAATTGTTGGTTTTATTTCATTATCGGTTTCAGTCTATTGCGACCCATCTTCAGATGTATACTAATGTGAATCAATATAAAAGTTGAAGGGCGATATACAATAACAATAAACATATGATAGAGGGATATCTAAAATAACAATAAAAATACGAAAGATTATACCCATGATGGCAAACGGTGGTGGTGGACACAGCAGGCTGCACAAACGTGAACTGCTGGTGAGAACAGAGGGGCTATGATTTAAGAACTAGATAAAAAAATTAAAATGAAATTATCGGATGGAATTTCGTGGCCAGGTCATCCCCATGGAGTTCAGCCGCTAACTGAAAGTATTTCCATTGACGCCACATCGGCAACTTGGACATTGACGCCACATCGGCAACTTGGACCACTCCTTCTCGGCACATTATTTCTTTTCATGTAGTGTATGTGGTTTGGTGTTGACTTGCATGTACCCTGCCGAACTATTTACACAAGCAGTTTGGTGCAGATAGGATAGAGCGCAGATATATTGGAAACGGTACCCAACACAATGGGAGGTGGCTGCAGCTACTGGAATGTCCCGAAGTATTATTTCCAGGACCTGGACGCAAATTCACACAACTGGATCTATTAAAAGAAGGCAGGGCCAAGGCCATCCACAGGTAACATGTGCAAGACATGGCCGTCATCTCCAGTTAACGGCCAGTCGAGGCACGAGTCTGAATGCAACTCAGCAGCAACGAACCATCGAAGCAGCAATATAACGCGCATATCAACACCAAAAATCCGAAATCAAAAAATGTTCAAATGTTTGTATAGTCTATGGGACTTAACTACGGGGTCATCAGTCCCTAAACTTACAAACTACTTATGAACTAACTAAGACTAAGGACGGCACAAATATCCATGCCCGAGGTGGGATTCGAACCCTCGACCGTAGTGGCCGTGCAGACCGTGACTGAATTGCCCCAGTCCCCGCGGCCACCGCGGCCGGCTCCGAAATCACGTTCGGGAGTGTGGCCTCTACGCATGGTGTGTGTCTCATTATAACGTCACCGTTTAGCCCACAGAAACTTGGAGGAGGAACTACGGGATTGGAGTCGTAACGAATCGCACCGAGTCCTGTTCACAGAAGAGTCAAGACTTTGTGTTCAACCGGACAATCGTCGTTCCCTCATCTGGAGAGAACGTGAAACTCGGAACAAATCTGCTTATGTTCAGGAAACATCACCATATCACGGTAGTTGACGAATGGCATATACAGGAGTCAGTATCGCCGGCCGCGGTGGCCAAGCGGTCTGCGGCACGCCAGTCACAGTCTGCACGGCCGCTACGGTCTGGAGTTCGAATCCCCCCTCTGGCATGGATGTTTGTCTCGTCTTTAGTATAAGGTAGTTTATAAGTAGTTTGTAAGTTTAGGGAATGATGACCCCGCAATTAAGTCCCTTAAGCTCTACAAACATTTGATTTTTTTGAGTCAGTATCGGCGGACGCACGGAACTCTATGTTGTTGAGAATAGCGCGGTGCCATAGGAGATGGATTCCTTCTGGTTAACGATAAAACTCGTCCCCACAGAGCTACACTGGTGGACAAAATGCTTGAAGCTGAGGGCATTGCACGAATGGAGTGGCCTGCATGTTCACCGGATTTAATCCCGGTTGAGCATGCCTCGGTTGCAAATGGGCGATGCACTGTAGCCAGAACAGCACTCGTGGAAAATTGGCCAAATATTCAAGAGCTGATTTATAACCTCATATACTGTCCATGCCATGGAGGGGTGTGCAAATGTATTGCCCGACCGAGGTGATCACACACCATATTAGAGGACAAAATAAATGACTTTTTCTCTATTATGGTAGACCCATGGTGCCTCGCTCTAAGTAAACGCAATGTAAACCTCAAGTAAAGAGTTGAGACAGCAAAATATCATACTGTATCACACACACTGTAAGGTTTTTAAAGTAAACGCCTTTTGCTACTGCGAATTACTTTAAAAACCTTACAGTGAAATACAATTCAGCTGCCGCTCAAAATGGCCACTGCAAGCAACGTATGTATCACACACAAATTACAATTGTAACTAATATCTTCCGTATATTATATACAAAGCGTTAAAAAAGTGTCCAAATTTTGAGAGGTGGTACTACCCAAGAATACAAGAAAAAATGCAATTAATCTTGGTCCGGAAGCACATACTTGGTTCATGGTGACTCAAGCCGTATAAAAACTAAACGTTGATATGCAATAAGAAGAAATAAGCAAAGAGGAAAACACTTTTTGTATATAAATCGAATTCATTATTGCAAGATTATCTGAAGTTATATAGTGGCAAAAAAACAACAAACAATGCCAATGAGGAATACATTATTCAAAGAAATCACTTGTAATTAATAGAATTACATAGATCGTCAAAGGTGATGGCTAGGATCGCACGTTCCCCTTTATCCAAATGCGCAGGGTGATTCCATTAGTCACAAATCTTCATAGATGAAGAATGGTAAATGTACCAATCTGAAGTTGATGAATCACTAAGAGGGATATGTTTGAGGAACCCAGGTCTCTCGTAAGCACCAAGAACACTGTTGTGTATAATGGTAGAGACATAGGAAAAATGGACGTAGTATGTAACCATTAACTATGCCTGCCCAATCATTAGGTGAGAATCTGTGTAGATGGCTCTTCATAATCGTTGCATACAGGTTGTCATCGAGCCAAACATGACTATTGTCACTATTTAGCGTTCTGTCTCCGGTGAACAGGCTACATCCGTGAACGATGTTCACTTTAAATATTCGTCTTTCCAAGCTATTGTCCCTTCCCTTGAATTCATCTATTTCCCCTTCTCTCTGGTCCCTAAACATTTATAACATTATTACGAGGTCTCCCTTTACATTACTAAACTGCAGTGCCAGAACCCAGTGGTTGTTGCTAGACACCTGCCTAATAGCTGTTAAGAGAATCATAAATTTGAATTTGCAGTATTTTACGTGATTATTGACGGAATGTATAATTTTAAAATACTCCTTAATCATTAAAAGACGCATCGGCATCCGGCGACGCACAGGTACTTTGTCTTCATTCATGCAGTATCTCAGAATGAAAGCACTTCGGGACTTCCAACAAAGTTTCCACATAACCTTAAACATTTCATAACTTTTCATTACAGACACCCTCACAAAATTATGAAAGGAAAAAATTATTATCGCTTACTATATTTTAGCTGTTCAGAATGAGGTTTTGTTTTTTAACTTACTACTACTTACGTTATCGACTTCATTCGAAACACACTTTATATAATATAGTATTCACTTATACCATTAAACAAACATGCAAAAATTACCACTGTTCGACCCACAGTTCGCAAGGAACGCGTGTGACCTCGAAGATTTCGAACCTCCAAAAACCATGTTTGGAATAACACTCAATCATAAAAAAAACAGTTGTCTGTGTCATTACCAAGCGAAACGTTGCATTCTACCACAAGTAACATTTTAAAGAAAGAAACAAAGTACGTAAATAGACATGAACACCCCAGGAGAAGAATTATACGTAATTCAACTACGTCAGTACAGTATATATTTTTATATTAAACTACCTGTTGTATATATATTTATATCTGTTACAGTTACCTTTCTATGTTTTTTTTTCTTTTTTCTATAAAACATGTATTAGCAGTATTCTTACTTTTCAATCTGCCCTACGCACTTATTCATAGTTTTTCCTTACTCGTACGGTTCTCCTTACAGCATGTAGTCTCCATGCTGTACAGTCTGAAAAGTCACCGCTTGTCTTCAAACCAATTTTTTTATAAATTGACGAATTTCAACCACCATATCTTCCTCCCCCCACCCACCCATTGGACTGATGACCCCGTAGCTAAGTCCCATAAGCTCTACAAACAAACCACCCCCATTATAGTTTTCGGCATGGAACTGCTGTGACTGGAGACTTTGGACTACTACAACACAGTTCTGTAGCTTTTGCTGCAGAGCAGATTATTAGCACACACACACACATACACACACACGCGCGCGCGCGCGTAGAATTTCATAGAAGTCGATAACTTTCAACCATTTGTCTTCTACCCCCTTGTCGTTATCACCCTACTGTAGTTCACAATGGGAGACTGATAACAACCTTCACATACAAACACTATTCATTTGCGATGTATAGTTTTGGTCGCAGAGTGAATTATAGGCACTATGACCCCAATTTTATATTTGTGAGAGATTGTCGGAGAGTAATGTACGTAAAGTAATGTACGTAATTCAACGACGCAGTTTATCAGTACATTTCATTTTCGGTCAACATTAGCAAAAACCCTCTGCTTAACGAAATTATAATAGGATAACAAGCACATATACTGCACCTTATATTGCTCATGTTAGTCCACAAAGTGCAGGTGGGAGATTTCGATAAAGATACGAGATATGGATGAAGCAACAGTAGGCACACCTCATTAAGGCAAAATTTTTACATTCAAAATCAGTTTCACATTCCACCAGTTCAATACCAATAGCCAAACTAATTACGTTTTAAAACAATGGCATGGGAATACAAATGTAATAACCTGCTTTCGTCAAGCATATTTCAATATAGACCTTTACTTTAGTACGTTTTGTAAATCACAGAGTGAAGTATGATGATGAGATACGTATCGTGTATCTCTTTCACTTTGACTGAGTCTCAAAATTAGTATCAGGTGTACAGAATATTTATCTTGCGCTATTATATTTATATATAACTAGCTGAAAACCCGGCGTTGCCCGGGTATTTATTTATTTATTCAAGCCTTGAGTTAGTACTTCTTCTAACCGTTCTCTATCTGTCCTTCTCCTTTTTTCTAGTGACATATTTATCACAGAATATATATAACGCTATCTTGCATCATGTACGAAATTATAAATGCAGTATTCAAACAAAGAAAGATAGTGATCAAAATACAAATGATATGTAACATTCATACATTCATTTAATTCACAACTTCACTGTAAACAATATTTTTTGTGATTTGTCCAGGATCTAATATGAATTACTTCCTTGGTGAACCCACCTCTGAGAAAGTGTCAAAGTTTTCCGTGTGAGAAACATGGACATGTAAAATCTACTCCGCAGTATTATTTTGTCTGTGATTTATTAATCGTAATAGAAAATGCAAGTCTCACTGAAATTTCAGTCTCTGGAAGTTAATAGGTAGATCTGTCAGAAATAATGGGTATTCATTGGATGTACTCTCATTCTCTTCCTTTCCTTGTACCTCTATAGAAGTGTATTGCTTTCACCTGCAGCCGTGTGCTGTTCGCAGTTCAAAGTTGTCGAGAGCAGTCAGCTTTCAGAAATTTCATTAAGTTGACTGGACTGCAGGAGTGTTTTAGTGGTAAATATGTAAATGTATTAATACGTGGTGCATGATGTGACAGGTTTTTACATGATCTCGACTTTACCGAGACTAACGAACAGCAATTCATTTTTATCTTTGACAGTTCATATACGGGTTCAGATCGTGTAAAGCGAACTTTCAAAGTATATTTCTGAACGCACCCAACACAACAACCAAGTCATAACATTACACGTTTTAAATCTAAATTTTCCTCGCAATTTTTCCATATTTTATCACCGTTTAAACCTTCCGTTGCCTTCAACGAATGTGGCATGAACATTAACCTGGACATGTTTGCATGATTTGTTCACTCTTTCCTCCCGCTATCGAGCCGATACTTAGACTATCTTATGATGTCTTTATAAAGCTACTGGGTCCAAAATACATATGGTTTAAATTAATATGGTTTATATTAAGAGGTAAGTGATACGAGGTTCACCGGATCATCTAGTCATCTAGTCGACCTGGCAATGCTTCGCAATTGCTAATAATGTACTATTGCTTTGAACGTCAAATGTGCAAAATTTTATCGCAATCGTACGAATGATATTGATATCCCAAAGGAAAGAGCTCTTTCAGTTTCCCACAAATTTTCCTACTTTCGGCCAACTATTCGAAGCATTTATTTCACTCAAACCTTCCTCTCGCTTTGAACGTCGAATGTGCAAAATTTTATCGCAATCAGATGAATGGCATTGATATTTCATAGAAAAATCTCTATTTTTCTGAATGTTCCAATTTTCCGGGAAACTTTTCCAAACCTTTATTTCATGCGAACCTTCCCCTGCTTTCAACATGAAATATATAAAAAAAAATTGCAGTTGGACGAACGGTATTGATAGCTCACTGGAAACAGCTGTTTCAGTTTTTCCCGATTTTCCTCTTTTCCGGATAACTTTTCCATATTTTATCACCGTTTAAACCTTCCCTGGATTTACACGAATATTTCAAGACTAAAATTAGCCAAATCGGTTCAGCCGTTCTCGATTTTTAGCAATACTAACGAACAGCAATTCATTTTTATATCACATATTTTTGGAAACATTTTTGTTTCACTTATAGGGAACAGCACTCTTATTTAAATTTGTATATAAAGAACAGTGTAAAGTGCAAAAAAAAATATTTTTTCGATCAGTTTCGGTCTTATTTTAGACCATCTTCTGGAAATTAAGCTCCATTAATGTTGTGGAGGTTGCAGAAAAGTTGGAGCCTTCTAGTGCGTTACTTCAAGCAAAAGGTTTTACGCACTGTGTAACTTCCTGGAAGATTCAAAGTTGTGCCAGGCCGGGATTCGAGTCCAGGGAAACTACTGTTGAGTTTAGAAGGTAGGTGGTGAGATACTGGTAGAATTAGTACAATAAGGACTAGCCTTGAAACGTGCTCAGGTAGTTCATTCGGTAGAACGCATTTTCGCGGAAGACCAAGTACCTGGGTTCGAATCCCGGGCTAGTACACAGTTTTAATCTTCCTGGAAGTCTCCTACCAGCGCTCACTCCGCTGCAGACTTCTAAATATCATTCTGGATACATTCAAGCCATTGAATTAAGTATTATTCCCTACTATGCTATATTGTTACTTTCTTTATCTCTGTTAAAATATCAGTGATTTCCTAGACTGACTACCTCTCGAATTCTTGACCTCGCAAACGATATTTGCATATGCTGCTTTTCTATATCGACAACTGGACTCTGGTGGCACCAGATATGGTAGTCTTTAGGTCATTTACTAGAGCAACGAGAAAAGAAGAGCGCAGCTGACAGCCGCTATGAATGTGTCTTTTTGTAATCTATGTACCCTCTTTTTCGATATAGAAATACAGTGTTAAGAATCTGTGCCTCCCATACCAAACGCTTCTTCCAAATTGGATTAAAATGAAGCTCGTCAAAAACATGAGGCTGTTTTCTACGAATATATTATGACTTATAATTATGTATAACCTGCTGGCAGAATTTTAATTTATGGGAGTGAAAGAAGCAGCTGTAACATTTATAGTGTAAACTCGACAAAAATTAACGTGTTGTTTACGAATATTCCACGATTTTGTAATATATTACTAGTAAGAAATAATTACGTCAATAATTTCGAATTCTTTACAATACGAAAATAGAAAAGAGGCTTTGTTATTGGCTATTCGTGATTGGTTACTTTCACCTCCCGACTCCCGTCATTCACCGCGCCGCTAGCAACATCTACACGTCAAGCAGCAACGCCCGATATATAAACTGCACTTAAACATATTTGGAGACAGAGCCTACGTAATCCACCTACTTCGCTCAATAAAATCTAATTTCTGAAGATCCGTCGCTATATTGTGTAATGTATCTCACCCACAGTTTGTCAATAAAATTCGCCAATATAAAATATTGTTGACAATAAAGGGGCCGCTTGACGAAAGCGCTTAGCTAATTGAAAAACAATTTAAGCATAGTTTCAAACCTGATGTAAACCTTTTCCCACTTACTTCCTTAGTGTCAAGTAATCAACACAATAACTGGTTAAATTATTCTATTGCTTCGTCGTCGTAGTGTACTAATATTGCCAACGAAATGTTCGCTATTCGAGAATATTTAATTTACTGACCGTACAAAGGAACCTGTGAACCATAGAGTAGGAAGACAATCAATAATTTACTTCACATACAACGCCTTCAAAAGGCATTCATTACCGTTGCCAACATGAGCAAACTAGCCAGCCGTTGCCGTAAGTAAAATTTTACTCATTAACTCCTTTGAACAATAATCAGACTTTTCAAGCTGTTTCGAACATGATAGTCCTAGTTGGATTCATGAGGAAATCCAGACTTTACTAATATAGCATTGCGTGTACCACAGAACATTTACAAAGCTCCTTACGAACCTCCCAGTATCAAAACCTGAAATTACGGATCACATAGTAAGACATTGAAACTTTCAGTTGACAATCAATACTGGTAAAAATGGGTTAAATTGTACGACCCTTCTCGCCGGGCTGCAGTGGTTATGTTGGCACCAATGCTAATGACCAATAAATGTTTTTTCGTAACAACTTCGATTTAAACGAAAATTATTTTTTTTCTGAACGGACAAGGGTACATACAAGAACCTGTCAACAATGAAGCAGGTATAGTACTACGAGCAGCAACAACATTTACTCTGTAGCTCGTAAAAAATATTAACGCAATTCTACACTTCTTTGTTCATCTGCTGCCAACATAAGCACTGGAGCCCGGCGAGAAGCGTCGTAAAATTTTACCGTAAAATGTGTCAGCGTTACATTAGCAACCTTAAATACAGACTATCCTCAAATATCATAACATATATATTTAAAAAAAAGTTGCCTATGTAACACTTCAACTTCGTCTCATGCTACAAATACCATGACTCAAGATTATCAAATACAGAAAAATGAATTGTATATTCAAATTACTTTACCATAGTCCAGTGACGAAAAAGTTAGTTCTGCCACTTCGAATAATTCTGACAGTCCAAAACATCGTCGATGTATGGCATGTGCTGTCACCTTAAATATCTAAGAGTCGGAGACTTATCGCTAAACGATGAAGTAACGTCGCTAGTTATCCACGTAGCAAGTCTGTTTGACCATAAACATATATAGACAAACAGACCACAGACATTAATGTATGTGCGTATACCAGTGATCTCGGGCGTATACCAATGAGGTTAGAATCTCTGGAGATGTCCTAACACTGAAAAAGTGAAGGCATCAAACTGGGAAATCCGGCATTTGTTTGTTCCCGAAACATTTGTAGTAATGCGTGTAGGTCGTTGAAATGTACGTCATATCTAAGTAAATTTTCCGATGTGATTGTCAGTTTAGTGACATTAAGTAAAGAGGGCAATATTCTCACATGGTTTAAGTAAAAAATCATTGTTTTGTGTTTCAACCAACCCTGTACTCGACATAGATAACGCCATCTCCGTTTATTCTAACCTCCTTGGCGTATACCAATGATCTGTATAGAGACAGAGACCAAGAGTAGAAATATCTCTGGAGTAAGCATAGCATTCTGCGCATTTTCTCAACATTAAGTTGGAATTGTCACGTGATCTAGGGACGACGCCACAGAATAGGGAGCATACCAGTGATCTCTATACAAACTGGATGTATAACTCTGGTGTCTGAGCATAGAATTGCAGCGTGCCGGCACATTCATATGTTTTGTACACGATTTCGCATCGTCCGCCATGTTTAAATTGGGCAAACGAGTTTTCATCAGTTATTATGTGACAAAGAATTGCTTGCTTACCTCTTCATTTGGAATTTAATTCAATATTCGATGTTGTAGGCTGATATGGGAGCAGAATCGAAACATATTTTCTTCTCTTTCTCTTGAAATGCTTCTTAGCAGCCATGTTTGAATTTGGCAAGAAACTAAATATGAATATCTATGGCTGGCACGCTAATACAGCTGAAGTTCAACATCCAGAGTGTATAGAGATCAATGGAGCATACAGAAGGGAAAGCTGGCGGCGGCACCTTTGATCTGTATGTTACCAAGCGTTGCGCTCGACGTCAAATTGAAAAGCAGTAAACACGGAACTATAGCCACTTAGTACTTTGGCTGGAAATGGATTTTTTACGAACTGCAGCTAATCTCGCCGACTTTTACGAAAGGAAACGGCTTTTCATTATGCTCTCCTCTATTTTGCTCCATGTTCTTGCACTTAATTGTAATCCAACGAAAAAAAGTCGGCCTAAATTTTAATACAACTACGAAAATGTACGATGGAATCAATGATCGTTTTATTTGGTGCTTACCTCTAGGAAAATTCCAAGTAACGCGAAGTTATGTTTGGGAAATTAGTTATAAACAAGAAAGTGACTTTACAACTGCCATGTTTTATTTGACACGAATAAATTTGCACAAAATATTGAGTCAGACTTAGGAGTACAACATGATTACACACAACTAATGACGTCTGGGCAAATATAAAACTGTTAAATTACACACAAATGAAGGACAGGTAGCGGAAACATAAAACTACATAACAAACTTACTCAGTACTTGTCATATTGTGGCACACATTGTTTCAGTTAAAAGTGTTCATTTCCTCTTAGTCTTCCTTGTAAATAAGCATTCACTAGAACATTACACACCATTTGTACCTCACAGAGATATTACTTTCAGTGGGTGGTAATGAATTTTGCTTTACGTATTAGCACCACAAAACATATGTTATATGCATCATATTTACCTGTATGTCAGACTTAGCCTTCTTAGAGTCTGGACGTATTTCACTGGTCCTTTCCTTAGGTGATTTCCTTTTTAGTGATACTGACTTTTGTGTATTCGTTATATTGAACAATGTTGGAACAGCATCGGGTTTTAATCGGTTTTTCAAAAAGTTAGCAAACATGATTTCTTCAAAGTGCGCACTAGATATTCTGCAGTTTTTATTTAGGTATTTTGCAATCCTTTTTTAGCAAATAGGTCTCCTTGAATTCACAGTTCATTTCTTAGCACTGGAAATAAATATTGCATTTAAAACATACCTATATGTTGTATTTTACTTATGGCAGTTATGTAGTTGTGTTTTAATGCTGTAAAAGTTGTATTTGCTTTAGGATGATAATTAATTTACCGATCGGAGAAGGGCATATAGAAGAATCTGTCAACCATAAAGCAGGAACAGCATAAAATAATTATTCCCCTTAATCTATTTGTTTGAGTACCGTATCCTAAGAGCATTCGTTGCCAACATTAGCACACTACGCCTCCACTGCCATAAGTAAAATTTTACCTGCCTAAGCAGCGTAGAACAAGGAGAGGAGGCACAGGATGAATGTCATCGATTTGACTACTTCAGTTTTACTTACGGCAGTGGAGGAGTAATGTTTCAATGTTGGCAACATAATGTTCGTTTTACGAGGACAATTACTTTACCGACCTGAGGAAAGTAGATACCAGAAATTGCCAACCGAAGAGCAAGAACAGCAAGATTATTCCCCTTATTCCATTTGTTTGAATATCCTAAGAAGGGGAGGTCGGCAATCGGGACCCACCGATTTCGCCCAAGTTAGGTGTGTAGAAGGAGATGGATCTTCACATAACGAGCCTGAAATATTACGCCTGAGCGGGCCTTAGGAAAGGAGGAAACGCTCTCGAAAGTTTTTCCGATAGCACCGTACATGTTATTTGTTATTCAGCGCTCTGTTCGTGAACTAAAAGCGTAGCGTAAAAAGAAAAAAAAAATAATTAGGAAGCTCCTGGGATTGATCCCATGGCGCCTGCTGCGCAAGTAATGCGCTTGACCATTACGCTACGCCGTTAGTCACGAACAGATCGCTAAATAAGATGTACAGTACTACTTCCTAAGGCCCACTCAGTCGAAATATTTCAGGCACGTTATATGGAGACCAATCTCCTTTTACACACGCAATTTGGGCGAAATCGCCGGGGCCCGATTGCCGACCTCCCCTTGTAAGAGGGTCAACGGTCGTTGACAACATTAGTACACTACTCCTCCGTTGTCGTTAGTAAAATTTTACCGTTTGCATGAAATTATGTGAAGATGAGCAGGTAGATGAGCCTTAAAAATTCCTGAAATATCTCGCCTATGTGGGCAACAGAAAAAGGGAACGCACGCGCAAAATGTTGGAGTCCCTATACTTACGCACTATTCTTTGTCTTTCATTTTATATTATTTCCTGCGACGTTAAACTTATAATTATAAAATATAAATGTACTTCAAGATTTCGATGCTGTTCAACTTTTACTACACATATAGCAACGTTCAGTTACCGTTCAACATCTTTTGGGAAGGTGAAGAAGCTTATATCGTTATTTGTATTCGAATTATTGCGGCAATTAGGTGCTGAACACCATCGGCCGACTTTTCTTTTGTTGCTGCTCATAATAACAACGGAACAGTTCCAACTACTGACACACAGTTCTTTCTTTTCACTGCACCAAATACTTGTTTGCTTTTATGCGATTTAGGCAGTTAAAATACAAAATTAACAAACAAAGAAGGCGCATTACCACACCACAGAGTAGGGAGTGACCACGCGTTTACTTCTTTTCAAGATGGGCGATAGTGATTTTGTGCGTCTGCTGTTTCTTAATTTTCAGTTTATGACTGAGGTTTGTTTCCCTGGTGATCTGTAAAAAATACCAATAAGAATTGAATTTTTTTCCATTGAGTGTTGTTCCAGAAGCGATGTAGGAATGTCAGATATCTCAAAATGAAAACTTACTAAGGTAAACATAGCTGAGTTGGTTTATGTGTCTGAATATTGGTTAATGGATTCGCTAGAAAATTAATGTCGATAATCTGAAATGATGTTTTTCTTCTCAGCACTTTCCCACATACAACTGATCAAGTACATGGTCGTTACATTGGTCATTAAATAATTTCATTGTTTTTATTTCCTCAAATCTGACACTTTACTCCATTTTCTTTTATCACGGATGGTAGTTACACCTCCACTTCTATTGCTCGGTACAGAGCTAAGGAAGTTGACGTGACGTAACGTACAACTTGACGTGACGGCCGTTGTGAATTAGCCTTTTCTTTGCGCAAAGTCTAAAAGTCATTCAGTTTGTATCATTGTCCATGTAAGCATTTTCCCAGACATTTTTGAAGGCGCAGGTTTAGTCTCAAGTCATTTTACTACACCCTGGAATTTTGGTTCTGTTGCACAATATGATGTTGAACGTGATAACTCATTTGAGAATTGCTCAAGACAACGAATCTGAATGTCGAATCAAGTTCGTTGCAAGAGATTTATGTGTAGCATAGCCTCCGTTCACGACAAAGTCGAACACATTTTACCAGATGTGTAACAGTTGTCCCTTCATAAAACTTATTTTTTTCCTGCCATTTACAGAAAAATGTTGAACTTGATGATTTCTTTGTAGTGCTTTTTCATTTTCTTATTAGCAGCTTCAAAATACATAATCAATGCCTTATCAATAACTATCAAAAACTGCAAAATATGAAATGGTTTTAACAAGAGAACAGACTTTTCATCCTTTCAAATCTCTTATACTGTTCAAATTTTCAATTTGCACTCATCATCAAGGAGGTATGTCATCTCTCTGCCACTAAAGGCATACATATTAATGAATGCATCAATGATCTCTATACAGCCTGGATGAAAGTTATAACTCTGATATTTGAACATAGAACTGCAGCGTCCCTGCATTTTTCACACGCTTTTGCGTTGACCGCCAAGTTTTATTTTGGCAAACGAATTTCCATCAGTTTATGCGAGTCATGAATTACTTTTTTACTTCTTTGTATTGAAATGTATGTCAATATGCGTTATAACAGGCTGATATAGCATTGGAATCGAAACGCATTTTCATTTTGCTATTCTCCTAAGATTTCGCACCGGTCACGTAATAATTTGGCGGGAAACGAAATATGAGGAGCGGAAAGAAGGATCTCATCAACGTTTTTATTTCAAAATGATGATCTGTCACCGAGTACTTCAGTATGGGCTATTCGTATTATCAGAAAAGGATTTCCTTGGGCAGAAAACGACATAAGAGAAACATCTCTACAATTCATTCTCCAGAGTAAAACCCGGCTCTTTACATGGTTCAATCCGACCATCATAACATGTTGCGTGGTAGGAGCACATTGTTGATTATAGGCGCAGGGTTACTACATCAGTAGCAGCGCATTGTTAGCACTCTTTTCTCAGTGTTTCTCTAGCAAAGTTAACGAGAATACATTATTCTATAGTTTGTGTGTCAGTGAACTAAAATAAACGAAAATTTAAAAAAGCGTAAATCGTTCTGAAGACTGTCTGCAGTGAATCAAAATTTGAATCTCAGTTACATGAGATAGGAGATAACTATCAGTGTACCAAGATGTGTTTCCAGTCGGTACCAAGAGAAACAAGATTCATTTTTGAGGCACATTCTGTGCCGGACAATATTTCTGAGTCGGATGGTGTCGATTGTCCCGAGCTGACCTCCCGGCCTGTAAGATCCAGACTATAATAGAGGGTGTCTTTTCTTGTTGTTGTGAGCTCCAACGTAAGATGGCTAAAGGAGCCCCTTAGGGAGACGGCTGCGATCGTTTAGGCTGCAGATTCCTCGAATTGTGCCATCGGATGGTGGCGTTCCAGGTTCTGCTGAATAAGGTCAGGCTACACGGGTAACGGGGACTGCATAACGTTAACTGGGCCTCGGGAACACACAAAAAGGGTTTCAGTCGCGTAGGGTAAAGCTCACAGATTGGACGAGCACAGGTATATAAACCGTTGGTCTAACAGTTGTAAATTGCCGTAGCTGTGTGGGAAACGTACCAGAGCTCAAAGCGTTAATAGTACTAAGCTCAATCATTACACGTAACGAAAGCTAGATAAAGTCAAAAATAAGTTCAGGTGATTTTTTTACAAAGGGACAAATGGGGTTCAGAAATGATAGATTGAATAAAATAGGTGGAGGCCTATTTATTATTGTCCCAAGTAGTTTATTCTATACTGACATTCATGTGAGTTGATATGGGTAGAGGTTGTACCTGACAATCGGAATAAATTAATCATTGATTCTCTTTACAGACCTCCTGACTCCTACGATTCGATTGCAGAAATATTCAAAGAAAGCTTGTATTAAATGTCAAAAACGTACCCTAGCATACAATTTTAATTGTTGGGAATTTTAACTTATACTCGATGTGTTGGATTAAATAAATGTTCAAAATCAGAGGCAAAATAATAAAACATCTCCCGAAATAGTACTGGAAGCGTTCTCCGAAAATTATCTCAAGCAATTAGTTCATGAATCCACTAAAAGTAAATGGTTGTGGAAACGTACTTGACCTCCTAGCAACAAATAATCCCGAGCTAATAAAGAGACAAAGGGATTAGTTAACAGAGACGTCGTAATGAGACTGAATATTGAATATCCCAAATCCACAGCAATTGCACAGAAAATATATTTATTCCAAAAAGTAGAGAAAATTTTGATTAACCCTTTCTCGATACTCTCCTTGATACTCTCTCTCTTTCGAAACTAACAATGTGGGTGTAGATGAGTTGTAGCTTACACTCAAAGATATAATATTGACAGCTATTGAGATATTTATACCCATCAAATTAACAAAAGAGGGTTCTGATCCGCTGTGGTACAAAAAAACAAATAAAAGAAACATTTCAATTGTAAACAGACACATGTAGGACAGCAGGGCTGGTTCAAAGACAATTGTGGAGGTGAATAATGGGCTGTCACCCCCTCCACACCCCCTATAACGGTTCTGACTCACTTTGGGAGGTCTCCCCCTCATCCCTAGAGGTCAAGGTCAAGGTCAACGTCACGAACCTTACGAGGAGGTTTCTTGGACAATGGCGGTTTCTGGAACAATCGTGGTTTCTGGGACAACCGTGACTAATTCATATAGGTAAGAAAAGTGGTTGCAGTGCCTTTCCACTGCCGACTTTCGACTACTTTCAAGGTCGCACAACTAGTAGCTTCCACTACGAAATATATGTTTGTAGATCACCCTAGATATGGTTATTGCTTCCTGTAATTATCGTCGTCCACAGCGTTCGTAGATTTTAATTTTACCATTTATTACCTGCATAACACAACCATTAAAGCTAATTTACACCACACCACTGTGGCTGTTCTGTATAGAATCTTAAGTTTAGAAGTTCTTCAAACACGTGATTATTCCACTCCAGATATATGCACATAGGTCGCAGTAAATGTGGGATTTCTTAGGATTTTTGGTAGATTAGTAAATAAACACATAAATTTTCGTTTACAAAAAACTTTTACTAATTTCTTGTACATATACATTTAAACACAGAAACCAGTTCGTTCTTTATTTTTGTTTGTTGTAACTTTAATAATGTCTAGTTTAATTTTTAACTTGTAGCTTAGATCGACATCAGAATCCTCGATCCGCTTCTCCAGCCAGTAATTCGAAAGGTACAGGGAAGGTAAGTTTTCGAACTGCAATACATATCTTCGTCTCTTCCTGTATTCCACCTTTTTTGTGGCTTTAATTACCCGTTATACAGCATTTAGTTTTAACTACCTACTCTTTAAATTACGTGGAGATTCTTAATCCTGACGCCAGCAAGGACGCTGTAAGTATTACACAGAAAAGTTATATTAGGCTGTTACCGTCAGCAAGCTGTTTAACCGTTCCTAACTAAAATGCTGTACTTTGCCGCTTGGTGGTGGAGCGGTACTAGACGTTATGTACGTAGGCATATTCCCAACAGTTTACGTTAAACGCTATTCCTCCTTCCTTCCTTCCTTCCTTCCATGTATGGTCACATGGGTATAAAAGGAGGCTTGATCGCATCCACTGCTCAGTCTTCCGCGGTAGTCGAAAGTGTCAACATGGGTTCCTCGAATGTGCTAAACATCCCTCAGCGCTGGGAAGGAAGAAAATTCCCACAGACGAACGCTTTGGGATGTGGCTGTTTCTGGAAAACCTGGACAATCTTGTTACTGACATTGGTAACATAAATTACACCGAAAATGCTACGCTGCTCAGCAAGAAGAACTTAAGTGTGCCTATACCCATTACAGAGCCTGTTTGCGACAACATTATGGTAGTTAAAATCTACGATCCAAGTGGACTGTCAGGAGCAGACCGAGAAGAGCCGGTCTGTAATGGTAAAGAAGGAAATGTGCGGATCTCTTAACTTTTACCTGCGTAGTAAATTCGACAAGTTCATCTCTGCGAGACATGGAGTCAAGGCGAAGTTGTCTTTTCTGCTACACAGTGATCGGGGTGTGGCAGCAAAAGGAATACTCGAGAAAATAGGCAAGGAAGCACTGGAAAACATCTCTAGGAAATATGCAAATCCTGTGGCTATACCTTATAAAGTGGAATTAGCCGATGTTCAACTGGCTGTTTTAATGGAGGAGCTCCCTGAAATACTACAACTGCTACGTGCAGATGACTTCTATCTACTAGATTTGGACATAACACAAGATTTTGTGGGGATATTTAACAAAGTGGAGATGTGCGACTATCTCGTATCCAACCACGACTTTTGTATGGAAGGAAACTGCACAAGAAACCGCAAAGTGATTGTGAACAATGATAAGACAGTTGGGATAGATTGTTTAACGTGGCTAAAATGAATCTGTCGAGTAAAAATATATAATAAATTTGTTTGTCAAATCACGAGCCCTGGTGTCAACAAAGTTATCGCTAATCACATTATCGATTTTATAAAGTGTCCAGATAGACGACTGCGAGAGACTTTTACTTCTTCGTTGTGCCAAGAAAATGCCGTTACCAGACTGGAGACTGATGACCGACCAGTCTAATCCCCTCTAAACTATAACAACAACCAGACGGGAGGCTACAATATACAATTACCGGATGGACAGTGTTTTTAACCCTGTGCAAGATTGTTTAAATGTTTTAAACGAGAACAGACGGTATCTGCAAAATGCACCCCTGTATAGTGTGCCGATCTCCTCTATGTGGAGAATAGCTATTGTGTGGTGTGGTGTGGTGTTTAATCGTGTTCTGCAATTTTTTTACTGGGGTAAGAAGAATACCCTAAAACTGACAGGTGTACAGGTAAATCTCCCAGACACTAAAGACCGAGAAATTATGTTCCATCATCTTTTAGTTTTAACTTCCTGTCCGTAAATTACTTGCAGATTCGCAATGCCGATGCTGGCAAGGAGGATATAAGTATTACTTAGAAGAGTTACATTAAATCAGGAGAAATGTATTTCTCCCACTCCAGAACATTTTCTCCGTAATGCCTCCAGATACGGATATCGCAGAACTAGGTCTGGTACCAACAACCAACGTCATTCCACAAGTCTTAAGAAAAAGGGTAAATGCGTCATGTAGGCTCAAACCATTAAAAAAATTACACCTCTAAGCGCAGTTAACGTATTATGTGCAAGAAAAAGAAAACTGGAAATGGAAGAGATTGAAGCCAAGAAACGGAAACACGAATATACTGCAATGACAACTGCTTTAAAGGAAGAATACCAGTTGCAGATGGAAAAAAGAGGAATCTATCACTTATGCACAAGCACGATTCTCGCGTGCCTTTAAACGCAGGGTGTGGATAGATCCACACATAAGCGGAGTTTTTAAGATAATAGCATTTACTGTACTCGTAGTACTCGTAGAAGATGGTGGATGCGAGCATGTATACTATATTAAGCGACATGTAAAGAAGCTGTTTATAAAGCTCCTTTGCCACATCGATCAGCTTAAAAAGGGTGGTTACATTGTATCGAAATGCGGTGGATTGGATTTTGTGCATTTAGCATCGGAGAAGCCGTTTGCGGAGTTTAAGACTGATGGAGTAACTACATATAATGACCACCCATTTGCAAAAATTGTAAATTTAAAATTCCACACAGAAATTCCACAGGAGTGCTGTCTAGAAGATCAGATAATGTACACGCAAGAAGATGTGAAATGTTTTAACAGTTCTGTTATGCGGGAAATAAAGGATAAAATTGAACTACCCGATTGCTCTCGGTTGGAAGAATTGCCGCAAAATAGGTGGAATACTGGAAGAGACGAAGATACGTACTGCAGTTCGAAAACTTACCTTCCCTGTACCTTTCGAATTACTGGCTGGAGAAGCAAATCGAGGTTTCTGATGTCGATCTAAGCTACAAGTTAAAAATTAAACTAGACATTATTAAAGTTACAACAAACAAAAATAAAGAACGAACTGTGTTCTGTGTAAATGTATATGTACAAGAAATTAGTAAAAGTTTTTTGTAAACGAAAATTTGTGTGTTTATTTACTAATCTACCAAAAATCCTAAGAAATCCCACATTTACTGTGATCTATGAGCATATATCACTCGTTTGCGGAACTTCTAAACTTAAGATTCTATAAAGAACAGCCACAGTGGTGTGGTGTAAATTAGCTTTAATGGTTGTATTATGCAGGTAATAAATGGTAAAATTAAAATCTACAAACGCTATGGACGACGATAATTACAGGAAGTAATAACCATATCTAGGGTGATCTACAAACTTATATTTCGATAGTGGAAGCTACTAGTTGTGCGACCTTGAAAGTAGTCGAAAATCGGTAGTGGAAAGGCACTGCAACCACTTTTCTTAGCTATATGAACTTGAGCTCGGTGGGCCACAACCGGCCCTTGTATGGTCGGTGACCTCGACCTTGACCTCTAGGGAGGAGGGGGAGACCTTCGAAGTGTCTCACAACCGGCATAGGGGGTGGAGGGGGTGACAGCCCATTATTCACCTCCCAAAGTGAACTGGTTCCAGTATATCCTTCCTACTGACATAAATCCCCAAAACTAACAAACTTTTACAGAAACTCGAAATTTACATCGAACTTCAGTTCGAGAAGCTTATCATAGATTCCACAACGAAACCCTGCCACATAATTTAATAGTAAATCCTAATAAATTCTGCTCGTACCAAACTCCTTTACCAAAGGAGACGAAGCAAAAACTCCAGAATTCAAATGAACAATAGCTGCTGGCATGCGTAATTTATAAGTAAAAATCCTTGGGGTATTAAAGCTACTTAAATTATACCAAAAGCCAGTATTTTGGTCTTCATTTCATATCATTTAGGTTCCTTTCAGACTATGCTTATGCAATAGCCCCATACCTAGCTATCATATACAACAACTCTCTCGGCGACAAATCCGTACTCAAAGAAATGAAAGTTTCACAGGTCACCCAAATTTTCAAGAATGGCAATAGGATTGACGGCAAAATTACAGGTCTTATCACTGACATCGGTTTGCAGCAGGATTTTGGAAAATTATGAACTACCTGAAAAAGATCGATCTATTGACCCATAGTCAACACAGATTTACAAAGTGTAGTTCTTGTGAAACACAGATAGAGCTTTACTCACATTAATTGATCATTGTCAGCAATAAGCAATCTGTTTGAAATATACAGTACGTAGTAACTGACGAAAAATCAATGATATCTGACGTTCGCCATGGAAGCGTCATAAGGCCCCTACACTTCTATGTCTTTCTAAATTATTCAGAAGAGCTTTTTAGCAACTCTGTTAGACTGTTAGTAGATTATGCTGTCATTTATCGGTTATTAAAGTCTCTAGAAGATCAAAAGCAACTACAAATCGATGTTGCGAAAATTGGCAGTTGACCCTCAGTAATGAAAAGTCTCAAGTCATCAAAAAGTGCAGTAAAAGAGCCTAAATTCATCTTAATACCTAGGAATTACAATTATGAACAACTCTAATTCCAACAAACACACATCTACATCCACATAGATACGCTGAAAGTCACAATGAAGTGCACGGCAAAGGGTTCATCGAACCACTTTTATTATATCTCTCTACCGTTCCATTCTTTAATAGCTAGTGAGAAAAAGGAATGCCTAAATCTTTCTTTTTCCGATCTGACTTCTCTTATTTCATTACGATGGTCATGTCTCCCTATGTAGGTGGGTGCTAACCAAATATGTTCGCATTCGGAACAGAAAGTTGGTGAAAGAAATTTCGCGAATAGATCTCGCCGCAACGAATAATGCCTTTCATTTAATGATTCCCACCCCAGCTCGTGCATCTCTGAACTTTCTCTACATTGTCCATCAGTCCCTTAAACCTGGTGTGAATCCCACAATGCGCAGCAATACTCCAAAATAGGACGCACAAGTGTAGTGTAAGCGGTTTCTTTAGTATAATTGTTACTTATACTAAGTGTTCTGCCAATGAAACATTGCCTTTGATTCTTTTTCCCTACAATATTTTCTGTGTGTTCTCTCCAATTTCAGTTGTTCGTAATTGTTATTCCTAGGTATTTAGTTGAACTGACTGGCTGTATATTTGGCTGATTTATCGTGTAACTGAAGTTTAATGAATTAGTTTTAGTGGTCATATGGATGACTTCAAACTTTTCATTTTTTAATGTCAATTTCCAAAGTTTGCACCATGCAGATATGTAAACCATTATGCTGCTGTTTTTTTATCTTCTGGTGGGAAGCTAGATTTCACTTCTGTTTTACTCGATGACTTACCATCAATTACAACCTACTGTGTTCTTTCTGACTGGAAATCACGAATTCAATTGCACAACTGGGCCGATATTCCATAAGCACGTAATTTGATTAGAAAACGCTTGTGAGAAGGAAAGCAGACAGAAGGCTAAGTTTCATTGGCAGAACACTTACAAGATGCAACAATTCTTCTAAAGAAAATGCCTACTCAGTACTTCGTCGTTCCATTTTCGAATATTCTTGCGCATTGTGGAATCCACACAAAGTAGGACTGACGGAGGCTACAGAAGGGCAGAGAAGAGCAATTAGTTTTAAATTATTGCGAAGTAGTGGAGAGAGTGTCATGGAAATGATGCACGAGTTGGGATATTCTTTTCCTTTTTTTTTTTTTTTTTTTTTTTTTTTTTTTTTTTTTTTTTTTTTTTTTTTTCATTCACCAAATTTCTCCTCCGAATGCGAACATTCTTCGTAAGCAACCATCTATAACGGCTATCAACGAGCTTAAATTTCATAGAGTGGCTAACATCCTTGCGGCAACCTGTGTAAACTCTGCCGCCCTATTTTTGGTGGACAGTATACTTGAGGTCGTCTGTCAATGGTATGTTGTTGTTGAGCTTGAAGTGTTGTATTTAGTATATATTGTATTTAGTGTGGATTGTCTGTACAATTTTGGCTTCTGAAATATGTCTAAAATGCGTTCAGCATTTAAATGCACAAATCGAAGTGATAAGATGACACGTACTTCATGCAAGAACACCAAATGTTTTGCCTTGTTTTGCTTCAGTCTGTCTATAATCAAAAGAAATTCCTTACTAATGCCACTTAGCTGCCTCAAGAGTGAAGCTTCAGATGACCTATCCTGCAATTCCCTTGAAGTACCTACCATAAAATATGCTCAGTTTTCTACCTATTGTTGGTGTATTTTTGAGATATTTCGTCTTCTTTCGCTCTTGTGATTGATGAAACCACACTTTTGAGTGTGTACGCCTACTTCAAAAGAATTTTCATTCGTTTTTGACAATACTTGATCGAGCTTGATTGACATGCAACCAGTGAAAAGTGTGGAACCAGTAGTGACAGCCAGAATTTTTTCACTTGTTTATATCTGTGTTCTTTGAAACAAATATGAACTTACTTCAGCGTGGCAACAATGAAAGTAATTAATCTGTTGTCACTTTCTTTTTGTACTCAAATTTCGTCCACCAAAGTTTGCAACCAAACCCTTTAACAGCAATTTTACAAGTTTGTAGATTTAATAGGTTTAGTAAAGATAAAACAACTATACACTAGAGTTTAATGAAATCAGTAGTTACAACACGTTAAAAGCAGATGAAATTCCATGGTCATGATCGTTCGACATAACAATTACTGTTCACCGTATGTTTGGCAGTTAGTTTAGACCATGCACTTGCATTAAAACCAACACAAATATTTTCGAAGCGACACTTTTGTTGTTATTGAAAACCTCAGCTAGCTGTTATACGCCGAACTAAAACTGTAATACTGACAGGTTCGTGATATTTTATTACAGCGTTTATAGGAAATTTACTACCAGACTCGTCAATTCGCAGCTTCGAAAGAGTCTGACGGAACTTGATACACATCCCTATTCAATAGTCATACTTTATTTAAAACGTGGAACTGTAAGTAGGTAAAATTCTCGAGAGGTTGTGGCATACCAGTTGTCAGCTTATACCCCAAATAAAATGGCGGACGCCGGTTCAATTTGCCTCAAACATGGCGGAGCTATGGCCACTCTATGAAATTTAAGCTCGTTGCGGGCTTTTCAGAAGTAGGGAACGTTTCCGTCTAACGCCGCAAGGCGCGCGCCGATCGCGTATATTTCGGTATTTGCGTGCTCGGCAGGTCAGTCGGTACGAATCGGCATCCAGCCGTAACAATAGGAACGTATCTGCGCTTCTGGTTTTTTCGATATTCTTACTTGAAATGTGAGCTGCAATCGAAAATCCCGCCAGTTGTGATGTGCGGTCTGTGATACGATTTTTGTTGTCAGGAAACCTAAAACCTATTGCAAATTATCGTCACATATGTGAAGTGTACGGAACGGAAACGACGTAATCAGTAATTTCCGGCCGGAAATGGTACATTCGGTTTAAAAGTGGCCGAACTTAAGTTCATCATAAAGAGAAGAGTGGACGCCAGAGCATTGTGACTGACGATCTTGTCGCTAAAGTTGTCGAAACGATTCGTGAAATGGTCGCTTCATAATATAGGCGGTTTCGCTTTCTTTTCCACAAGTTTCACGGACATTGTTGTTTGACATAGTCTCTCAAAAGTCTCAGGTGGCATAATTTTACGATGAAGTGATTTCAAAGCTTGTCCACCGCTATGATAAGTGCTTCAATTTGTTTGGTGACTATGTATATAATAAAATATTTTTCTTATACTTAGTTTTATTGAAAGCCAAAACGTTCCCTACTTTCTGAATACCCGTTGTACATACGGATACATGGTAGTCATAATAAAAAAAAGGAAAATCTGAAAGTAGCCTGTTATTAAAATAAGCAACATCTCGGGCAGTTGAGATCCGCAAATAAAATTTAAGACGCTCACTGCTGCTCTAAATTACTTTATGAGTGGCCACAGTACCTGCACAATGGGAATTTATCTTACTGCTCACTCCTCAAGGTAGCAGCCAACGCTTTTTCAAACACAAAATCAACGTTAAAAAATGAATGAATAGATAATTAAACATGGGACGGGGAGCATGAAATCATAAAGCAAAGGTTTGATACTTTAAAATCATAATCTATTTAGGAACAAACAAGCAAATAAATGTGAGGAGACCAAATTAAGCACACACATTGTACAAAAGTGAATTAAATCATAAAATTACTGCCTGTAATAAAATTGTTTCTGCTCTTTATGAATATGGAAGTAACGTGGGAGGAAATTTGCAAACACACAATGGGTAGCTAAAAACACATTCATTCACAGACACGCGCATAATCTGTGGCAGTACATTACTCGCCAGGAACACTTGAAAGCAGCAGCGAAGCGAGGTGTTGGTGGAGTCTTGACGAGATGGCAGGTGTCTTGATCACTAATTTTAAGTACACTGTGCACTAAACAAACTCATGTTCAGGGAGGCTGCGGCTCACTATTCTTAAGTACCACATGATGTGTGACCACACCGAATTCCATAGCATTTACTAACAGAAATTCATTTACAACAAACGAGTAGAGCACATGTGAGAATTCGTAAAGAAGAATGCTAGAATGAAGAAAACCATGGCTGAGGGCGGAAGTAATGACCGTTACAGAAGCATATGGTGCCATCGGTCACACAATACAGGAAAGACGGAATCAAATCAGAAAATATGAGTAACATTTAGTATACTCATGGATTTAGAAACAACATGAAAACAGTTAAAAACATGAAGGAAATTCAAATGTACTAGGTTTACAGAAAGGCTAAGGCCCACACATGTATTCTAACTTGAGCAAAACCGGAAACATAATCACCACTGGAATGAAAATACAAATAACAAATTTACACTGAATTTTCTCGAGTTTTGTAAATTAAGAAACACTTCACCTTACATAGCGAAAGAATTATTCAAGAGGACTATCACTGAAAAACCAAGACTGCCTGATCACGAAGAAATCAAAGTCCTAACAGCATGCCTTCCCCTCAGCATGATTCGGCGTTCCTCAGTCTGAGCCAGAATAAAGAGTGCAGACTGAAGCTGTAAGGCCTCGGAAAAACCTCCCCCCGCCATACACCGGATGTAGAGTGCGCTAAAAGCAACGCAAAGTGCGTTCAGAGACTAGTGTTTACCAACCCTTGCTACCTGGCCAAGACAATTCCCTCTACAACCGCTCCCAGAGAGGTCTCCTGTCACCGCTTTCGTCCAAGATTAGGTTGGTACGACACTAAGAACACGGCCACCTCGCCACCTTGCTAAGTAAGCTTGTCTCTGGCCAGTCAGCAGACTCTAGCATAGTCGACAAACGAAGTCATGCGTTCTTAACTACAGAAAAACGAGGCCTAAAGCGCGAGGCGGCGACTGTAAGCCATTGCGCGGCCGTCAGTCAATATCAAAAGCAATCTTCCACATTCACTTGAACACACAAGTTCAATCACACGGGTGGAAACATACATACACATGGGGCAAGCATATATAAACATGGGGCATTGTTCATTAATAAAAAGGAATAGAATAATCAACATACAGATAGATAATATTATGCAGAGACACCTTAGTTTAATGAATAAATCAAAATGGAACACGACCACACATTCAGTGGACGTGTTTGAAATCAGTTCGAAAACGGATAGATTTAGGTGTTGCTTTTTTCCTGTGCTCTGTTAGAGATTGTAACGGTAGACAAATATTATGAAAACCTTTCGATAAACCCTCTGCTAGCCACTTAATTCTCATTTGCAGAGTAATAGATGAAGAAGAAAAACGTTAACGCTCGTTTTCTATTACTTACCCTAGAGATTGGTTGCCGCGGTGGAGTAGCCGAGCGGTCTAAAGCGTCTCGCTGCGGAGCGCGCGGTTGCTCGCCGTGGAGGTTCGAGTCCTCCCTGGGGCATGGGTGTGTGTGTTGTCCTTAGGTTAATTTACCTAGGTTTAAGTAGTTTGTAAGCTACGGACTGATGACCACGCTGTTTGGTCCGATAGATTTAGAAACATTTGAACATTTGAGACTGGTGTCAGCCAGTTCGGCGGTACACTGTTCTTGTAAAGCACAGGCTTTTGTCTAGCCTACGGCTGTCAGGCTTTTGTGGACAGCGGCCTACCAGCGGAGGGTGGGACGCAGTCGGTCGGCCTTACAGGATCCTGCAGAGGCGCCGGCCGTTCGCAGACGCCACAAAGCTCCCTCACGCGGGAGCTGCCGCCACGGACTGCCGGCCGTAAGCGCCCAATCGCAATGTTCGCAGTCGCTCGCGTACATTAGAGTGTCGTAATGCCTGTCTGGATAACATGCCAGATTGAGCCTTTAGTCCGACAATACGGTTTTATCCGTTGAAAGGCACCTCAGAATTCATGCTGGACAGCGGATACTCAGTCCTCAGATCCCTAAAGGAGTACCATAGAATTCCTGCTCTCACTTCATAAATACAAAAAAGAGCTAATCAAGGACAGTGTTAGCCTACAAAAATGTCTTCAAAGTGCACACTAATAATGAGTGACGATATGTCCTATGTGTTCACTGGCTTAGTAAATCCCCGGAAAAAGCTCTCTGTGAAAAGGCGTAAAACAATAAATAAAATAAAAAGTGTTTTTAAACTATCATTCTTCGTTTCGTTCTTCTATAAGATCGTTTTATATGCACGTTCAAAGTATTTTCATCGCATGAAAAACGTTTTACGTCCTGGAGACAGCACGTATACCAAGTCGTTGCGCGGCTGCTTAATATAGTCGGCAGTGGCGGCAGCATTGCAATTTGCATGCGCGGCTTAGGTTCAAATTTTCTTCTGAACCCCCTGGAGGGAGTATATTGGCGCTTACGCGGCAGGGAGGGGCGAGAAGAAACGCCACTTTGAACATAGGCGTTGGAGCTGGTAGAGACGCCAGCTCCTGGCTACTCGAGCTCTGGCGGTTGCGCACGAATGGTCCCGAAGCAAGACAATGGAGCTACTGTGCACCTCGGCTTGTGCATGTGCGAATCCTCCATGAAGGCAACATCCGCCCTTCATATTTGTTCTTGGCGCATTAAAGATCCATCAACAACTCGTCATATTTGGTAAAATCTACATCTATTAATGTGAATGTCTGTTCGGTGTACGCTTATCACTCTGAACCACAAGACATAAAGAGCTAAAAATTTGTACAGTTACTAATGTCTACCCGGGGAAGGCTTTAGGCACGGTTTTATGGCGATCGGATAGCTATTTATCTACATATATTAATGTTAATGTCTGTGCGGTATACGCTTATCACGTCCGAACGACAAGGCGCAGAGACTTAAATATTTGTACAGTTACTAATCTATACCTGAGAAAGGTTTTAGGCACGGTGTTATAGCGATCAGATAGATATTTCGTAATTTGAAGAATATAACGCGAAATGCGGAACAATAATTACTCTTTGAAAATAGTTTTATTGGTTGCGTTGTTGCTTGAGGATTGGTAATGATATAAGGGTGGAGTATATTGGGTTGAAAAGTTATCGGTGTATATAAAATTCTACGTGTCTGTGTGTGTGTTAATATTTCGCTCTGCCGCGAAAACTACAGAACGCAAACGAATCGTCTGAGTGTAATTGTTGTCAGAAGTCTCCCGTTGTACACCATAGCAGTTCCATGCTGATAGTTATAATAGGGTGGAACATATGGTGGTTGAAAGTCGTCCCATTATAAAAAATTCGGACTGACGGCTAGCGATGACGTTTGCGACTCTATAACAAGGAGGTTACATACCGCGAAACGTGATGCCACAAACCATATCTTTGGTTTATGCGTGCCACAATGTCAGCGAATGCGTAAGGTTAGGAAGGAATTCTGTTTACAGTGTCACATGACCCGAAGGGTTACAGTCACTTCGGAGTGTAATCAGTTACTGTGTTTTACTGTTCATGTGCATATTCATATGTTCTTGGTGTTTATTATCGAAGAAAAATTAACAACGTTCAGTATCTTTTAGGAATAAATTACTCAGTTTTAGGCTTGGAACAAAAGTGTGAAATGAAGAGGCTTGGTAGGCCGACGCCTCAGCTCAAGCTGAAGTAAGCAGAAACGAGCCGAGGTAAGACATTCTGCAGATCTTTTAGCGAAGACATATCTATAGAGGGGGGGGGGGGGGGCAAACCGAGGCGCTTTCCCCCGGCGCCACTCGCAGAGGTGCGCAAAGTTGTTTCTTTGGATAGAGATATGCCATGTTAGCAAACACAGGCACCTCCAAGTTTTATACGTTTTATGTAAGGCTCTCTACTTGACCACACGTTGTTACAGCTTTCTTTAGGTTAAATTGTACAAATAATCATGCATTTGCATTTCTAATATATGTAACCAGCTGCAAGTACCCGCTTCACATGGTTTCTATTTTTTCATATATTTATTTATATCTTTAACAGTTTCTGATATAACAGACTTTAAGAAAAATGTAATAATCCCCATTCCAAAGAAATCAGGTGCAGACAGGTGTGAAAATTACAGAACCATCAGCTTGATAGGTCATAGTTGCAAAATTTTAAGACGAATTATCTACAGGAGAATGGAAAAGCTGGTAGAAGCTGACCTAGGGGAAGATCAGTTTGGGTTCAGGAGGAACGTAGGAACCCGGGAGGCAATACTCACTTTACGTCTTATCTTAGAAGATAGATTAAGGAAAGGCAAAGCTATATTTTTAGCTTTTGTAGATTTGGAGAAAGCGTTTGACAATGTTGACTGGAATACACTCTTTCAGATTCTGAAGTCAGCAGGGGTAAATACAGGGAAAGGAGAGTTATTGACAACTTGTACAAAAGCCAGATCGCAGTTATTAGACTCGAATGGCATGAAAGGGAAGCATCAGTTGGGAAGGGAGTAAGACAGGGTTGTAGCCTTTCTCCGATGTTATTCAATTTGTACATCGGGCAGGCGGTGAAGGAAAGCAAGGAAAAATTTGGAATAGGGATTAAAGTTCAGGGGGAAGAAATAAAGACACCGCATTTTGCTGATGACATTGTAATTCTGTCAGAGACAGCAAAGGACCTGGAAGAGCAGTTGAATGGAATGGACAGTGTGTTGAAGAGAGCGTATAAAATGAACATTAACAAGAGCACAAAAAAAGATAAATAAATAATGGAATGCAGTCTTAGAAAAATCAGGCGATGCTGAAGGAATTAGATTAGGTAACGAAACAATGAAGGTGGTAGATGAGTTTTGTTATTTATTAATATTAATGTAAGTATAAGTGTAATGAAGGTGCTACAGAAGAATGCTGAAGATTAGATGGGTAGATCGCATAACTAATGAAGAGGTACTGAACAGAATCGGTGAGAAAAGGAATTTTTGGCATACCCTGGCCAAAAGAAGGGATCGCTTGGTAGGACACATTCTTAGACATCGAGGAATCGTAAATTTAGCATTGGAGGGAAGTGTGTGGGGTAAAAATCGCAGAGGGAGACCAAGAGACGCGTAAGCAGATTCAAATGGATGTGGGTTGCCGTTCTTATGAGGAGATGAAAAGGCTTGCTCAGGATAGAGTAGGATGGAGAGCTTCATGAAACCAGTCTCCGGACTGAAGACCATAACAACAACAACAACAACGGCTGTATAACTACAAACAGAAAATCACTCTCAAATCTTTCTTCAGGTTCTGAAAAATAGAGATGTAAGAATGATAGTTTATGGAGGCTTCTACTAAACCTACTCAAATCGCCTGCTTATAATAATTAGTGAATTTTACGCTTTGATTTTTCCTTACTTTTTATAATTTGCTTATAGAAACAGGCAAAGGATTATTAGTAGGCGAAAAGCTGACTTTGATATAATTTTGCAAAAGAAGGGCACAGAGCATTGGATTAAAAATTCTGTATTACATCCAGACCACTTTGTTGAGAAACATTTCAGAAATAAGAATCTGTAAAGCAAAGGATAAGTGTTGTAATTTGTTCCTTTCGTGCAGTTGAAAAAAGGTGGTTAACGTAATATAATAACAAATGTATAACAACAAGTTTTATGTGAATCCCTTTATTTAAAGCGTAGATGAAGCTTTATTAAACCTGCACATTACTTCACTCAAAGCTTTTTGTATTGAAGCAAAAGTAGTTTTTCATTAAACAAAAGGATAATTAAAAGTTTAAAATAATGTCTTACATCTTCCGTTGCGCGGGAAAAGTAAAGCGCTCTAAGGCACCTTGCTAGTCTGCTCCCTGTCAGAGATTCGAGTCCTCTCTCGTGCATGTGTGCACGTGTTATTCTTAGCAGAAGTTGGTTTAAGTAGTTTGTACGTAGTGAGCGATGACCACTGCAGTTACGTGCCATAGCTCTACAAACATTTGAATTTTCTTACATTTTCCTTGTCATTTTCCGTATTTGCCCTTATGCACGGCATTTTACGTTTGCTACCCCAAAAGCTCATGAAAAGTGCGTTCATCTATTTGGTTAAGACTTGCGTTATATATTGTGTTATTGTAATTAGAATTCTGTCCAAATTAACTGTACAGATTATGAAGGATATCGTTCGTCCGTCTACGCAACCACAATAATGGGCGATAATTTTTCACCAAATACGTTTAGTTTCATTGAATGTAGAACATTTTCAGTGGTCCTAAAAGAGAGCAATATAGAATTTGATTTGTTTTCATAGATCGAAAACAGTTCGTTAAAAACTCTAAAATGTTTATATTTTTACTTAGAGAAATTTTTTCTTAGCTTTTCTCCTGACAGCATAGACCGCTGAATGTTTCACATTTCATGACAGAGACGACTGCTTGAGTTTTTTCAACCTACACTTTAATTATGAAACGTGTCCATAAAAAATTATTTTTGTAAGAAAATGTCTAATATTGTGCCTCCTGTTTTGTATCGAGTAACTTGCTTGCAAGAAAATGTATAATATCGCTTCTACTGTATGTATCGATATGTGTACTTAACTCTGTGAAGTTTCATCTTTGGCAAAGATCATGTATTGCATAGCATTGTAGCTCGCGCTGAGAGAGAGTAGCACTTGTGGTTCAGCTCGCTTAGAGAGCGGTTGAGTTGTGTGTATGGCTCCGATGTAGAGCAGAGGCTGCTTTGCCAGCAAGTCAGAAGTTGTATTATGTGGGTAATGTAATGCTCATTATTAATAATAAGTAACAAACTTGACCTTTCTTTCCTGTTTCATTTACGTAGTTAGAAAATTAACCTACTTCCTTCATTTGATAATTAGTTATTAGTGGATTTAAAGTGCAGTATTGATTTTAATAATATTGTTGAACAGATTTCGCTATTGGTGCCACAGTAAATGATAGTTAGTTGACTATGATACTAAATTTCAATAATCAGAAACTGATCTGCATAAAAATTCTCACAGTCAAGCATTAAGAAAGTGGTTTGTGGTTTTTTAATATCTTTCTCGCAGTCAAAATTTTGAGTATAGTCAGTGTCTGTTTCAAATGATGACTTGTCACAGTTGTTTTGCGTTTAAAATATCCGTTGCGCACATAATCAGTTTAATGCACTGTTTCTTATTTAATAGTATATATATCAATATCAGGGCCATAATTAAACCAAATTGCTGTGTTAATGAACAATTTGTTGTCTGATTTAACGATAGGTTCAACATCCACAACACACACACAGCTTTTATCTGGCGCCCTTTCTGCCAGGCTAGTTCACAAACAGGATCGTGACGTAGTTAGATACGTAGTCTTATTTCAGTTAGTTTGTCTTTTTCACTAACCAACTTAACTTTTGGCTCTTAATTGAATTTTTGTAGCACCACCCTCTGTTATAGCAACAGTAGCATAGTAATTGTTTCTGTAGTTTGTTACTTACCATTCTTGAGATTGTGTAGTATTGTTTATAGTAGATTAATTGAATATACAAATAATTGCATTACTACTGAAAAAGTCTCATTTACATTGTCTGATGTTTGTTGTGTCGAAACTTCTAGTACCGTGGAATTAGTGTGATAATTAACGGTTCGCGTAATCTCGATTGTGACTATATTTTGCACTAGCCCGATTCAGTCTATTGTTCTCTCATAATTACTGTGTGTAATTTTCAAAAATTTTGCAATAGGTGAAAATAAATATTACTGGTCACTTTACTGCAAAATTCTGTTAACAATGTCGAAGAATAGGAGAGCCCGCGCTGATGCTAAAACTGCTTCCGAAAATGAGACCTTGAATGATACAAGGAGAGAAGAAGAATTTTCACAAGAGCCTTCTCACTGTTTTGATACAAATACGACAGTAAATACCGTGTCCGATAACGCGGAACAGATTAGTTCAGGAATAGACAATATGGATAATGATAAAGTACAGGATTCGACAATACAGAATTCCGATTCTTGTAACGTGGTTGGGGAAAATAATGCATCGGTTCCGCCTAGCTCTGCTGCAAAAAATACTTGTGCGACAGCTATGGAAAACGTATTACCAAATGATTTCATGCAGATATTACTGTCACAGATCTCTAAGTTAAATGAGGAACAATCTCAGAAACTAAATGAAAAATTTGAGAAAATAGAACAGACGTGCGATTCGAGGTTTGTGAGTATTCAAAGTAGTTTTAATAAAATAAATGAGGACAACAATCGGTTCAGGGAACAACTGCTCACTACTTTCTAACGTGAATCTCAGCAAATAAGACAAGATATTCGCGACGAGATTAATCCGGTTATGGAAAGCCTTGCGTCACGAGTGGAAAATATGGAAAGCTTTGCGTCACGAGTCGAAAATATGGAAACTACTGAACTCGCTCAATTGAAGCAACAGAGTAATCTATTTGATGAAAAGTTGCAGAACTTCCAGTCAGTCACGACGGAACAGATGAACAAAATTAATAAACAGGTTGAGGATCTCACTGTTAAGATGACCCAAATCAGTGATAACACTGACAAAAGTTCTGATGTAACGCATCCTACCCCGTTTAATGAAACTAATGAATATCTCGCCCTTGACCGTTTCAAACAAGGTCAAATGACCATTAATCAGCAATACAAGGCTGAGGTCAGAAAATTAGATGATCGCGTGGCGCGAATAGAGAGGAAATTTGACCACACTTGTGGAAATCCATACGAAGACGTAGAAGAAAATTTGAACGAAAATGACAATGATGATTCGACTCAAGTAGGTCGCTTGGGACGTGAACGAAGTGTACCTCATTGTAACAACAATGAATGCGCGATGCGTAGTTTACGCCCACTTACGCCGCACGGGCGAAGGGAAGCGTTTGACTACAAGCATTTCCTGATTGTACGTAAATTCAAAATATTCAAAAACTCTCCGAACGACTTGCACCCTAAAGAGTGGTTGCAACAATTCGAATATTGTCTTCCCCCGAATTGGCCACTTGAGCACAGACTAGAATTTATATGTGGTTATCTGGAAGGCGAGCCAGCCACTAGAATGAGAGCTATTGCACAAGAGTGCCATAGCGAGAATCAGTTCCGACGCTCATTTCTATCCGCATACTGGTCGGAAGCGGCACAAGATCGCGTTAAAAGTAGTATTGCGACGTTCAAAACTTTTGAACGATCAAATTTCTCTAGCCCGGTGGAATATTTCCAACATTTAGTATATAAAAATCAATTTTTATCGGCGCCTTACTGCCCCGCTGAATTAATTAGAATTTGTTTGAACAAACTGCCTCTACACTTGCGTCAAATTCCCATTGCGCCACGATGCAAGAATGATATTGAAGCCTTTAGAAATCTCTTACAAGACTTAGAGGAAGAAGACGAGGAAAATTCCTCGCGCAGTCGATATTTTCAAACAAACAGATATAATTGCCGGTCGCATCAAAGCCCGCCGCGTTCTAAACGTCATCCTGAGCACGAGGATCAAAGAAAAGGTAATTCTTTCACTAATGAAACTTACAAAGTCGCGACAATGAGGACGGTGATTTTCAAGATCGTGAAAATAACCGTGGAAGTTTTCGTGGCAGTAACCGAGGTGGTGGCTTTGGTCGCGGAGGACGCTACAATAATTATTATCATAACAGCAATACTTCGAATGATACTAATTGGCGTGATAGACGCAATACTGATAGTGATCGCGAACTGGAAATAACAACAATAACACTGAGAATCGTAGTCGGGAGGGCACACGCGATAATTCTCGTGATCGCCTTCCACGACACGAAAACACAAATCGGGCCCAAAGCAGATCGCGTACCCCAGAAAGACAAGAGCAAAACATTGAAATCAGACCTGCCAATCCACGCTACAATTCGTCAAACAAGGGGCCGCGTCAGGGATGACTCGACGGCAAATAATTCGGCCGTACAGGATTTATGTGATCCTAGATATACGCTGAAACTTGTTCATTGTGAACGTCTGCACAGAGAGGAGGGTTTCGATGAACAACCTCCCGAACAAAACAGAATAGTAGTTTGTGCGGAAGTGCACAATACTGTTGCTGGTAGCACCTCACTAAGTGATAAGGCGAAACCGACACAACCTGTGTCAAAAACTAAAGCCGTTACTCCTGAAAGCAATGACAGTGATAAAAATTGTACTATCAGATTTAACGAAACAAATAAAAAGGCATCGAATACACATTATACTGCCCAACGGTTAAACGAGATGATTGTCGATCAGCAATATAATGACGACAATTCAGGGTGGGAGACAGAAGCTTCGTCTTCAGACACTGAGGAAGACACTATATACGAAATAAAATTCTTACAGTATCAACCAACAATTGCATATGACAAACCGATCATGTACTTTGAAATGCAGGATACGGTACTGCCACACAATAATGCAACTAACAGTGACCTTGGAACAGCAAAAACTGATTTCGAACAATTAGATTTGCAGCACACCTCTGTCGCTGATTGGATAGACAATTACATGTCTTCTAATGACGATGATAGCGAATGCGAAGTTGATGAACAATCAAGATTTGAAAAGCATTTATCTTGTGAAAGCCTCATTAATCTTGGTAACACTTGTCTCAACAAAGAAATTTCTTATGAACCTTCTACCGAACAAGGCGTAAAATTTGCACAGTTAGATGACATAAAAGAGGCACTATTAGAAGAGAAGGTAGAATGTCTCGATATTCCAATTCACCCTATTGTATCTGTCAAAATTGGCAAAATCAATCTTTCTGCTGTCTTAGATTCTGGTAGCCCAGTGTCAGTAATTAGTGAAGTGACTTTCAAGAAATATCAGAACTTGCTTAATGGTCCCACGCTGCCTTTATATTGCACTAAAATTCGTGGCGTCATTTCTAGCAAACCTATCGAAATTCGACAGCAAACATACGTAGAATTTTTATGTCAAGGTCACATCTTTTCTGCCAACCTATTGATTGTCCCCCGCTTAACTACACAGATATATAAGGTGTGGACTTCCTATCCAAGTACAAGGTTATTTTAGATTTCAATACGGCTAGTGCCATTGCTTTTGTTCAGGAAAATGCCATTCAAATTAAATTCGAACACTGTAATACCAGATATGAAGAAGGTGCCAATTGTTTAAAATTTTATCTACTTCTAATGTGACGCAGGATGTCAAACCTGATGATGATATAACAGATAAACATTTTGAGACTGAACGAATTGACTTGATTTCTGACATCATTAAGAACAAATTAGTAGAAGTTGAAGGTGCCTCAGAACGTGATAAGGAAGAATTGTTCCTTATCTTGCGGCGTTATTCCCGTGTATTCACTAACAGTCCTGGTACCATAAAAAATTTTCTCTATGAATTTAAGATCAAAGAAGATAATAATTTTTTGTACCTCCATATCCCATTCCGATAGTATACAGGGAAAGAGTTAAGGCTGAAATTCAGTCCATGCTCAGTCAAGGTGTAATTGAACCTGCAGTTAGCTCATATAACAGTCCCCTACATATTGTTGAGAAAAGAGATAAGTCAATTCGATTAGTGCTCGATTCCAAACAAATTAACACTATCATTTTACCTGAAACCGACCGACCCCAAACCCTTGAAGAATTGTTACAAAAATTCTATGGTGTCAAAGTTTTTTCCTCATTAGATCTTAGGTCTAGTTTTTGGCAAGTGAAACTGCACCCCAACTGTAGGAAGTACACCGCGTTTCTCTGCTTCGGAAACTGTTATCAGTTCCGTAAACTGCCTTTCGGACTGAACATCTCATCTGCTTTCATCCGTGCGATGAATGCCACACTACCTGAGCACTTAAAACAACAAATCACAATTTACGTTGATGATATTTTAATTGCAGAATCTTCCTGGGAAAAACATAACAGTACTTTGGAATCTTTACTTGAAGTGTTTGCTCAATCCGGGATTACTGTAAACTTAGAAAAGTCACAGTTTGGTCGTTCTCAGATTAAATTTTTAGGGCACATTATTTCTAAAGATGGAATCCAGCCCGACCCCGAAAAGTTAGAGGCAATAATGAAAATGCCTATTCTCACAACTAAACGCCAACTAAGAGCTTTCTTGGGTTTAATTAATTTCTATCGGCGTTTTATGAATTTGAAAGACCTAACTACTCCCAGATTATATGAATTAACTGGAAAGAATACTGTTTGGTTCTGGTATGAAGCTGCCCAAAGAGAATTTCTTTGCTTAAAAGATGCACTCCTTCACGCACCTATTCTGCACCACCCAGATTTGTCTAAGAACTTTTGCATTTCTACCGATAGTTCAAAATTCGGACTTGGCGTTCACGTATTTCAAGAGGATGAAGAAAATGGCATTGCCACTCAGAGAACAATTGCGTTTGCTAGTCGCATACTCTCCAAGTCAGAGCGGAACTATTCCGTCACTGAACTTGAAGCTTTGGCAGTAGTTTGGGCATTCGAAAAATTCCGTTATTTCTTGTTTGGCAGACACATTAAAGTTTACACGGATCACCGTGCACTTCAATTCCTCATGTCGGCAAAACTTAACCATGATAGACTTAGACGATGGGCTTTGTTCCTTCAAGAATTCGATTTCTCTGTAATTTACATTCCTGGTAAACAAAACATCGTTGCAGACTCGCTATCTCGTTCGCCTGTTGGGCTCATCAAGGCGACGGAAGAGGCATACTTAGAAAATAACTTTACTATCCTCTATATGCAGCAAGTTGCTTTCGAAAATTACATATCTGCCACATTTTCTGACATTGCTAAAGAACAAGATAAAGATCCAATCTGGCGAGATATTAAAATAAAATGGCACGATAAATATAATGTTTCCATCAGACAATTTTACATTATCCATAATAACATTCTCTTCAAACGTAAAGCCCCTGACAGTCAATTTTGGTTAGTGTGTGTTCCGGAGGAATCCGTGAACAAATTGATTTGGTATATTCATCTTAGTTACGGACACTATGGTGCCAAGAAGTGCTTCGCGAAATTACGCGACTCTTGTTATTTCATCAACATGGAGAAACGTATACGCAATGTGTTATCTCGATGCAAATTGTGTCAGAAAGCAAAGCCGCCGACCATATCGCATTCTGCTCCACTTTTTCCGATTATACCTTCAAAATTAAAGCAGTTAGCAGTCGTTGATCTGTTTGGATCTCTTCCGAGAACTAACAATGGTTTCTCTTTTGTCTTCGTTGCTATTGAGCTCACATCAAAATTTGTATCTTTTACTCCGCTCCGCCGTGCCACGGCGAAGACAGTAACTAACGCCTTTGTCAAAAACTTCCTAAAAGACGTTGGCCATATAGATAAAGTTATCTCCGATAACGGACCTCAATTCCGTTCTCATGATTGGGCACGGATGTTGCGGCGCAGAAACATCAAACCTGTGTTCATATCACTTTATCATGCTGCCTCTAACCCTTGTGAACGAGTGATGAAAGAGCTTGGAAAACTATGTAGGCTGTATTGCTACCGACGACATAACACATGGGATAGATATCTTCTGTCATTTCAAAATATCATAAATGAACTTCCTAATGATTCTACAGGTCTTTCACCAATTCTGGTTCTGAAAAACAAGCAACCTCCCGACCGTATCAAGGAATTCATACCTTTTCCTAAACACAGAAGACTACGTCATCATGAGATCATTGAATTGGCGCTTAAAAACATTAAGAAAGCCGCTGAAAAAAGGAAACGCTCTCAACGTAATTGTTATGCCAAACAACTCTATGTAGGACAAAAGGTATTAATTAGATCACACCACTTATCCCACAAGGGAAGATCTATGATTCACAAATTCTTCTTACTGTACAACGGTCCGTATCGAATCAAACGTATCATCCACGACAACGTCGTTGAGGTAGAAACTTTAAAGACGCACAAGTCGAAAGGCATACACCACATTTCCAATATTAAAATTTTCACGGAATAAAAAAGGGGTAGAGAGTCCATTAATCTGTTTTGGACACACCAAGTGGCGATTGGTGCCCCGTTCTCGAGCTGAGTGTCACTATTCTTCCGCTTTTATTTAGTGCGCTCTATCTACCTCTTTTTCTCACTGTTACTTTTCTCTAACTCTGAATACTTATGCTCTGTGCTGCGCTGGGATATTCATCGACGCACAGGATACATCGACGCATAGGATACCGTGCCCACGGGTGCAGATCCTGTAGGGGGATGTTCGTCCACTGCTGGTCGAGCTGATCTCTACGAGATTACGAGTAACTCGGGCGTCCGATCCTTGATTGTCGTGAGTGCACTCGTGTTCTCTCGATAATCCATTTTTAATCCGGGACAATTCCCGGAGATAAATTAAATTGGTCCCAATCCCCCGGCTCCGACCAAGGTTTTCGGGAGGTTTTCCATGGTTGTAAGGCGTATGCCGGAGCTGGTAAGCCCCTCCCACTTATTCCCAATTGGGATTCTCCCTTTAGCCCCACTATCAGCTTGTCTGATAATCGGCTGAATAGAACCGCGACTCTTTATGGGCCGGATCTCAAACAGCCCGCTCCACTCCTCGGAGTGGAGAATGAAAAGAATAAGGTTTTTTTTTGTGTGTGTTTTTTTTTGTCTGGGATATTGTCATGCGAAACTATGATTATCTTGTAATTTGCATATAACGAACTCTGTGGCTGTGCAAAACAAATAAAATTAATGGAAATTTTTGATTGAGTAATCTAATCAAGTTCCTATGTTTCAGAAAATATCAGATTTCTCTTCTGTATTACTAATTGCATAACTTACGAACTTCTGAGCGAGTGAAGAAGATTTTGAGTTGACATAAGCATTTTGTAAGCCAATTAAGCAGTAAAAAAAGAAAAAGGACATTCTGGAGGATGATGAGTAAGGCAATACACAATATGTCATGGTGGTCTTTAAAATGCATTATTGTTTATGGATAAATGATGGTAAGGAAGGTATTGGTAACAGTCAAAGATGTTTGATAAATGTAATTATGTGGACGAGAGTATATAATGATTATGAAGCAATTATGAGGAGAGTCGCTCTCTTGCTAATGATGCTATGCTCTGTTCTTTTCTTATGTGCTTACTCGCACTGCCCTTTTGTGTTTTCTCTTTGTGCACCATTTTGTATGTTGATATATTGTGCCTTCAATGGCATGTGTGATTGGTGAGAATCATATCCTTCTGATGCTCTGTAATTATTTGTAATTATGTGTAATGAATATTTCTAATTATGCTTGCAGCTATGCTTATTGCTCTTGTAATCAAATCTTACCGCTATGCTCACTAATTATATACCTAAGCCCTACCACTATGCTAATTAATTTTACAATGAAGCTCAATGACAATGTATGGTTATGCCTATACGTTGCACACAGCCATCTCTCTTGCAAACTTGCAGTTTTGCCATAAATTACGCCTAGTTAAGTCTAGTTAATGCACGCCTAGTTAAGTCTAGTTAATGCACAAAGATACTTTGTTTTTGCTTATTGCTATCTTCAAAATTTTATTGATGATCTTGTTGACGAAAATCTGCAGCTATGCCTAACAAATAGTTACGCCTGCGTTTATGTTATCGGATGATTTACTGTGATGTACATCTATTACTGTGCCAAAATTTGCCTTAATTGCTTTGTTTGACCCTACTGTTGACTCAGACAGACACAGACATGAACTGATGACTTGAACCTCTTTTGATATTCTCATGAATTTTCCCTGATGTGTTATACCTTAAGGCAATGAAATGTGTAACTAAATTAAAAGCCTGGCCATGGCAACATATGTAATTTAATTGTTATAATTTGGTGGTAATGCAATCCCTACCATAGTGATGTATGTCAATTTAAAGAGATGTAAACTAGTGGTAATTGGAATGTTAAGTTATTTGAAGTGGCTTCACGTTAATCGCTCTAATTATGACAACAAATTTACTTTACATGACCTAATGCCAAATTGATGACAAGCAACCTGAATGTATTTCATACGATTATGTGTTTGTAAAGTAATATGTACATAGTATGTAAAGCCTTATGCCTATATGAAATGACACTAATTTTGTAGATACTCTAGTATAAGAATTAAATTACTCATTAGTATTCAAATGTATCCGTCTTCAAGACCCTACTTGTAATGTAAAAATATGGTTTAATACCATGACCCCATCTGTACCACTTGAATTTGGGGCAAAGTTTTTCCATAGACTTGTACTAATCAATGACTTTTCTTTCAGTGTAAACTGAAATATCATGACTATGTTACTAATTTGTGGTGTAAAATGCTTTTTCATGTACTTTGGACACGCATGGGAACTGGCGATTTCGCACATGAGATTCCATAATGCACACAGAACAATGGACGTGCTATTATACACCACTGATTTTGGGCCTTTTAATGAAGATGTTTGTTGGATGATGTTTGGCCACATAGTACTGTCCATTGCAGCCTTGGCCAACCACCACCATTTTGCTCTAATTTTGGCTATGCTGATGCAGTCTGCTAATAGCTCCGTTGGTTGGAGCACACTTGGTTGTCGAATTGCATGGAGGAATACATCACAACCTTTTCCCCATGACTTCAACTTCAATGCAACCAGCCAGCTCGCCTACAGTGTGGTGTAATCTTACAGTGTTTTGTGTTCGTGTGCAGACCTAAAATGAATGTTAGGGGATAATTGGCTATTCGTGTGCTGACCTAAAATGAATGTTAGGAGCTAATGTGCTATTCGTGTGCTTATACTATTCAGTGCCTCCCATTGCAAACGTTGTCCACAGGTTCATTACCAGTGTTTAGGTATATTTCATGGTTCTTTTACATTCAGTGACCAAAATAAAATTGTGCTCTTGATAGATACATATGATTTCAGAACTATAATGAGTCAATACCCTTTAGTCTGAAATGTCATTGTGCCTATTCGATTGACAAACGTTATATTGAAATCCTATTGTGCCGAAGCAGTGACATTATTTTGTACATGATCAGAAACCTATGTAGTCAAAAAATTTTACATGTATGTTCTAGCATCCATGAAAGTATGGCATCTTAAATGCATCACAGAATACAAAACTGACACTTTATCTTATACTAAGTGCACTAAAAATTTACATAGACTACATTGTGCACAAGATACAAATGTTCATTTTATGTTAAAACAAAAAAAACAAAAAAACAAAAAAAAAACTGATCTCTGTTACAAAATTTAGACACATGGGACTTACACTACTGCGTATTACTTGTAATTACCTTATTTTCTCGAAAAAAAAAATGATGACATTAGTTAAACTATCTTTTGTAAAACTTTGTATATGTTCATGTTTATTATTGTATATTTTTTCCATTTGTGTATTAATTCTAGCTATCTCATTTTCTCCACTATATCATTTGTCAAACTATGTTCTCTAAAATTCTATATATATATATATATACTTATGTTTATCATTATGTATATTTGTCTTATATTCCATTTATTGCTGTTGTTCTGTACATTTTGACATTTGCTTATGCCTGTCACATCCTGTACCGCCCCAAGCATTACTCTTGTTGGTACTCGTTTGCAAAATTGCATGTATTTACGACTGCCACATTTTTCAATTTTTCTATGTAATCCATCTGTTCTTTTAATCTAGAATATCTTCTATAAAAATGTTTATCAGGTTTTCATATTTTTCATGTTATATTTTGGATGTCATTAATGGATTTTTGGACTTGAAATTCAGTAACTTTGCTGGCTAGGCAATGCCATTGGCATCACCCACCCTACAAAATTTTAATAGGTAGGAGGGGGTGATGAAACGTGTCCATAAAAATTATTTTTTTAAGAAAATGTCTAATATTGTGCCTCCTGTTTTGTATCGAGTAACCTGCTTGCAAGAAAATGTATAATATCGCTTCTACTGTATGTATCGATATGTGTACTTAACTCTGTGAAGTTTCATCTTTGGCAAAGTTCATGTATTGCATAGCATTGTAGCTCGCGCTGAGAGAGAGTAGCACTTGTGGTTCAGCTCGCTTAGAGAGCGGTTGAGTTGTGTGTATGGCTCCGATGTAGAGCAGAGGCTGCTTTGCCAGCAAGTCAGAAGTTGTATTATGTAGGTAATGTAATGCTCATTATTAATAATAAGTAACAAAGTTGACCTTTCTTTCCTGTTTCATTTACGTAGTTAGAAAATTAACCTACTTCCTTCATTTGATAATTAGTTATTAGTGGATTTAAAGTGCAGTATTGATTTTAATAATATTGTTGAACAGATTTCGCTATTGGTGCCACAGTAAATGATAGTTAGTTGACTATGATACTAAATTTCAATAATCAGAAACTGATCTGCATAAAAATTCTCACAGTCAAGCATTAAGAAAGTGGTTTGTGGTTTTTTAATATCTTTCTCGCAGTCAAAATTTTGAGTATAGTCAGTGTCTGTTTCAAATGGTGACTTGTCACAGTTGTTTTGCGTTTAAAATATCCGTTGCGCACATAATCAGTTTAATGCACTGTTTCTTATTTAATAGTATATATATCAATATCAGGGCCATAATTAAACTAAATTGCTGTGTTAATGAACAATTTGTTGTCTGATTTAACGATAGGTTCAACATCCACAACACACACACGGCTTTTAATTACCATCTAACATAAATGGCGTAATAAATGTAAACCTATTAAGGTAATTTTGGTACGCAGTGGAATAAAATACGGAATCACAGGTGTCAAGGCAAGAATAGCCTACAACTCGAACCAACAGATGACACTACGTGAGGTGTCACTTGACAAACGCATGTAAATGCTACGGAGTTTCGCTATTATTTCTATAAGCTACTAACCGGAAACCCAGCACTGCCCGGGTATTTATTTATTCTATACTCAAGTAGCCAGTCTTCAGTATATAATCTTGTTATAATTTTGCAACTCCATCTGTTTCCCTCCCCCCCCCCCCCGCCCCTAAGAAAACTCGTATATGTGAACTTTCGTGGTGATCAGTCATCGGTCGCTCAGCTGTACATATTGCAGTGCTAATCTCTGTTACTTCAAAAAAAATGTTCAAATGTTGGTTAAGCTTATGGGACTTAACTGCGGGGTCATCAGTCCCTAAACTTACAAACTACTTATGAACTACTTACGAACTAGGACGGCACAAATATCCATGCCCGAGGGGGGATTCGAACCCCCGACCGTAGTGGCCGTGCTGACCGTGACTGGAGCGCCTCAGTCACCTCGGCCACCGCGGCCGGCTCTGTTACTTCAGCTGGCTTCCTGCCAGTCCACGTCTAGACGTCCACGTCTAGACGTGACCAGGCCGCGACCGCCAGCTGAATGGCTGGCCACTGGGGTACGCCCACTGCCTCGTAGTGGGCAGCCAGTACGCTGGCGGCTGTGGCCTGATCAGTGTCACGTCGCACGGGCTGTTGTGAGGCCTTGTCTCTAGATGCTGTTGCTCTGACCGGACCCGCCGCCGCCAGGAGCTGTCGCTGCTGGGTGCTAACCCTGCTGCTGCCCGGTGCCTCCTGCTGTTGCCGCCCCATGCTGCACCGCTGTCGTGGTCCCTGCTGCATCAGAACCTGCCGAATCCCCCCCCCCCCCCCCCGCCTAGGAACAGCCTGTCTCCCTGGACTGCCCACAGCAACCGCCGCCGACGAAGCCATCATTTTCACAGCCGCCTCCCCTGCACCCGCCATTCTCGCCTGGAGCGTCACCTCTTCTCTCCTCCCCTGGCCATTCCCCGTCTGGGGTTCAAATCCTTCCTCAGGCATTGATGTTTGTGTTGCCTTAATATTAGTTTATAAGTTTAGGAACTGATGACCTCATAGTTAAGTCCCATAAGCTTAACAAACATTTGAACCAACATCTCCCTCCTCACCCTTACTACCCCTGCATCAACTGTTCCCATCTCCCTAAAGCCCCGCCCATCGCTGCTACCTCTGCCACCTTCTCCTCCGAATCCTTTTTCCCCTTCCCTTCTCTGAGGGTGCAGCCACAAAGGTCCGCAACAGGTGAGCCACCATCGATTCACCCTCCCCGCACTCCAAAAGGCTGCTGTGGCTACAAGGCTACCCCGTGCCACCTCCCCATCAACCCTGTCTGCACTCCCACTCACACTCCAACACCAAATATCTAAAAGAGCTGCCTCCGAATTTGCCTTCTCTGCTCCCCTCAGAAAAGCCCTCAACCCTTCGCCACTGGCCCACCCATTCCAATGGAAGCTGCTCCTCTTCCCCCAGACTACCCCTGACCCCAGCACCTCTCCCCCCCCCCACCCTGCTCTCTGTAGTTTTGTTCCTTCAAACCCAAACCCTGAATTCCTTGACCCCCATGGCCTCACCCTCCTCTTCCAGCAATAAGTTCTCTCTGCTCACATCTCCCAAATCAACCCACAGAAGGACTCAGTCCTCCTCAAATACACGACCTGCATTCCCTCCTTCTCCATAAGATTTCCGAATTCAGTTCCAGTCCCCATGCCTCCCTCGGCCCTCTTCCCCCTTCCACACCTTCCGCCAAACCGCTGCCCCTCCCCCCACTGTCCTCCCACCCTCACTGCAGTGATTACCAAACTTAAGGGAAGATGTGGACCAAAATGCCATTTACAATTTGATATCTCCTGTAATGTTATAGTTACAAATCTAAAACTTATCATTACTGCATAGTATATAATGCAGAATATTCTGTGCAATTTTTGTTTATATCATGTTCCTGGAATTTTTATTTACCTTTCCATAAACTATTCAAGCATTAAAGCTGAAACTTTAGAGTATATTTCGGCATTAAACGCTGTTAAAACGAGTGCAACAGATTTTTATTTAAGGTCATGATTACTTTCAAATTAATTTTTCAGTTTCATGTTAACTTAGGTTGCTCTACTTTCCTCATGCAGGAAACAAGAACTATTCTCATGCACAAGATAAAGTGCTGCACGGGATTCTTCAATAAGTGTTTTTCAAGAACTGTGCCAAATTTCAGAAGAGTAGTTTTATAGTGCTTGAGAAAAAGTACATTATATGTCCAAAAATCACTTTATGGGAAATCTCATTTAAAGTTTTTATTTTAATTTTTAACAATATTGCCATACCTTTACATAAAAATGTTTCCCATATCCATAATCTTGATTCGCTTCCTTGTCTTCGTAAAGTATTCTTTTTCCGTGTCTCCTTTGCCTAGCCATCTTTTTGATATTTTCCTCTACTGCCTGTGCTCCATTAAGACGTGCTTCATCGATGCTTCTGAGTATCTTCAGTGTGAATGCATGTGGGTGGAAGTCTAATCTCTGCAGTCACTCATCATACCTACATTCCCACTGTTAAACACTAGACAGGCATCACTTGCAGCTATCTTCACAAGATTTGCGGACACAAACTCTGTTTTGGGACAATGCATGCGTTTAAGGTGATTGCAGCTCTCATTTTTATTTTGTGTTTCCACGCAAACATTTATTCAGAAGTTCAGGGTTGCTAGATATCTGGAAGTTGGCATTATAACATATAAAACAGAAAGTGCAAAACCATGCTTTTGGGTGTATGGCTTTCCACTGGCTTTTGCCAGAAGATATTTGCACCATGATATGTCACAGAGGGGGTATTGATGAGTCTCATATGTGGAAAGTTTGTGGAAGAAAAGTGCCCACACTGCTTGCTGCATTGCTTTCACACTGTGTACATTGTTCCTGATGGATTTACCGTAGTACATTTGTAGTATGTGAATTTGTTTGTCTATCAATCTATTAAAACCTCCCAGTGGCTTTCCATCTTCTGATTTTTTGCCCTTCATTTCTTTCTTCAGTCTGAGACGTCTGCCACCCATTTGCTTCTGAACATGTCCCACACATTCAAGTTTTTCAATTTTTGCATTTGAACCATAAATTAACACAAAAATATATCTAGTGTCCACAAGGAGTGGAGCACAGCACAGATAAAGGGGATGTGCATAAGCATATATCGATAACGAAACTTTGAGATGTCAGTCTTAAAAGATTAACCTAATAAATTACGCATTAAAATAAAATTCGATTTTTTTCAGTATTTTGTCCTACATCTGCCCTTAACCTGCAGATCACAGATTTGAGCCGTTGCAGGAACTATGGCGGGATCCCCACCTCAACACCCTCTCCACCCATTAACAATGCGACAGGTCTCATCTACCTCATGCAACTGTTGAATCCTCCCGTGCTCCCAATCCTACCGCTGTTCATCTTGCCTGACCTATAATGACCATCTTTTAAAAATTGCCACCTCGCTTTCCGTAGGTCCACACTGCCAAGGTCCCCATTTCCAAACCTCCTGCCACAACCTCGCCACAAAACAATCCTGCAAAATCTGCAGTGGGGCACACCCACCCTAGACCTACAAGAGTAAATCCCGTTCCCCTCCCATCAAGGAAGAATTCACCATCCCTGTCCGTTACACCAATCCTACCATCCCTGCCAACAACTTCCTCTGCCATGCGGATAACATGACCAAGTTCCTCACTATCATCCTACAAAATATTCACCCTTTATAGTGCCCCCACACACTACACCAAGTATCCCTTGCCACCCGCTCCATTTTCAACCTGGACTTTAAAGACATGATGTCCGAAAACCATATGAACTCCTTTTCCCACACCGACCGCTGCCAGACCCTAGTTTAGCCTCTTTCCTTCCCCACTCCCACCTCTTGATCCTCTCATGGCGCAGCAACAAATTACTCTCCTTTATGTTAATATCCGCTTCCTTCCCACCAATCAACTCCTTCTTACGAACGCCGTGTGGGCGCCTTTAGTGAAACCTTTCTCCTTCCTCACCACCATGTTAACACCAACTCCCTCACCATTCCGATTCTCCCAAACCCCCTATCCCCTACCCCCTACCAGAGGTTAAGTGGGTATTGGTCACCACCACCACCATCCAGTTTGACCATATACCTCTCCTTAATATCCCTTACGAATACCTTATACATACATTGTTTCTTATACATACCTTGTTTCTTCCTTCCATTACCATTATCTGTGCCACCGTACACGACCGCTCCCTCACTCCTCTCTCATATGATTTCCCAACCCGTATCGACTCATCCTTTCTGACCTACATGCTCACCGCAGATCTCAGTATCCATTCCCGTACTGCCCGGGAGCATCAGTTCCTCCCCACCATCAGTGGCGACGTCGTCACCCTCCCCTATCATACCTGTCCTTGCCTCACCATCCCACCCTTCCCCCACAGACAGTCCTACTACTCCAGGAATCCCGCCGTCTCTACCGTTCCTTTCTCTGCACACACATCACTGCACAGGGTCTACAGTTGACATTCTGCACAAGACGCAACACTATCCCTGGCCACAACCTTATCACATACTGACACCTCGAGAATGCCCCATCCCTTTCCTCGCCACCCTAGCAACTGTCTATACCACCATTCTCTACTCCGGTTACTACCCCCAAGTCTCCCCTCCTGTGTACCTCAGATATGCCTAAGCCTGTCCCCCCTTCCATTATGCTGACGACACCGCTTTCCTTGCCTTAGCTCCCACCCTCGCCTGTTCCAGTCGTCTCCTCCTGCGTGTAACCTTTTCACCATTTGGTACAACGTGGCTCCTATCGGCCCTATTCTTCTATTTGTTTCTGTTTCATCTTAAAATCATTCTTGCCTTTTCTATTCGTTCATGCCGATCTCTCTGAAAAATAGTTCTAGTTCAATTTAGTGATAAAGATATTAGTTGATGGATAACATGTTCAAAATAATGTGTTTTTTTTCTTTCGATTATGTTTCTAATTCTTTTAATTATGTTTGGTTATAATAGAAAAAATTTAATTGGTTAAATACAATTAAAGTAATTGAAAATGAAATAAATAGTTCATCCGCTGTTTGTCGATTTCCAGCCAAATTTCGCAACTGTTCGGGCCGATTTCCATTTTCATAGCCTTCATTATGTGCAAAACTGATGAAATTATTTTTAACACAAACCTCAATATCTGTAGCTGTATTAAAGACTGTTTTGCAGTGCGGGAATGGCCTTGTGTTCTGGAGCGCCACGTTATGGATTGCGTGGCCGCCCACGTCGGAGGTTCGAGTCCTCCTTGGGACATGCGTCGTGTGTGTGTGTGTGTGTGTGTGTGTGTGTGTGTGTGTGTGTGTGTGTGTTTGTGTTTTTGTGTGTGTGTGTGTGTGTGTGTGTGTGTGTGTGTGTGTGTGTGTGCATGTTTTCTACTTACGTTAGTTTAGTCCCTTTGGTCCCATAGAATTATAAACATTTGAACAAACAAGACTATCTACCACTCGAAATGTATTTCAGGAGCAATGACCACATACGCGAATTAAAGCTTTCGTTACTGTGTTTTGTGTGTAACCGCCGATGCATCGTTTTAGATCTTCACTGGTCAGTTCTTCGTAGATTAGTCTGATAGCTTCATAGAAGTCGTAGAGTGGCCTAACCACTGTAAACAGCAATAGCAATAGGCTAAATATCCGTTTGAATAAGCGCAAATTGTCAAGAAATTTGACTGCGTAAAGTGTATGACCACTACTTGAAGTCACTATCTTAGATATTTGATGTCCATGAACAAATGTATTTTAATTATGTTGCAATAAATGTATTAAGTGTGATTTTTTTATTTATAACTTTTTTCTAAAAAATAGTCTTAAAAGTGGGTTGCGTCTTATATGCAGGCAAATACGGGACTTAAACTCACTTATGCTACGGACCATACACACCCATGTTCGAGGGAGGACTCGGATCTCCATCGGGGAACGACCACGCACAAAGCTGCAGGGTGCCTTAGAGCGCACTGCCATTCCCGCATAGCGGGTATATTTATGCATTCGCAAATCGAATACTTGAAATAAAAAAATGCTGTAAGTACCAAAATCATGAATGTGACAAAAATGGAAATTCATGAGGGTAACAATGAGGAGAACGGTTACAAAGACAGAGCGTTTCATTTGTTAACTGCAAGGGCTGTTACACCGCCTGCTGTCAGTTGAGTGCATCTTGTAACACATTTTCTTTCCTATCTTTACATGCTCTTTACACGTACCGGTTTGCGCTTTGTCCGCATATGTAGACCCTATTTCATAGAGAAAAAAATCTCTCATGGGAGTCAGAGCATTTTTTTTTCAAGTCTTCTATTTATGTACGTACTTCCTACATGTGTTACAGCAAATGGAAATGATCGCTGTGCAAAAGCTAATTTCTGGATTTGTCGTAATTAGATGTCAGTATAAGCCATAGTGGCAGTATCTCTAACCGTACGGCTAAATTAATAACGCAAAATGTAGCCTATGTGTTAATCCAGGGCATTAGGTCTCCACGTGAAATTACATCCAAATACCTGCTGCAGTTTTAGCGTGTTGCGGTAAAAAAGCATACAAACTTTCGCATTATAATGTTTTTGCTGTCGTGGTCTTCAGTCCGGAGACTGGTTTGATACAGCTCTTCACCCTACGCTTCTTCCATCCACATCTACATGAATCTGCTTAGTATATTCGTCTCTTGCTTGGCCTCCCTCTACGATCCCCCCCTTCCCCACCGCCTCAAACACACACTTCCCTCCAATGCTAAATTTACGATTCCTTTAGTCTAAGAATGTGCCCTACCAATCGATCCCTTCATTTAGTCAATTCTGTTAATTACCTCTTCATTAGTTACGCGATGAACGCATCTAATCTTCAGCATTCTTCTGTAGCATCACATTAAAAAAACCTATACCATCTTCCTGTCTAAACTATTTATTGTATACTTTTCACTCCCGTACAAGGCAACATACCACACAAATGCCTTCAGAAATAACTTCCTTACACTTAACATTCAATGTTAACAAATTTCTCTTTTGTACTCGTCTGTACATTTCTCAACGGCAATTCGGCGTAGCTCTCTCTGATGTCAGCCACGTTCAATAGGGTTCAGGTCTGTGGAACATGGTGGCCATTCTAATACTGCAATGTCGTTATCATAAAGAAAAACAAAGATGTGCGTGAATTGTTCCATTACGACCAATACCTTACCGCAATACTGTCTTAATGGTTGCACTGTACGTCGGTGGATTAACTTATAGCCGTTTAACTGCCTTATACGACCTCCACTGGCATAATGCCACCATAATCCCAACATAATGCCATCCTGAAACATCAGGGAACAACCACCTTATTTCATTCGCTGGTTGGTGTGTTTAAGACGTTCAGGCTGACAGGGCTGCCTCCAAATTATTTCGACGATTTCCATCCAGCATGCTGTTGAGCACATCCGTACCGCGCTGCATGGTATGTAGGTGTCGATGGTGTCTAGGTCCTCCACGTACTAACAACATTGATTTGGTTCACTCCGAAACGTCTCGAAACTGAGTGTCTCTCCTGACACATACTAACATTGCGGATGCCATCAAACATCGGAATTGATCTTATAGGCAAATACAGTAGGCTCTCGTTAATCCTTCCATCCGTGGCTCTTAAGGATGACGGCTAAGCGGAAGTGCTGGATTAGTGAGAGCACGGATACCATATAAAGTATCCTTCGGCTATAGATGGAACCGGGAACGAGGCGGTCAAGTTTAGGCAGCTTCTACGCACCTACGTCACGCATTCTCTGACGGCCAATGTGGGTTCAGTTCTGCTCTGAACGCTCTGCTGTGAACACTGTAACCGTTGCCAGCAATATAACATGGCTGAAACGAGTTAACTAGTGGGTTTCATTGTATTTGTCGCAATTTCATCACTGATGGCGCTGGTATGCGAAAAACAAACGATATAAGTTTTCTTCAAGTGCAAAACCCATTTAATTGTTGCTTGAAAACATCAACAATGCTTTCTCCGTCTGTGCTTAGACATACGCGACCCGCCGTCGTTATTGGTTCCAACTACATATGTGTGGAGGAACTCGCTCCCATTCTAGCAGCAGTGAACTTGAACTCTAGTCCGTGGTAGAGTGAAAAGTTACTAACGATCCCCCCCCCCCCCCCACACACAAAAAAAAATCGTGTCTGACACATTTGCGCATACCATCAACGTTCATTCAGATCTATTATATTTACCGGCTTCAGAAATGTCATAATACGCGTGCATTTATAATACATGTCCTTAGGTTAGTTTAAGTTAATTTCAAAATGACAGCTGTTTGTTTTTTATATCTTGCTGCCGGTATAGGTTAGTTTACCGTTTTCAAGCGCTAGCCTGAAGTAGATTAAAGTTATCAAGACCAGCTGAAAAATGCTCCTGCCGGAGCACAGAAAAGGCGAATTGTTCTCTGGCACAAACGTGTGGAACCAGCTACCTCAATCCGATTTCCTCACCAAAAATTTAGACATGCGAACATATTCGCGCACTTTTAGCGCATAACTTTGCAAATACTTTTGCCCAGTTAAGCAAATGTTCAAATGTTTGTATAGCTTATGGGACTTAACTACGGGGTCATCAGCGCCTAAACTTACAAACTACTTATGAACTAGCTAATACTAAGGACGACACAAATATCCAAGCCCGAGGCGGGATTCGAACCCCCGACCGTAGTGCCGTGCAGACCGTGACTGGAGCGCCTCAGTCCCCTCGGCCATCGCGGCCGGCCCCATTTAAGCCGTCATAGCAATGTCGTCTCACTGTCAGCGTCTATATATGTCTGTCCGTTATTTGCTGTCTCTCCCACTGCCGCTTTCTTGTGTCAAACTTTCAATGTCTTCATCCCTTTCCCTCGCGATTCCTCAACGCTGCCTGTTTCTGCCACTTTCATCGTCTCTCTGCCCCACTGACGTTGTCCCATTTACTTCCTGTCCTGTTGCCAGTATCCTTTCTTTCTCACTTAGAGTCTTCAATTGTCTTCAATCACGATTGTCTCCTTTACACATATGTCCATGGGGATGGTTTGCTTGGGGTTTGACCTGTGGACCGGAAAACTTTAGCACGCGGGTACTGGGGATGGGAAAAATTGGACAAATTGTTTCGTGCTCTAGTATTGGAGAGCCGTACGCTCATGCATAAGTATGGTCTCCATTCGTCTCAGTTTCCCAATGTTCTCTCTTTTGCTCTAATTGCTACTATCTGCTTCTGTCTTAGTTTGTTGTTGCCACTGTTCCTGACTTCCGACGTCTCGTTTCGCTTCCCACTGCTGTTTTCATGCACATGCCTTTCTTCTGAACTGAAGCTTTCTCTGTTCCATCATATATGGCTCTCTCTGCCTGTTTCACTGTCTCTGTCCTACTCATATTCAGCCGAAAAAAGCGCAAATATGTTCGCATACAACAATTTTTGGTGAGGAAGTCGGAATGAGGATTGAAGCAGCTGGTTCCACACTTTTGTGTCAGAGAACATATTCGCCTTTTCTGTGCTCCGACAGGAGCATTTTTCAGCTGGTTTCCGTCTTTTTCCTGTTACATCAGGGTGTACTGCTTATATAACATGAAATCAATGGTGAGTAATATTCGGATAGTATTTGTACAAATGTCGGATCAAATTGACTATGTAATAGTTTACTTTCTAAAAAGAGGTTCACATTCAGATGATTGCTAAACACACTTAACTATTTCAAAGAACATTGTTAAGCACTATCAATATCGTTCCATAAAAACCATGTAAATAGTTTCGAGTCCAGCTGAGAATTTAGATTTATATGATGTTGCTATTTCACGATAATACAAGTCGTTCACGTTGATCCAACCATTACAATGACGAATTTTGTACGTCCAGTGGCCTGAAAGATTTACGATGATTTGTAACTTTTATAAATGTTATCGGTGAATAAATGGCTACTAGAAACACAGGTTAGTTATCTCCAAACCAACAACCCTTGCTGTACGTTCGCTACGTTAGTTAAAATGATAATTACACGTCAGACCGGATATTACATACATATTTGTCATGAATATGTGAGGTAACTTGGAATCTACAGATCTCGGTAATGAATAGTATTATCGGAAAAACTTTCAAAGCTTTCCGGAATCATAATATTAGAATGCATCTTAAAATGAATAGATGTATAGATTTGCCATTGCACGCAGTTGGATCTTTTGATACCAAAAATTATGATTTTTGTATCGCGATAACGAATACATATTTCCCAAAACGGGAAACGGATTTTCCAGATAAACCTCTAAACAACATACATGTAACATTTTAGTCATTTCCTATTCTTCAAGATACGTTACCTCACAATCAGAAATAGCGTTTTCGAACCTATTACTGTCGCGTATATCATTCACGAACCGATATCTCAAGAACCACATAAGATATCATTCCACTCTAAACTTAAAATAAAATTTCTATATGTTATCTACATTTCATACCCAGCTATGTGTAACCTAAAATCAACCATTCGAGTAAACTACGCAATGTGTTTTTACCTCTGCGAACTCTTTAAAATATGTTGCAATAGTTCACTAAACCATATGCTGCATATTAACTGTAAAGTAAACGAAAATAAAAAACACCCCTTCATCGACCGAAGATTTCAATCCTTAAGATGTACAAAAATCAAATTTATTCGTCGTATTTCATCGCAATACGCACTATTTCTAGCAAAATATCACGGTTTTTCGGCCGTACCTTGCTAACGGACTAAGATTTACGAAAACTGAAAAATGCCGTTTATAGATAAATGTCTACCGGATGTATTGTAAATATTTGAACCATTTTATATGGTTAGTTATTTAGATATTTGCGATTCACGGTGCTAAAACGGCTAAAAATCTGGTTTTGTGATTTTGTGCAAAACTATGATAAGTTTCAATCCAGTGGCGTAACTAGCCCTTAGCTTTGACGAGCAAAATTTTAGTCAGTTTCCAGACAGACTACCATCTACCACTACCGTTGAAGAAACTAATTCACTCTGATCCAGTGAAAGCTTAAGGTAAAACACCCCAAGATTGCAGATTGCTGTTATACAATTTCTTTCTTTCTTTTTTTCCCTTTTTTTCTTTTTTCTTTTTCTTTTCTGGTTCTGCGGGGATTCTATCCCCGCCATAGTTACGCCACTGTTTCAACCTCTGGATCTCGGTAACGGATAACGATATCGAACAAATTTAAAAACGGCATCGAGAATATCATCTTAAGAACATATGGTAAAAATTTCGAAGTTTTGCAATGAATAGAAAGTAACAAAGTTTTTTTTTTATTTTCTCAGGAACCGCCCATGAATGAATTGTGCTTTTGTAAGCCGTTTAAAGCCCACCATAGATTACATGTCATGTACAAAAGCCTACTGATTTGCTCAATTTGGATGGGCTCCAGGAAGAGTGTAACTTTGAAAATTTTTACGATGTACTGTATGATAGCTGTAGTACACCCATTCTTCAAATACGTACACAAATGATCACTAGGCCAAGATCTGTTCACTCTGAGATGAATAGAACCTGAGATATGGGCCTCCAAACAATCGCAAATTCGCACGCGCCGTTTACGAACATATTAATACCGCGCACTGCCGTGCGCGTTATGATTAATCGAATAGTATGGACCACAGACATTGCCGAGGAGGGGTGGCTTGCGTGCCTCAAATATGCAGATAGCAGTACCGTAGGTCCAACCACAGCGGATGCCAGCGGAGCCAGACAAACGTTCAAATGTTCAAATGTTTGTTAAGCTTAAGGGACTTAACTACGGGGTCATCAGTCCCTAAACTTACAAACTACTTATGAACTACCTACAACTAAGGACGACACAAATATCCATGCCCGAGGGGGTATTCGAACCCCCGACCGTTGTGGCTGTGCAGACCGTGACTGAAGCGCCTCAGTCCCCTCGGCCACCGCGGCCGGCCAAACTAACGTGTGTGTCCTGAAGAGGGGCAGCAGCCTTTTCAGTAGTTACAGGGGCAACAGTCTGGATGATTGACTGAGCTGGCCTTGTAACATCAGCTAATGTGGCTTTGCCACACAGTTACTGCGAACGGCTGAAAGCAAGGGGAAACTACAGACGTTACATTTCCCGTGGACATGCAGCTCTACTGTATGAACATATGATGATGGCATCCTCTCGGGTAAAATATTCCGGACGTAAAATAGTCCCCCATTCGGATCTCCGGGCGGGGACTACTCAGGAGGATGTGATCATCAGAAAGACAATACTGGCATTCTACGGGTCGGAGCGTGGAATATTAGATCCCTTAATCGAGTAGGAAAATTATAAAATTTAAAAAGGGAAATGGATAGGTTGAAGTTAGATATAGTGGGGATTAGTGAAGTTCGGTGGCAGGATGAACAGGATTTCTGATCATCTGAGTACAGGATTATAAGTACAAAATCAGTTGGGGTTATCACAGGAGTAGGACTGATAATGAATAAGAAAATAGGAATGCGGGTAAACTATTATGAGCAGCACAGTGATCGCATTATCATTGTCAAGATAGATACGAACCCAACAACATTAGTACAGGTTTATATGCCAACTAGCTCTGCCGATGATGAGGAGATAGAAGAAATGTATGAGGCGCCAAAGGAAATTATTCAGGAAAAGGAAGAGAAGGAAAAATAGTAGGTGAATATGGACTGGGCAAAAGGAATGAAAGAGGAAGCCGCCTGGTAGAATTTTGCACGGAACATGATTTAATCGTAACAAACACGTGGTTTAAGAATCACAAAAGAAGGTTGTATACTTGGAAGAGACCAGGAGACACCGGAAGGTATCAGATAGATTTTATAATGGTAAAACATAGATTCCGGAACCAAGTTATAAACTGTAAGACATACCGAGGGGCAGATATAGACTCTGACCATAACTTGTTAGTCATGAACTGTAGGCTGAAACTGAAAAAAACTGCAGAAAGGTAGGAAAATAAGGAGATGGGACCTAGATAATTGAAGGAACGTGAAGTTCTGGAGAATTTCAGAGAGAGATTCAGGCAACAATTGACAGAAACAGGGGGAAATAAAAGTGTAGAAGAGGAATGGGTAGCATTGAGAGATGAAATAGTGAAGGCAGCAGAGGACAAAATAGGTAGAAAGGCAAGACCTACAAAAAGTCCTTGGATATCACAGGAAATACTAAATTTAATTGATGAAAGGAGAAAATATAAAAATGCAGTAAATGAAACAGGCAAAATGGAGTACAGACGACTAAGAAATGAGATTGACAGGAAGTGCAAAATGGCTAAGCAGGAGTGGCTAGAAGCCAAATGCAACTCTGTAGAAGAATGTATAAGAAGGGGAAAAGTAGATACCGCCTACAGGAAAATAAAAGAGACATTTGGGGACAAGAAAAGCAACTCTACCAATATCCAGAACTCAGATGGGAAACCATTTCTCAGCAAAGAAGGGAAAGCTGAAAGTTGGAAATAGTACATAGAGCCGCTCTACAAAGGAAATGAACTTAGAGACGATGTTGTAGGAAGGGAAGAGGAAGTAGATCAAGATGAAATAGGAGATACTATACTGAGAGATGAATTTGACAGAGCCCTGAAAGACCTCGGTCGGAACAAGGCCCTAGGAGTAGATAACATACCCTCAGAGCTACTAAAGTCTCTGGGAGATCCAGCCATGACAAAACTATTTGAACTGGTGTGTAGGATGTATGAGACAGGCGAAATACCCTCAGACTTCAAGCAAAATGTAATAATCCCCATTCCAAAGAAATCGGGTGCAGACAGGTGTGAAAATTACAGAACCATCAGTTTGATAAGTCATGGTTGCAAAATTTTAACACGAATTATCTACAGGAGAATGGAAAAGCTGGTAGAATCTGACCTCGGGGAAGATCAGTTTGGATTCAGGAGGAACGTAGGAACCCGAGAGGCAATACTCACTTTACGTCTTATCTTAGAAGATAGATTAAGGAAAGGCAAACCTACGTTTTTAGCTTTTGTAGATTTGGAGAAAGCGTTTGACAATGTTGACTGGAATACACTCTTTCAAATTCTGAAGTCAGCAGGGGTAAAATATAGGGAAAGGAGAGTTATTTACAACTTGTACAAAAGCCAGACCGCAGTTATTAGACTCGAAGGGCATGAAAGGGAAGCATTAGTTGGGAAGGGAGTAAGACAGGGTTGTAGCCTTTCTCCGATATTATTCAATTTGTACATCGAGCAGGCGGTGAACGAAAGCAAGGAAAAATTTGGAATAGGGATTAAAGTTCAGGGGGAAGAAATAAAACCATTGCGTTTTGCTGATGACATTGTAATTCTGTCAGAGACAGCAAAGGCCCTGGAAGAGCAGTTGAATGAAATGGACAGTGTGTTGAAGAGAGCGTATAAAATGAACATTAACAAGAGCAAAACAAAAATAATGGAATGTGGTCTTAGAAAATCAGGCGATGCTGAAAGAATTAGATTAGGTAACGAAACAATGAAGGTGGTAGATGAGTTTTGTTACTTGGGTAGTAAAATAACATGCGATGGTCGCAGTACAGAGGATATAAAATGCAGAATGGCAATGGGAAGAAAAGCATTTTTGAAAAAGAGAAATTTGCTAACATCGAATATTAATTTAAGTGTAAGGAAGTCTTTTCTGAAGGCATTTGTGTGGAGTGTTGCCTTGTACGGGAGTGAAACATGGACGATAAGCAGTGCGGACAGGAAGAGAATAGAGGCTTTTGAAATGTGGTGCTACAGAATAATGCTGAAGATTAGGTGGGTAGATCGCATAACTAATGAAGAGGTACTTAACAGAATTGGTGAGAAAAGGAATTTTTGACATACCCTGACCAAAAGAAGGGAACGCTTGGTAGGACACATTCTTAGACATCGAGGAATCGTAAATTTAGCATTGGAGGGAAGTGTGTGGGGTAAAAATCGCAGAGGGCGACCAAGAGATTCGTATAGTAAGCAGATTCAAGTGGATGTGGGTTGCCGTTCTTATGAGGAGATGAAAAGGCTTGCTCAGGATAGAGTAGGGTGGAGAGCTGCATCAAACCAGTCTCCGGACTGCAGACCATAACAACATGGAAAATTACTCTCTGAGTATCTCACATGTAACTTTCCATACTATTCCATTAATGCACTTGATGACTTTCATCTACATCAGGCCAGTGCTTGAAAATGGTAAACTAACCGATACCGGTAACAATGAGTTAAAAAATAAACAGCTATGGTCAATATGTCATTTTGCAATTATCTTAAATCTGTTAAACCCTACCTGTTCACCTTTCGAGTTTAAGTTAGTTTAAGTAGTTTATAAGTCTAGGAACTGATAACCGCGGTAGTTAAGTCCCATACATTTACAACCATTTCAACATTTGAACATATGTCTTTTCGGATTACTGAATAGCCGGGCTACGGATTAGGTTATAGTGTACAGTCAATACAAACAATATGCTTCCTTCCTGGTGTTATGGCTGGAAATGATCGGTCGTCTTACCCACTCCGTCGCAAAGGCACTGCTCACGTGTGGTTGTTATCATCTTTGTACGGATTGAGTGACACTTCTGGACACTCTAAGAAAGTAAATTCTTGATGCAGTACACACAATTATTGTCAGTGTTCAGGATACCTACAAGGGAACCTCCCCATCGCACCCCCCGCCCCTCAAATTTAGTTATAAGTTGGCGCAGTGGATAGGCCGTGAAAAACTGAACACAGATCAGTCAAGAAAACAGGAAGAAGTTATGTGGACCTATGAAAAAATAAGCAAAATATAACAACAGAGCAGTCCATGCGAAAGATAAACAACGTCGAGCAGGTTGCGAAGATAGGAGCGCAGTGGACCTGTGGCTAGAGTGAGGATCTGTGGAGCAAGAGATCCTTGGTTAGAGCCTTCCCTCAGGCGAAAATTTTATTTTTTTCTTTTTCCGTCCGTCCGATTAGGGGTAACTGCGCCGTAGTATGGGGACATGTTCAGATTTGCTTGGACATATGCAGGATTTGACAGTCTACACACGGAAAAAGCTACAAACTTTCGCATTTATGATTCATGGTCTTCATTCCGGAGACTGGTTTGATGCAACTCTCCACGCTACTCTTCTTCAACCCACATCTACCTGAATCTGCTTAGTATATTGGTTTCTTGGTCTCCCTCCCCCCCCCCCCCCCCCCACTCGCACACGTTAAACCAATGTTTTGACAGAGCATAGGGGAAACTGTGCGACTGTGAAACTGTTACATTCATTTGTTGCAGTTTATGTGACAAACTCTTATGTTTTCGTCACTTTTTTGGGAGTGATTAGCACATCCACAAGAAAACCTAAATCGGGCAATGTAGAAACTCTTTACCGATTCACCAAGTGTACAAGTTGGGAGAATCGGCAAGAGATTCCTGTCATATGACGCACATCAGATGTGCTTTCCTGTGGAGGAGCTGGTTGACCTATCACCTTGCGATCAAATATTTTAGGTTCCCATTGGTGAGGCACTTCCTTTCGCCTGCTAATCGCAAGGTTTTGCGATTCGGTCGCAAAACAGAGGCACTAAACTGATTACAGCGAACAGAGACTTAAATGATCGGACTGACAGATCATAACTTTACGAAAATTTAAAAAAAAATTAAAATTTTCATTTGAGGGAAGAACCTCTCGCGCCGCAACTCCTCATGCTAGCCACAGGAAGACGGCGCTCCGATCCTTATATTTTTCTCGACGCTGCCTGTCTTTCGCATGGATCGTTCAGTTTTTATATTTTCCTTATTTTTTCATAGTTCCACACTACTTCTTCCAGTTTTCTCTACTGATCGGTGTTTAGTTTTTCAAATGTTCAAATGTTTGTAAAGCTTATGGGAATTAACTACGGGGCCATCAATCCCTAAACTTACCAACTACTTATGAACTACTTACGAACTAGGACCGCACAAATATCCATGCCCGAGGGGGTATTCGAACCCCCGACCGTAGTGGCCGTGCTGACGGTGACTGGAGCGCCTCAGTCACCTCGGCCACTGCGGCCGGCTTTAGTTTTTCGCAGCCTATCCATTGCGCCAAGTTATAACTAAATCTGAGGTGGTGGGAGGTGGAGGGTGCGATGGGGAGATTCCCTTGCTAGTAACCAACGTGATGCAACACATTTTTGATGTGTATGTTATGAAATGGAATGGCACCCCAACCATCACTCCTCGTTCTCATATGGTATGCCAGGCGACAGTCAGGCAGGTATCCCATTTCTGTGCAACGTGTCTCCATACACGTCTTCGCTGATCATCGGGAGTCATTTAGAAGCGAGACTCATCGCTGAAGACACTTCCACTACAGTCAATGAGATTCCGGGCCCAGCATTCAGACTCCACTTCAAACAAGCTTGTCTGAGTGCAGCAGTCAATCAAAGTTGCCGCAAGGGACTCCGTGAGTTCAGATCCCTTCATGTGAGCCGCCATTCATGATCTCTGTAGTCACTGAAGCACAGTTTGCACATCACGCCAATGATAATGATCGACTCAGAGTATCTCTCTGACGATTGTCGGTCCTCATGAGCCGCTGTCTGTCTAGGTCGACCGCTTCCTCCTTGACGCCGTGTTTCAAATAGTGACGCCGTTCCAAACTACTAGGGATGCGTTAATTGCTCCAACTGGCTTTTTTGAAGTTCAGTTGAACGTCCTCTGTCGATTGTTGACATATGCTTATGTTGTTTAACGTCCGGTCTGCGACGCACAGTTATTGTCCAGATAAGTACACAAAATGAAATTCGTTGTGTCGCATATTGTACTGACACCAAAGACAACTACAATACTACCGATACGGTTACGGGAACACCGATGAGCAAGAGGCTGCGCTTTACGAAAAGAAATGATCGGCAGAACCGTAGTTAAACAGTCTGAAAGGGCTTGGATAGTTTTCTACTCTCAGAAGCGTTTACATACAGAAGGGTGAGTGAGTCTTTGGGAGCTGACTAATCACTCTCTGCGAGATTGTCAGTCGTAAACCTGTACGTGAAGGAAGACGCTGCGATCGTACTGCGTCTACATGAACATAAACATTCTGCAAATCACATTGCAGTGCGTAGCAGAGAGTTCAGCGAACCACTCTTATGATATTTCCCGACAGTTACATTCTCTAATAACACACGGGAAAAAGGAACATCTAAATATTTCCATTTTCGATCTGATTTCTCTTATTTTATTATGATAATCATGTCTCCCTATATAGGCGGGCCGCGGCGGAGCAGCCTAGCGCAATGAGGCGCTATGCTGCGATTTGCGAAGCTGTTCCCCGTCGGAGGTTCGAATCCCCCCTCGGGCAGGGATGTTTGTGCCGTCTGTATTATAAGCTAGTTCATAAGTAGTTTGTAAGTTTAGGGACTGATGACGTCGTATTTAAGTCCCATATGTTAAAATATAAGTGTGTTTGCCTCTGTAACTTACAAAATAATAGGTGACGGGAAATTTTACTGCGGTAGGTCAACACAAGAAATGTTACATTTTCTACGGAGCTATGAACATAGATTATTGTATAATTTTCCAAAGTGTTACAGCACAAAGATGTAATTTTTAAATGGAACAATAGTTTTTTTCTATCGTGCATTGGATTCGTTGAAACCAGCTGCGTCCAAATCAATTTAAACTACATTCCTACCACTGTTAGTTTGGGAGCTACAACCCTTCAAAGTTTAGGGGGCGGAGGCTACGACAGCGTATCTGTCTGGCTGGTGGTCATGAGACAGTGGGCCGTGCCCCAGGGGATAGCCACTCGGCCAGTCAGCTACGCTATCGCAGCCTCCGCCCCCTTTTGCAGCAGCCAGACAGCAGCAGTCGGAGCACGCAGAAATTGCTCCCGCCCACCCACCCTTATTTCATGATTTTTGGGGGAATATATTCTGTTATGTGTTTTGTGGACTTTTTTGTTGCAGACAGTCGTCTTTCATATTGAATTTGTGTTGTTCTAATTTTCTTGTATGCGCGGCGCCTAATCGGTCAGTGAACAGTAGCCTGTGTAAAAGTGTGACACAAATGTCGTCTCTTCGTGTTAGACAAAGTAATTTGACAAACGGGCGCCGACATACTTTGCAGAAAACTGTTCGTAAATCTTGCTCCCAGTGTGTATCTCGCCACAAGCGTGTGCAATGCCCTAGGCGCAACGCCATTTGTTATCAATGTGGAAATCAGGACATGTACAGACAGTGTGCATCCAGAATAAAAATTCAAAGAACGGTGCCGTTAGGAATAGTGCTTCGCAGAGTGCGAGAACAGTTCATACTGTTAATTTCATACATGCTGTGGATTTGGACAATGTTTCCCTTGAGTCTCCAATGCCAGAAATTTTTTCTGCATCTACTGCAAAATTATGTAGTGAGCCACGTAGCAAGCATCATCGAGCGCGTAAAACTGTGCAACGGAAACGGGGTTCGGGACAAGCAAAATGACTATGTACAGTGCAATCCTGTACTGAACCTAGTGCCTTCTACAACTTCTCCTTGTAAAAGTGAGCAGTACTGTAGCTAGTGACAGTAGACTTTATGTAGATACTCAAAGTAATTTTAGTGCAGTAGCTGGTGAATCTGAGGTAGCTTTGAATGCTTGCACGGAAGCCGATCCGGCGGTAGTGCCATCTAGGGACAGTGATATTAATCTGCTGTGTGCCGATTCTGCGCCGCTTCCTACCGTATGCAGCCCATGCATGCGCAAGTGCAGCAAACAAACTGTAGCAGACGTTGCCCACATTCGCGTACCTGTCGAGCGCCACAAGCAAAAACTTTCTGTGACTCTTTCCATAGAAAATAAGACTGTGCAGTTTCAGCATGACACTGGTTCCGCTGTCACATTAATGAATAAAGACATATTTGAACTTCTGGGTTCGCCAAAACTGTCACCGTCTCAACAAGTGCTCACAGCGTATACATGACAAAATATTCCCGTGTTAGGAACGTGTAGCCTGCCTGCCTCTTTTCAAGATGTAACAAAAACGGTTGTTTTTATAGTTCTTCAGCCCAAATCTACACAAAACATTTTTGGACTCGATGCATTTGACTTGTTTGGCTTATCAATTCAAAGAGATGTGCTTCAAATTTCGTCAGTAGTGCCTCAGGACAAAATCAATACATTATGTGAAAAATATAGTGACTCGTTTTCGCCGGAACTAGGTTGTGCAAAAGACTTCGTGGCACATATAACTTTAAAAGAATCTGCAGTACCAAAATATCGTAAAGCTAGACCAGTGCCCATCGCCCTTCGGGACAAAGTTGCTGAAGAACTTAAACGTTGGCAGGATAATGGGGTGATTTCTCCTGTTTCTGCGAGTCAGTGGGCCTCGCCTTTAGCGATTCTAACCAAACCGACAGGAAAACTTCGTCTCTGTGCGGACTTCAAATCAACAGTGAATAGTCAAATAATTGTAGATACTTATCCCCTGCCCCGACCAGGGGAACTAATGGACAAATTAGGACAGTCTCGCTTCTTTTCTAAGATTGGTTTAGCAGAGGCATACTTACTTCAAAAAAGTTTTTCGTCATCAATACTCACATGGGCCTTTTTCAATTTCAACGCCTACCCTTTGGCAGTTATTCAGCCCCCACTATTTTTCAGCATTTTTTGGAACAGCTGACAGTTTCTGTACGGTGTTGCTCGAACTATTTAGATGATATTGTGGTCTCAGGACGCACAGTTGAACAACATTTATCAAACCTAGAGTGCCTTTTCAAAGTGTGGACTGCAGCAGGTATACGTTGCAATGAAGCAAAGTGTTCGTTTTTCCAAACTGAAATAGAGTACCTAGGCAATGTGATTAATGCCCAAGGAATCCATCCATTACAGTCACATCTTCAAGCAATCAAATACTTGCCTCCTCCTAAGAATGTGCACGAATTGCGAGCAGTAATGGGAAAGCTTAACTACTACTTCAGATTTATATACCCAATGCCTCTCAGATTGCCGCTTCACTGCATCGCTTATGTAGGAAGAATGTTACTTTTGTATGGTCTAAAGATTGCCAGCTTGCATTTGACAAATTAAAGTTTGCACTACTCAGTGATGCATGTTTGATTCCCTTTGACCCACAGAAGCCTGTAGTGCCAGCAGTATATGCCTTGTCTTACGGTCTAGGTAGAGTTTTGTCAAATTGTATTGGGTCCCACGATCGTCCTATTGCCTTTGAATCCAAGCTACTGACGCCAACTTAACAGAATTACAGTCCGATAGAAAAGAAGGCCATACCAATCATTTCCGGCGTCACACAGTTTCATGATTATCTCTATGGTAGAAAATTCTATTTGTTGACAGACCACAAGTCTCTCACATCGTTGTTCTCACCCACAAAGCCAATTCCGCCTCGAACGGCACAAAAGCTTCAGAGATGGTCTTTTATACTATCTAATTACCAGTATGAAATTTTGTACCGACTTACCACTAAACATGCCAACGCGGACACACTTTCCCGACTTCCGGTTGGCTAGGATGTGTCTTTTGATTCTTTGGAAATGGCATGTTGTCAGATAGACTCCAGAGATGCTTCCACTGTCACAGATTTCCATTTTAACTCTCGTCGGGTTGCACAAGAAACAGCTGCGGATGCGGACTTAAGTGTAGTAGCACGTTTTGTTCGCTCTGGGTGGCCTGCGAGAACCAAAGACATTGATCGGTCTCTGGTTCGACGTTATTTCGCACAACGTCATGCATTGTCTTTAAGTCAGGGTGTTCTGTTGTTACTTACCAACAAAGACCAAACAAGGGTGAATGTTCCTCGTTCCCTGCAACGAGAAGTCTTACGCCTCCTGCATCAAGGACATTGGGGTATTGTTCGGACAAAGCAATTGGCCAGACACCATTGTACCTGGGTTGGTATAGACGCTCAGATAGAGAGCATGACGTCACAGTGTACGGTTTGTGCGGAGCATCAGGCAGCTCCTCCGCAAAGTTTCTCAGACTGGCCACGCCGCAAGGGACCATGGCAACCTTTACACATTGACTTTGCCGGACCTTTCTGGAATACGCGCTGGTTAATCGCTGTAGACACTTTCAGCAAATTTCCTTTTGTGATTGCCATGAACTTGACGACGGCGTCTAGAACAATCAGTGCCTTAACATCTGTGTTTTGCATCGAAGGTTTGCCTGAAACTATCGTCATTGACAATGGATCTCAGTTTGTTAGTGCGGATTTCAAAAATTTTGTCGTGTGAATTGTGGTGTCGCACAAGTACAAAGTGCGCGCCACCTACTTTCGCCGCGCGCCGCCATGCACGCACGGCGCGGCGTTCTTACGACGACAGCCACGAGCGCCCTCTGCTGCAACTCCGCTCGTGGCCACCAGTGAACGACATCGTTCACTTGGGACTGAGATAGCAACCAGTTAGGACCTTCGTAATCAGATAGGCACCAGTGAAGACTTGGCTATCAGTTAGGCACTAGGCAGGACTCTAGCTCAACTATGTATCAACATTCTGCAGTACTATGTAAAAGTTAAGTATTGTATACATTCTGTGCAATATATATCTCGTTCTAATTTACTCTAGTGTTTACAGTTTCTGGCTGCTCCCTTCCGTACCTGCACCAGCGTGCTATCTTTATTCCTGTGTCGGTGTCATTCCACTCGGCCACCGACACCTACGACGGAACGGGACACAAAAGCGGCGACGAGGCAGGGACACAAAATGAATGACACCACCGCACCTTTCCACCCTCAGTCCAATGGTGAAGCAGAAGGTTTCGTTCGAACATTCAAGTCTCACATGGAAAATATGAAAGGTCAGTACTCCAGGCAGCAAGCTCTTCAAATTTTCCTGTCTACGTATCGGTGCATGCCACGTGACGGCCCGTCTCCTGCCGAGATGCTACATGGCCGCCGCCACCGCACTCTCATTCACCTGCTGCAGCCTTCCACGCACCAAGTCGGTTCGTATGGCGATTCGCGTTTTCCGGTTTCTACGCCGGTGCTGTACAGTGTGTTTTCTGGGAAGAAGAAAAGATGGATATTCAGCGCGTGCTCGGTCGTAATATGTATGTTGTACGTTCTTCCACAGGGTTGGAGCTGCGGCACCACGCAAACGAGTTGCGCCTACACAGGCCGCGCGATCCTGTCTCTGGTTTCAGATTCCAGACCCAGTTCACCACCAGGGAGCACCGCCACATCGCTCGCCGCCAGGCTACGAGATCGTCCCCATGGAGATAGATGCGCCTCCGATGCCATCGTCCCCGCCGCCGCCGCGGTCGCCGTCGCAGCTGCCTGGGCCACGCACCTCATAAGAAGATGACCTGCTCCCTCTGGGCGGAGGTGTGCGCCCTTCCTCTCGTTTTGGTGGGGTTTCCGGGGGATCGCAAGGTGGTTACCGGGCCGCGGACGGCGTCTCGATCCCAGCCTCAGCTACGACGCCCGTCCCACCATAACGCCCTGCCAGGCCCACCTCCCAGTGCCGTCGCCGTGGCCCTCAGCCCTACGCCACGACGGCGAGGCGGTTTGGGGGGGGGGGGGGGGGGGGGTTGTCGCACAAGTCTGAAGTGCGCGCCACGTACTCTCGCCGCGCGCCGCCATGCACGCACGGCGCGGCGTTCTTACGACGTCAGCCACGAGCGCCCTCTGCTGCAACCCCGCTCGTGGCCACCACTGAACTGCATCGGTCACTTGGGATTAGAACAGGCACTAGGACTCATCAGTAGGCAGGCCTCTATCTAGTTAAGTATGTATCTGCATTCCACTAGTCGTCATTTAACAAAGCTAAGTATTATACTCTCTCTCTCTTCGAAATATATCTTGTACTAATCTAGCTCAGTGTTTGTAGTTTCTGCTGTCCCACCGGCTGGTCGCCTCAGACTCTGTACCCGCACATGCGTGCATCCTATTTCCCTGTGTCGGTCTCTCTCTACTCGGCCACCGACACCTAGGACAACCGGGGGTAACGAGACACAAAATAAACCGTTCTGTAGTTTCTTTTGATCTTCTGCTGACTTTACTAACCGTTATAGGACTGCATCGTCCGCGAACAGTCTAAGAAAGCTACTCAGATTATCTCCTAAATTTATACTAATGATAAATCTGTAAATTCAGGCCTGTAGCTGTTCACTCCAATCTTCATAACTACTGGACGAATCTTCATGCAGTTTTCACAGGAAACACGACAAAAGTTTGGGTTTACATATAGGCATAATTTTACCAAAATCGGATCACATGAAAAATAGTGATTTTAAGTGTTTTCAGTAACCGCCTTGTCTGTTTGTTCAACTATTAAAAAACCTTATATCTCCAACACTATGTCACGACTTTGCATGGGGTCTTCACAGGTAACTTGAGCGTAACTCTGGACAACATACAGACTTCATGTCATAAAAAATTGATCACGGAAAAAATAATATCGTAATTTGAATTTTTTTATCTACGACCGTCTTTTCTGTCTCTTTGAACACGTTTATCTCCAAAACTACTTGACGAATTTCCATGGGAACTACACACGTAACTTGAGCATATGGCGGGGTTACATAAAGGCTTCAATAATGAAAATCTGGTCAGGGAAAATAAAGATATCATAATTAATCATTTGTTTAAAAGCCATCGCGTATGTGTTTTTGTTGAGGATAATGTCCAAACGTACTACACGAACTTTCAAGGGTTTCCACAGGTAAATTGAAAATACTTTGCAGAGTAACATAGGCATTATTTAACCAAAATCGGATCAGACGAAGGAAAGACATAGTAATACTCTGCTTATTAGTATGGGTAGTACAGAAAATTTCCAGTTCCATGGGGTTTCTTAAGTCAACTGAGAGTACCTTGGGGCAATGTATAACCTTCATTTCATAAAAGTTGGATCAGGGGAGGAAAAGATTTTAGAAGTTATAGTTTCTGGTAAGGTGACTAATTCTTTGTGTTGATAATGAAATAAATAATTGATATCGTTCCAATTAGTCAATTAATTCTCCCCCTAAAGCGAATATTTCGTTGCCAACGTTAACATATTAAACCGCTGCCCCTGCAAGTAAAATTTAACCCAGATGCGACACAAAAAAAGAATAGCTGTATCCAGCATGCCTTGCAATGCCATGGAAAAAAAAAGTGCTTCTTTCCGCGGGTATCATTTGAATATAAAATATAACGACGTTCCTTCGCGTCGTTCGATGTTATCATTTACTAAAAATTTTTATTCACATCACTAAGGTGTAATACACTGAAAAAAGGGCTACGATATTTCCTTGTGTCAGTGGAGTAGCGTATTAATGTTGCCAACGGCCGTTGAATCCTCTTTGAAAAAACAGTCACGTACAATGAGTGGAATAGTTCTTTTTGTTGATAATGAAATAAATAAATAATTAATGTTGTTGCGATCAGTAAATTAATGTTCCCCTAAAGCAAATATTTCGTTGCCAATGTTAACGTACTGAACCGCTGCCACTGCACGTAAAATTTAACCCAAGTGCGATACAAAAGAATGATAGCTGTAACCCGCTTGTCTTGCAATGCCATGAAAAGAAAAAAGTGCTTCTTTCCGAGGGTATCATTTGAATTTAAAACATGACGACATTCCTTCGTGTCTATCGATGTTTTTTTACTAAGAATTCTTTGCAGGGAAACACATATTTATGTAGTTTCCTTTCTGATTTCGGTGCGTATTTATTACATCTTGAGTCCATTCTGTTTAGGAATGCCTAGCAAATAGTGTAGTACAGCACAGAAGAAATAGAGGTCCTGTTAGTTACGTAGTGCACCAAAGAACTAATAGTCGGCACTGCTGCATTATTTATTGTTTTTTTTATTTCTTTTCGATGGATATGCCATAGAACAGCAACGAACCACTAAAGGTGCTGTTGGTTTTGTTTTGCTGCAGAAAAACAATACATGATCGTGTTGTGCGTATTTCCTCATAACAGAAGTATTTTGAATTAAGAGCTGCAATCTTATCTCTGCAAATACAAACTAACATTGAACAGCGAGTTGCAGATTACAATTTGTGTATTCACAGCTTAACGACATTTCTTTTCTTCTTTTGACAGGGAATATTTGAATATAAAACATATCGACATTCCTTCACATTTATCGATGCCCTAATTTACATAAGTATTCTTTGCCAGGAAAATCAAATTTATGTAGTTGTCTTTCTGATTTCGGTGTATCTTCATTACATTTTGAGTGTGTTCTAATAATATTATAGTGTAGGTATTTCAGTTTTCTGTCTATGCAACTGATTTAATAAAATATGTTATTGCCATATGCATTTCGCCTTTATTTGGAAGGCATCATCAGTGGCCTGTAATATATACATGATTATCTTTTACAATATTTTATATTTACACTTCTCAGTATTTTTAGGTTATGAACAGTTCTAATGCGTTATTTTGGTATAGTATTGATATCTGGATGTTGTACTTACAATATTTCATGGATATAGCTTTACATCTGGTGCTAATTGGTTGCTTCCAGCTGTTCTGCTTCAATTCTGTGCATTTTGCTGTTTTTGTTGTTCCTACACTATAATATTATAATATAGCAACTTTGGGAAAAACAGGACAAAAGGAACTAAACATGAGTGTGTTCTGTTTAGGAATGCCTCAAAAACCCCATAGTACAGGAAAGGATAAAGTGAGGCAACGTTAGTTACATAGTACACTAAATAAGTAATTTTGGTGTTGCTGCTTTTTTTTTTTTTTTTTTTTTTTTTTTTTCATTCTCATAACTAGGGTGTAATACGATACAAGAACGGCTACAATTTCACTTACGGCGGCGGCGTTGTGTACTGATGTTGGCAACTGCCGTTAAATGCTTTTTCAAAAATCAGTCACATAGAATGATGGCAATAATTATTTTTGTTCACGATGAAATAAATAATTTATGCCGTTCTGGTCAGTAAATTAATCATCCTCCTTAAGCGAATAGTTCTTTGCCAACGATTGCAAACTAAACCGCTGCCACTGCACGTAAAAAGTAACTCCAGTAGGACACAAAGGAAAAAAAATCTTCTTAGCTGTATCCTATATGCTTTGCAATATCATGGAAAGAAAAGAAGTGCATCTTTCAACGGGTATAACCACTAAACTGTGCATATCTATGGTGTGAGCACTGCGTTCTCAACATTAAGCTGGAATTACCACGTGATATTGAGACAAATCCACTCTTTCCACACATTTATTTACTCTTACTTTTGGGTTGTACTGCATTGACTGCAAAGAAGCCCAATCTCCTTTTCGCAGAGCAAGCACATAACATGAAATAATAGATAAATGTGTCACAGAAGCAACAAGAAAGTTGAGGAAGCGTCGCTGAAAACGCCATTTACACATATTCATCTGTCTTAACTGAACAAAAGTGGACCGAGATAAAGTCTGTAATTAGTAGAGTTTCCCAATACCACATCACATTTCCACCTTTATGTTGAGGACACAAAATCTTTTCTGCTCACCTGAATGCTCACTCCAGAGAAATTTCTGCTCTGTACCAGTCACTAGAGATAATATACACACGCGAGAGACAAACTCATCAGAAACCTCTCTGCTTTCGAAATTCTTCGGTACAATTTTGTTATTAAAATTTGTAATTACTTAATTTTGGTGCGGATTACATTAAAATAGAGAAAGAAGTCTTCTTTTGCAGAGACAATTTTACTTAGAGTTATAATCCGACTTCTAAATATATATTTCTATTACACCAAGTCAGTTTCAACTTCGTGCTTTACGAAATAATCACTGTAGGACTTGGGGACATGTATTCGCTGAAAGAGTGGTGGATACTGCTAACACAGTCAATACAATTCACAGGAAATACTGTATTTAATGGACAAGCCTATACAGTCGATCAGCTGGCGCCATTCCTTCAACGATTACCCAGACTAAGTTAATCGCAGATTGACACCAACATGACCTCTTATTTAAACAGATATGATTGAATTACCAGACTTTCAAGGATTCGTCGAGATTTCGATAAAAGGGAGCATTGCGTATAGAATTTCCCCATTGTCCCCAGTGCAACACTGCAACATACTAATTTTTCAGCATACACTTACTGTGAGATATAAACAATTTAGTACTACACCATAGAACCGTTACATGGCGCTGTTATTATTATTATTATTATTACTATTTCTCATCTCAACGATAGAAGTGTTTTCAAAAGTTTACGCCAATCAGACAATTACACACTGCAGTCTTAACTTTATGAACACAAATTATCATTGAATTTACATCGTTCCGGAGTACAGACTTAAATTAATTTCACTTTTTGTATGAAAAACTTTATGAACATTCATCGTTTTCGACAATGCCTTCAACTTACCTTTAACATCTTGGATAAGAGAACTGAGTTGACTGACATAGCGATCCAACAAGGATTCTGTTTTTGCTGACCTAGGTCCGGAAGAAACCATGACATACACAGGTCCCCCTATAACAACCGTTCCGAAGCACGGGCATATAAGCTAGTTAGAGAATAAATGTATTGGGAAGCCATAGTTAGTATTCCCAGCTCTGTAATTAGCCCTCTGCATGACTTGATACCACAAATAATTCGTATCACACGTTTTTGGGCTCTGAAAACTTATATCTGCTATGTCTGACAACATTCACATATGAAATGGTCTTCTTTAGGCGCTTCAGCAGTTCTGTGGGTTACTCCTCCCAGTTAAATTTATTATCGAGCTGTAATCCTAAGAATTTGACGCTTTCAACTTCTTATAACTCCTTGTTGTCATACTTTAGGCCTGTAATGACAGTAAACCATTTACAAGTCCTACAATGCATATAGTGTGCTTTTTCAAGGTTTTGCGAGAGATAATTGGCTAAAAACTATTTAGAAATGCCCATGAAAATTTCATTAGTTGACTATTCTAAGGCTATATTGGATTTACTATTTATTGCAAAGTTTGTGTCATCTGCGGATAAAACAAACTTTGTATTAGCTAATCAGCTAATGTTGCTGATGAAAGGTCATTGATATATACAAGAAACAGCAGGGTCCCTAAGATGGAACCCTGGGGAACTCCACATGTTATTTGTTCCTAATTGGATAAGTCCTGATAATTCAGTATATGTTTCTTTCCTATTGACACTCTTTGTTTCCTGTTAGAGATCTACGATTTTAACTATTATGCAGCACTTCCTGTTACACCGTGATATTCTAATTCCCTCGAAAGATATTGTGATTTACACTTTCAAATGCCTTTGACAGATCACAAAATATACCAGTGGCCTGTAATTTGTCCAATGAAGTAAGTACATTCTCACAATATGTGTACAAAACTGTACATTGCCTTCTCAATATCAGAACCCTTAAGAAATCCGAATTATAACATAGATAATATTCAAGTTGAGACTGCAGGCAAAAATGAAATTGGACGGAAGTTTGATGGAAATTATATACCTCCTTTCTTATACAATAACTTAACTTCAACATATTTCTACCATTCGGGAAATGTTACACTGATAAAAGTGTGGTTACACAAGAAACTTAAAAATCACGAAACTTAGAGGCACACTATTTAATCAAATTTGTTGATATATTTTCTTAGCCACTGCAATTTTTTGATTTTAAGGATTTTATGGTGAATATTACTTCGTGTCATACTCATACTCAGGGCCGGATCTAGGACATTTACCAAGGGGGGGGGGGGCAAGCTTAAATTTGCCGCCCCTTCTTTCACCCCCCCCCCCTGTATGAATCGACTTTTTGACGCTAATTTGGTTACATATTTCTAAATAAATGTCACAATCTCACAACATGAACTTATTTTATTGACTGAATTAAGATCAAAGGAAAACAGAACAGTTTTAATACATACAAAAATATTACAAGATTACTCATCGTACAAAAATCAATTAAAAATTTCGCTTTTCAAGGTATTGTGGTTCTTTTTTTTTTTTTTTTTTTTTTTTTTTTTTGCTGCGAAACTGTTTTTGTTATTATCATAGTTTAGAGAAGCAGCTCATTTGTGCTCTATGGATATTATACTCAGATTTGTTAGGCAGTCGAGCTCCTCAAGTGTATTTAATTAGTTTCAGCTAACTGAAAATTCTTTCTCCACACGAAACAGAAACTAGAATGGTAAGATATATTTTAACGCTGTAGTAAGTTTGGGATACCCCTCTACCAATTTATTTTTATAAATTAAACTTAATGTTGATGATGCAGTGGAATCTTACAAGGCTCTGTCTACTGCCAGCGCATGTTCTCTGAAACTTTCAACTTCAAGTTCTTCCTCGCTAAGATCTTCTGCCAGTTCCGCTGCTTTGGCCTTCAAGTCCTCCACTTCCATTTATCGAATTTGCTCACCACACAGAAAACTAATTTTAGTACCAATTTTCTCAAGTGCAGCAAACCTGGTACTAAGCTCTGTCAATTATTCCTTTTTTCTGTAAATGTTGGATACTTCGTCCTCACATAGCTCATTGGCCATTTTCTTCTTTCTTTGAATCCTTTTTTCGAAGAATACCGTTGATACCTCATTATCTTCTGCTAGCACTTTGGCCTCAGAAATAGCTTCAGAGGCACAAGACTCCCGGGAAGTTTTGGGACAGCCCAAAAGTCCTTGAATGTTTCGAACAGCTTTATCGAGTGTAAAGTATTAACTTCGCAGAAACGATTAACATGAGCAATTTATTTTAATATTGCATACCAGAAACAAGTTAAAGTAATGAATTTGAATTTTCTCATATTTTTTTTTAAAATAGATCTTCTCTCCGTTTTTGTTTCTGGTATTGACAATTTATAAGTTCCAGTTTCTTTCATGGCCTTCAAAACTTTATGAAAATTCTTGTAAACAGCTTCAACCGCATCTACTCTTGCAGATCACCTAGTCTTGCTGAATGTCTGCTGAATTTGCTCCTACTAAATTTAAAGAGTGAGGAGCACATGGTACGAAATAGGCCAGTTCATTCTTCTGAAATATTCGTGACTGGACCCCTTTGTACTTTCCAGTCCTGTTTGCCCCATTGTCATGAGACTGCCCCCTGCAGTACTTCATGTTCAACCTATCGTGTTCCAATTTTTGCAGTATCTCTTTACTAAGGCCTTCTTCTGTTTTGTCTGTAACTGTAAAAAAGTCAGTTAAAGTTTCCACAACCTCTGAGTCATTCGACTTGACATATCGAATTACTTGTGTCAGCTGCGCATTATGACTGATATCTGGAGTGCAGTCAAACATCAGTGAAAAGTATTTAGCAGCTAAAATATCTTTAATTATATCTTGCTTTATTTTGTCAGCAATCAAGTCACGGAACTCATCTTGTATATTTTTGTAAAAATAGCTAATCTGGCCTTTCTTGTCGCGTTCAATACGCAGACGAAGGGGGACACTATAGTATGATATGGCATCAATTGTATTTATAAATTTGCCGGTATGTGCATCACCAAAATCACCATCTTCTTTTGTTCCTCTAAAAGGACTTCCTTGCTTAGCTAGAAAAAGAACAGCATCAATAATAGAGTGAGATTCCTCCTGTTTTATCTAGTCTTGCTGCCCATTGTGCGATACTTATCAGGTGGGTTTGTCGGAGGACATCGAAAGAGTCGAAAGAAGGGCAGCTTGTTTTGTATTGTCGTGATACAGGGGAGACAGCGTCACAGGATCTGGGATGGGAATCATTAGAACAAAGGCGTTTATCGCTGCGCCGTGGGCTACTTACGAAACTGCAATCGTCAACATTCTCCTCCGAATGCGAAAATATATTGTTGCCTCCCACTTACATAAGTAGAAAAGATCATCTGAATAAATAATTGAAATCAGAGCTCGAACAGAGAGATTCAGATGTTCTTTCATCCCGCGCGCTATTCGAGAATGGAATGAGAGATAAATAGTATAAAAGTGGTCCGATGAACCCTCTGTCGGGCATTTAAATGTGATTTACAGAGTATCCTGTGTAGATGTCTATCAATTCCACCGCTACCGAGAGAGGACTCTAGATCTTTAATGCTTTTGACTTTCAATAAGAAGTGTGCGCACTTGAAATACTTATATAAGGAGTGGAACGTTATTCAAATTCACCTGTTCTACAAATATTACCTTGATATGAAATATCAAGAATCATTTATCTGAAAAAGAAAATCTATGCAAATTAATAAACATTGTGCATTTACTTATGCAAACATCTTCCTCATTCTGGCTAATATCTAGTAGATTTTTAAAATTTAATTAGCTGAAGTACCTGTGACAGGGCAACACTAAAGTCAGCAACCAGGAATCTGAGTTTTATTAAATGATTTCGGTATTTCTTTCAGTCATTTTACTTTTAATAATTCTGTCAGTTAATTTTATTAAATTATACCAGAAAGATACATTCTGTAAAAAAAAAAAAAGGTTCGGTCAAAATTTGCCGCCCTCTAAATTCTGCCGCCCGGGGCAACTGCTCCCTTTGCCCCCATCTAGATCCGGCCCTGCTCATACTACCGTAGTTATTTGTAGTGACAGGTCTGAGATATTCCAATGCAACAGGTACTGACCCTGATAAACCCATGCCATACTGGCAATTGCAGCAACACTGCTCATATCTGTTACCCCTGTGTCATCTACTATTAATGCTATTTGCATGGGGGAAAACAGTTTTCAGATAAGTTGAGGACATTATTTATGAGAGTGTTTTATTTCTCATTCATGCTATGGCCACTGTAAATATCACTCCAGTTCATGTCTTTGGCAATTTTCTAAAACAATCTTTTTTTTGCTTACTGACAATCCTCTTAAACTCAGATTTGATAGATTTTATACCTGATTAGTATTAACATCTAGCAAAAGGAACTGCATGTCCAAATCTGAAAGATTGCTTATTATTGGTTTTATGATATAATTTTGACCATTTGACTGTCTGAGCCTTTAGCTATCAAAGTCGGAAAGTCTTCATCTACTTTATCTTCCCTTTCTACAATACTGCCTCAAGTTCATTTTTCTTGCTTAAGCTCCCTATATATTCCGCCAACCTGTCGCTTTCACTTCTTTGCTTATTAGTGCTTTTCCAACTAAGCTCCTGATATGTACTGCTTTTCTTGTCTCCAAACGTTTCTCTTATTGTTCTGCAGACGGTATCTATCTTTCCCCTAGACATACTTCTTCTGCAGACTTGCGTTTGTCCTCTACCCACTCCTGCTTAGCCTAATTTGCCTTTCCTGTCAACCTCATTATTTAGCCGTCTGTACTTCCTTTTGGGCTGCTTCACGTGCTGCGTTTTTATATTTTCTCCTTTCATCAATGCAGTATATCCTGCGTTACCCGGTGATTTCTATTAGTCCTTCTCCTTCTGCCTATATGATCCTGTGCAGCGTGCACAATTTTAACTCTCAAAGCTATACATTCCTCTTTCACTGTGTTTCTTTCCCCATTTCAGTCAAACCTTGTCTAATGCTCGCTTGACAAACTTAAGTTCCTTCTGTTTAACCAGGTTCCATCTCCTAACTTTTCTACATTTTAGCATTTACGAAACAATATTGTCTTCTAAAAATGTTAAGGTGTCTTGGAGCCAACTGAACGTACCTTGACGTACATTGACGTCTTTGGAACGAACGATACATGATTGCTTGAGTCGTTTAACATAATATAATCTGTAGCAATAAATGGAAATACAGCCCGCCTTTAGTGCTACTAAATACTATTTAAGGGATTCTCAATAGTTTCTTGCATATCGAATCGTTTAAGGTCTCATACGGCCTCCTTAAAGAGATTTTCAGCTGTTTTTAGTTTTATTTGAAATGAAAGAAATGCTTTTTGTCTTGTAAAGTCTTGTAAAAATTCTCATGCTTGGAAATTTCAAATTTCAATACAGCAGTTTTTAACAACTTGCAGTCTCTGCAAATAGTAAAAAAAGAAGACCAAAATTTCGAAATCGGTCTTTGTCTAAATAAAACTGTTCGCTTCCAACTGGCAATGCACTAGGTGTATAAAAACAATAATCCATGAGTAGCAGTGCGTATGGAAATTCGGGAGCTTATAAATATGCATATCTCTTCGAAAAATTGGGAGCTTGCGCCAACAGAGATGAAGAAGAGCCGCGGAAAACAACAATCCTCCTTCATTTGTTTCACAGATGTGCGAATCCCAAAACTCTTACCTCGTATTTCATCCGACAGACTGCGTTCACTCCATGACTCCTGGCTCGAACGTACAAAATCCTACATCCCTCAAGTGACGACAGCATCACAAATCACATAATACTGAACCTTTGCAGGACAAAGAAACTGGAATAATATTTCTTACGAGATCATCGACATCTATGGAATGTTAATTGAAATTCAGTAGCGTTACATATGCGGTGCGATGAAAACCCAATTTGTCGTCATGAAACTTGCTTAACTTATTATTAAAAACATGCTATTTTTGGAATTTACCTTTTCTGCATCGTAATATAGTTCGTATAAAAATTCATACTTCTAGAATTCCTCGAAACGGTATGTTTTTTTATCAGATTTTTATTCAGTGTGGATCTAAACCACACAAATTCACTCTTTCACATATGGCAGGAAGAGTTTCAAAAATGTTCAAATGTTTGTTAAGCTTATGGGACTTAACTACGGGTTTCATCAGTCCCTAAACTTACAAACTACTTACCACCTACCTTATACTAAAGACGGCACAAATATCCATGCCCGAGGGGGCATTCGAACCCCCGACCGTAGTGGCCGTACAGACCGTGACTGAAGCGCCTTCAGTGTCCTCGGCCACCGCGGCCGGCCAGGAAGAGTTTATATGAAACCATATTCACATATTGCATCGTATGACTTCCAGTGTTCCTTTGCTTGTAAAAACAAGTCACAATAAACGCTTTTTGTTCAGTAGTGTTACTGTCTTCTCTGCTACAAGTATGTTTTCAGCCGCTGCGGCGTGGCCGAGCGCATTGAGGCGCTATGCTACGATGCGCAAGGCCACTCCATAGACATATATTACTAGACTGGGAATTCCATATACAGTTTCATTTGACTCAGTAAAGTCTCGCCGCCATATTTCTATACTATAAACATGTGAGCAGTCGTTTCAGTTGTTACAGAAAACAGCCGTAAAAATATTGATAAACTGACGTAACTATGCTGTCTTTAGACTTTTGACATATGGGAAATTCGTGTGTTGTATGTGGCTATAATTTTTTCAGCTTTAGTAGGTTTCGACACTTACATTAATGAATTACATTGATAGCCTGTTATTATTAATCTGTACCAATTTCATTCAACTTCGGATTTTCTTTCAGTAGTATGGTCGTAATAAAAGTGTTTTTTAACGTGTATAACATATATCCTTATTCTTTTGAGAGTTCTTATGAAATCTACGGTCTGGTTTGACACATGCACTAATGAGTCGCGTTTCCTGTTTTTATTAATCGGTTACCACTTTCGGTCAACTTTGGCTTTTTTTTTAAATAGAATTACCGTTATAAATGTGCTATTTGTCGTACATAACACATATCTTTATTCTTATAGTCTGCTTTAACTGTGTGTGCGTAACGGTAAAATTTTATTTCCCATCCCGGTGGCCCCCCATTATTATGTTGGCAACATCAACAAAACGGTAGAAAGCCCTCGCCAAGACCTTAATATTCTAGAAATCCACACAGAGTAACGAGATAAGTGTTCCGTTCAGACGGTGAAGTAAATAAATGATGCTGTTCCTAGCTTGTATATGGCCTGGTTCACTCGGTAAAAGTAATTGCCCACGTAAACGAAGACTTCATGACAAAACATTTTCGATGTCATGCGATTGATTGATACCAACGTCACATGATTGACAACATTTTCACGCAAGGCCGCCAGGATGCTTAGTAAAATTTAACCGTACGTAACACGTTCTTCTCATAACAAGATTCGACAATGTACGCTTATGTGTTAAATTCAATTATTGCGGAAGTATTAGCTCAAATGCAAATCATGTTCAAACCAGCTAGTAAAGCTGACAACGTCATATCGTATCAGAAGATCATAGTACATTCGTACGGCTACTTTTTGACTTGAGGTGAGGCAAGATGGCGGCGTCAAGCTTCAGTAATAGAGGGACGTTTGCAAATGTTCAAATGTCTGTAAATCTATCGGGCCAAACTGCGTGGTCATCAATCCGTAGCTTACAAACTACTTAAAGCTAGGTAAACTAACCTAAGGACAACACACACACCCATGCCCCAGGGAGGACTCGAACCTCCACGGCGAGCAACCGCGCGCTCCGCAGCGAGACGCTTTAGACCGCTCGGCTACTCCACCGCGGCGAGGGCCGTTTGCCATTCTAGTAGTGTATGTGTGTGGGCCACTCCCCGTCGGCTTTCGAATCCCCCCTCGGGCATGGATGTTTGTTCTGCCTTTAGTATAAGCTAGTTCATAAGTAGTTTGTTAAGTTTAGGGACTGATGACCCCGCAGTTAAGTCCCATAAGCTTAACAAACATTTGAACATTTTTGTATGTCTTCAATATGCCCAACCTTGCTGAGAGAAATATTTGTACGAGTATATGCAGGGGCGAAAAGTACGAGCGATTCGCATTAGATCTTGTCTCATCGTCATTAGCATTTACCAAGCACATAGCAGCACAATATTCGTTCGCTATCACCAGTTTCGACTACCAAGGTCATCTACATATTAAAAACTAATATAAAAGTACAATCAACACCTCCAAGCATCTTGACGAATAAACATTGCAGAGTATTAGGGAATAAACATTGTTAGTCGGAATTGTATCAAAATAATTTGGCGGCGTAGAATAATTCTTTTTGCAAAAATCTCTTGACTAATAATATTTAGATCACTGAATATACTCTAACGTTCTTTGCAATCTTACGTGAGGAGCAATGAATATTCAGCTGTCAAAATTGCTGCAACATTCTATAGAATAACATCCGTCGTGTGCATTTATTGTAGCTCGGCTAAAAATATAAAAATTACAAGATCATAGAGACGTAAATTAAATTACGATTAAAATGGAAGTGTAAAATTAATTATGCAATTGTGAAATGGAATGACTCACGCTAGTAAAAAAGGTAAAGCAGTCAACAATCCGAAGATTGGTTTGAACACGACAGTGCTTTACTAGGCACGGTCCTGTTTGGAGGTGGTATGCCATTGCCTTCCTCCGACCCTCGAACTGACTTACCCAGCCAGTTGTACGGGGACTTACAGTTTAACGTGGGTTCCGAACCACAGTACTACTCGGTATTTTTCACATGAGCAATACTGCCAGAGATGAAAGAAGTGGAAAGTGACAGATAAAAATCCTAGGATCTGGGGAGGATCGAACCCCCGAACTTTGGATCCATAGTCTGGCACTCTACCACTGTGCAACCGAGGCGAGTGGCATGTCAAACTGATAACATCAGTAAGGAGTTATGACATGGACGAATCAGTTATCGGTAGTGTTGTGAAGCCATTCTCACACCTATTGGCAATTGACTCTAAATAATGAGAAGTGTGAAGTCGTCCACATGAGTACGAAAAGAAATCCGTTAAACTTTGTTTACAACATAAATCAATCAAATGTGAAGGCCGTAAACTCCACAAAATACCTAGGAATCACTATTACTTCAGACTTAAACTGGAAAGAACACGTAGATAATATCGTGGGAAAGGCGAACCAGAGACTGCGTTTTATTGGCAGAATCCTTAAAAGATGCAACAAAACTACTAAAGAAACTGCATACACTGCGCTTGTCCGTCCATTTTTGGAGTATTGCAGCCCAGTGTGGGATCCTTATCAGGTGGGTTTGACGGAGGACATCGAAAGTGTCCAAAGAAGGGCAGCTCGTTTCGTATTGTCACGATACAGGGGAGACAGCGTTACGGAAATGATACAGGATCTGGGATGGGAATCATTACAACAACGGCGCTTATCGCTGAGGCGTGGGTTACTTGCGAAACTCCAATCGCCAACATTCTCCTCCGAATGCGAAAATATATTGTTGACTCCCACTTACATAGGTAGAAATGATCATCAGAATAAAATACGAGAAATCAGAGCTCGAACAGAGAGATTCAGGTGTTCTTTCTTCCCGCGCGCTACTTCGACAGAAAATCTGGACACAGATGCCAACGGACAACATTTCAACAAATGGCCATAAAAGCTTAAAATGTATAGTAGATATGAATTTGGGACACGTCATTACATCCCAGTATCTTGAAGGTCCAGTAGCTGCGACAGTTACGGTATTTATCTTATCATTGCCAGTACCAATAGATTCTTCGCAATGTACCTACCTTGTACCCACAATAAAACATTTTAATGCATACTTTGTCGCAGATTTGTCCCCATGAAACATCCAAACAAGAACAACAACCATCACTGCAAACTGTGTCATTAGTTCATTAGCTTAACTGTAGATTGGGATACCACCCATCTGCTTTGACCCATGACGTCATCAACGTCGGAAAACCAGCATATGGGATACCTTAGTACTTCTGTATTGTAGATACAAATAATCTGAAGTTATTATAGATAACAGAATGTACCATCGATCACAGGTCTTAGCCCAAAAATTCGCGCCTTCGGCGCTCACATACGAAAAATAAATAAATAAATCCCTTGGTTAACCTACACCTAACCATCAGACAGAAGCTACAGATCACTTTTTAAACACAAAATATCAATCTGTTTTGTTTGTAAACAAACTGTCGTCTTTAACTCAACCACCAAATAATCACTCACACCTTCTACAAACACGCGATGACGTCACGGGTCAAAGCTGACGGGCAGAATCCCCGTCCACAGGTGAGCCGTTCATTTAGGGCCCCTTTTCTGCAGATGGAGAAGAAGCTGGTTATAAAATATTTGTATTACCACATTGCTCAGACAAACCTGAGTTAGGCTAGCAACGTTTTCTTTATTAATCATCCCACCAATGAATAATGTCTAGTGTCAAGTTTCAAATACAAAAATATTTATCCTTTTCAGTCTACTTTGTTAAGTGATGTTACCTATCCGAAAATATCATTACATTTACAATGATTTATTATTTAGACATTATTACCCTAAACACACATTCGGAAATCGTCACATATTCGGAAATTACTATCGAAGTAACTGTTTCGTCTTTTGTTTTGTAATCAGTTGTACATGTAAATAAAAGACAGAAATGTAGAACTAACTTGTAATTTATTCAAAGTTCAATTAAAATGAAAGATGAAATAAAAAAATATATCATAGGAGATGATTCGAACCTACGACCATAGAATAAATCGAATTGCGAGTCCACGACGCTATCCATTACGCTACTATCACATACGGGTCACTTAAAAAAATGTCCCTTCCAGGTATTTGGAAGCCCCCTAAGAAAGACCGGAGTCCCGGGTGGTCCGCCCCCCCCCCTCCCCCTTAGTCCGCCAGTGTATATAGTTTTAAAGTGACGCGCGTATTTGATAGGAGCGCGTTTGACATCTTGTTCCGCTGGGGCCTCCAAATCTCGAAAGCTATTTTTTCAGACTCTTCCGTGCCTCTCGTCCTGGAAGAGGCCTCCAATTTTTTTTTTCTTTTTTTAATACTTGTACTTGCAAGTGTACGGGGGGTGGCCTCCTTTCGTTTCGCCGCCGCCTCGGGCCTCCAACAGCCTTAGTTCGCCACTGACTACGTATATATATATATATATACCTAAACTTGAATAGTTATGCTATTAATTTGTTAAAAACTACTATTTATTTGTAAAGTAACCGTTTTCGTGATTACTCTTACCGGCACCATAATTTTTGTATCCCATCCTCGTCGCCACTTTTGTGTCCCAGCCTCGTCGCCACTCTTGTGTGCCGGCCGCGGTGGCCGAGGTGACTGAGGCGCTCCAGTCACGGTCAGCACAGCCACTACGGTTGGGGGTTCGAATCCCCCCTCGGGCATGGATATTTGTGCCGTCCTAGTTCGTAAGTAGTTCATAAGTAGTTTGTAAGTTTAAGGACTGATGACCCCGTAGTTAAGTCCCAATAAAAAAAAAAATAAAAAAAATAAAACACTCTTGTGTCTCGTTTCCGTCGTAGGTGTCGGTGGCCGAGTAGGAAGACCGACACAGGAATAAAGGTAGCACGCTTGTGCAGGTACGGAGGTGAGCAGCCAGTGGGACAGCAGAAACTAGAAACACTAGAGTAAATTAGAACGAGGTATATATTGCACAGAATTTATACAATACTTAACTTTTACATAGCCCAGTACTGCAGAATGCTGATACATAGTTAGGCTAGAGGCCTGCCTAGTGCCTGCCCGATAGCTTAGTCTTCACTGGTGCCTATCTGATTCCGAAGTGTTAACTGGTTCCTATCTCAGTCCCAAGTGAACGATGTCGTTCAGTGGTGGCCACGAGCGGAGTTGTAGCAGAGGGCGCTCGTGGCTGACGTCGTAAGAACGCCGCGGCGTGCGTGCATGGCGGCGCGCGGCGAAAGTAGGTGGCGCGCACTTTGGACTTGTGCGACACCACAATAATGGCATACTGCAAGTTTTAAACGTCCTCGTTTCTGACTAAGCCAAAGATACTACTCTTGCTGTGTATAGTCTCTGGCCCAAAACGGAAGGGGTACTTTTCCGCCGCTAACCTACACTCACCCAGTATCACGATCCGCACTCACAGAAGTGAACCCCCAGTCATCTGAAGCGCCAGCCGCCGCTGGTTGCATCGGAGTGCAGCCGCATCGGCGCGGTGAAGTCGCTTGAGAGCGCCCTCGGCTCGGCTGGAGTTCGCGACCGCAGCTGTTTGGGAGGAGCAGGCAGCGGGCCTGCGCGGACAATTAGCCGGGGCCGCGCAGTCCAGATTGCGCAGTCCAATTGGGCAGGCGGGCGCGCCTTCCGGACCACTCCACGCTCGATAGATCGGCCTAATTAAATTACCAGTTCCCTATGTGTGTCTTCTGACTCGGCATGAATATTCAACGGGGCAGTGTTCAGTCTCAATGGCGCTGTACGACGAGCAGCGTACGAGCGCTGGCTGGCTAGCTGGTTCATTATCCTGGCAAGGAAGGCGCGCAGACGTTCCGAGAGTTCCAAAGTGCCTACTGGAAGGCTTGACCAAGGAACTTGCCGTCAACTTTTTGTTTTCAAAATATCTTAAGGACTTTTCTGTATCTATAGCCGCTGAATATAACTATTCATCTTCTTCTTATATGTGAAGTACAGTGTCTGTGTGTTTCTTTGTCTGTATTGCAAACAGCCGTAGCCTACATTTTTTTCCTATCTTGATAAGATTTCCCATTTGATCTTCAAAGCAAGAGCAACATATTCTTGGCAGACGGTACTTCATTTTCAGACTTTGAAAACAGTCTAACGTTATATGCCGATCTTGATGAAAATCTGCAATTTTGCCTTACAAAGGAAGGTCACTGTCTACATTTCTATTGTAGAAAGTGCAAAAAATTGACTCATATAAAATATTTCGTAGAACCTAAAAAGAGGCAGTACTGATAGATATGTAGGTAAGTACCAGCAAAACCAATTCATGTCTATTTTTTTCATTCGTACTATTGATATAAGTCACTGTGCTATTAATTGGAAAAGAGGCATGGTCTAGTGGATTGGCGCGTTCGATGAAAGGTCTGGGTGCTCTCTAATAAAATAATAATAATAATAATAATAATAATAAATGAGCGCAGAAGTCAAGGATCACCATAGAACAAGCATACGCTCACGTTAAAACAGGACTGATCAACCCGAAAAAAAAAAAAGAAAAAAAGAAAGTGGATAGCATCGTTGGGTTCCACGCTTGAGGACTAGGTTCGATTCCCGACTGATTAGAATATTGTCTCCGCTTAGGCACTGGGTGTTGTCCTCATCATAATTCCAGCATCATCGGCGCATAACACACCACACTGGCCTCACCTTAAAACACTTTAACCAGCCAAGCTGAACACGATCCCAACTGGAGTCTAACGGCTGAAAACGTCACACGATCGTCATCATCATCAATGAAGAGCAGTACTTAGTTAATATGTCATATCCATAGGTTTCAACATACTGTTCTTGAATGTATACTACTAATGTTCCTTATTATACGCTCTAGCACTCTAAAACATTTTGTCTGGGTAACACGAAAATATACCGCATGTAGCCAAAATATGAAACTTTTCATATTATGTCTAGATTGTACAGATTCGAAAAACAATGTTACATAGACGTCTAACTAAAATTAGATTATATCTCGCTTAAAATCATGATACATGCCAGCCATCTCGCTTAAAATCATGATACATGCCAGCCATCTCTCTTAAAAAAATGATAAAATGTTGATCACCCTAGATTTTACACAATGCATATACCACCCACGGGACTCAGGGTTCTTTTCTGAGTACCAGTGTGGGGCTCCGAGCTAGTGCAGTCATTCTTCCCAATTTCCTCCCTGGACTGCATGTCCTTTCCCTTCCCCTCTTTTCATATCATCACTCCCTTCCCCTCACAACCAGGGGACTAATGACCTAGGAAGTTTGCCCCCCCCCCCTGTCCCACACAACCAACCAACGAACAAAGCATATAATCACCACACTTAATAATTACGTGTCAGTATTTAAAACGTAAACTTTCACGGCCGGAATGGCCAAAATTACTAAAACTTTCCGGGCTATTATGCCGTGGTCTTGTGGATTTATTATGGAAACCCAACGTTTCGTCCCCGACTGCGGAGGACATTTTCAAGGGGGATCGTGGGACTTTTGAATGTCCAATGCACACCCTGGTTCGCTACTGACTGAAACCAAACTCCGTTTAATTACGTGTCAGATAAACATAAGTCTAAAAATGTATACCTCTACTAATGGCTGGGCTGATAAATTGAAGTCCAAATTTACGGAGTACGCACACGCACACAGACACACACACACACACACACACACACACACACACACACACACACACAGAAGGGCGTTGCTAGCGAGCAAAGGGGTATGGGGGATGATGAGAAAGATAATGAGGAAACTAAGAAGTAATTGTAAAATCAATTAAGTAGGAAGCTTCGGCGTAGGGACGAGGGGCCCCCATCCCCCAGTGGGAAACCATTCCAATCAGCCATTCAAATACCGGCGGGAAAACCGAATAATCGTGTACAGAGCAAATACCATCCCGAATCGACCATCAGGCTCTCTCCAAGGCTTACAACCTTCGAAGTGATTTGGTCGATGTGAAACAACGCCGAACCCTAAATACAAGTTTTCAACTGCAAAGCATGGAGTAAAACTCAACCGCAAATTCTATCCCAGGTGGTACCCAATGCAACGTCGATTTGAGTGACGCAAGCGGGTATTCGGATTCTGGGAAAACCACAGCAACAAGAAATAAGGTACAAGTAATGAACAAGATCAATCACAAACTCTGAAATTAGTTTGGTACCTTCCATACAAACTCCCAATTGAAAATTGGGAAACAAACAACTCACAAACATGAAATTCTAATCACAGCACTCCAAGAGTCAAGATTTGCTGATGAATATTCGTCTGAATCTTCAGAGGAAAAAATGACTTCATAGCTCCTAAGAGCAGAGTGTCGATTCTTAGCTTTCGGAGTATGAACAATTGTACACGCTTCTGAATGTACACGTACCAATCAATCAGGCGAATAAGAAAGATCCAGAAGCAACCATAAAATTTTGGGTAGATCTGGAAGAAGTTGTATCACATATCCCTGACAAAAACGCAATGATTTTACTTGAAGACTTCAGTGCTATACTGGCAAACAAATAAAAATTCCAAAACATCGCTGGAGACTATCCAGCCCACCGATGAATCAACCGAAATGGAGAAAGACTTATCGAGCTTCGTAAGGTATTCAGTCTTGTTCTAAAGTCAACAGTCTTTAAACATCTACCCAGAAGACAGAAGACAATGGTATTGCCAAACCCTCACTTAAGAGAAATTAAAAAAGATTACGTTGTCACTACACGAAAAGCAACACGAGAGATTCAAAATGTTAAAGTCCTGAGAAGTGATAATCTCGACTCGGAGCACTATCTTTCCAAAATCAAAATGAAGCTTCACCCAAGAAATACCGTAAGTGTTAGGAGAAAGAAAATTAGTAAATTTGATACACAAAATCTTAAAACCAGTGGAAAATTCACTCAGAAATTTCAGTCTTTGGACACAGAAAATTGGGAGTAACTGAAAACTGTTGAAACGGCCGAGAAGACAGTATTATTGAAGAAACCAAAGAAATATCCTGGTGGACTCACGAATGTGATGAAGCCACTCAAACACAGCTTGCCTGACAAAACTGGAATTCCCTGAAGAACCAAGAAAAATATAAAGACTTCCTGAAGGATAGGTAACGTACAGCAAACGTTATTTGCCATGTAAAGAGCGCATTTGATAAAATCGACCGACAAAGATCGAGCAGGATTTAAATAAAAATACCAAGGTTTTCTACAGTACGTTCAAATGTAATATTAAGTACACCCTACTAAGTTTTCATTTTCGAGATTACATTGGAAAACGTGCGTAAAATGTCAAATCTTGCCTAAATATTTTGAATTTCTTCTTAACTGCTAAGAACAGATAATGAAGATTAAGTCTGTCCTGACGCATATAAAATTCAGGAATAAGTTTGTACTTCCTTTCGTTGAAAAACCTTACGATTTCGTAGATCGACAAAGACTCCTTCACATTCTGAAGGAAATGGGCTTAGACAACAAAACGAGAGCTATTATTCAACGCCGGCCGCAGTGGCCGAGGGGATTGAGGCGCTCCAGTCACGGTCTGCACGGCCACTACGGTCGGGGGTTCGAACCCCCCCCCCCCCCCCTCGGGCATGGATATTTGTGCCGTCCTTAGTCTTAGTTAGTTCATAAGTAGTTTGTAAGTTTAGGGACTGATGACCCCGTAGTTAAGTCCCATAGACTATACAAACATTTGAATTTTATTATTCAACAGACATTAACCAGCACGACTTCAGGGTGAAATTAAGGGGAGAAATTTCGGACTACATTGAAGTCAGGAATTATATTAGGCAAGAGTCATGTGAAGATATTTATTCTGGAATAATGCAAAAAGATAACTAAAGAACAATTTGAAAACGGCGTTAGAATGAGATACAGGAAAGAGATCTTATTGTAGACTATCTTTTGCAGATGAACTAGGAATATTTTCTTAATTCCAAAACACTGCTGAAAATCCGGTCGCGGTGGCCGAGGGGACTGCGGCGCGCCAGTCACAGTTTGCATGGCCACTACGGTCGGGGGTTCGAATCCCGCCTCGGGCATGGATGTTTGTGCGTCCTTAGTCTTAGCTAGTTCATAAGTAGTTTGTAAGTTTAGGGACTGATGACCACGAAGTCCCATAAGCTGTACAAACATTTGAACTACTGAAAAGCAAATTAACGAACTGACAACCAAAGCAGCGAAAGCCGGCCCGTAAATCTCTTTCTAAAAAACAAGTTTATAACCAACATCAAGCCAGCTTCCCAAAATCTCATTGTGGAACACGACAGAATCAAGCAAGTGGTAAAATTTGGTGAGTGGATAGTACGAAACAACTCTGAGAAAGAAGGAATCATGTGCAGGATCAACGGGATGGAAATGACATATCAGCTAACCAGGAATGTCTACAAAATAGATCAGTATCAATCAACGCAACACTTAGGCATTGTTGTTGTCAGAAGCCTGGAAGCATTGTACGCAGTTGAATACCTTGCAATAACCAGAAAAGCTCTTAAAAAACAGCTGGAATCTAAAGAAAGAAAAATCCTGAGGAAGACTCTTGGGACCAATCTTAGAAATTGATGAGTACAGAAGAAGACATAACAACGAGCTGTACCAGAATATGGAAAGGATAACAAACAACCATCAGGTAAAAGAGGATTAGTTTTTATGGTCACATAACACGCAAGATCTTTTCCTACTTCTATACCAAGGAACCCTGGTCCATCGAAGTTGATAAGGACAAGAAATACAGTCGAAGACATTCAGGAACGTGCCCCTCTCCAGAAAGAAAATCTTCGATGGAACAAATGCTTTCAACAAAGACCAAAGTTGAAAACGGGCAAGAATTGACTGATAAATCAAAGGATAAAAATTAAACAATTTACACATGTTGCTGGGTGCGATCTCCTTTTCTGCCTAGCCTTTTCTACTGTTTTGCCAAGATCGCTCATTTATTTACCATACGACCTGTTTCACCTGATCTCGCAATCATTATCAGATCTGTGTAACTGTGGTGTATTGAATCATACCAAACGTGTGGCTCTGTCTATCCGGCATGTGCTGTAAGAAGCGTGTCGACGGCCCCTTATGTTATGGGGGCCATGTTTGCATTTTATTTTGTGACTATGCAATTTTGTGCATTTGACAACCCCACGGAACGAAATGTTCAAATGTTTGTGAAGCCTATGGGACTTAACTGTGGGGTCATCAGTCCCTAACTTACAAACTACTTATTAACTACCTTGCACTAAAGATAGCACAGAAATCCATGCCCAAGGGGGGATTCGAATCCCCGACGGGGAACGACCTCGCGCATCTCAGCATAGACGAAACGCCGGATAGACAGAGCCTCACATTTGGTATGATTACATACGCCACAGTTACACAGATCTGATGATGACTGCGAGATCAGTTGAAACTGATCATGTGGTAAATAAATAAGCGATCTTGGCAAAACAGTAAAAAAGGTTCCATAAAGAAAGGATACTCACAGAATAAATAGTACTGGGGAAAAATTAAAGCAGAAAGGTGCAAGTGGTTGTAACAACGTAGTCCTTAGCATGCCGAAACGAACAAAAAAATTGTATAATGCCAAGATAAGCTACAAACAATTAAAATAAACATATTTTAGAAACATTATTGGTTCACTTATTTTCTTTACTTTTTTCCGGCAACAGCACTCTTATTTAAATTTATATATAGAGAACAGTCTAGAGTGCAATAATTTATTTTATTCAACTAGTTTCGGTCTTTTTTTAGACCATCTTCAGGAATTTTAACTCAATCGATGTTGTGAAGCTGGCAGGTAACTGGGAGCCTTCCAGTGCGTCCAGTGACGATGGAGTTAAAATTCCTTAAGACGGTCTAAAAGAAGACCGAATCTAGTTGAATAAAATAAATTAATGTACTCTAGACTGTTCTCGATATATAAAATTAAAATAAAGTTTACAACATATTATAATTTAAAGAATTTAGATGTAACATAATCTCCTCGGAGTTTTTGTAAATTTTTCCATCGGTTTCTTAATATCTCTGAATTTCTAGAGGGGTGGGCAGCTTTCCTGCCGCCAATGGCGACGCCCCTGCATACACACAAACACACACACACACACACACACTCACACTCACAAAGACAGCGAAAGAGAGGAAGACTTATGGGCATAGAGAGAAAGAACCGGGGGCGGTCGCCGGTTGGTGATAAATCGCCGAAGTTAGCCAATAAGCTGCGGAGGGAAAAGTCCGACTTGGCAGCCAGCTGTGCTTCGAGTGTTCGCCTCTGAATCGCTGACAGGCAGTTCGCTTTTACGAGCATCCGTGGCGTCGCATGCCTTGCCTGCCATGATTGTATTGATTCTGCGACCGTGTGTCTGCATCTCCGCACTCCGTCTATTCTCTCTCTCTCTCTCTCTCTCTCTCTCTCTCTCTCTCTCTCTCCCTCCCTCTCTCTCTCTCTCTCTCTCTCTCTCACTGTCCGTTTGTATTCGACCGCACCTCACTGTATTCACTCGAGGATTCTCCACGCAGCTCGCATTATTAGCTCCGCGATATGTGAGGACGGTCAATATTTACTCGAAGGTAATATTTCGAGGACTTGGCGGACTCTCATATCGTCCTTCCCGCGTCTGCAATCAGCTGCACCACTCCAGCAGTAAATAGCGAGTAGGCTGCACCGGAGATTCGCTCCCTTATTGTTCTGAGCGTTCATCTCTCTACCCCCCAGGTGGCCCGGCGTCGATATCCTCCGACGAGGGAGGTACCCACACCACATTCCTTTGGAACGAAAATCAAGCTGCACTTCAGAACAGTTCTACAGCTATTAGTATCCCAAGTGAATTTTGTGACGCAAATTCACTTATCGTTCGTTACTGCTGCGTCCTTTAGAGACACGAGGCAGCCATACTCAGAGAGGCAAAACCAGTATGTAGAGGAGGGCAAAATAGAATGTCGACTTTAAAAAATATAGCACCAAGAACTAAGTCGCGGAGATGATGAAATCAGTATTGAGCGCTACCTACATTGCTGGCTACTCCACGATTCGGCATTCCACCTGCAGCTTCCGCCCGATGACTTCTACTTATCTATGACCGCCCCACCCAATTTACTGACAATAAAAATATGGGACTAATTTTTGAACGCCAATAAACATAAAAGCTTGATAACTGAAAAGGTGGGTGTTAACAGCATTGATATATTTGGAGAATGTCATTATGGTTCACCAATGCTGTTTACTGGCCTAGTGCTACCAGTTTCGGTTGAAAACCATTTTGAAGTGGCCAGCCTGACACAGACAAAAGTTACAAAGCGCATTACTTATCAATTATGTACAACAGTGATGGAAATTGTGATATAAATTATATGTAAGTTATATGTAAAGATACTTACATATCATTTGATTAAAATGTGACATGTTACAATCTTGAATGTGAAAAAGTTGAAAATATATATATCGCATTATGCTTGATTTACTAGATATGTATCTACAGTGACTGCTCAATACAGACTGAAGCACACTTTGGTAAGCGTACAGTAACAAGTATTTCATATCAAATATTACAAATATGATATTTAGAGTAGACTATATAGTTTGTACAGCTGTGATGTGTGTATAACAATATTTGGTCTACTCTAGGACACATAGGTGTGTCATGATGTGAACGATGTATTGGCTTGGTTTACCAACATGTGCTACGCAACGTATTAAAGTGGAAGACTGATATGTATATGTACAATACAATGCAGCTGTGCTGTTATAAATTGCCTTGAAATTTGTAGCTATGAATAAAAAAAACTAAACGAAACATGGAGTATACATCATTAAGGTTATGTGACAAACTTATGAAATATTTAGTGAAATCGTGGCTTCAGATAATAAAGAAAACCATGAAAATACATAATTTGCATTATTCGTTAAATATTAAAACTGTAAAACTTTGAGTGATATAATAACATTCGTGTTATTAGTCAGACGTGCATGCCTACAATGATAACAATGATAACAAACATTTGACTTCGTGTGAATATAACCAACTTTCAACACTGTGTGATTAGATGAGTTACTTCTATTACATCGATCTTTTAGTAATCAAACAACCGATTAAGAGCCCCATTCATTTAAACTTCGTCAAAATAATCACTTAAGAATGAATACATTCATAAATACCGACCAGAAAGTTTATATCAGCGTATGCAATTAATTGTCATACATACAACTACAATTTGATGTAGCTAAGGATTAAATATACGTACTACTAGATGAACCGGTGAACTTACCTCTTAATATAAACCATATTAATTTAAATCATAAGTATTTTAAACCAAGTAGCTTTATAAAGGCATCATCAGATAGTTTGTATCGGCTCGATAGTGGGCGGAAAGAGTGGCTAAATCACGCACACATGTCCAGGATAATGTTCATGTCACATTCGTGGAAGTTAGGGAAGGTTTAAACTGTGATAAAATATGGAAAAATTGCGAGGATAATTTAGATTTAAAACAAGTAAAATAAATGCTTGGTTGTTGTGTTGTGTGCGTTCAGAAATATACTTCGAAAGAGTAAAGTTCGCTTTACACGGTCTGAACCAGTATATGAACTTTCAAAGATAAAAATGAATTGCTGTTCGTTAGTCTCGCTAAAACTCGAGAACGGCTGAACCGATTTGGCTATATATCATTACATAAAACAATGAATCTGTTGTGATGAAATCTGATGTGGAGATAGCTTGTGACGATACTGCTGACCCCCTCATCTCAATGTTATCGTACGATACCGTCTGCCTGGTCCTCTCATCTCAATGTCATCCTACGATACCGTCTGCGTCGGATCCGGAATCGTGTGGTTCAGTTGTGATATATGTTGTGTGTGAAGTTAAAAACGTAATAGCCAGCCTAGGAATCAGTGTAGGACAGTGTCTCAGTGATACTGTGAGTAAAACAAGTGATAGATTTCATTAATTAAGAGATTTATATAGTTCCTTTCCAGACAGTTCTATAAACAATACTTTTGTCATTGTTCATTATTTCAAATAAATAGACAGACGAAGAGTAAAAACTTTTGTAAAACTTAAAGAAATGAAAATAAATAGCATTGTATATACGTTAGGCTCATAAACTAGTTGTGTAGACCAGCTAATTGTGTAATTAATGATGTACTCGAGATTTGAATATTGTGTTTCTTTGTATATATTGACTCACTTGAGATTTGGAACCTATTTTGAGAATTTCCAAGATAATTGATAGCTCAATATATGTTAGGAACAAGTGTGATGTACTCGTTAACAAATTAATTGATATTTAACATCGCACTTTGTTGTTAACAGAAAGATCGAAAATTTCGTCTTAAAAATACATGTGCCATCTAAAATTATTGTATGCATAGTTTTCATTTTATATTGTGATTATTTTTGTATACATGAAATGTTTTACTGTTGTGTTCGGTAATTGTAAATTAGTATATTCAATTGTTATGAACAATGCTTAATGCAACGTCATTATTGTCATGGTTATATATTTGCCTCACCGCCTTGCGCGGGGGAGTTTGAGTTTGAGTCATTTGTCAAGTGCTCTGGAATCCATGTCAGTTTCTGTTTTGAGAATGGAAGTACTACCAGATAAGTTCTGATGTATTAAATTTGTATTGTTTTGGTGGAGAAGTTTGAGTCAGACTAAAGAAGTAGTGAAAATTGTACATATCGACTATTTATTTCTACCACGACGCCCGAGGAGAATAATGTTGCAGCGAGCAGAACCCCCATACATCGTGCTCTTAAAAAGCTGAGCATCGCTAGAATGATACTGTAATTTACTTAAAACATTAATATGTTTCAACCTTGAGTGCTGAAGTACCGGATAAGATACTTTAGAAAGAGTGTAATTCCAGATATTTTTGATTTGAATTATATAAAGCGAAATATCGGACAATAATTACTATGGAAAAGCTATTTACTCTTTGACTTCTTAACTATTTTTCAGAAGTTATAATTCACTTTTAAAAATGCAGTGTCCCTTTTGCAAAATGTGAACAGAACGGCAGAACAACAGAAGTACCTGTCATTAGTTTACGTTTTAAATCTAAATTTTCCTCGCAATTTTTCCATATTTTGTAACGTTTAAACCTACCCTGAACTTCCACGAATGTGACATGAACATTATCCTGGACATGTGTGCGTGATTTACCCACTCTTTCCGCCCATATCGAGCCGATACTTAGAATATCTGATGATGCCTTTTAAAGTAATATGGTTTATATTAAGAGGTAAGCGATAGGAAGTTCATCTGGTCATCTAGTCGACCTGACAGTGCTTGTCTTGTCAAATGATGCTCTTACAAGCATGTGACAATTGATTTTTATTCATAGAAAAAATCGCTTTCGGTTTTTCCTAAATTTTCCTACTTTCTGGGCGACTTTTCCAAATTATTTGATGCGAACCTTCTTCTTGCTTTCAATATGAAATGTACAAAATTTTATCGCAATTGGACGAACGGTATTGATAAATCACTGGAAAAAGCTGTTTCAGTTTTTATCGATTTTCCCATTTTCCGGGCATATTTTCCATAGTTTATCACCGTTTAAACCTTCCCTGGACTTACACGTTCAAGACTAAAATTAGACAAATAGGTTCAGCCGTTCTCGTGTTTTAGCGAGGCAAAATAACGGCATAGCACTTGTGCCCAAAAATGTTCAAATGTTTGTAAATCTTATGGGACTTAACTGCGGGGTCATCAGTCCATAAACTTACAAACTACTTATGAACTACCTTTTACTAAAGACGGCATAAACATCCATTCCCGAGGGGGGATTTGAACCCCTGACGGGGAACGGCTTGGCGCATCGTAGCATAGCGCCTCATTGCACTCCGCCGCGGCGCACTTGTGCTCAACGACTGTTCATTTGATTTGTAGAAAATTTTTCAGCAATCATCGTAAATATTAATTTATTCAGCAATCATCGTAAATATCAATTTATTTATGACCACACTTTGTGTTCATTATCACTGTTTAAAACACGTAAAACATTTCGACCTCCATGTTTGAGGCTATGTTCATACTCCAACATGGTCGAAATGTTTAACGTGTTTAACCATTTTCTTTGAAGCATTGATAATGACCACACAGTGGTCGAAATGTAGATCTGAATAAATTAATATTTACTACTGATTGCTGAGAAATTTTCTACAAAACAGTTTATGTCTTCCCAGAATCTTCCACTTCACATATTCCAGGATCTTCCACACCTTCAAGTCACTGATCAGCCCCATCATCTGCTTCGCCAACGTGACCTATATTTCTGCTCCTTCCACCTTCTGTCATGCTCTACGCGGAATGGCCGCGTGGTCTAAGGCGTCACGGTGCGACCAGGGTGGGTATTCCCCTCCCCCAAGGTTCGAGTCCTCCCTCGGGCATGGGTTTGTGTGTTGTCCTGAGTGTAAGTTTAAGTAATTTGTAAGTCTACGGACTGATGACGATAGCAAGTTTGTAAGTCTACATACTGATGATCATAGCAGTTTGGTCCAATAGGTTTACAAACATTTGAACATTTTTTTGTTCTACAAGTTCTCGAGAGCTATGAATTCCGGCTAGCTTACCGTATTCACTTACCATCCTCCATCCGACTCTTCTACCACCTTATAAAATCCCATCCCCAGTCCGTCGGTTTCCATCTTGAATACCTCTCACTGTACTCTGCCCTTGCCACTCTACCACGCCTCTACTACCATTCTCCCATGCAGTTCACCTCCACTCTCTCTCCATGTTCGCTCCCAATCAACTTTCATCCCTCAAATCTCCCGACCCGATATCCTCCCGTCTTACCAACTCTAGGTATTAAATCCTTCCTCCCTTTTCGCCCACTGTACCTATATCTCTCTCCCCTCTAACATCCCACCAGCTTTCACACATCTTCCCACGTTACACCCTTCCACATTGCACTCACAAGTGACTTTGCACTTACAAGTGACTGCTTCTCTCGTCAGTGTCTTCATTCTACTCCGCCAACACCTTAGTTTTACTTTTTAATGCCATCGACTATTTCGTGTGCGACTATTTTACTGAAGACTTATATCCACGTTTCATTTCTTAATACGAGGGTTGGAACTTAAATAGAGGCAACGCTACTGTTGAGACTTTATGCAATGGAATCTGCTATTGTCACTGATAGCACACGTTGTTGACATACTTATCTCAACTTCGAGCAAATGTACTCACCCGTGCCACATCACCGGCGTGCGCACAATCAAAATGTTTCAAATGTTTGTATAGCTTATGGGACTTAACTATGGGGTCATCAGTCCCTAAACTTACAAAGTACTTATGAACTAGCTAACACTAAGGACGGCACAAATATCCATGCCCGAGGGGGGATTCGAACCTCCGACCGTAGTGGCCGTGCAGACCGTGACTGGCGCGCCTCAGTCCCCTCGGCCACCGCGTGCGCACAATCGAGGGAAACGCAGTCACTTATGAGCGAGCAGTCTAACGTAACGGTGACACTATCTTTTCGAAATAGGAACAACTATATTGGATAAAGATTGAATGTGCCTGGACATGCGAAAAATGTCATCAAGATGTGTTCCGCATGAATTGACGGAAATACAGAAATGGATGAATTATGACGCTGCTCCGACGCACTTGGAGCGCTATGAGTGCGAAGGAGAGGCTTTCTTACGCCGTATCGTAACATTGGATGAGACATGGTCCACATCGTACGGGCCAAAACCGAACTATCAGCCTTTAATTTGACACTCTTGGCACAATTTTGAGACTGAACCTCGGACTATTGAATCCCTTCAATACACTATACTATTTGTGAACTACACATTCTTGAATCTGATTACGTTTTGACATTCGGCATGTCGAAAAACTGCCACTAACATTTTGACATCATTCATGGGATTGATTCCCTTCATGGTAACGATGTACACTCTTCACACTCCAACCCAGAACCGAACACTGTAACAGACGGCTTACAATTAAATCTAAACTATTACCAAAACTGGAATAAGCACTTGTTAGTGAAGGTACACCATACCACTGTCAGATGGCGCGAGCAGACAACTTTTGGCATGGGTTGGTTCATACTAGTATTAGTGCGCCACGTAATGCTCACCTACGTAAGGTCAAAACTTACGCTATCTGACTGCAAAATTAGAAGGATTAAAAAGATGCAAAATCTTGGGTGGTTGATAGTCACTTTACGAGAACAATAAAAGAATGTCGTACTGTGTTGTACTTGTTAGCCCTGTCTTAGTATTACTATACAATCAGTCTGCATACGCAAATAATGAATGTGTGGAAGAAAAATTATTTTGTTGTAAAAAGGGAAGTGATATCTCGCTTCACACCAACTCACATTATCCACTTCATATCGTTCATGTCACCCACTTGATACAATGTACTTAATTACCACTAACTTACAATCACTTACAGCGTCGAGAATAATCACAAACAAAATTAAACCAATCAAACTGAATAAATCTGTATTAAAGGAAATTAGAAAATTAGCAATCAGCAAATTCGACTCGAGTAACATAAACTATAAAAATGAAGAATGTGCATATTATTGCGCAGTCGTGCAATCAGGCAGTTTCTAAAACAGGGATGCAGCCCTACCCTCAGGAAAGGATTACTTATAAAAAATCAAAATGTCAAAAAGCGGAAGCAACTGGTTTTTTTATTATTACGTTTGGTTAATGCCCTATCCATGTTATTACAACAGTTACAGTGACGAGTCACGAATTAATCAAGGTTGTGTATAGGTTCCTACTGAATGGAAAGTGATATAAAATAAACTAAAATAAAATGAGCGACCTTGCGCAATGCGAAAAACATTTAAAGTAAATTACCGCGAGCTCCCGTGCAACCGTCACGCTCCACTACTACTCTCCTACTCCCCGCGCGGCAACACCGAGCAAACCCCGCCTATCGGCCGCCAAAGATAATCCTTGTAAGTTTAGGGACTGATGACCCCATAGTTAAGTCCCATAAGCTATACAAACATTTGAAACATTTTGATTGTGCGCACGCCGGTGATGTGGCACGGGTGAGTACATTTGCTCGAAGTTGAGATAGCTATGTCAACAACGTGTGCTATCAGCGACAATAGTAGATTCCATTGCATTGTATCTCCACATTAGTGTTGCCAGTATTTAAGTTCCAACCCTCGTATTAAGAAATGAAACGTGGATATAAGTCTTCAGTAAAATAGTCGCACACGAAATAGTCGATGGCATATATATATATATATATATATATATATATATATATATATATATATATAGTGTTTGTTGTTGCCAACATATATAATCCCAAAACTTAAGGTACGAAATTTCCATTCAGTAGCCACCTTACAACAACAACAACTTTTGGCATGGGTTGGTTCATACTACGGTTTTTTCGAGTGACTCAAAGTCTATGTATATTTTCGTGCCGTACTGAGGTTACCCATTTCCCTTGTCAGCTGTAGCAGCCTATAGTGTGACGCCTCTGTGCTCTCAACAGTAGCTCACACGCCCTTGCTCGTTTCACCTCGTTCCTCCCCAAACACAGCCACTTAAAGTTATGGATTCGGCGCTAGTTTACCCTCCTTCTCTTTCGGCTGTCGTCTCCAGCACAGACCATCAAGAAGTGGGTGAGGGATGGACTGGAGTCTGTTTTATTTCCTCCGAGGACTGCCTCCCCGGGAACCTGATACAACACTCCGTGGTCAGAGGGCGGCCAGAATATATATATTTCACGCTGTGCCCGTCGGACGCTTCCAAACTCTTGACAGCAGCTTCTCCCAGTTTGCCGGCCATCGGCGATTTCCACTGGCTGCCCGACAGGTTTTTGTCAGTGACAAATGGTGATGTGTAGACCTAGCTAAAGGAAAGAGTCGTGGCCTTCATCGCGTTCCCACAGACAACGGCGCACGAACTCAAATTGCTTTCATCTACATGGTTACTCTGAAAATTACACTAAAGACTGTGGAAGATCTTTTCTCCGGTTACTTTACGATTAGTTACCTACCATTCAGTTCTTAAATAGCACGCGGGAAAAGAAGAACACGTAATTCACTCAGTTCGAACTTTGATCTGTCCCTTATTTTGTTTCGACAATCAGTTCTCCTAATGTATGTGAGAATCAACAATACGTTTCGGGTGAGAAAGTCGGCTATCGACATTTTGCAAATAGATCTCCCACAGCGAAAATTATTCCTGTATTGTGATAAGACAAAAGGAGGTGCCAATCTGTCATATATTGATTTTGCTGTTGGTATTGTTGAGAGGCTGTGTGAGCCACAGAGACGCACTCCAGGCTGAGAAATAGAGACAATTGAAGATAACAGGCTAAAACAGACACGTATATCTTACGAGATGTAGGCACTAAAGAAATCTCCTAGCGAACTGCTGATGCCCTCGGCCACCGTCCCAGGGTGGAAGTTACCTTTCGGAGAAGATGGGCGTAACTTCATATAGCGTCTAGACGCTGTTGTAAGACGTTACATTAGTACTTGGTGGCCAACAGGCACGTTTTAATGTACGTAGCAAAGTTGATACCAGTCACTTGGGAACAGCAACGTCAGTGGTTCCACGAGGCTAGAGTGAGAGGGTAAAGAAGAAAAACTGCAAGTTAGCAGCTCCCCTGAGGCGTGGCCTAAGGCGGAGCCTAAGGTGTGGCCAACTGACGTAAAACATTGTTGTTGTTGCCCATATTGGGTAGCGTCGTGACATTTTACTTTAAACTGAACAATGTTGCTACCAAGTATGGATTTTGTTAGTGCACAAAGAAGCCACCTCCCCACCCGGGGAATGGCAGAGGTGACAGGGCTGAAACGTGGTTCGCTAGAGGACAGAGAGAGGGCAAACCACAATTTAGATTGGTTGAACCAAGCAGCGGCCAATAGGAAATTGTTAACTGTCGGAAAGTGGGGTAAAGAGGTGCACCCACACCGGCCGTTAAAACCCCCGGTTTTTTCATCAAGAGGGGAGTTCTCAGTCAGACAAGTCGGGCGCCAGCACGTGACTATCGCCGTCGGCCTCGGGGTGCTCCATAACTGTTTCTCGCGGTTGTGCGTCTGTCTAGGGGATGCTGCTAGGGAACGTAATTACTGGCTTCTGTTGTGGCAAACGATTTCTACTTCTTGTTTTTTTTTTTTTTTTTTTTTTTTTTTTTTTTTTTTTTTTTTTTTTTTTTTTTTTTAAACTAACCCCAGTGTAGTAGACTTAGTATGGGATGCAATAAATTCAATGCAAGGTACCTAGGAGTTCCATAAAGTTTCCTAACAAGTATCAAGTATCCTCTCGAGTCCCGAAATCCGCATCTCTAGTAGATGCCTGTACTGTCTCTCTGCAATCACTCCTTTCCGCTCGAGATATGCAGACTGACCTTGCTACCTCTTCCCTCTTTCCTATGTAGGACACGACAAATCTTCCTACCGTTCCGATTTTCCGTCAGTCCTAAGAATGCCACACCGCATAACAATAATCGAAAAAAGATAAGAATCATCTTATTAGTACTGTTGCATCTTCTTTGTGTTCTACCAATTAAACGCAATCGTTGATTCGCCTTCCGATCGACAGTCTCTACCGAGCGAGTTGGCGCAGTGTTAAGGCACTTGGACTCGCAGTCGGCAGGCAAGCGGTTCACAACTGCCTACGGCCATCTTGATTTAGGTTTTCCGTGATTTCTCTAAAGTGCTCCAGACACATGCTGGAATGCTTCCTTTCAAAGCTGAAACGATATTTCATAATCAAGTAATCTAATTAAAAGCCGTTTGTTTAGTACGCTGACAAAAGGTCTTCGGTAAATCTAAAAATATTGAATCAATTTGAGATCGAACTCATCTCTATCTATATAAAGGCGAAAAGACACTCATTCATACACTCACTCACTGACTAAACACGAAATCTCAAAAACTTCTTCACTTATGAAGCTGAAATTAGGAATGTAGTTTATATATAGTAGACATCAGCTAAGAAACTATTATGGGATAGCAACGACAGTTAAAGAGATATGGCGTCATAAATAATTAAAACTTCCCCGTCTTGCGGCACGTGATAGTGTGACTTTATCAGTCCACTATTTGAGAATGAGAGCACTTAACGACTTGCAACAAACTTTAAACATAATTTCAAATCTTTGGGGAACTTTTTCTTGCTGACAACCATAGCAAAATTATGAAAGGAGAAAAGTTTCTCGCTTACTACTTTTCCGCTGTTCACGGAGTAAAGCTACGGCATTCGGTATAACGGTGAAATTTATAATTTCTGCACTACATATTGTAACTCAGGAAATTTTACAAACAGTATACACACACATCGTGCAACATATAGCACTCACCAAGTTTTAATCTATCACTTATTTACTACTAATAACATTCGCAACAGATTTTCCAGACATACAGCACTTATACAAATGAATATATACCTGAAAAATTATACAACTGTACAACATATAACTCAGTAAATACGAGATCATATATACTGCGATGGATAAAAACTTTTCACATCAGGCATCACGTTTTATTACATTTCTTATTTACTGGTAAGACTCTCCTGTATTCCAGAGAGCTTAAAGAAATTCCTGAAAGATGACAATGCTGTTGAAAACTTTGAAGCAACTTCGAACTGTGAAGAGCAATAGATATCTATAGAGCTACAAGGAAAGGAAGACAATGAAACTGAGTACCTCCAACGAATATCCATTATTTCCGACAGATCTGTGTTTTAAGTTTAAGAGACTACAGTTTGCAGTGGGACTTGCATTTTCTATTATGATTAATAAATCACAGGGCAATCTACGCAATACTGTGGAGTGTATTTGAAATCTCCATGTTTCTCACACAGCTTTATATAGCTTTCTCAGGCATGGGCTCTCCACAAGAAATATTGTTTATAGTCAGGAAGAAAGGAAGGAATGAATATTAGCGTTTAACGCCCCGTCGACAACGTGGTCATTAGAGGCGGACCTTAAGCTCGGATTGTTTGGGTAAGGATGGGAAAGGAAATCGTAATTTGAAGTTTTTGTGTATACTATGCTTATAAGTATGGTGTAGTACAGCGAATCTCCAAGAGTATTATACGAACTGTTGTGGGGTTTCATAGGTCACCTGAGAGTACCTTGGGGCAACATATAAGCTTCATTTCATCAAAATCGGATCAGGGGAAGGAAAGATAATGTAATTTGTAGTTTCTGGTGTATGTTACGGTTGAAATGCAGCTTAGTATAGCAAAGATCCGATAGAGGCGCTGTTACATATATAGTACACCGAATAACTAATAAATGACGATTCTGCGTTTTTTTATTCTCATATCTAAGGTGAAGTACACTGAAATAAGGGCTATGATTTTCCATATGTTAGCGGTGTAGCATATTGTTGAATCCTTTTTGAAAAATCAATCATGTACAATGAGGGGCATAATTCTTTGTGTTGCTACTGAAATAAATAATTAATTTTGTTGCGATCGGTAAATTAATAATCCCCTTAAAGCAAATATTTCGTTGCCAACGTTAACATACTAAACCGCTGAAACTGCAAGTAATATGTAACCCAGGTGCGACACAAAAGAATAATAGCTTATCCTGCATGCCTTACATTGCCATTGAAAGACAAAAGTGCTTTTTTCTGCGAGTATCATTTGAATTTAAAACATAACGATGTTCCTTCGTGTCCTTTTTGATTTCTGTGCGTACTTATTACATCTTGAGTCCATTCTGTTTAGGAATGCCTAGAAAACTCTGTAGTACAGAACAAATTGAGGCCCTGCTAGTTACGTAGTGCACCAAAGAACTGATAGTTGGCGCTGCTGCATTTTTTATTCCGTTTCGGTGGTTATACCATAGAACAGCAACACACCATTGAAGGTGCTGTTAGTTTTGTAGTGCTGTAAAGAAACAATACATGATCGTATTGTGCGTATTCCTTCGGTAACAGAAGTATTTTGAATTAAGAGCCGCAATATTATCTATGCAAATTCAGACTAACATTGAACAGCGAGTTGCTGATTACACTTCGGATATTCACTGCTTAACGACATTTCTTTGCTTCTTTTGACACGGAACATTTGCAAATAAAACATAACGACATTCCTTCACGTTTATCGAGGCTCCAATATGCATAAGATTTCTGTGCAAGGAAAATCGAATTTATGTAGTTTCTAATTTCGGTGTAACCTCATTTCATTTTGAGTGCGTTCTGTTTAGGAATGCCTCGAAAACGCCACAGCACAGGAAAGGACAAAGTGTTAGTTACATAGTACGTAATACACTAAATAACTAATTATGGCGTGGCTGCAGTATTTTTTTTTATTTATTTATTTTTTTTTTAATTTTTTTTTTTTTTTTTTTTTAATTCTCAATATAGACTATAAGAAGGGGTACAATTTTACTTACGGCGGCGGCATTGTGCGCTGATGTTGGCAACGGCCATTGAATGCGTTTTCAAAATCATTCTTTATATTCACGATGAAATAAATAATTTATGCTGTTCTTGTCAGCAAATTAATCCTCCTTCTAAAGCGAATAGTTGGTTGCCAACGATATCAAACTAAACCGCTGCCACTACAAGTAAAATTTAATCCAGGTAGGACACAATTTTTTTTTTCTTCCTAGCTGTATCCCATATTGCAATGTCGTGGAAAAAAAAGAAGTGTATTTTTAATGGGTATAACCACTAAATTTTATATAGAGTAGAAATATCTATGTATTGAGCATTACGTTCTGTGCATCTTCTCAACATTAAACTGGAATTACCACGTGATATTGAGACAAATCCACTCTTTCCACACATTTATTTGCTATTACGATTGGTTTTCCCCGCAAATCCTGCAAAGAAGTCCCGCCTTCTTTCCGCAGAACAACCACATAACATGAAATAACAAGAAAGCAGAGGAAGCATCGCTAAAAGCGACACTTACACATAGCGTCTTAAACGAATAAAAAGTCAGCGATTAGTAGATTTTTCCCAGTATCATGTGACATTTCCACCTTAATGTTGAGGACACAAAATTTTTTCTGCGCAGTTGAATGCTCGCTCCAGAGATATTTCTGCACTCTGCACAAACTCATCAGAAATGTCTCTGCTTTCATACTTGTTCAGTACAATATTGTGATTAAAATTTGTAATTACTTACATTTCGTGTGGACTACATTAAGATAGAGAAAGACGTCTTCTTTTGCAGAGACAATTGCACTTAGTTATAATCCGACTTCTGAATATATAGGTCTACTACACAAGGTCGATTTCAACTTCATGTTTTACGAAGTAATCACTGCAGGACGTGGGGACATGTATTAGCTGAAACAGTGGCCGATGCTTTTAACACAGTCAAGACTTGGAAATACTATATTTAATGGAAAACTCTATACAGACGATCAGCTGACGCCATTCCTTCAACGATTATCCAGTCTTACTTTATCGCACATTAATACCACCATGACGTCTTATTTAAACAGACATGAACTTCTCTGTTGATTGAATTACGAGACATTCAGCATTCAAATCAAAGTTCAAATGTTTTTAAATCTAGCGGACCGAACTGCGTGGTCATCAGTCCGTAGGTAAACTAACCTAAGGACAACACACACACACACACACATGCCCCAGGGAGGACTCGAACCTCAGGCGGCGAGCACTTTCAGCATTCGTCGAGTTTTCGATAATAGGGAGCACTGCATACAAACTACATTGCGCCTAGTGCTACACTGTAAAATACTTGTGAAAGCTGGTTGACGTCGGAGATAAGTCCAGCTACAATTTCTGTGCATAAAGGATGTATGCAGTGAAATAGTTGGTGAAGTGCTTGTCGCCGTCAGAAGCAGTCTGTCATGTAGTGAAATTGAAGTCGATAGTTTCTGTGAGCTTGTATGGTTGAGAGCGCACCACATAGTAGTCGTAGCAGACTGAATATCGACAGTCGCAAATTCATTGAAAGAAGAGACTATTACACGAGTAGCAGGAGCTGTGTGGCGTATATAGTGGATTCATGACCTATATAGTAGAACCCGAAAACCAACTACCATAGCGCAAGTCGAAATAATCTGCATCCTACACTGTCGCAGAACCATTTGAGACTAATTTAGCCACTCAGCTCTGTATCAGAGATCCGCAATCGCTCCTGTCCAGCATGCTGCATACAGTCAGCCCATTCTTTATCTCGAACACTGAAATCCGGCGAGAATCTCTTCCGACCTAAAGCAGTACATACAATTGATACTGACGTGAGCCACACCACCTGTAACTGGCTGCACACTGTGCTCTTCATGGCATCCGGAAGAACCCGTTCTAGCCCGATATGCACCCAAAGTTCACACTGGCTATCTTCCGCTCCTTTGCACCCATATCCCTGAGGGACACGATACGTACATAATTCTAAAACAAAAACAAAAAAACACAATAAATCAGTTCATTGTGCCAGTCAGGAGCTATAGCTACGTACAACTATGATTTGGCGTGTTTTGAGGCATCTGTTCGTTATAAAGTCGTACAAGGTACAAACTGTTACACACTTAAGTAAAAACGACTACATTCAGAGTGCTTTTAGCAACGGTAACAGTACTGCAGAACGCATTAGTTCGTGAAATGAATCGACTTAAATAGCGGAAAATTTTAGAAGGATAGTGTTGGAATATGGGGCTTACAGAATCGATAGGCACACTCACACACACACACACACACACACACACACACACACACACTGAACATCTCGAAGATTCACCCAAAATGTGTGTTTTGTGCGATATTCTTCTTCGATGGAAGCACGGTTAATGGACAACAGATCCTTTACAAAACGTTTAATAAAAGGCAAGAAAGTCGTCTACATTTCTATGAACTGTACAGAATGGTGCTAAGAAATTATTGCTTGGCAATTGTGAAAAATCAATTCGCGTAAAGGGTTTAAGACCATTGACATTACTCATTTCAGATTGAGACACCGCGTGAACATAAAAGCCTGAAAACTGACTGCAGCTGTAAACTGCAAACTACGTCCGACAGGTCACAGGGGGCTCACTGGGCACCGACCGTCCGCCGTGTCAGCCTCTGCCCAAAGGCGTCAACGGATGCGGTATGGAGGAGGACGTGGTCAGCGTGGTACCGGCCGTTATGTCAGTCTTCGTGACCGGAACCGTTACTTCTCCATCAAGTAGCTCCTCAGTTGGCCTCACAAGGGCTGAGTGCACCCCGCTTGCCAACAACACTCAGCAGACTCGGACGGTAACTATAATGACACGATTTCCTTTCCCCCCTATTATTAAAAGAAAATTTTGTATTTTTATATTATTTCGGCATGTAAAAATAATTATCTATGAATGTCAGAGAAAAATTTTAAGAACACCACTTTCAATTTTTTTTTTTTTTTTTTTTTTTTTTTTTTTTTTTTTTTTTTTTTTTTTTTTTTTTTTTTTAAGAAAGAAGACAGTAACCACTCTTGCCTTGTATTTCATAGCGATAGCAACTTGCAGACGAGAGCTGTACATTATTATTTTTATGTGGCCTTTCTTACGTGGATTTGTACATTCAGGTAAATATATGTGTGGTGTCGCACAAGCACAAAGTGCGCGCCACCTACTTTCGCCGCGCGCCGTCATGCACGCACGGCGCGGCGTTCTCACGACGACAGCCACGAGCGCCCTCTGCGAGAACTCCGCTCGTGGCCACCACTGAAGGACTTGGCACTTGGGACTGAGATAGCAACCAGTCAGGACCTTCGTAATCAGATAGGCACCAGTGAAGACTTTGCTATTGTACAGGCACTAGGCAGGCCTCTAACCACTATGTATCAACATTCTGCAGTACTATGTAAAAGTTAAGTATTGTTACATTCTGTGCAATATATATCTCTTTCTAATTTACTCTAGTGTTTGTAGTTTCTGGCTGCTCCCCTCCGTACCTGCACCGGCGTGCTATTTTTGTTCCGGTGTCGGGCTCATTCCACTCGGCCACCGACACCTACGACGAGGCTGGGACACAAAAGTGGCGACGAGGATGGGATACAAAAATATGTGTTTTGCGCGGATCTTGCTTTTCTAAATAAACCCCACCTCTCACCTAAATTAGCACTTATGAATTTTTTATTCTTAATTCTGCCTTTTCCTCCCTCCGCTCATGATGCTCTCTTTCATCCTAGATGCATCGCCGCAACAATGGATGGCACTGTTTTTAGTTAATATTGAATGGCAATAGAATCTGCAGTCCGATGTGTTTGACTTACGTAATGTTCCTATGCGAATTTTATCATGTCACTTATCTTACTCTACGGTCAGCTACACGAGCCGTAGTTTGATATTGACGAACTGCCATCCACTGTTCGGCGAGTGGTTATCATATTATGAAAATTTCATTTACAGCCAAATTTCTACCAGCGAAGGATCTCTTGTTAAAGGTAACTTCTCGCGACTTGTTTTTTTTTTTTTTTTTTCTTTTTTAATGCATGTAATAATATTCAAATTTTTTTTCGTAATTTTCTGTTGGGATTTTTCATGGCCCCTATCTTCAAACCTCTTCCTCCTATAAATTTGTTAATCTCAAACATTAATAGCCAGGCTGGAACATTATGTAATCCATCCCAGTGCTAGCACAGCCGAACACTGCTTAACTTTGGTGATCTAACGGAACCGGTGTATCCACCGTGGTACGGCCGTTGAAAATTGACTGCAGCAAATGTCCAGGTAGGTAGATTTTAATGCGCTTCGTTTCACAATAATAAAACAGCATATTTTGGTAAGCAACTTCCAACATCGTAGAACGCTTGATAATCATTTGAAAGTGCCGCATAGCAATCCTGAAGGACACCTCCTGACAGCGCTGGAAGAAAAAGAGAAGGATTGTTAGAACCTGGTAACGCATTAAATCAGCAAAACATTTTTATTAAAAGGGACTTTTTACATTTTATTTTAAAGACTTTTATGGCCTCTGCCAACCATCCACCTCGACGCAGCGCGCCTGCAAGCGGGGCCGCACTCACCCAAGAGTGGCTTCGGCCCACGCACCGCCTGTTAAGTCCGTTTGAAACGATGAACGAACTTGTAATAGATTGATAACAAGTTGCGTTAATGGCGGCCGTCAGTCGTTTCAACTGCTGCACTAGTATGATCGCGCTAGTATCGAAGCGCGATAGTTATAGCGATAAAGAAATAGGGCCAGTTCTAAATTCGGTACTAAAGGGTTCAATGCGCATGCGCGAGCTAGTAGCTGCAGTGACCACTCCAGTTAGTCCGCCATTTTCCTTCGTATTTACGTATATTTTGCGTTATGTCGAAGTTTATGATCAGAATGTACTCCAAAATGTATTTCTAATGGCGGCATTCATACTGTCCGTCACCAGACCGTCACCTAACGTGAACGTCACGTTAAGCTTTCTCGAGAAAGATTGTTTTGATTGAACGGTCGTCTGCTGACATCGAAAGTTAACTTATTTTCGTCACGCGATTTTCATAGTGTAGTCGACAATTACACGGTTTGCACGCAAATTTGTGTTATTAATCTTTATTTTATTATTATACTTTGGTTTAGCGGTAAATTGCAAATGTTTCATGACGTCTTCAATATTTATCTCAATTATTGTCCACCGAAAAGCGAAGTCGTACATCTGAAACCGAAAAATGGTTTATGTTTTGCAATATTGTAACAGAAAACACTGAAGCCAATTGTTTATTTGAATAAGATTGTAATTTGATGGTGCAATTTTCATTTAATAGCATTTTAAATGAAAAAGTCAGTCCAAATGAAGGACAAAAATTCAGCTGTGCATGACCTTATTAACAATATCAGTGGGCAAATCGTAGTAGATAAAGTAAAGAAGGTCTTTTTAGGCTCTTATAAATATTGTTTGATGTGTTCATAAGTTTATTTTTTTCGCTTGAAAATACATGTCGATGTTTTGAAATATTGTTTCAATTCCCAGAATTGTACCACACTAAGGTGACCAAAAACATACATTGCAAGGTTTTCTTTGGCCGTCAGTAACATTTAGCGTTGTTTCCTTAAATCTATGACTTCCTACATAACGGATCGCCAGTCATAAGCTCATTTTCAACATCGAGTATTACTGTTCGATTACGTTTATCGTCTAAACACGCTGCCACAAGATCTTGCATGAGTTTGTAGTTCAGGACTAGTACGCTAGGATCGCTTCCGTAGACTATTATCTATCTGTTCACTTTCGTTCATCGTTTAAAAAGGGCTTTGCTGACAGGTAGCCGGCGTGCCCGCTGCTTCCGCACACACGGGATAAACTATCCATCGCACAACGCCACCAAGCAGAAGCAATCAATCTACGGTGTACCATCAACACGTGATTTAATGTTTTACTTCTACTGGTCAACAATTTTTAACGGGAAAAGAAATTTATACAATTTCAAGTTTAGACTTTTACGGTCAGATGTTGTTCTGCCCTATGTTTTCTCTAAAACAACACTACATTGATTTTTTCATGTTAATAGGTCTTTCCCGACAGATTTTGTTATGTCAAAAGTTATTGGCCCTTCGCAGTAATAAAACATATTTCAGAGTGATCACTTTATTTGTAGATTTGTGTCTCCATAATAAACAACAATTACTTACAAATATTTCTTTTTTTCATATTGTAAGACTTTTTAGTAGTAATAGTAATAATGTATTGAAAACAATTTTTTCCGTCACATTGACTACTGGATCGTATGTGAACGCCAAACATTCATTTCTAATCGTCACATGTTGCCGTCTGTTTTGTCGATTATACAAATTATTTTGTGCGTAAACTGCAACAGAGCGAGTCGAACTCGACTGTACCCATTGTTCCAGAATCGTAACGGATCTTGCTTCATAATTTCTTTCTCGATTTACCTCCAAGCACGTGTACTATCTTCGTTGGTCTCATAGACTCTACGATGACGTAGTAGGATTGCGTTGCGCGTACGCCGCAATGGAGGAATTGTTGTAAAAAAATCACGATCTGTGCTCAATTTGTTTGTAACACTCAAAACTACCACGAACTGGCATCAGTTCTATCTTTCAACGTTCCAAAGATATGATTACCACCGACAACACCAAGGAGGTAAGACTAATACTGAGGGGCTTCTAAAGAAACAACGTTTCATGTTAAATCTGTCTGGCTGTTTTAAGCTTGTGTACATAACGCCAACTCTCTTTACTTGAACCTCCTTGGCGTATCTGTTCGCTCCGTTACAGCGTATTTGGTCTCTAGGCGAATAAGCTGATTGTGGAGAATCTAGAAAATGATCCGAGCGGGAAGCGTACTTTCAGTCTTTCTCAAATTCTGATATTTTCTGGTAGAATTTTCAAACATTTTCTTACATACAAACTTTTTCCTGAGAATTATGAACAGACCAAAGAAAAGCTCAGCCAAATCGGTGAAGCCATTCTCGAGGTTTACGCTAAGCAACAGATTTGGCGATTCAATTTTTATTTATATAGATTGTTTTACACCTTCAATTTTAATACATAACGCAAGTTGTTATTATCTCATTAACGCAGTTCTAAAACACAGTACTTGATTTATCACAGAACATTAGAAACGTGTTGGGGACGCAACTATAGATAAACCTAATCACTTACGCATAATTCTGTAAAATTAAAATTTTCTAATTATTGCAAAACATCATGATTAGAATAAAAACGAAGAACAAAAACAGAGCACCTTGAAAGCCTGTAGATAGGAAGTTCATACTCACAGGAGATCTACGTTACTGTTCTGATGCGATAATTAGGATTTGAACCATGACCGACGGGTATAAGGTCAACATCGATAACGTGCTACAGAAGCGAAATTTAACCGACAGGATATGCAAATGATTAGCTTTTCAGAGCATTCACACAAGGTTGGCGCCAGTGGCGACACTTACAACGTCCTGACATGAGGAAAATTTCCAATCTTTTGTGTCCCAGCCTCGTCGCCGCTTTTGTGTCTCGTTTCCGTCGTTGGTGTCGGTGGCCGAGTGGAATGAGACCGACACAGAAATAAAGATAGCACGCTGGTGCAGGTACGGAGGGGAGCAGCCAGAACTAGAAACACTAGAGTAAATTAGAATGAGATATATATTGCACAGAATTTATACAATACTTAACTTTTACATAGTACTGCAGAATGTTGATACATAGTTGAGCTAGAGTCCTGTCTAGTGCCTAACTGATAGCAAAGTCTTCACTGGTGCCTATCAGATTCCGAAGGTCCTAACTGGTTGCTATCTCAGTCCCAAGTGAACGATGTCGTTCACTGGTGGCCACGAGCGGAGTTGCCGCAGAGGGCGCTCGTGGCTATCGTCGTAAGAACGCCGCGCCGTGCGTGCATGGCGGCGCGCGGCGAAAGTAGGAGGCGCGCACTTTGGACTTGTGCGACACCACACAATCGATTTCTCATACACAAACAGCAGTTGACCGTCGTTGCCTGATGAAACGTTGTTGTGATGCCTCGTGTAAGGAGGAGAAATGCCTACCATCAAGACTTTGATAAAGTTTGGGTTGTAGCCTATCACGATTGCGGTTTATCGTATCACGTCATTGTTGCTCCCGCTGGTTGCGATCCAATGACTATTAGCAGAATAAGGAATCAGTGAGTTCAGGGGGGCAATACGGAACGCCGTGCTGGATCCCAACGGCCTCGTATCACTAGCAGTCGAGATGACAGGCATCTTATCTGCATGGCTGCAACGCATCGTGCAGCCACGTCTCGATCCCTGAGTCAACAGATGGGGACGTTTGCAAGACAACAACCACCTGCACGAACAGTTCGACGACGTTTGGACTATCAGCTCGGAGACCATGGCTGCGGTTACCCTTGACGTTGCATCACAGGAGCGCCTGCGATGGTGTACGCAACTACGAATATAGGTGCACGAATGGCAAAGCGTCATTTTTTCGGTTGAATCCAGGTTTTGTTTACAGCATCATGATGGTCGCAACCGTGTTTGGCGACATCGCGATGAACGCACATTATAAGCGTGTATTCGTCGTCGCCTTACTGTCGTATCACCCGGCGTGATGGTTTGGAGTGCCATTGGTTACACGTCTCGATCACCTCTTATTAGCATCGACGGCACTTTTAACAGTGGCCGTTACATTTCATATGCGTTACGATCCGTGGTTCTACCCCTCTTTCGACCCCTGCGAAACCCTACATTTCAGCAGGATAATGTAGGGCTCGTCACAATACGCCAGTCACTACTCTTGATGAACTATGGTATTGTCTTGAAGCTGCATGGTCATCTGTACCTGTACACGCCATTCAAGCTCTGTTTGAATCAATGCCCAGGTGTATCAAGGCAGTTACTACGGCCAGAGGTGGTTGTTCTGGGTTCTTATTTCTCAGGATCTATGCACCCAAATTGCATGAAATATATTTGTCCAATAAATACCCGTTTATCATCTGCATTTCTTCTTGGTGTAACAATTTTAATGGCCAGTAGTGTATATATATGTGTGAAATCTTTCTCGCCGTACTGTTTGTTCAAACAACTTACGGGTATGGTGGTGAGTGACGTCGTGGACCACCGCCGATATTTCGACAGGAACACACCCTTCCATTCTCATGGCACAACTGCACTCAGTAAACAGTGCGCAAAAGAAATTTAATACCTCGATTTGAAAAGGGAAAACAAGAAAGATAACACACACAGTACAAGTAACCGCAGAGTCAACACAACCAAAGATGAAAAACATCATATCGATGGTGACTATTAATCAACAGGTGAGGCAGCATTTATTCTTTGTTTCTTGAAAGTGATAGACCCTCATAACGCGCAGAATTTAAACAAAAACCACCATCTCTGTTTATAAGGTCGCTTGCAAGTTTAATTTCAACAGCTTCCTTAATAAATCCCAATAGTGGAACTGCTTGCCAGTATCTTTGTGTTGTATTCCATAGGACTGACATGTCCTGGTTTTCCCACATATTTGTGCAAAGTGACTTTTCCACCAGAGATTTTACAACTAGTGTGATTTTCTACAATTTGACGTAGTAAACTCATAGAAATTAGAATGTTTGTTTCAGTAAAAGTAGAAACACTGTTCTTACCATATTTCACTTTCAGGCTTTTGAGTGGCACTTGGAAAACCTGCAGCATGTAAAAGCTTTTTATTTGAAACACTCGCACTGATTTCACTTCGATCTTATTTTCTTCCCTCTCTTCATAACTAGCAGTTTCATGGTTTATTTTTATGTATACGTTTCCAAGAAACTTGGGTTTGAACCCAAACTTCCTTATTCTACCCATTATGCTATAAATTTCACGAAAACACTACGTTTGTATCACAAAAACACAACAACGATGTAAAAATGACAATCGATGGATGTCAAATATCAAAGCAACAGTTCTCTCTTGCAACCGAAATAGTATATCTGGAACGTTTGGTGCACTATAAGCAATGCTTCATTAGAAGGAAGCGTGTGGGGTAAAAATCGTAGATGGAGACCGAGGGACGAATATAGTAAGCAGATTCAAAAGGATGTAGGCTGCCTAACGTATTCTCAGATGAAGAGACTTGCACAGGACAGGGTAGCGTGGAGAGATGCAGCAAACCAGTCTGCGGACTGAAGACCACAACAACAACAACAACAATCAATGCTTAGCAAGACAGGGCGAAAAATACGCGTAGCAACAGTTACCGCACATTACGAAAGAGTTAATGAATCCAAATATAATCGTCAAATTTTCGTGCAATAAACGTCAGTTTTTATCTAAATAATTGGAGCATTGCATAAAACAAAACAAAAAAAAAAAAAAAAAAAAATTCGATTCTTTGAGTCTGTTCGCGATTGCGTCCCGTTAAGTAGTTTGTAAATGACCTCAGCTGTTTAGACCCTTTACTTTACAAACATTAGATTTGAAATTTCATATCGCTAACAAACACTGCCATATTTAAAAAAGACAAAACGCCCACAGTCACAGCCTAAACGTTTCAGAAGTCTTTGTACATCATCAGAAAATTATGAAACATCTCCCCAGGACAGCAAATTTTCTATTTATCTACATAATACAACCGATGTGAAAAGTTGTAGAGGAGAAAGTGGGGATCAAATTTAGATCTCCAACATAGTTGAAGTAATTAGCGGACGTTTTGGTACAATAATGGATAATATTGTGTAGGAAACTATGAAGACACTATACGGATATTTCCTTGTACAGTCGCGGCTATTATCAAAGTTTACAGTGGGCCAACTCCTAACAGTTGTATAAATATTGTGTCTGTGTTACGTGGTCGTATCATTTGGTCCCCACCTGTACTTACTACAGCTCGGATATTCCAACATGTGATTTTGACATATATCGCGACCTGATCAAATATGTGCGTAAATGTCTATTCGAAGGGTATCTCACGTAACCAGAAGCAGACCGTATGAAAACAATCTAAGATTAGTATATAAATTTAGACCTATTGTAAAAGGACGAAATTTAGGTGAAGTTATATGTGCGGTGATGAAAATTTCCCAAATTCCTTTAAAGTTTTATATTTACAACAAGACTATCAGTGCAGTTGTAGCCGAGGTGAGTGAATCTACAATGCTGGATGCAGCGAGAGTAGTAGTTCAGGATACAAAATCTGATTCAAGGCATATCGCTGCTGGTTTGCAGAAACGTAGAAATGTTCAAATGTTTGTCAAGCTTACGGGACCTAACGACGGGGTCATCAGTCCCTAAACTTACAAACTACTTATGAACTACTTACAAACTAGGACGGCACAAATATCCATGCCCGAGGGGGGATTCGAACCCCCGACCGTAGTGGCCGTGCTGACCGTGACTGGAGCGCCTCAGTCACCTCGGCCACCGAGGCCGGCAGAAACGTAGACATACATCCCTAAATGGCGTTGTGTAAGCAATTGGAAAGGTTCTGGACATTGAAAGAATTATTAAGTTCTGTTACATCTGTAGCAAAAATTCCACATGTGTGCAAAAAGGACTATGATGGTTCCAGTGGAGGCATGGTCGTGGCTGGTATTGCTAACATTTTCAAAAGGTCTATGCAGTGTCAAGAGGTGTCCTGTATACAGACTATCTCGGGGATGAAGACAGTAAAGCTTATTTCTAGTGCTCGAAGATAAACCTTATGGACCTACAGTCAAAATTAATAAACTAGAGTGTAATGTGCATGTACAAAAAAGAATGGGATCACGACTTCTAAAGATCTGTGAGGAAAAAGTTAGTAGGTTGAAATAGACAAGATCCATAATTATTATGGTATGGAAATTAGGAATAACTGCAACAATGTAGAAGCAATGAGAAGAGCTATCTGGGCTATATTTTTACAAACTTTCAACAGATGAGAAACCAAAACATCAACTTTGTGCACGGCGACCTGACAGCTGGTGCAAATTCAACAACCCAGCTACATCTTTCAGTTATAAGCAAAAAAAAAAAAAAAAAAAAAAAAAAAAAAAAAAAAAAAAAAAAAAAAAAATCAGTTCCAGAAAATATCCTACTTGCCGTGAAACCCATTATCAGATAACTTAGTCAACAAGATCTTTTAAGAAAGTGTCTTCATGGTGAAACTCAGAACCCAAATGAAAGTTTGAATTCTGTCATTTGGACAACGCTACCAAAAACTGTTTTTGTTAGAAAAGAAACATTAAAATTTGGTTCTCATGATGCACTAACGTGCTTCAATGCTGATGTGTCCAAGAAAACTGATGTGTTAAGACTCTTGTTAATGTTTAATTAAGCTTAAGGGACTTAATTGCGGGGTCATCAGTCCCTAAACTTATAAACTACTTATGAACTAACTTATACTAAGGACAGAACAAACATCCATGCCCGAGGGAGGATTCGAACCTCTGACGGGGGAGGCAGCGCGATTAGCAACGTGGCGCTCCAGTTCGCTCGGATACTTCCGCGGGGTCATTTTTATCATACAATGTAAACTTTCACGGCCTGCGTTGTCTTCAGGTAAAACTTCCGGGCTGAGAGGCCGTGGTCCAGGTGTAAAACTTCCTCCCGACATTGCGTCTCCAACTGCCGGAGACATCTTCCAGGGTCTTGCTGCTACTGCCACTGTGCGGGGCTCTCGCATCTTTTGGTACACCTTTCTGAGAAACGAAGTCGACTTTCAGTAACTCTTATTAATACTATGATTAATCAGATAAAAAAATGTTACCTGTAGTCACAACAAGAACAAATCAAAGCACCATGCTATTTATAAAACTCGTAATTTTTTATCTTTCAGAACAAAAAAGTAATTACTCAAAACATATATAAAATACAGTAACAGATCTTTATGTGATCTGCAGATGATGTTTCATCTGTATACTGTACAAGTTTCAAGTCTTTACCTCCACTAGTTTCCTTCTAAAAGTGTACTTGCAGTTTGCCCCTTTTAACATTAATTTCTTATGGGAGAGCATTCCCGACTCTGTCCCATTAAATTAATTTATACTAGCTTTGATAAGGACAACATACTCACCCATGACCGAGGGAAGATTCGAAGCTTCGACGTGGAGCGGCCGCACAGGCTGAGCATGGCGTCTTAGACCGCACGTCCATTCCCCCGCGACAATACACAGTTTGTTGACGAGGATTGTGAGATATTCATTCAGTTGTCCCCCCGTGATGCCCAAATCATGACCGAAATCCGCTACGCTTGACTGTTGGAAGCAGAAGAGCCAAACGGTAAGTTTCCTTTGGGGTTTTCGCTACATAAACCCGATTCTATGTAGGAAGCAATGTAGACGATGATTCATTGAACCATAACACATACATCAGGTAATCAAGTGTCCGGGTTTTATGATCGTGGCGCCACTTGCTTCGCGGCTTAGCGCTGGCTTTCGTTATTAACAAGTGCAGGCTTTCCATGATTGTTAAGCGTCGCCGCGATGGAGTAGCCGAGCGATCTAAAGCGTCTCGCTGCGGAGCACGCGGTTGCTCGCCGTGGAGGTTCGTTAACAGTGTTAACCCCCTGGGGCATGGGTGAATGTGTTGTCCTTAGTTTACCTTGGGTTAAGTAGTTTGTAAGCTACGGACTGATGACCACGCAGTTTGGTCCGATAGATTTACAAAACATGTGAACATTTTGTTAAGCATCAGCCGTACTTCTGTTACTGAAGGCGTTTTATCTACACGAGTGTTGAATTTTTCTGTTGCTTCTGTCATAGTGGTGTAATGATATCTGACAACACTCGATCTTCATGCACGTCAGTCGCTGTCCATTCGCGTTACGCTCACTATTCATCTTCAAACTCTCTTTCTAGTGAAACGTTAAACAGTGCAGTACAGGAGCTCCCACTAAATGTGTACCGCCGGGTTGGCCTCTTTGAAGTCTCTGAGATCAAGAATATCACCGATAATTTGTACCGACAGTTACAGAATAAATCGTATATCAAGTAATTTGTCAATTGCAGCAGCTGTTACTTATTTAATTTAAAAAAATCTTTACTACTTATTTATCGGTTTCCGGATGTTAGTGGCATTCTTCATACATTTTGTTATACCAAGATAAAGTCAATTGTGCATTTCGGTTGTCTACATCTACATAAATATTCTGCAAGTAATATTGACATGCACGTGGCAGAGTGTTCATAGAACCGTTTTTATTATATTTCTCTACAGTTGTATTCTCTAATATCTCGCGGGAAACTGGAATACATAAACCTCTCTGTTTTCGATCTGATTTCTCGTATTTTATTGCGATGATCACGTCTCCCTATGTAGCTGGGTGCTAACATGTTCGCATTCGGAAGAGAAAGTTGAGGAAAGAAATTTCAAAAATATATCTCGCCGCAACGAATAACTCATTTCTTTTAATGATTTCCACCCCAACTCGTGCATCATTTCCTTGATACTCTGTCCCCTATATCGCGATAATACAGTGTCTCAGTGTCAACACATATGCTTTGTGCACAATTTCTGACAAGATGTAGTGCACTGCACGACCTTCATATTATTTTGTCCTCATCCCGTATGTGGCGTAGAAAATATCAGGAAATTAAACCGCTACGCTATAATGATGTTATGGATGCGCGAAATCCCTATTGGCATTGCAGGTTAATATCAGCTTAAATGCGAGTCCTCCACAGTGATTGAGGGTACCACTCGCCGAAATGCCGGACTCGATTTTCAGTAGACATTACCAATTCAGACCGTTAATTTGGTAATTTAAAATTAATTAAATTTATCTACCCTTTCAAATTCTGAAGTCAGCAGGGGTACAATACAGGGAAAGGAGAGTTATCTACAACCTCTACAAAAGCCAGGCCGCAGTTATTAGACTCGAAGGGCATGAAAGGGAAGCATCAGTTGGGAAAGGAGTAAGACAGGGTTGTAGCCTTTCTCCGATGTTATTCAATTTGTACATTGAGCAGGCGATGAAGGAAAGCAAGGAAAATTTTGGAATAGGGATTAAAGTTCAGGGGGAAGAAATAAAAACATTGCGTTTTGCTGATGACATTGTAATTCTGTCAGAGACAGCAAAGGACCTGGAAGAGCAGTTGAATGGAATGGACAGTGTGTTGAAGAGAGCGTACAAAATGAACATTAACAAGAGCAAAACAAAAATAATGGAATGCGGTCTTAGAAAATCAGGCGATGCTGAAGGAATTAGATTAGGTAACGAAACAATGAAGGTGGTAGATGAGTTTTGTTACTTAGGTAGTAAAATAACATGCGATGGTCGCAGTACAGAGGATATAAAATGCAGAATGGCAATGGGAAGAAAAGCATTTTTGAAAAAGAGAAATTTGCTAACATCGAATATTAATTTAAGTGTAAGGAAGTCTTTTCTGAAGGCATTTGTGTGGAGTGTTGCCTTGTATGGGAGTGAGACATGGACGATAAACAGTGCGGACAGGAAGATAATAGAGGCTTTTGAAATGTGGTGCTACAGAAGAATGCTGAAGATTAGGTGGGTAGATCGCATAACTAATGAAGAGGTACTGAACAGAATTGGTGAGAAAAGGAATTTTTGGCATACCCTAACTAAAAGAAGGGATCGCTTGGTAGGACACATTCTTAGACATCGAGGAATCGTACATTTAGCATTGGAGGGAAGTGTGTGGGGTAAAAATCGCAGAGGGAGGCCAAGAGACGCGTATAGTAAGCAGATTCAAGTGGATATGGGTTGCCGTTCTTATGAGGAGATGAAAAGGTTTGCTCAGGATAGAGTAGGGTGGAGAGCTGCATCAAACCAGTCTCCGGACTGAAGACCATAACAACATTATTTGACGTGCGTTTTGTCGAATATTAACTCAATTTTTCTCGTTATGGAATATTTTATCCTGATAAAGATACCCATTATCTACGCGACGTAATGCTTCAGGCATGATATTGCCTGTAAAGCACCTTCCCTGCGGGCTCATGACCTGCGTGTCGATCACGGGGCCCGAAGCTACTGCGTCATTTCCTACTTCTTTGCCAGTGCTTCACTACCTTTGCTGTTTCCTTATCTGTCCTCGCTCCTTCCTCTCTACCCTCCTTTCCCTCCCCTATGGGTGCGGGGGCTTGAATGAAACAGGGTGTGCCGCGGTGGAGTAGCCGAGCGGTCTAAGGCGCCTCGCTGCGGAGCGCGCGGTTGCTCGCCGTCGGAGGTTCGAGTCCTCCCTGGGGCATGGATGTGTGTGTGTTGTCCTTAGGTTAGTTTACCCTAGCTTAAGTAGTTTGTAAGCTACGGACTGATGACCACACAGTTTGGTCCGATAGATTTACGAACATTTGAACATTTGAATTTGAAACAGGGTTTTAAGAAGTGACGTAAGATAAAGACTATACTTCATGGAATGCAAATTATATCGTTGATTTTATTTTATTTTTGTTCCCGTTGTTCGATGCCTTACTACTTGTTGGGGAAATTATATCGGTGGACGGATGACGTGACGGTACAGCTAATACAGTAACATTTATTTTCATAAATTGTGCACTGAGCGCAATCGCGAATTGTTTGTCGGGTTCCGCCCTTGCCACGTCCAGTCGGCGTAATGGGACCGTATTTTTCGTGCTTGCGAAAACCAGCGGCGTTAGCTGCTTATGAAAAAAATAGTGGCATAGCGGACATCCAGACACCGATACCATACTTAAAATATCAGTTTAAAAAATATAAACACAGTAAGATACTGAAAACATACTAACACCAAATAAAAAGAGAAAATTGCGAAGGGTGACAAGATGGAAGTGGACACTCGATTTCCGGCTCAATTTTCGAATTAGTCAATATTAAACTATTTTAACAGTTCAAATTTTAAACATTTGGATCTAAATAACGACTGAACCAATTTCTGTAAACGATGTGGGAATCAATACATAGTGACCTATTGGACAGTCACTCAGGATTTATTGTAACTTTTACAAATTTGGATTTGGGACAACATGTTTTCATGACTAAAATTAGTAATTTTTTTCTATATAATTAATGTAAACATTCAAATTAACGGCAGTTTCATATAAGAAATGAAAGGAAGCCTAGAAATAGATTGTTTGCGTTAATTAGCCATATTTTTAACAAGTCAAAAGAATGTCATATTTTGGAGACGACCCTTTCAATTAATTTATGAAGGACAACAACTAAGATTGCTTTCAAAAGTATTTTTGTGATGTGAGGAATGATATGAAAGATCCGAAGGTAGTATTTAATATGACGAAACCGGTAATCGAAATAATAATTACGAGGGTGGAACTCAAATAGCGGCAACTACTTATTCACAACCGATACAAAAGTGTTACATGCTTGCATCTGTTGCTGTCCTTCAGAGTAGTCACCAGTGTGTGTAGATCCCTTTGCCAGCTATCTGGAAGGCATAGTATACCGTTACCATAGCCTGTTCTGTTGATGGTGTGATGTCGAATTTCTGCAACAGTTCTGAAGCGAATGCCACGAAGTACTTCCTTCATCTTCGGAATCAAATCGAAGTCACAAGGACTTACGTCCACGGAGTATGGGTGACTGTACAGTACTTTTCAGTCCCATCGACCCAACAGAGAAGCCCCAGCTTGTGCTGTATGCGCCCGCGCATTGTCGTACCACTGTTTTGCACGGCAGTGCCGATTCCCGCGCGTCTCTTGAAGACCTTGATGACACCGACGTACCGTATGACCTCTGGCACATTCAATCTTGATCCATCTCTGTTTCGAAAACGTAGTGACACCGTTACCTTAGACCATTCGCTCACAAGTGACTGTGTTTTCCTCGATTGTGAGCACGCCGGTGACGTGAGACGGGCGAATCCATTTGCTCGGAGGTAAGTTAGGTATGTCAACAACGTGTGCTATCAGCGACAATAGTAGATTCCATTGCATTGTATCTCCACATTAGTGTTGCCAGTATTTAAGTTCCAACCCTCGTATAGGCGATCTTAGCTATTATCCTTAATCAACTGTTTAACAAGTGCTGCTTCGGTGGCCAGCCTATGAATCCGAAGATCGCGGTTTCGTTCCCCATTCAGTCCTAAGATTTTTAACTGTCACTTTTAATTGTTTTCAGCCTTTGGCAATGTTTTTGATATGAAAAATTTCGAGTGGCACCGTGGTCGGAATCCACGTTCAACTGTGGGTCCCGCTATATCCGGATGGATAAGCCAGTTCAAAGGTCGGAGCAAGGCAACTGCGTGCTACCGTGACTACTAAAGCATTGTGGTAGCCAAAACAATCTTCGGACTCAAAATGTTGAAATGTATGTAAAGCTATGGGAACAAACTGCAGTATTCATCGGTCCCTAGAATTACAAACCACGTATACTAATTTAGGCTAAGGAGAACACACACACCCATGCCCGACGGGGGACTCGTACCTCCGACGGGGAGTAGCGACGCACTCCGCAGCAAGTCACCTTACAGTGCACGGCCATTCCCGCTCGGAAATCTTCGGACTGATAACTGCTTTACCTCATTTTCAACAAAAGTAACGATCATTCTAAACGTACATTTTACAACAGAAAGCCGGCCGCGGTGGCCGAGTGACTGAGGCGCTTCAGTCACGGTCAGCACGGCCACTACGGTTGGGGGTTCGAATCCCCCTTCGGGCATGGTTATTTGTGCCGTCTTTAGTCTTAGCTAGTTCATAAGTAGTTTGTAAGCTTAGGGACTGATGACCTCGTAGTTAAGTCCCATAAGTTGTACAAACATTTGAACATTTGAACATTACAACAGAAACATTTTATTTGCGACACATCTGATTGCAGCACTGGAATGCTGAGAAATATGCTATCAGATCCACTTAAAGCATTTGTAAATCGAACCGTATTTGCGATGTTTACATATTTTGTCAACTTGTGCGTTGATATAAACACCGGCAGAGACCTTGAATTTTGGCTGTTCGAGCCCACGCCCCTGCCACGCCTCAGCGGAGAGGCGAGGCAAATATTACCAAAATGAAGGCCCACATTTCCAGAGACGAATACTGTCCGCACAAACTAAGTTGACAGTCAGCATCTTCAATGGGAAATGAGTTCAACTATCCCACCATATGACAGCTTAGTTTTAACGGACAATATGAACATTGGCTTAAGATGTAAACTGAGAGACAACAAAAGGAAACCTAAGAACTAAATAAAATGAATACTTCCGGGCTAAGATGAGATGCCTTGGTCCATCTGCAAGACTTCTTTCTCCCGACTTTTCGTTGCCTACTACGGACATCCTCAGAAGTGCGTCGACTCACCTCTGAAGATGTGGTCTGCAGCAGGCAACGAAACATTCGGAGAAAGAAATGTTACAGATGAACCACAACATCTTCGGTTGAAAGTTTTAATTTTAGAGGACGCTGGCCATGAAAGTCTACATATTATCAAAATACAATTACTCCCACTACACATTAAGAAACCCTTTGATTTATGTTAATTATTTACAAATCACCCTACCTGAATTTATCTCATTTCAATAAAAATTTAATACTGTTCTTTGTAGTTTGGACGTGAATCTAACGAGTGATTGTTTGGTTTCTAGCAAAGAATAGTAGCCATACAATTACCTATAAATCCAACTGTTCACTTTCGTCGGGAATGAAGAAACAGAATTTTTTCCATACGTATGCTAGGGCTCCTAACTTTTTTGCTTTCGAAAACTGTGATTTTAATCATACTTTGACGCACCTGGAAAGGGCACACATTGCCCAACATAGTGGAATGTTTTTTTGGGGAAGTTGTTAGCAGTATGTAGATACTTTAAAATGTTCAAATGTTTGTAGAACTTATGGGACTTAACTACGGGGTCATCAGTCCCTAAGCTTACAAACTACTTATGAACTAGCTAACACTAAGGACGGCACAAATATCCATGCCCGAGGGGGGATTCGAACCCCCGACCGTAGCGCCTGGAGCGCCTCAGTCCCCTCGGCCACCGCGGCCGGCTAGATACTTTAAAAAACTAATTTGACATTTACTGCTTCACTATCGGTTTCGGTTGAAGACCATCATCTGGTGGATATACGAGAGGGAAACCATCAGATAGTAAAAAGCTACAAAAGATAAGAGGTCTACATAACATACAATATTACTTACGAAATTATTTTCTGTAGAAGCGCGACAAACGAGTAATATACTGTTATAAATAATGGTTTGACAGTATCAAAAACCACATCGCACAGTTAGCTCTTTCAGACCCAAGGTTGTAGGTGACGTGATATTAATATAGCGAGGTACGTCAGAGACACAAAATACATATAGTAATTCATTACAAAAATAGAACATTTATTTATTTTCAAAAATTATGTACCTACACAATTGTCTGTTTTTGGCCTTCACTACAATTTTTTATGATCTGCACCATCTTACAGTAACATGCCTTTGAAAGCAATGACTTAACAACATAACAGGATCATACAAAATCAAGTGGCTGTCAGATATGATAGCTTCATATGTCAAAACAAGGATATCACCACCTTGTCAACAAGTCTTTCATTGTAAGTGTACCGGAAATTTGTCGACTGCTGATGTCATCCAGTGTAGAAACATGGAACTAAAACACGTTCCGCGCGTTACCACAATCCATCCACGATTGTGTGATGCAGGCGCGAACTTCCTAGCGTGAATCACAAAGAAATAAAGCGATCAAAACCAGAAACACACAATTGTGCGAGCAGGACATGGAGGCTCAGTAATTACATGAAAACATAAGTTCTACAATCAAAGAACTAGTTATCTGTAAAGATAAACTACACAGATATGTAAGCATTAAGAGTTACGAGAATGATATGGAAGGTGAATATCTTTGGTAGAATTAGATTTGGTACATGTCTCTAAAATAGGTTTTTTTCCTCGAAAGAGAACTTGATAACATTTGAAGTTAAAACATTACCTCGAAAACTTCAAAATATACCAACTGGAAATTTCGAATATTTGTTGTTGTTGAGGTCTTCAGTCCGGAGACTGGTTTGATGCAGCTCAACACGCTACGCTGTCTTTTCGTCTGATAATACGTTTGGCAACCTACATCCTTTTGAATCTGCTTACTGTATTCGTCCCTCAGTCTCCCTCTACGATTTTTACCCCACACACTTCCTTCTACTGCTAAGTTCACGATTCCTTGATATCTCAGAATGTGTCCTACCAATCTATCCCTTCTCTTAGTCTGCATATGCGAGAAAATCCTTTTCTCCCCAATTCAGTTAAACACCTCATGGCCGGCCACGGTGGCCGAGCGTCTCAGGCGCTCCAGTCATGGTCTGCACGGCCACTACGGTCGGGGGTTCAAATTCCCCCTCGGGCATGGATATTTGTGCCGTCCTTAGTATTAGCTAGTTCATAAGTAGTTTGTAAGTTTAGGGTCTGATGACCCCGTAGTTAAGTCCCATAAGCTCAACAAACATTTGAATATTTGAAACACCTCATCATTAATGTAAAGAGAAATTCACTAACCCTGAGACGGTTTTTCGTCTCTAACATGCTTCGCCTTTTTTAACCCTCTTATTAGTTACATGATCTACCCATCTAATTTTCATCATTCGTCAATTTGTACATTTCAACAGCTTCTATCATCTTTTTGTCTGAACTCCTTATCGTCCACGTTTCACTCCCATACAATGTTACACTCCAGATAAATAATTTCAGAATTGACTTCCTAACATTTAAATTAATTTTGGTTGTTAACAATTTTGGCCCCTTTAGAAACGCATTTCTTCCCATAGCCATTCTGCATTTTATATCTTCTCTCTGTCATCAATATTTATCTTGCTACCCAAATAACAAAACTCATCTACTACTTATATTGTCTCATTACCTAACTTAATTCCCTCAGCATCGCCTTATTTAATGGTATTCCATTCCATTGCCCTCGTTTAACTCTTGTCAATGTTCATCTTACATCTTCCTTTCAAGACACTGTCCATTCCATTCAATTGCTGTTCTAGATCTTCTGCAGTCTATGACAATATGTCTATGTCTATGTCTATGACATATGTCATCGGAAAACCGCAAAGTTTTCATTTCTTCTCCTTGAACTTTAATTCCCTCTCCAAATTTCTCCTTGCATTCCTTCATTCATTAATTTCAAATATAGAAAAGTAATTTTTAAAAGTTATAAAATAACTACCTATTTGAAGACAGTGCTAGTGCATTAAGTACTATAGCAAAACGGGGAGATTATTATTATTATTATTATCGGAAGAGAACTGGGGTATCACTGAACAAACCAACAACAAACTTCCCTTCACAACGGCATGCACAAGTGCTTGTGCCTATAAGTCACCTAAGCCTCTAACGTCACTTACACCCTGAAACTTTAAGACCTGCTCTTACTGCAGGCCACTTGACTGTCGCAACAACTCTACATTCCGTACACAATAGGGCATCTAAAGGCTGTATCGGCAAGGCGGTTCTCCCAGCTTGCTACCCTTCCTCCGATCGGCGCACAAGTAGGGGTCTAATGGGGACGTCTGGCCGGAGTGGCAGTGGCAGCGGCAGACAAGAAACACAAGTCCCGGCCGGAGATTGCAGCCGCGGAGCAGATTGTGTGCGTGCTCGGACTTTCTCCCGCCGCCAGTTAACATGCTAGCCGCGCCTGCCCGCCCGGCAAAACCCGGAGGCCCGGTCTGCGCCTGGTGGGCCGACCACCCTCCTAACTTGCAGGAGGCGCGGGCGGCCTAATTACTTACGATCAGGCGCCGGCTCCTGTAAGGGAATTATCGGCTTGTGCAGGTCGCAGTAATTCAGAGGACAATGGACGGTAATGCTGCAAGCTACACGCCACGCGTAAACTGCTCGGTTTTGCTAACTGGCTAGATACGCGCGATCTAAAATCGATAGATAACACACAGCTAACGCGCCGCCTGCTACCTCCATGTAGAGACTACAAGGCCTTCCTTGAGACTGCACAGTATCTCTGCATATCTAACACCGTCGCCCCTAAATCCCCGCGCATAACATTTATTTGGCGCGACAAATTTAAGCAAAATTTCGAACTTTTCATATTTTTGTAGGCTCATTATCGCTATGCCAACTTTAACAAAAGGATCTCACAAATTTAGTAATATGTTTAACACATCACAAATAAATTATTATTCACCTTTGTGTGTTGAATAAGTACAATAACGAAGCCTACTACATAGCGCAAATCTTCCCAGCACCTAAGCTACAGGCAAAAAAGATCAAGAAACTTGCGAATTGATATACAGGGTGAATCACCAAACACTTGCACCGCAAATATTGAGGAAACGGAAAGTGCGATTGATGTGCGGTTTTCACAGAATGCATTGGTAGTTAACGACTAGTATTTTTAGCCAATTAACAGATTATAAAAATACCTAGAAAGCGTATTTTTCTACAAACATACAATTTTTGATATAGAACAATGGTTAACTTCTTGATTGTTGGGCCCGCAGTGAAGTAAATTTTGTGCAATAAATAAAAATATTAATTATAGCACTGATCTGGACCTGTTAATACTATGTCCTTTAAGAACAATGTTTGTTTCTAACATGCTCTGGATTTTTTGACGCCACCTGTGTACAAAGAAGTTTGAATGACATTTTTATCGTTTAGTTTGGCAGCTATTCAAAGTTTTGGGGGCACAGACTACGACTGCGTAGCTGACTAGCTGGTGGTCATGAGACAGTGGGCCGTGCCCCATGGACTAGCCACTCGGCCAGTCAGCTACGCTATCGCAGCCTCCGCCCCCGAAACTTTGAACGGTTGTAGCTGCCAAACTAAACGTGATAAAAATGTCATTCAAAATTATTTGTACACAACTGGTATCAAAAATTCCAGTGCTTGATAGAAACAACCATTGTTCCATTAAAAAACTGTATTTTTGCTTTAAAAAATACACTTTCTGAGTAATATTACAATCTGTTTGTTGGCTAAAAACACCAGCCCCTGACTACCAATCCATTCTGTGAAAACCGCACATCAATCGCACTTTCTGTTTCTGCAATATTTGCGGTGCAAGTGTTAGATGATTCACCCCTGTATATGGAAATATTTGCAAAGTGAAACTTCAACAAAAGCAAGCATGGCTGGTGTTTTAGGACTTACCGACATGAGTAGAAAAGCATGTGCATCACACATAAAAAGAACCCTGTTTATGATCAATAAAGATCGAAATAGCGTTACGTCAAAACAGCTCACAGCGGTCCGTCCAGAAAGCATAAACCCCCGATCAATGTAGGCAGACGTAACAGCAAGATAAAGCACATAAAGGAATTTTATGTAGAAATACGTTATTTGGGAACAGACACGCAATATAAGACTAATATAACAACAAGAGAACTAGTAGATAAATACAATTGAAATGCAGCACCCGAACGTAACGTGGAACAGTGTATGGAGCAATCTAAACCGGGAAATATATCCAACTGAAGTAATATCTACATGTTACAAGGTTTAAATGACATCTTGCCAACTAATGAGAAACTCAGTCAAATAGGTCTCTGTGATACACATAAATGCATAAAATGTGGTTTTAGTAGACACGCTACCCCACAGATTTATGTGCTCTGGACATGCACAAAATTGGAACTGGGTGAGACAAAAACTAGGACTCCTCACAAGAAGTGATGGAAATAACTACACAACGGATATCCTCCTACGACCTCAGCAGACATTTTATCCGGAAAAGAAAACCAATAGTATGATGTGGCTCATAGGCCATTATGTCAAGTATGTAATCGATAACAATAGCAGTGGTAGTCCTATTGAATTTAAAATTTACATGGAATCAGCGTACTGGCAATCGAAGAAAATCGGGAATCACAAAACTTTATTTGGTAACGTGATTGACATAGCCTTTGGAAAGAAAGGAATGGGCTAAGACAAATATTAGAAACAAGAGTTTAGTCACAATGAATCAGGAACATTATCTGCGCTCAAGAAACTAATTTTTTGTACATGAGAAGTACCAATTACGGTCTAAGGAAGAAATAATTTTATTTGAAATTTAACGAAGAGCAGTAATATTTACGTTTTCAGAAATGTTTGATATGTGACAGCACAGTTAATAAAGGAACAAGAAGCGTTCACTTCGGAATTCTGTGGGGGACGGTCAGAGAGCACTGCTACAATTTTGATTTGCTGTTTTAATTATCTAAAAAAAAAAAAAAAAAAAGTGTATGTTGTGTCTGCGCCGGTTTGAACGCTTAACAGCGTTATTTTAATTGAAAACAGAGAATGTTTTCATTTGTTGTTTCTAAATTGTTTTTGCCGTTTAGTAGTCGTTTATTTAGGTAAAAAATTAAAAAATCACGATGATTCAGTTAAAGTGCACACATCTGCGTACTCTGAAGAGATGTAGTACTCAGTCTTGATGCGATTAACACTGTCTGCTGGATCGAAAAACACACTACTGAATCGCAGCATACTCTCTTACAGCCATATTAGTTGAGTATTTTACTGTGATTCCGCCAATCAAGTTTGACTCACGAGCTTTCGTAATACCTGTAACCAGGAAGATATTGCCAGCTTTCAGGATTCCCTTTACCATACCGATAATGGCACAGCTGTCTTTGACGTTATCGCAGTATGTGACAATGTAGATAGAAGCCTCCACAGTACATAACTGCTGCAGATCTCCTGATAGAAGTCAGGAAGGTGTCGGGCTGGAACAAGACAGGATGTTGGATGCCCGCACCTCCTGGTGCCAGTACAACAGTGCTTTTATTGATTTCCACGATACAGCATTCATCCGACTGTGCCGTGGTCAGGTCTCAGGTGGTACACGGAGCAATGGCGTTGCTGCGCTGGAACTCCTTCCAGACGTGGTCCGGTAGTGCTGACCGCTGCAGAATGCTCCTGGTATGGTGGCGGCGTCAACCTGTGCTTCGTCCTTAAAGAGTCATGTTGGATGGCCACCCCGGACTAGTGGAGTGGTCCCGGTGTGGTTCTACCGCAACAGCTGATTACACAGCTGGTACAATATTGACGAAGTACCATCGTCACTGACGATCTTTCCTTTAAGGATTTACAAGGTCGAAATTTAAATAATAACATTTTATTTTTAATAACAATAAGCTTTACCGGTAAACTTTTCGTAACGTCACATTGGGTTCATAAGGTACCCCTTATGTTGTCATGGGAATGGATAATTATAAGTTACAATTTGTTAAGTAAACATGCGATTTTGAAAATACAATAATAACAATCTTACAATTATGTGAGAACTGTTTATGTTCTGTATACAGGAAACAATTTTCCTGAACGAGTCTGAGATTTCGTTTTTCAATAAGAATAAAAGCCGTCTAGATCGCTAAAGTTATATTTATTGATTACAACGTTTCGGCATCTGCCATCATCCGATCTAAACATCTACCTAGTTAACAGTTGACGTATCTACTAGGCAGATATTTTGTTGTTGACCCTGAACTTTACTGTGCAAGTTCAGAGGTTTTTAGATCTGATGATGGCAGATGCCGAAACATCGTAATCAATAAATATAATTTTAGCGATATAGACGGTTTTTATTCTTATTGAAAAAATGTTTACATTGTTAATGTCCTTGGAGCTATAAATCAGTGTCAAGGAAGTGGTATAGTTCTTCCTAAATTGTGAATGTGATGAATGGTATTTCGAAGAGCGTCCGCCTTACCGTAGAGTCTTTATTCTCAAATTACATAAGAAACCATCACCAAATTAATAATGAGTCCTAATTTACTACAATTTAACAGTGAAATGTTATTTGACTCAATACTACAATTACTGCAAAGACTACCATCGGGGTTTATTCTTCAGGATTTTGAAGCTACTGGAACTACTGCAGTGATTACAGGTGTGCGAGCGATGTATAAACTCAAGTGTGGCCAATGTTCACCGAGCTAAACCGAGTGGACTTGCTACTGGCACTAGGCTGACCATGATGTTTTTTCACTGCAACTACTAAGAAGTTGTTTGTTTATGAAAAGACATCTAGAGCTATCCTGAACTTAAACTACTGTCAAATCCGGTGTTCGCACCCAGTCCCCCTGGACCAGAGTGTGGCGGTTTCCACCAGAATCTGGCAACCAGTCCACACCCTGGCGGCATGGCATGGGTGCGTTTGTCACGTCCGTGTAGACTCACTGTTGATCCCGGAGGAAGTCCTCTCGCATCTTGTTGGATATGGCGTTGACGAGATCATCCAGGATCTGAAAAGTTTCTGGGTGTCTAATTAGGTTAAAGGTATCATTATTCTCAGTTCAGAGGAAACCCTATCATATGTGAGGCACGAGTATACATCATCTTTATGACCGGTTGCTGTACCAGTCGCACGAATGGAGTGGAAACAAATGCGTTTTATTTTTTTTATTTTACGTCTCCTATGTCTGATACCATTCGTATTGCAAATGCTGATTTTTTAACTTGTTTCTGCAGTTATGTGGTGTGCTCCTCCCATCTGAATTTATTATCAAGCTGTAATCCAAGGAATTGTATACTGTCAACCTCTTCTATCTGCTGTTCTTCATACTTTATGCATATACTGGATGGGAATCTCTTACATGTTCTGAACTGCATGTAATGAGTCTTTTCAAAGTTTAATATCAATAAGTTGGCTTTAAACCATTTATTAATGTTAATGAAAATATCATTAGCAGATCTTTCTAAAACTAAGCTCGATATGCTATTTATTGCAATACTTGTATCATCTTCAAACAAAACGAACTCTGCTTCTGGCAGTGTAACTGATAAGAGGTCATTAATTCATACAAGAAAAACCAATGATCCTCGGAAGGATCCTTGTGGGACACCACATGTAATTTCTTCCCAATCTATTGATGACTATTCGCTTAATTCACTAGTCTCTTGCACTGACACCCTTTGTTTCCTGTTAGCGAGGTACGATTTGAACCATTTTGCAGCAATTCCCGTGACTACATAGGATTCCAGTTTACTTAAAAGGATGTTATGGTACACAATTTGATAAATCACAGAAAATACCTGCTGCTTGTAATTTATTATCTAATAAATTAAGTACATTCTCACTATAGGTGTAAATAGCCTTCTCGATATCGGAAGCTTTCAGAAATTCAAACTGTGTTCGAGACAATGTTATTTCAGGTTAGGTGGTTGAGAAAATGCTTGAACATTATTTTTTCCATAATTTTTGAGAATGCCGGTAAGAGTGAAATCGGTCTGTAGTTTGATGGTACTGAACAGGTATGCAAACTTGGAGACTTTTTCTGTGATTTCGTAAACGTTTCTCATTTCCATATTGATTCGCTGCCTCTCTGTGAACGGTGAAAATTGCAACATGACTTGAAAGACACATTGCCGTGTTGAGAACCATCTTAGATAACCTATGTGCAACAGGAGACTGTTCGTATCGTATACAGTAAACTTCTATTATACGATATCCAGCTAATGTTGATTTTCACTCTCCAATTTTCATTGTGCCTTTGGTGTCCTGTGCAGTGGCCAAATGAACGTTATGAATTTTCGGCATCCTGAGACCGAAAATGTTCTTTACTGGACGCAGCATCTGCTTTAAACGTGTTCTTTGTTTTACGGCCATTACAGTCGCAGTTATATAGGTCAATTACTGTCCTTAATAAGACTCTATTACAGTCGCTAAAGGCGGTATTTGACCTATATAACTAGCGTGTGCTTTAACTTCTTTGTTGACATAAAACGTAAGAGGTAATGAAGACGTTTTAGGGTATTGCTGCAGTGTGTATGCGAGGCAGCACGACTGCGATGCGGTTGCACAAGCACCTCCTTGTAGTTAAGGGAATGGCGTAGCATTAGTGCCTTTCCAGCGCGCGTGCGGTAAATGCGGACAGCGTTATCACCAGGTGCGCCCAAACAGAAGCGATGCGCGAGGAGTCGCGTGTTTGTCGGAATCGAAAGTTGCAGATCGGTACGACAAAACCCTGATTGTCGGTACAAGACCCATGCGATTTGGGAGGCGAGTGTCATTTATTTCAAGGGACGTGGGGTCTCCATATGTGAAGCATGGTACTGTGCAGCAGTAGAAAAGTTCCGGCGTGAAGTTAAGAAAAGTTAAAGCGTTTCGTAGATTATTGCAGAACTTCAGTGGCAGACGGTGCGAGAGAGGAGTTCTGCATCGACGAGTTAACCAATTGATTGACTCCTCCTACGTATATACGACGCAATACGACCATAAGGCTAATGCCACACTAGGCGTTTTTCTCCGCTGAAGGTGAACGGTTTTTGTCGCGCTAGAAATGGAACTCACCGTAGCAAACGGAGGCTGCCACAGTGGGCTGTAATTGTCGCTCCGTCAAGTTTTCGCGCGCGACTGACGCTGTGGAATGGGCCTGGGCGTATTTATGACGCGGCAATACTCGTTAGCACGCCTGTCACACTAGGCTGTTTCTGTCGGTAGTCGACAAGGAAACCACAAGGATATCGGACTTAAGAATTTATTTAAATATGTATTTTATATTTATATTCATCATATTTTATTGATGACGACATCCTCCTGAGTAGTCCCCGCCAGGAGATCCAAATTGGGGACTATTTTACCTCCGGAATCGTCGTATAGTCATACAGTAGAGCTGCATGTCCTCAGAAGAAGTAACGACTGTAGTTTCCCCTTGTTTTCAGCCGTTCGCAGTAACTGCATGGCAAAGCCATGTTAGCTGACGTTACAAGGCCAGTTCAGTCAATCATCCAGACTGTTGCCCCTGTAACTATTGAAAAGGCTGCTGCCCCTCTTCAGGAACCACACGTTTGTCTGTCCTCTCCACAGATACCCCTTTTCGTAAAAGTACCATTATATATTAAAATTGGGTAAGTATTCGAACGCCCCTACGTTTGTAGGGCTTTAGCTACATCGACAGATGGTGTAACTTTTTTAATTATTAGCACTTACGTATGCTTGCAAATCTTCAACGTCGAGTTCTTCGAGAATTTTTGAGAGTTGCGTCGAATGGTTTTGGCTGATTGTCATTTGTGTTCTGAACTTCACGTTCCATAAATATAAAAAAATTCTAAAATACGATACTCATTTGGTCTCCTTGTCAGTTTTGTTTCGCCTGTGACTGACAATGTCCAAAAGCTCTGCAAATGTCGTTCCAATGGATCATGTGGACAGTGAACTGATTACAATTGAGGTGGAGAAATCTCCCTGTCTGTACAACATAAAATCGCAAGGTTATAAAGATATCTTACGATGACGAACTACATAATATGCTTTTGCAGATAAATGTTTAAGTTTTGAATGGCAGTTCATCATGCGTGCTGTCCCTCTTGGCTGATTGCAACACAGCTGCAGAAGCCAACTACTGTTGTCGCTAGTACGCCACCCAGATAAGTACGGCGCGACTTCATCCCAAGCGATTACAATAGTTTGAAGTGTGGCACGTAAAGGCGACTCTTTCAGTCGCGATTATTATCGAGAGGAGAAACTCGCCTAGTGTGGCATTAGGCTAAGGATAAAGGTAGGCCGGCCACGGTGTCCGAGGGGACTGAGGCGCTTCAGTCACGGTCTGCACGGCCACTACGGTCGGGGGTTCGAATCCCCTCTCGGGCATGGATATTTGTGCCGTCCTTAGGATAAGCTAGTTGTTAAGTAGTTTGTAAGTTTAGGGACTGGTAACCCCGTAGTTAAGTCCCATAAGCTTAAGAAACATCAGTCGTTTTTCCGTGAAACATACCCTTGTGGAACTGGAAAAGTCAGTGACAGTGGTACCACAGTCTAATATGAACTGTCGCGACACTCACTGCTGTGAAACTTGTTGCCAACTGACAGTTGCAACGATACTAGCGCTCCTAGCGGTAGGCAAGGTGCCGTAAGAGAAATGTGTCTTTGCAATTACTTTTCTATATAATCAACCAAATATTTTCTGTAATTTTTGCGTTCCAAACATGAGTAAAATATCGAGAGACATAAATAATCGTGAAATAAATGTAAAAAACAGTCGAATTAGCCTGATTCAATGACATAAACAACAACTTTCCATGAGGAAATACGAGGCGTGTTTTTGAAATTAAGATATCTCAATAATTGTATTTTTGCATGAAATCCTGTACCTTAATCTACTTTTCTACTTAACTTCCGTCAATATTGAGGCACTTATAATGTTGTACCAGTTTTTACATATTCTCCTCATATGTCTGCCGCCTGACTTGTTAACCACTGCATCACAAAAGTTTTGACTTCGTCATCGTCTTGCTCGGTCACAAAGCCTTACAAAACACTAGGAAAGTCATCCCGCAAAGAGGAAATCGTAAAGTATCTGTTTTCTCTCACCTTATTGTCCACTTCCTGCACCAAACTTTCATTAACGACAGAAGGACGCCCACTCCGTTGTTCACCATGCACATTTGTGCGACAATCTCCAAATGCTCTCACCCACTTTCTTACCATTCCATCATTCTTAATATTTTCTCCGTAAACTGCACAGATCTCACGATGAATATCGATCGCTTTTAGGCCTTTAGCACTAAGAAATCTTATAACAGCCTGTATTTCACAGACGGCGGGACTCACGATTATAGAAGGCATCTTACACACTCAGTACACAACGCAAACAAGGAAGAATCAGACTGTAATGGCGTCAGTACGTTCAGAACAGATGTAGGGACGCAGTGCGCATAAAATTATTGAGATATCTTAGCACGTCTCTTTTTAATTTCAAAACGGTACTTACTTAAATAAAGACGCCCCGTACTTACGAATGTGTGTATGTTTTGTAGCCTAATCCGTTGAAAGTGAGAGAATATATATAAACGAGAGACTTTCATTCCTATTGTGGTTTGTTCCTATATGACAGGAACATTTTTACGAGTAAAAATTCAGTATGTAGTCCAATGATTCCAAGATTTTTACATTTAACTCGTCTTTGTTACAAATCCATATACTTTTGAGTATAATTACTGTGGTGTCGCACAAGTATAAAGTGCGCGCCACCTACTTTCGCCGCGCGCCGCCATGCACGCACGGCGCGGCGTTCTTACGACAGCCACGAGCGCCCTCTGCTGCAACTCCGCTCGTGGCCACCATTGAACGACATCGATCACTTGGGACTGAGATAGGAACCAGTTAACACTTCGGAATCAGATAGGCACCAGTGAAGACTTGGCTATCGGATAGGGACTAGGCAGGCCTCTAGCTAAACTATGTATCAGCATTCTGCAGTACTGACCTGTAAAAGTTAAGTATTACTAAGTCTTTATGAAATATATATCTCTTTCTAATTTAGTGTTTCTAGTTTCTGCTGTCCCACTGGCTGGTCACCTCCATACCGCACAAGCATGCATCCTTTATTCGGTCTTTCTACTCGGCCACCGACACCTACGACGGAATCGAGACACAAAAGGGGCGATGAGGCTGGGACACAAAAATTACTTTTGATTATAAAACGAATGTCTTGAAGATTCTTGCCGTTTGTGATTCAGATGTAGTAACAATTGTGCAATTGGTTTCTGCTTTGTTGGGAAACACTGTTTTTGGTTTCGATGTTTTATTGTGACGTTTCTGAGGATTTCCCTTCAGCTATAGCTGTAGTGGCTTATCTGGTACATTTAATAATGTAGGTAATGCATTCCACTTAAGTTTCTTATGTTAAACACTTACTTATTTTAATTCTCTCCATAATTAATGGATTGGGACACAGCGGATTAGATTTTGTAGGTAGATTGAAGTACCAGCAGCTATATAGAAATTCTTTATTTAATTTTGCGCGACCGGTTTCGGTGCTTCAATTACACCATCTACAGGCCCCCGTTGTGTAACTGCAGATTTGAACAGGGTAGCCGTTAATCTCAACGGCGACTTGAGATTGTAGCGTTAATAGACGAAGAAATTTACGGCTATCGGTATTAACGGCTCCCCTGTTCAAGTGTGTCGTTAATAACAGTTACACAACGCGAGCCTAAAGATGGTGTCATTGAAGGACCGAAACCAGTCGCACAAAATTAAATAAAGAATTTCTATACAGCTGCTGGTACTTCCATCCACCTACAAAAACTTACTGATTTAGCTTGAACTGTGGGAAGAAATCGTGACGTTTCTCAGCAGAAACCCGACGTCTATCTGTAGACGGTTGGGTCTTCTATTTTTATTAGCAATTTTTGCTCTTAATAGAAACTGAAATTCTTTATCAAAAAGAAATACATTTCAAGATATAAATAAACTGTCCTGCAAAGTATCTTTTTAAACGCGTCAATAGGAAGCCTCATAAACACAAATGTGGAGTTATTTTATGGTTATTACCTATTGCCTATTATGCAATACAAAATCTTCTAGGGTCCAAATTGCTAACTAGGAAAACTAAAATAATACAAACAGCAGACCAGTTCTAATCTATGGAGCAGAAACATGAAGCCTAACAAACACAGAATATCATCAGTTGTAACTTTTTGAGAATATAGGAAAATCTTTGGTCCGTATTATGACAATGAATCACAGTGCTGGAAGAGAAGACACAACACAGATAACCACAAGCTAGCACAACAACCAACAATAGTAAACATAATAAATGACAGAAAAATGCTATGGGCTGGCCATCTGATGAGGATGAAAGAAGACAAAATTGTGTCAAGAATATTCAGGGAGACGTCATATGGCAAAAGACCAAGGAGTACTTGGCGAAAAGAAATTGATTGCAAATGTGAAAGAATGGGAGTAAGTAACTGCCAAGAGCCATCACAAGAGCGGCTGGAGGAATCATTAATTTTATTTATTTAATCGTGTCAGAAACATACTTTCGGCGTTACATACAACAAGAAAACAAGGCAGTAGAAGTACAAAACTAAGTGAAAATCCAAACTTTGGTACTGTAAGCTTTATCATTTCTGGGATTAATTATAGCCAACACAAATGTAATTAAATTTGCCGCGACCACTATGCGGCCGCCTCACATGCCTCCTTGGTAGAGTCAATCAAATTTTGGGGAGAGCATTTAGTTGGTCACCGTTCGCATTCGAGAGGGTGGCTCATTGTCTGTTCTTCGCCACATTCACATACGGTCGAGTCGCAGGGAAATCCCCATATTCTCTTGTGGATCTTTGTTCTTCTGACTCCTGGCGCAGTCTGTTAAGCGTCTTCCAGGTTGACCAGCTTTCCTCGTGACCTGGGGGGAGACTTTCTGAGGGCACCATGTGAGATCGGCACGGAGTTCTTTAGAAGCCTACTACTACTACTACTACTACCTATTTTTCTGGCACTACATGCCTTACCAGTTGTAAAAAGTAAGTTAAAATCAATTAAAAGACACTATTCACACTCATCCGATACAAATGTTAAATGTTTGTTAAGCTTATGGGACTTAATTACGGGGTCATCAGTCCCTAATCTTACAAACTACTTATCAACTACCTTACACTAAGGACGGCACAAATATCCATGCCCGAGAGGGGATTTGAACACCCGACCGTACTGGTCGTGCAGACCGTGACTGGAGCGCCTCAGTCACCTCGGCCACCGCGGCCGGCTCATCCGATACAGTATTCAGAAATGTATCTCGCCAGCCGCTTGGAGCGCTGCTGTCGCGGCGTATAACAAAATCTGTGGGACTGTCCTGACTGCATATATTAGGCTGTGGTGGTACTAACGTAATATTGAAATAAATAAATACCCGAGCATCGGCGGGTTTTCAGCTAGTTAATACAGCGAGAAGCCTAAGAGGACAAAGACGGAAGAAAAAACGTGCAAATGTTTCTAAAACGTATGGGAGTTAAATGCGGGGTCATCAGTCCCTAAACTTACAAACTGCTTATAAATTGAAACTTCTTAGCAGATTAAATTTGTGTGCCGGAACCGGGACTCAAACCTGGGACCTTTCCATACCGCGGGCAAGCGCTCTACCGACTGAGCTATCCCGACAGGACTCACGATGCCGCCTCACAACTTTACTTCCGCCAGTACCTCGCCACCTACTTTCCAAACTTCATAGAAGCTCTCCTGCGAACCTTGCAAGACTAGCACTCCTGGAAGAAAGGATGTGGTGGAGACATGACAGCCATTCTGGAGACATCCCTTAGTCTGTGGCTAAGCCATGTCTCCACCATATTCTTTTCTTCTAGGAGTGCTACTCTTGCAAGGTTCGCAGAGAGCTTCTGTGAAGTTTGGAAAGTAGGAGGCGAGGTACTGGCGGAAGTAAAGTTGTGAGGCGGCATCGTGAGTCGTGTCGGGATAGCTCAGTCGGTAGAGCGCTTGCCCGCGAGAGGCAAAGGTCCCAGGTTCGAGTCCCCGTTCCGGCACATAATTTTAACATGCGCACACTCGGCTGCAGAGTGAAAGTTTCATTTTGCTTAGAAACTACCTTACAGTAAAGACAGCACAAACATCAATGTCCGAGGGGGGATTCGGACCCCCGACGGGTAACGGCCTCACTCATCGGAGCATAGCGCCTCTATGTGTTCGGACCTTTCCGCCGCGGCAAAAAGAAACAGAAATGGGCACACAGATTTCAAAAAAAGGAGTGTAGGGTCTATATCCAATCCCCATGCCTATTTAGCAATTGCGAAGCATTGCTGTGTTCGCCAGAAAATTGTATATCTTCCGATTGAAGTGTTCTACCAGCTTTCATTTTTTTCTTTTTTTTAATTTTCAGCTAAACGTCAGCCAAAATTTTAAGTAATGTAATAAATGCTACCTTACAGTATGTCATTTTGTAGGATTAGGACCGTAAACACATACGAAAATCCCTTTAAAATATATTGTGAATCAATGTCAACAACAATCAACGAAAATTGTATTTTAATATTATCTGTGATCATAAAATGTTTGCCTCTTCGTAGATATCGTTGTAAGTGTGTTAGTTTTGCAACGAGTGTACTAAAATAATTTTCACTTTCAAAAAATGTTCAAATGTTTGTATAGTCTATGGGACTTAACTACGGGGTCATCAGTCCCTAAACTTACAAACTTCTTATGAACTACTTACGAACTAGGACGGCACAAATATCCATGCCCGAGGGGGGATTAGAACCCCCGACCGTAGTGGCCGTGCAGATCGTCACTGGCGCGCCTTAGTCCCCTCGTTCACTTTCTAGGCCACACTTACACATCAGTAATCAATCAGTTATAATAAATCAACAATAAGTAACAAATTATGGTTAATTCGGTTTTTTTAAGATGACGAGAAAGTACATCTACATGGACACTCTACAAGTCATATTCAAGTGCATGGCACAGAGTTCATCGAACTATTTTTATCATATTTATCTATACTTCCATTCTCTAATAGCTCGCCGGGAAAAGGAATACCTAAGTCTTTCTGTTTTCTTTCTGATTTCTCTTACTTTATTATGATGATCGTGTCTCCCTTTGTAGGTTTGTGTTCGGATTCTGAAGATAAATTTAGTGAAAGAAATTTCGCAAATAGATATCGCCGCAACAAATGACATCTTTGTTTTAATGATTTCCACCCCAACTCGTACATCATATACGTGACACTCTCCACCCTCCATCCCGATAGTACAAAACGAGCTTCCCCATCTCTGAATTTTCTCTAAGTAGTCCGTCATTCATACCTGCTGTGGATCCCACAATTCGCAGCAATACTCCAAAATAGGACGCACAAGTGTAGTGTAGGCAGTTTCTTTAGTAGAAAAGTTGCATCTTTTAAGTGTTCTGCCAATGAAACGTAGTCTTTGGTTCGCCTTCCCTACAATATTTCCTATGCGTTCTTTTCAATTTAAGTTCTTCGTAACTGTCACACCTAGATATTTGGTAGAATTTACGACCTTAAGGTTTGACTGATTTATCGCGTAATTGAAGTTGAAGTAGAACTGAAGGCCTGTAGGTTTGACTGATTTATCGTGTAACTAAACTTTAACGGATTTCTTTTAGTGATCATATGGATGATCTCACATTTATAATTATTAAGGGTCAATTACCAATTTTTGCACCATGCTTCTATCTTATCTAAATCATTATGCAGTTGCTTTTGATCTTATGGTAACCTTACTAACCGATAAATGATATTGTCCGCGAACAGTTTTTCCGATTATACCCTAAACCGTTTATAAAAATAAGGAACCTTAAGGGCCCTAAAACACTTCCCTGTGGAACGCCAGATATCACTACGGTTCTACTCGATGACTTTCCGTCTATTACAAAGAACTGTGTCCTTTATGAGAGGAAATCACGAATCCAATCCCACAACTGTGGCGATAATCCAGAAGCAAGAAATCTGATTAGAAGTGTCAAAAGCCTCCTGGAAATTCTGAAATACGGACTCTATTTGACATCCCTTACCCATAGCACTCATGCCCGTTGATAATGCGCAATACAAATAATAAATTGATATTGCGAAGATTAAGTATGGGAGATAAGCTAAAAATCAAGACGTTGGGAGCACACCAGTTACATACATTAGAAAAATGTTGCGTCACTTTGGTTTCCCTGAACACTGGCGTTGCATGTGTTCCAATCCGACGGAGTGGGTAAGCCGGACGATCAGCCCCTGTCATGTCACTAGGTGGATGTCCTCTGCTTGTGTTGACTGGAGTTCTTACAAGCCTGCATGGTCAATTCCGAAGTCTGATCGTATCCGCATTGTTACTTTGTGTCCGAAGGAGCCCTCATCAAGGGCCGTTCCCAAAGATCTCAAAGTGAATTAAAGTGTTATTGTTTGGATGTCTCGATGACTGGCCGCCCAGAGGTTTCACAGCAGCTGATGGCCGCTACTTCCGGATTTCAACTCGGAAGAACACTGAGAGGAACGCCACCATACTCCATAGTGATTTTCGTGCAACCACAGGACGTCATGTTTTGACTCATACTGTACATAATATTGCTTTCAGAAGATTCTTTATTACTATATGACCTATGGTCATGACGTATGGTCGTGACGTATATATCGTTGGTTTTCGTGCTGTCAGTCTGCTTAGTTGTTAGTTTTATGAGAGTAATATTTGCTCTCAAAAAGTTTTAAGATTTTCTCTCTGACGTTTGACAGCTCCTTGACGGGTATTTATGCACTAGACTTCGATTAAAGAACCCCTCATCCGGATGACGCCGATGACCGTGGAGCCAACCTAATTGGCCAGAGTCGTACCAAATATGTTTAAAACGTACTGGATAGCATCTGCACTGACAGTGCCGTAAGGGCCTGCAGAGAACAGCACAACGAAGTTTGTTCTAGAACAAGTGAGGGGGAGGGACGATGCCCTAACTGGCCGGTGAGGGCACTCTTCCTGGGAGCGGCCACACGGGCTGCAGAATACTGATGAGCTGCTTTAAGCGACGCTCTCTCCTGGGTGTCTAACAGCGGGGAACTGGCCAGCCTCGCGAAACCCCAAGGCAAGCAAAATGTGTGTCCCGGTCAGTGGCGGCGCCTCCTGTATGTTCACTGGTTCAGTGAACCCCCAGAAAATGCTCGCAGTTAAAAAAGTAAATAAATTAATAAAATAAAAAGTGTTTTTAGACTATCATTCTTCGTTTCGGTCTTCCATCAGATCATTTTATATGAAGATTCAAAGTATTTTCTTCGCATGAGAAACGTTTTATGTCGCGGAGACAGCACGTATACGTGTTGTAGCGCGGCAGCATAATATAGGCGTCAGTGACAGCAACGTTACAATGCGCATGCACAGCTGAAGTTTGAATACTCTTCTGAATCCCCTGGAGGCAACATATGGGCGCTCCCGCGGCAGGGAGGAGCGAGGGGAAATGCCGCTTTTAACATTGGCGTTGGAGCTGGTAGAGACACCATCTCATGGCTACTAGAGCTCTGTCGGTTACGCACGAATGGTCCCGAAGCAAGACAATGGAGCTACTGCGTACCTCGCCTTACGCATGCCAAAATCCTCCATGAACATCCTCCCTTCATATTTGGTTTTGGCGCATTCCCATATTTCTTGATTTCCGGAAGGCTTTTGACACTGTACCTCACAAGCGGCTTCTAATGAAATTGCGTTCTTATGGAATATCGCCCCAATTGTACGACTGGATTCACGATTTCCTATCAGAAACGACACAGTTCGTAGTAATTGGCGGTAAGTCATCGAGTAAAACAGAAGTGATATCTGGCGTTCTCCAGGGAAGCGTTATAGGTCCCCTACTCTTCCTTGTGTTTATAAATCATTTAGGAGACAATCTGAATAGTTCCCTTAGACTGTTTGCGGATGATGCTGTCGTTTGTCGATTAGTGATGAGAACAGAGGATCAAAAGCAACTGCAAAGCGGTTTAGACAAAATTTTTACATGGTGGGAAAATTGGCAATTAACACTAAATAACGAAAAGTGTGAAGTAATGGACAGGACCACTAAAAGAAATCCGCTGAACTTCAGTTACACGATACATCAGTCAAACCGTAAGGTCGTAAATTCTACCAAATACCTAGGATACGTTTCATTAGCAGAAGGCTTCGAAGATGCAACGGCTCCACCAAAGACAGTGCCTACATAACACTCGTGTGTCCTCTCCTGGAGTACTGTTGCCCAGGTGGGACTGACGGAGGACATCGAGAAGGTTCACAGAAGGGCAGCTCGTTTGTTAATGACGTTATTCGTTGCGGCAAGATCTGTTTGCGAAATTTCAATCACCGACTTGTGAATGTGAAAATATTTTGCTATCACCTACCTACATATGGAGACATGACCATCCCAGTAAAATTAGAGAAATCAGATCGAAAACGGAACGATTTAGGTGTTCTTTCTTCCCGCTCTCTATTGGAGAATGGAACGGTAGAGAAAGGTTATGAAAGCGGTTAATGAACCCCCTGTAAGGCACTTAAATGTGATTTGCAGAGTATCTATCCAGTTGCAGATTGTTCATCAAGAACACGTCATATTTGGTAAAATATAACAGTAAATTAAAGCCGTATCAACTGCAAAACCCTTCAGAAGATCCGATCATGTTCGAAATGGTCAAATGTTTGTAAATCTATCGGACCAAACTGCGTGGTCATCAGTCCGTATCTTACGTACTACTTAAACTATGGTAAACTAACCTAAGGACAACACATACACATCCTTGCTCCAGGGAAGACTCGAACCTCCGACGGTGAGCAACCGCGCGTTCCGCAGCGAGGTGCCTTAGAACGCTCGGCTACTCCACCACGACATCCGATCATGATTAATAATGATTTCACTACTTTTCACCTAGCAAGAATAGTCGCATGGTTAGCGGCATAGCGTTTCGCCGTCGCAGGTGGTGGGTTCGAGACCGACTGGAACCAATTTTTTTAAAATTCCATTTTCTTTTTAACAGATACGGAAACGACAATGACTTTTGTATTGTTACATGCCACATATCTTTGGACGTTTCAGCTAATGTGTCGCGATTTTGAGGGTAAACAACATTTATACTCTTCGATGTAAGAAATATTGAACTGTTTGAAAGTATCTAGGGAAGAGCAGTCTCTGCGTATGCGTAAGGTTAGGAGGGGGAGCTGCTTACAGTGTCACGTGACCCGAAGGTAGCTTCTCTATTCTTCGTAACAGATTCATTTTGTTACAGTAACTTAACAGAGTAATCAGTTACTACTGCCTTTTAGTGTTCATGTGCATATTCATGTTTTTAGTGTTTATTATCAAAGAAAAACGAAAAATCTTCAGTATCTTTTATAAAAGATTCAAATTACTCAGCTTTAAGCTTGGAACAAAAGTGTGAAATAAAGAAGCTTGGGTGGCGACGCCTCAGCTCGAGGCATGGATACTCGTGGCATGTAGCAGCCATATCTGAAACATGAATTATAAAAATTTGAATGGCCGCATTGCTTGATTTCTTTGCTGTTATCGATTTGGAGATCATATATAAAGTAAATTAATTTTTATGTGTATTTTTCCTAATAAGTAGTCACCCATTAATTAGGAGTTAACGATGTAGCAAGGAGCAACAATAAATTGCTCCAACATCAAGAAAAGGAAAACGTTTCTATTCAAATGTTTGTGAATCTTATGGGACTTAACGTCTGTGGTTATCAGTCCCTAAGCTTACAAACTACTTAAAGTAATTTAAACTTAAAGACAACACAGACACCAATGCTCGGAGGACGACTCGAATCCCCGACGGCGAGCAACCGCGCGCTCTGCAGCAAGGCGCTTTAGACCACTCGGCCACTCCACCGCGCTAAAACGTTTCTCCATGTTCTTTATAAGTGCAAGATCACTTAAAACTATGAAGGTACGCATATAGTTGAGTGTACCTTCTAAATTGTGTCACAGTACAACACGTAGTTCATGAGAGATGAGTACATAAAAAGTTACGTTCATGGAAAATCGTCCCATCACGCACCAAGTTTTAATATATTACTTCTTTACTACTAATTGTACTCCCAAGAGATTTTACAGACGTACAGCCCTTATACAAATGAATATATACCTGAAAAATGGCAGGAATAAATAAATAAATACCCGGGCAATGCCGGGTTTTCAGCTAGTTACATATAAACAGAACGGGGTTAGCTGAAGAACACTTGGTCTCAAGTATTCGATTAAGTGATACAACTTATACACCAAATACCAAGGATATTGTTAATAGAACAAGTACTTCAAGTTTCTCATTAAATGTAAAATAATATTTGTAACATATTATGAAATAAATTTTTTATCTTTTGAACAAATAGTGAAGCTGTAAAAGTCGAATTGTTAAATATGGCTGTTTCACAGTATTGAAAAATTATAAATGTGGCAATTACTATATTTTATAAGATGTAGATCACTTTGATACAGTCGTATGAAAGTGTAGATCGCGAAGTCTTTGTGGTTGCCTATTCCTCAGTTACAGTCGGACACTGCTATATTATGTCTACATACAACCTCAATTTGTAGCATGTAGCGTACAGCCTGGATGGAAAGAGGTAGACGTGCAATTCTGTGCCTACGTCCACGTCCACAATAACATAAACCAACGTCTTGAGGCCGGTACCGTGCACTGTAAGCGTGATAGATGCAGCAGTGTTTGTTTACTGGGACACAAAAGTCAACATACACTTCGGGTCTGTCGTTAGTCGCAAGAGAGACGTTGCAGTGAACACAGTGCAAGTGGTGTCGTTTGTATATAATAGACGTGTATTGCAATACATAAGTCGATCGCGTGACATGGATGCAAAAAGAACCGAAATACCGGTGGAGGTGAGGAAGAATATTACTGAGCTCAGTAATAAGGGTTTTTCACTGCGGAAAATTGAGGAAATTGTTAGGAGCCATGCAATTTTCTAAACCGTAATAAGCAATTACAGGGATCGAGGAAGTGTCTAAAACAGAGCTAGATGTGGACGATCACCAAAATTATCTAACAGGTAGTGCCGACACATTATGAGAAAAGTGAATGCGAATCCCAGAATTAAAGCTAGGGAGTTGGCATTACATGTTGCAAATACTATTGTAAATAGTGTTCATCCCGTAACTGTACGAAGACTGCTGCAAAATCATGGATTTGAAAGTAGAACGACAAGGAAGAAACCGTTCATAAGCGCCTGGAATTTGCAACTCTGGATCGAAATGAAGAGTCCACATTTTGGAAAAGGATACTTTTCACGAATGAGAGTAAGGTTAATATCTTCTAGTGTGATGGACAGCAAAAGGTGTGGCGAAAAAGGAAAGAAAGTTGGAAGAGGGGAAATCTTGTCCCATCAGTGGAGTATGGTGGTGGAAATATTCTTGTCTGGCGTTGCATGTCTGGTGCTGGAGTTGGGAATTTGGTATTTATTGAAGGTATTATGAATAAATGGAAGTATCTCACCATCTTAAAGGAGAATCTGAAGCTGTTATCCCTTCTTTTAGTCAGGGTATGCCAAAAATTCCTTTTCTCACCTATTCTGTCCAGTACCTCTTCATTAGTTATGTGATCTACCCACCTAATCTTCAGCATTCTTCTGTAGCACCACATTTCAAAAGCCTCTATTCTCTTCCTGTCCGCACTGCTTATCGTCCAAGTTTCACTCCCTAACAAGGCAACACTCCACACAAATGCATTCAGAAAAGACTTCCTTACACTTAAATTAATATTCGATGTTAGCAGATTTCTCTTTTTCAAAAATGCTTTTCTTCCCATTGCCATTCTGCATTTTATATCCTCTGTACTGCGACCATCAAATGTTATTTTACTACCCAAGTAACAAAACTCATCTACCACCTTCATTGTTTCGTTACCTAATCTAATTCCTTCAGCATCGCCTGATTTTCTAAGACCTCATTCCATTATTTTTTGTTTTGCTCTTGTCAATGTTCATTTTATACGCTCTCTTCAACACACTGTCCATTTCATTTAACTGCTCTTCCAGGTCCTGTGCTGTCTCTGATAGACTTACAATGTCATCAGCAAAACGCAATGTTTTTATTTCTTCCCCCTGAACTTTAATCTCTATTCCAAATTTTTCCTTGCTTTCCTTCACCGCCTGCTCGATGTACAAATTGTATAACATCGGAGAAAGGCTACAGCCCTGTCTTACTCCCTTCCCAACTGATGCTTCCCTTTCATGCCCATCGAGTCTAATAACTGCAGTCTGGCTTTTGTACAAGTTGTAAATAAGTCTCCTTTCCCTATATTTTACTCCTGCTGACTTCAGAATTTGAAAGAGTGTATTCCAGTCAACATTGTCAAATGCTTTCTCCAAATCTACAAAAGCTAAAAATGTAGGTTTGCCTTTCCTTAATCTATCTTCTAAGATAAGACGTAAAGTGAGTATTGCCTCCCGGGTTCCTACGTTCCTAGATAATTCGTATTGAAATTTTGCAGCCATGACTTATCAAACTAATGGTTCTGTAATTTTCACACCTGTCTGCGCCTGATTTCTTTGGAATGGGGATTATCACATTTTTCTTAAAGTCTGAGGGTATTTCGCCTGTCTCATACATCCTACACACCTGTTCAAATAGTCTTGTCATGGCTGGCTCTCCCAGAGACTTTAGTAGCTCTGAGGGTATGTCATCTACTCCTGGGTCGTTGTTCCGACCTAGGTCTTTCAGGGCTCTGTCAAATTCATCTCTCAGTATAGTATCTCCTGTTTCATCTTGATCTACCTCCTCTTCCCTTCCCACAACATCGTCTCTAAGTTCATTTCCTTTGTAGAGCTGCTTTACGTACTCTCTCCACCTTTCAGCTTTCCCTTCTTTGCTGAGAACTGGTTTCCCATCTGAGTTCTTGATATTCGTAGAGTTGCTTTTCTTGTCCCCAAATGTCTCTTTTATTTTCCTGTAGGCGGCGTCTACTATTCCCCTTCTTATACATTCTTCTACAGATTTGCATTTGGCTTCTAGTCACTCCTGCTTAGCCATTTTGCACTTCCTGTCAATATCATTTTTAGTCGTCTGTACTCCATTTTTGCCTGTTTCATTTACTGCATTTTTATATTTTCTCCTTTCATCAATTCAGTATTTCCTTTGATATCCAAGGATTTTTTGTAGGTCTTGCCTTTCTACCTATTTTGTCCTCTGCTGCCATCACTATTTCATCTTTCAATGCTACCCATTCCTCTTCTGCTGTTTTATTTCCCCCTGTTTCTCTCAATTGTTGCCTAAAGCTCCCTCTGAAATTCTCCAGAACTTCACTTTCCTTCAATTTATCTAAGTCCCATCTCCTTATTTTCCTACCTTTCAGCAGTTTTTTCAGTTTCAGCCTACAGTTCATGTCTAACAAGTTATGGTCAGAGTCTATATCTGCTCCTGGGTATGTCTTACAGTTTATCATCTGGTTCCGGAATCTATGTCTTACCATTATAAAATCTATCTGACACCTTCCGGTGTCTCCTGGTCTCTTCCACGTATACAACCTTCTTTTGTGATTCTTAAACCACGTGTTTGTTACGATTAAATCATGTTCCGTGCAAAATTCTACCAGGCGACTTCCTCTTTCATTCCTCCTGCCCAGTCCATATTCACCTACTATTTTTCCTTCTCTTCCTTTTCCTACTACTGAATTCCAGTCTCCCATCACAATTAAGTTATCCTCTCCCTTAACTGTCTGAATAATTTCCTTTAGCTCCTCATATATTTCTTAGATCTCATCATCATCAGCAAAGCTAGTTGGCATATAAACCTGTACTACTGTTGTCGTGTCGGCTTCGTATCTATCTTGACAATGATAATGCGATAACTGTGCTGCTCATAGTAGTTTACCCGCATTCCTATTTTCTTGTCCACTATCAGTCCTACTCCTGTGATACCCCCAACTGATTTTGTATTTATAATCCTGTACTTACCTGACCAGAAATCCTGTTCATCCTGCCACCGAACTTCACTAATCCCCACCATATCTAACTTCAACCTATCCATTTCCCTTTTTAAATTTTCTAATTTTCCTACCCGATTAAGGGATCTAACATTCCACGCTCCGATCCGTAGAATGTCAGTATTGTCTTTCCTGATGACAACATCCTCCTGAGTAGTCCAATCTGAAGCTATCTGTGCAGAAACTGGAACTGGAAAAAGGATGGGTGTTTCAGCAAGACTAAGACCCCAAGCATACGGCCATTGTCGTAAAAGAATAGCTACTTTACAATGTACCAAAACAATTGCATTCACCTCCACAGTCACCAGACATTAACACAATTGAACACCTTTGGGGAGAACTAAAGCGTAGGATAAGAAACTACAACGTCAAAAGCAAAGATGATTTAAAAGCACGCCGCGGTGGCCGAGGAGACTGAGGCGCTTCAGTCACGGTCTGCACGGCCACTACGGTCGGGGTTTCGAATTCCCGCTCGGGCATGGATATTTGTGACGTCCTTAGTTGTAGGTAGTTCATAAGTAGTTTGTAAGTTTAGGGACTGATGACCCCGTAGTTAAGTCCCTTAAGCTTAACAAACATTTGAAACATTTAAATGCAGTCTTAGTGAAAGAGTGAAATAATGTTACACCTGCGTACAAAAAAAAAAAAAAAAAAAAAAAAAAAAAAAAAAAAAAAAAAAAGTGGGTCCATGCCTCGACGGTTGGAAGCTGTGATCTAAGTAGAAGGCGGAAATGCAAAATATTAAATAGGAGCTGAAAGTGAAGAACATAACAAAGTATGTTTACTTTTGTACCTGACCGCTGTTCCATTTGTATACTCAGTATGTCAGTATATGGAATTATTAATAATTATGTAGTCTATATGTTGTTTTTCAGTTCATAACGTGGTTGTTTATGTCACAGAAAGTAAATAAATATTATTTTGTTGATTTATTTTGACTTCAAGTATTATTTTTAGGGTGTATGTAGACTTTAGTGTGCAACTGTATATTTTGTCGTGTTTGAGTTGACTTTCCTCTCACTTGGAGCGCTGCTGTCGTCTGTTTCCGTATCTCACTGATGTTCCGCGGCCTGGACTGCGCTCGCGTTACCAGAGGACAGTGCAAAAGGCAGTGGCGCGGCGAGGAAACGCAGCGGACAGACGGCAATCAACCACGCGGCGGCTGGCGGCCGCCTAATTGCGTGTTGATACAGGCCGGGCGGCGCGGACGCCAGCACAGCCCCTCGCGCAATCACGGCTGCGCGCGACAGAACGGACTGACGCGCGCGCATAAGCGCCGAGCGCCGCTGTGTTTGCTCGCCGCGCTGTTTGTGCAAACTGCGGACGCACGCGCCGCCGGTGGAGCCATCTGCGGGCAGCGCGGCCACCCACGTCACTCGTACGGTACTGTTATTCGCACACACACGCGCGGCTCCCGACCCTTTGCACTGACCACTGTCAGGCGGAAGATGCCGCGAAGCGTTCTTAATCGTTCTACATCTCGCTCCGTTAACAAGGCAAAATTTATCGACACTGTATCGTAATACCTGTAAAGCCAAAGCGACTGGTACACCTCAGGAGCTATTGTGTAGAAAGGGTGATCTGACTATCGTCCCCTAGCGGGAGAGTCAGCAGAGCCGAGGGGTGTCCCCAGGGCTCTGTCCTGGGGCCACTCTTCTGAGATCTAAACGTGGAATCTCTCCTCGGAGAACTGCAGCAATACCCCGACGTGCTAGAGGTGATAGCCTACGTGGAGGACCTCCTCCTCATGATCGGCGGTCGAACTCGCGAGAACATTGAACCAAAGATGGAAAGATCACTCCAGATCCTGCCCGCGTGGTGCGAAAGATCAAAGCTCCAAATTGCACCAGAGAAATCAGTATACCCGTGGTTGAAGGGTCAATTGGTCACAAACCCTACGGTGAGAATAAATGGAGTACCGGTGATTCAGCGCAAGGAGGCCAGGTACCACAGAGTCATCATCGATGTCCGCTGGAGCTTTGCGGCACACATAGACACGGTAGTTGAGAGATCACTGATAGCACTACACAACCTGTCAGGGATTGGGTATCGAAGGTTTCACCTTCCGCCCGATCTCATCCAACTTTCAAAGTTACTATAAATTTCAGGGCTATTATGCCGTGGTCTTATGGATTTATTATAGAAATCCAACGTTTCGTCCCCGACTGCGGAGGACTTCTCAAGGGTGATCGTGGCACTTTTGAATGTCCGATGCACATCCCGGCTCCAACTTTATCACAACAGCTGACTGACGTCTGTTGTGCGCTACAGGTCTGCGGTGTGGGCACACATGCTCACGGGGGTGGTGCCTGCCATGGCCGTAAGACGACTGCAGCGGAACATCCAACTTCACTTAGTCGGATCATACAGGACCACTCCCAGCGGGAATCTCTTGGTGTTGATGGGGATATGCCCCAGGGAGCTTGGTACTCGGCGAAGGAAGGGAATAAGTGAAAGGTCACGGACATCTTAGGGGAACCTGCAGAGAATAAATCTGATATCATGAGGGGGCTGGAACTCTGGCGGCAATCATGGGGCGAGAAAGAGTCTGGGAGGAGGACGCATGCTCTCCTGCCAGACAACACAGAAAGATTGAAGATGAATAATCACTTTCAACCTTCAATGGGAATGCTGCACTTTCTTATTGGACATGGGTGCTGTCCGACATACTTACGCTAGTTTGGGAAACAGGTTTACACCAGCGTGTGTCTGCGGTGCTGAGGTCCGAACGCCAGAACGTATTGCGTTTGAGTGTCCCACATTCGACAGCTTGGCTGCGGACCTGAGAAACGATCTGCCCAATACCAACACATATGAGCTAATCAGGAATCCGAACACGTTTCAAGCACTTGTCACACTCGTAGATGAAATTTCAAAGAAGGTGCTACAAGACTTCATTCTGAATGCATAACCTGACTCTGACAAGACTCGCACGACTACGACAGCTGCATCTGCCGCTGGGGGATCGACTGGTCGTCAGAAATGACAACATCCGCCATCCACTGGATTCGGGGGTTCGATGTAACAACAGCCGATTTTGATCGAGACGTTAGTAGTACGTAAACTTATTCTGTAGATTAATATCAATTTGGGGATAACTTTTTTTTAGTGGAGGGGGCGGGGGGCTGTAGTGACATAATGAGGCCTGCCCAGAGCCAAAGGCGCACTCACTGGGATTCGCTCAGTGAGCTGGCTACCAATGTAGGTTTGTATCAACACTGGCAAACCTGTAACACTACGGCAGTAAATTAGTAGTCAGTAGCTTAGATATCAACACCAAAAAAAGCAAGTTGACCATTGATTTAGAAATAAGTAGAAATTAAGTCACTACCATCACTGTTGCTTCACATTACGACCCATTTTATGTTATAGGTGATGAGTTACATTGTATAAAATAATTAATAAGGAATTTTTTTAAACTGGTACCTGCCTAATATTTTGTAGAGCCCCGCAAACACGCACGCGCCGCAACACTACATGACTCGACTCATGGGCGTAGCCAGGGGGGTGGTTTATGGGGTTCAAACCCTTCCCGTAATGTTGACAGAACGAACGAAAACTGGCGTCATTCTGTATCAAGATAAAGACCGCCAACATTTTTCAAGGCTGGGAAGCAGTTACACATGCTCCATACAGTTCCGATTCCTCCCCAGGCGAATTCCATATGATACATGTGCGTCTGTTCCGAAAGAACAGACGTCACTTCTGATCCTGCAGTTGTTATTATTTAATATTCATAGAATATATGACATCAACTGCGATTGGGCAAAGCTGAAAATGTGTACCCAGCCGGGATTCGAACCCGGATCTCCTGCTTTCTAGGCAGTTGCGCTGACCCCTACACCACTTTTTTTTTATTTTATTTTTTATTTTTTTTATTTTTTTTTTTTTAGGGCCTCCCTTCTCCCCTCACAGCCCTTCCTTACGCTCTCCAAATTGTGCCTTCTTCGGCGAGCTTCTGTTGCTTTCTTCGAAGTAAATGAAGGGAAATAAATACACCATTATATGATTGTAAACGAAAACGATCTTTCTGGGAAATGGAGCAGCAGAAAAATGCTGCCATACTGAAAATAATCTATTCTTGCTGAATTCTCAACAGCAGATAAATAAATGAAAGAATATGTTCATCTTGTATCCAAAAACAGTAAATCTTCTCTTTGACTCGAAATGTGAAACAACATTCTTCTATGAACAAGCATCGGGAAAACGCAGAAATCGTGGCATAATAACGTCGTCATGTAGAGTGCATACGTGGCACGAGTTGTAGAGAAATCACTGAATTGTGTATCGCAGAAAGTTAGCGAAGAGCTTCTTATAGTTCTTTCTTTTCATAAGCTTCTGGTGCTGTGTATGGAGGTACAAGTGGAAACTATATTTGCTTTTCGTTTCTTCTGCCAGTATGTAGTGTAAAGCGTGCCCTTTTATCCAGTTAACGGCATTTCTTTTCGTGGCTGGGTAAGGCACGTCGCTGGGGTTTAGAAGGTCCTTCGGTGTAACGGTATGTGGAGCCGTTCGGGTGACCTTGGCTATGAGTTGTCGAGTGATTTGCCAGATTTCGTCGACTTCAGCGCAAACCAGTCGATGCTCTTCAGTGTCAACTAAATTGCAGGTCGGACAGTTGGGTGAGTCTGCGAGGTGGATGCGGTGCAACTTAGAATTGGTCGGTAATTTCCTGTTGACGGCTTTATACCACGTAGCTCTGACAGTGGTCGATAGAAATCGGCTACTGATGTTGCTCCAGATGGCCTTCCAGTCATAACCAGGGTATTTCTGTTCCACCACATTTCCGGGTTTCGTTTTCATCAATATGTCATATATCGTTTTCGCTTTGGCCGTCTGCTGGACTATGATCGTTGTGGGAAGATAACTAAGTTCAACTAGAAATTGTTGAAAATGATAAAGTCCTGTGGGAACGTGCCGAACGTCAATGGGTGGGGTGAAATCTGTAGGAGCAATTTCCGTTAGTAAGTTGGCGGTGAATGAGTTAGGTGTTATCTTCCAGAGCTTGAGCATATTGCTTGTAAATAATGCTTTGGATTTCATGAAGATATCAGTAAGGTTGAGCCCCCCATTTGCAGCTGATAGAGTTAACGTGTCGAATCTGACCTTAAAGAGATTCCCACGACTGATGAAGTGGCCGAAAGCTGACATTATCCTCGCAGCAATGGCACCTGGCATGGGTAAAACTTGTGCGACATAATTGATCTTGGAAGCGATGTAGATATTGACAAGGGTTGTCTTTTGGATTTCGTCAATGTGTCGCATACTGTGTTGCCTAATTCTGGCTCTCACGCTGTTAAGAAGGTTCCTATAGTTAACTGCTATCGTTTCTTTTATGTGGCGCCGATAAGTAATTCCCAAAATTGTCCGCTGGTCGACCACTGGTAGGTGTACGTTCTGTACCAATAGACCTTGGCCTAAATTCATTATACTGGATTTAGTTCTGTTTAATGTTGCACCTGATGCCAGTTCATACTTGTGTATAACCTCCAACGTCCGTTCTATGTCTTCATTGTTGGTGACTATGACACCTACGTCATCTGCGTAGGCGTTACAGACAATTTTGTGATCGTTTATGCGTAGTCCTTGTAGTTGCTGGTAAAGTGTTGCGAGTAAAGGCTCGATAGCAATGGCGAACAAAGCCGTGGACATGGGACATCCTTGCCTCACTGAACTCTTGAAGTGAATACTCCTGGTGAACTGGCCATTCACCATAATTTTGGATGTGCTGTGTTTTAAAATCCTGGCGATGAGGTTTACAAAGCGGTGTGGAAAGCCCATTCTGGACATCGTTTGGAGGAGGTAATCATGATTGACCTTGTCAAACGCCTTTTGAAAATCTAGAGTCATTAGTGCGCAATTAATGTTTAGAACATCCGCCGTTGCTATTATGTCGCGATATCCGCACACTGTTTGTAAGATTGACCTGTCCTTGCCAACACTAGTCTGGTACGGACCAGTTACCTCATTCATTATCAGTTTGAGCCGTCGGGCTAAAATGCGGGTCATTATCTTATAATCACTGTTAAGCAGTGTTATTGGTCTTAAATTCTCAATTTGCGCAGAACGTGGATTTTTCGGGATAAGTGCAACGAATCCGGCAAGAAAATCCTCTGGGATGTCACTGTCGGAATTCATTAGTTCTTTGTAAATGAGGAGTAGTTTGGGTTTCAGCTGCCTATAGAAAACCTGGTAGAACTCGGCCGGCAGGCCATCGGGTCCCGGTGATTTGTTTTTGGGACTGTGTAGGACGGCAGTGTCCAAGTCGTCTTCGTCGATCTCAGCGACCAGGCTGTCAGACGCCTCAGTGCTGAGCCGTGCTCGCAGGTGTCGGAACAAATCTCCCTGCGCCTCAGCGCTAACCGCACCGCCGGACATGAGACTTGTGAAATATTCATGAATTTCAGTTTTAATTTCATTTTGTTTAGTAAGACTGGTTCCATCTGGTCTTTTGATTTCAGTGATTATTTTTTGTTGACCTCTCTTCTGTTCCCGGATAACGTGGAAGATGGACGATTCTTCAGCTTTGAGAGCATTCTGTATACGTGCCCTTACTTGATAGCCGTTTAATTGCTTTCGCTTCAGAGACAAAATTTTGGATTTAATTCTCTTTATTTGGATATAATTGTCAATGACTGACCCGTCAAGCGTGTATAATTCCCGCAAACATTGGAAATAAAATTCAGATGTCCTCTTGTCCCAATAAGCTTTCTCCCTGGAGTAGTCAATCAGCATTCTCCTCAGTTGAGGTTTGGCACAGGACATCCACCAACTAAGAGCGGAATTGTATGATGGGAGACGTCGTTCACATGCCTCCCATGTTTCGTGGAATCTTTCACGACATCCTGCATCGTGCAGGTGGGTGACGTTTAATTTCCAATACCCTCGTGCACGGTAGGTCCCTTGTCGTTTCATGTTGATTGTACTTATATAAGCAGCGTGGTCGGTGAAGCTGGTTGGCCATATTTCGGCGTGCAAAATACGGTCGTGCATAGTATTCGATACGTACATCCGGTCTAATCTACTCGCTGAAGTTCGCGTAATGAATGTGAAGCCTGGTGCATCACCGTGTGTGTATTCCCACGTATCAGTCAGGTGAAGTTCTTTAACAAGATAGTCCAATTCAGGAGAGGTGTTGAAATTAGGGACCTGGTCCTTTGGGCTCAGGACACAGTTAAAGTCACCCGCTAGAATAATGCAGTCTTGACGGGGTCCAAACAGAGGTAAGATTTCATGTTTGTAAAACACCGCTCTATTGCGTCGATTTGTGCTTCCTGACGGGGCATACACGTTAATTAGCCTAACGTTATGAAAGGTACAAGCTATTCCTCTACCATTGGTCAGTTTTTCGATGCTGTGGACAATTATGCCCTCTTTCGCTAAAATTGCAGTCCCCAAAGCGATGCCGTTACCGGCATTGCTGTGAGCGTTATACCCATGTATATTGTCTAAGGCAATGTCAGTCACTTCTTGGAGCATAGCAATGTCTACATCTGCAGCATATAAAAAGTCTTTTAAACATTCCAACTTAACTGAACTTCGTATACTAGTTATATTTAAGGTAGCAATTCGATAGGCCTGAAAAGTGTTCATAATTGAGTAAATAACCGGTATCGGGAAAAGACGTCACTATCAAACATTTCAGTACGTGTCAGTTTCGTAGCCGCTGGCCTTGTCATGATCGGTGGTATTTGGCGATGCTTCACCTTGAACGATGCCTGGTTCACTCATATCGACATCTTCCATTGGATCCTGTGACCAGTCGGTGGACGGAAATCTTGTATTATTATCCACAGCAGTCGTTTGCGGTTCCCCATCACTACCGCGTTGACTGGCTTCCGATAGGATCTCGGCTTTGGTGGCAGTTGGTACAAGGGCTGGTAAGGAAGCGGTGAAGTGGTTTCCCGCGTTGTCAGGTAACGTACTAGCGATTTGTCTGGCTTTTTCTCGCAGTTTGGGGGCAGTTTCTGCTGCACCTTCATGTGCAATCCGTCGCTTTTTGTGAGTCCGAGAGGTACGTTTTTTCTTTGGGGATGTCGTAGCTTCTACAGAACTTGTCAGTTCAGTTTCCGTAGTTGTGTCATCAGTAGCTGTGTCCTCGACGTTGGTGCTGTTCTGTTCCCGTGGTGGTTGTGTCGGCAAATCGGTTAACTGCGATGTAGCAGATACAACCGCCACAGTGTCTGGGATTTCCATCGGAACCTCTTTGTCAACCTGGGGTGTTCGTGGTTGTGCCGACAAATCAGTGGACTGTGATATAGCAGAGACAACTTCGGCAATTTCAGGGCTTGGCATCGGGACGTCTTTGTCAATGACGGTGGGTGAGTGGTTCAGTTCCGTGGCGTGTGTGACGAGCTGTCTGCCGCCGGCAGCGGACGCATACGTCACAGGCAGCGACGTCATCACGGCTGGCCTGGCGGGCTCGCCGGCCGGCAGCTGAGCCACGCGCCGCTGCAGGCACTCGGCGCGCACGTGTCCCTGTTTACCGCAAGCGGCGCAGGTGCGGGGCTGCCCGTCGTATGACACTATGGCGCGGTACCCGCAAACATTTATGTACGATGGAATGTGCTTGTGAAGATCGACCTTAAGTTGACGGATACCATTCAGTACGGGAAATTTATGAGAGGTCGACCATTTCTCAGCTACATTGCTAAGTACTTTCCCGTATATAGACACCACTGCATTTATTTCCTCGGCCGAAACCTCGAAAGGCAGTTCGAATATTCGTACGGTCCTAATTCGAGATCCTGCATGGGTAACTTCGACATCGCCAATGTGTCCATCGCGATGTTTGAACTTTAAAGTTCCTCCACATGACTGAACTAACTTTTCACATAGTTCCGCACTTTTCAACTTTACAAAAACGTCACTGTTTACGATAGACATATAGATCCCTATAATGTCGTCAAAATTCAACTTCACTGTTTCTTCAAGGAACGTTTCAAATTCAAAAGAATTCGGTCTCGGACGGCTACGATCCAACGTGAACTTCAACGTATCAATACGAAACGGCTCAGACATCACGGACTCATCTTTCAGAGACTTCAATCCACGAATAAGTTACAGCTACAAGCTGCAATAGCGAAACACTCACCAAGCGAAAGCGCAATCGGCCGCCGGCCGCGGTGGCCGAGGGGACTGAGGCGCTTCAGTCACGGTCTGCACGGTCACTACGGTCGGGGGTTCGAATCCCCCCTCGGGCATGGATATTTGTGCCGTCCTAGTTCGTAAGTAGTTCATAAGTAGTTTGTAAGTTTAGGGACTGATAGCCCAGTAGTTGAGTCCCATAGGCTTTACAAACATTTGAACATTTCGCAATCGGCCGCGGCGCTCAGCACTGAACCGCTCACGACCACTGCCGCCGGCGAACTGTCACTGGGTACACAGTGATCACCGTACCTTCAAGGACTACCTAAGCACGCCTCCCGCAGGGCGAAGCTGGAAATTTGTATCTGACGGGAGGCGTGCTTAGGTAGTCCTTGCAGGTGCGGTGATCACTGTGTACCCAGTGGTGTAGGGGTCAGCGCAACTGCCTAGAAAGCAGGAGATCCGGGTTCGAATCCCGGCTGGGTACACATTTTCAGCTTTGCCCAATCGCAGTTGATGTCATATATTCTATGAATATTGAATTCCATATGTTTTGGAGCTCTGAAAAGAGACATTCAAGTGTACAGCACTTAACCTTTATTACCGCGGGTGATACCAAAATTGTACAACCCATCCCACTGCTGTACAAATAATACTGGTTGGAATCGTAGTCAGGATGGAAGGCAAAGTGGTGAAGGATGGTAGGAACCCTAGGAAGCTGACAAATTTTGTATATATACCCTAGTAACTCCCTAGTATACAGTCCTTTGAATAAAATATAATAAATACAGTACTAGCTGAAAACCCGAGGGTGTCCGGGTATTTATTTATTTATTCCAGCTTTGAGTTAGTACTTCTGCTATCCCTTCTCTCCCTCCCTGTCAATCTCTTTTTTCGTCTAAAAGCATGTTATATTTTTGGGAGAATATTTTAAGAAATAAGGCTGTCTTGCATAATGTAGTATCGAAACTCAGAAAAACAGTAATCAAAATACAAATGACATCAATAATTATTGAGTTTTATGTTGTACAATTGTATAATTTTTCAGGTATATATTCATTTATATAAGTGATGTATGTCTCTAAAATCAGTTGCGAGTACAAGTAGTAGTAAAGAAGTAATAGATTAAAACTTGGCGCGTGATGGATGGTTTTCCATGAACGTTACTGTTTATGTGCTCGTATCTCATGAACTATGTGTCGTACTGAGATACAATTTCGAAGGTACCTTCAGCTATTTGTGTGTATACTGTCTGTAAAATTTACTGCGGTTGCAATTTGTAGTGTAGAAATTATCAATTGTAACGTCATACCTAATTCCGTACTTTTAGTCCATGAACAGCGGAAAAGTAGTAAGCGAGAAACGTTTTTACTGTGGTTGTAAGCGAGAAAAAATATAATAAAGGTTTGAAATTATCTTTAATGTTTGTTGCAAGTCGCTGAGTACTCTTATTCTCATACTGTGTATGAATAAAGTCTCGTCGCATTATGTGGCAGTTTTTTGCGATTCCTATTGTTTATGACGTCGTATCTCCTGAACCGTGTCGCATGTGATTCTTAACCCTGCAGGAACTGATATCTCACGGTAAGGAATATGTGTATCAAATTTGGTTGAAACTGATCCCGTGGTTTAGGAAGAAATGAGCAACTTTATTGCGTAATGTAGCAGTTTCTCTCGCATCTCATTGTTTATGACGTCATATCTCTTGATGTGTGTTTCGTACTGAGATCAAATTTCGAACGTACGTCTAGTGGTATATGTGCATACTGTCTGCAACATTTCTCGCGAATACAATTAATAGTGTATGAGTAATAAATTGTAACGTCATGCCAAATGCCGTAATTTTACTGCATGAAGGCCAAAAAAATAGTAAGCGACAAACTTTTTCTTTCATCATTTTGCTAGGGTTGCCAGCGAGAAAAAGTTTCCTAAAGGTCTGAAATTATGTTTAAAGTTTGTTGCAAGTCGCTAAGTGCTCTCCTTCTCAAACACTGGGCTCATAAATTCACACAATAATTGTTTATGACATAATATCTCCTGAACTATCAGCCCTATCGCAAAATCATTTCTTATCTGACGTCTTCTATTTATAAACTACATTTCTGCCAAATGTCAGCTTCATAGGTGAAGTAGTTTTCGAGATTTCGTGTTTAGTCAGTGAGTGAGTGAGTGAATGATTGTCCTTTCGCTTTTATATAGATAGAGATTAGTGCCGTTTGCGTTTCTATTAAGAGTACACTTTCTTAAAATGTCCATTCATTGAAAAACCCTTCCAACATCATATCCTGGCTATGCCCATGACTCGAGTAATGTCTGAAGTAGTGCTGGAGGGAATTGATACCACGCATCCTGCGGAAGATCTCTTCTGAAAAGCACATTGCAAAGCATCCCAGTTTTCAATAATGTTCGTGTCTCGGGTATTTGGTGAACTGCGGCTTTGTTTAAACTCAGAAGAGTATAGGTTATTTTATAATTGGGGCTTCCGCAGCTGAGTAAATACATGTTCTTTTATAAATTTATCAATTGTTTTAAAAATTGATTGTAAGACTTTATATAGTAAAAAAACACTTTTTTGAAATTGACTTAAAAATGTTCTCTCACAAAACAACCAATAAATTCTGGAGCCGCGTCAACTGTTTTTATTCAGATCCTTTTATATACAGGTCCACAAGAAGAGTATTCCTGGAGACACTCTGTAGCGATTCAGCACGTGTGGAGTGCCGCTCCATTGAAATGCACAACAGACATGAGTGGATGCAGGTGATCTGCCAGGATGCGTAGGTGTGTGTCACCTGTCGTCGTCATGTCTGAACGTATCACGAGTCCCACTTCATTCCAACTGCACTCGCCCCACACTATTACAGAGCCTCCACTAGCGTCAACAGTCGCCTGCTGCCATGCAGGATCCGTGGAGGCATAAGGTTGTCACCGTACCCAAACAGGTCCATCTCCTGATGCAAGTGGAAAAGAGACACGTCAGATCAGGTATCAAATTTACAGTCATCAACAGTCAATGTCGGTGTTGACGGTCCAAGGCGATGTGTAAAGCTTCATATCGTACAGTCAGCAAGGGCACAGGAGTGGTCCTTCGTCTCCGAAAGCCAACATCGATGAGGTTTCGTTGAGTGGTTCACATGTTGACACTTGTTGATGGCCCAGAATTGAAGTCGCTGAAGGTTTGCGCTTCTGTCTCGGTGAACGATTCTCTTCTGTCGTTCCCGTCCATTTCTTGTCGGATCGTTTTTCCGGCGGCAGAGATGTCGGAGATTTGATGTTTTACCAGATTACAGATAATTACTGTGCACCTTTCTTAAGTCAGTCTTCGTTGGTCATTGATTGATTGATTTTTCCAGGGAAGCCAAAACAGTCTTGGTCCAACCCGCCACTGCCCGCACCGAAACAGTTTATTGTGCGGTATCGCTCCCTGTATATCTAGTAAAGCCAACAAATGCCCTTGAACAGTGCAAGGAGTCCCTTTACCAGTTCTTTATTTGACACAATTTCTTCGGGTCTGGTTGTCCCAAATATTCTGTGCCTTTTATTCTCCAATGCAATGCATTCGAAGATTAGATGTGATGCAGTTTCATCACCGTCATCACAGATCCTACATTTAGGGTCCTCTTCTGTTATTCCCATTGAACGTAGGTGTTTTTTGAAATTCCCATGGCCTGTCAGCAATCCAACCATGAGTCTAATCTCTCTCCTGTTCAGACCCAGGATTGCAGAGCTTCTTTTAAAACATGGCTTTGGCATCATTACCTTGCCATGTTTTTGTTGATGGACTTTGGTCCAATATTCTACGTGCTGAGCCAGTTACGTAGCTTTCGTTGGTAATGCACCATCTTGTATCTAGAGAGGGAAGGCCTTTTTTTCTTGTAACATGTGATATTTTTAAGCGAACTGACTATTAATCTCTTCATAATTTTACCTGTCTTGAAACTGACAATTTGTCTTCGTTTTCAACATCTTATTTTTATAACTCAAAACTGGTTCTTGATAATACTTCTACTTCATTTTATGTCACTTACTGTAGTACAGTGAAAATGTAAGGTATTCACAAGTTTTTCTCTCTTGTGATGATATTAAATCCCAACTAGAGGACCCGTGTGAATAATTCGCGCCGTCAGTGAAATGACAAAAAAGTTGGGAAAAAATGGAAGTAAAGTTGATTGTTCACGCACAGCATTTTTTAGAATGAATCAATGCACGTGTTCAAAAGCGCAAATGAAAGTGTGTTGTTAGGTCAAAAAGAACTTCGTATCTTAATTAGAATAGAAGATAACGTAAAACAAAGCGATTAAAATATACAATGCAAGGGCAGAAGGATACCGCATTTGAATAAAAATAAAGGATGGAGAGACTTAAATTATTTCCGATACTTGATGACAAATCTGCGAATTAAGACCTTCCGTTTAAAGAAAAAATGAAGGAAATCGGCCGGATAAAACGGCCTGACCTACAGACTTTAATTTACAGCAAGGACATCCCCATAAGAAATATACAGAAGTGAAATCGCGTTTGAGTATACAAAAAGGAAGGCGAGAGTTATGTAAATTCTGATATTTGATGACAAATCTGTGGATGAATACCTTTCGTTTAAAATTAAAATGAAGGAAATCAGCCAGATAGTATGCTCTGGCCGACTGTCTTTAGTTTTCGTAGATTCTTTTAATATACAAGATAAAGCATCTATTCCTTAGCTCAAGACCAAGTTGCACCTTGGGACATTTTTCATTCTTGAAGAAACCTTACATTCTCAGAGAAGATTTGGTGATTTCAGAAAAAGACTAGCATAAATAGAGTGTAACTAGTATTCATTTTGACCATTTAAACAAAGGTCAGGTCACACCGCACAGAAATATGTACCATTGATTGTAAAATAATATTACGTATTTTAGGTAACATAAACAATGTGTATAATTTTGGTCTCCCTTACAGCAAATGTTAATAAATGACAATAAGCAAGTTTATAGAACACCATCTGCAACTTGAAAGGAAAGTAAAAGCTTCTCAATGAATGTCGTTACCTAAGACCTTGTGTTCGCGTACATCTTCGAGTAAAATGTTTGAAAATCAAAGAACTAGTGTTTCTCGTAGACACTATTCAGTTCTTTCCTGATGATAGCCTAATAAGCCAAAAATTAGTTTGAAGTGAATAACAAAAAATTAGTAGAACAAAAACAGTTTGTTTGTTTTAACCCGAAATATGTAATTGTTCTACCAAGAAGTGACAGAAGAATCCATACACAGGACTTCAATGTTCAATGTCAGTTTAATTTATAAAATTTTCACCATAAGTTACTAAAAATGAGGAACTATTAACAGTGCAAGTAGAACAATTAGTCAGCGTTTTCTAGAGCGGCAATATACGTTTTTCTACGGCAGTTCTTGTTGCCATAGCTGCAGCAGAGGAGACTGGACACTGTAATTACGTGTGTTCGTAGTGGAAATTAACGAGCCCTGTAATAGCGGTCTGGAGCGGGTGGGCACGTGTGTCCCAGCCCGTGGAAATTCAAAAGCCTTTGTAAACGCACCCGCCAGCAGACACGAAACTCAAATTACAACCGCACAATTTTTAAACAGTAAACGAGTAAAAGCGTGAAATTAAAATTAATTGCAAAATGGCTGGCGGGAAATAATCAGTTAGCAACATCAGCCCTTGTTATTATACCAGAGAGTGCTATGGTTTCTGTGAAACTGAAATACATTCGGTAAGAGAAGAAGGAGACCATTTCAGAACTTACACGTTAAGGAAACTTTTGAGGTTATTCCAGCCAAAATTCTACGTTCTAAAAATTGTAAAAAAATGTGATAAGGAGCGTATTGGACCTCTCAAGAAGCGTTATTGCTACATTTATTAGGAAATCAAGAAAATCGGTGTATATTATTCCAAACTAAATGAAACATTAAATCGAATAACTAGTACACAATATGATCGAAGGATTTCTTTCGATAGTTGCTGCCAACGATCAGAAATTAACAAATAAATACACACCAGATTCAACAACGATAAACTGCACTCACTTATAGGTAAGATGATCGCAACTTTATTCTAAATTTTACTACTCTGAGCTGTAGTATATATTTGTTTTTCATTTTTACACTGAAAGTTGTTTTCATTCTAGTTTCTATGGATCACTAAAGTATCTACTTACTTTTTATCATTTCCTCTAGATTTATGAAATTCTGTTGTAACACCATTATTGATTATTCTGCTCTTCCGCATTTTTTCAACCTCTCAGAAATTTTTATGTTTTCTCTTTTAATATAATGCCTCCTTTACCTGACTTAAAGCGCGTAGCCTACTTCATACTACCTTTATTCACACGTAGTATGAATAAAAGCGGGTTCAGGCATAATTTTCTCGTGTTATATTGTTACATGTTCAATTTTGTACCCTCTGGACCCATCGTCAGGAGCAAATCGTCTTAACAAATAGTTTATTCATATTCACGGAAAGTATGACGTTAAATGAGAATGAGTAAAGTTCAGAGAGTGTGCCCAGCTGTAATTCGAACCCAGGCCTCCTGCTTTCTAGGCAGTTGCGCTGAGCGCTACACCACAGGGGAGACAGCGATCACCACACCTACACGTAATAGCCAAGCATGCCTCCGGACAGATACAAATTCTCAACTTTACCTTTTTTTGTCCTGGTGGTGGAAGGATTGTCCGTTAGGAAGCTTCCTAACGTCTTTGTCAACAGTATTCCATGCACGATCTTTGTGGAGGCACCTTCCTTGTTGTGGACAGATCCTTGACTCAGCATATTGAAGATGGGTATGATAGAGGAGAAGTAACAGGTGTGGTTTTCATCGATTTCACAGCTTGCTTACGGTACATAAAACTGCTTAGAAAATTATACTTAACTACAAAGGATTACCAACTAACACAGTTAATGTATGCTGCAAAATATGAGGTATTTCGTCTCTTTCCAAAATAAGAAGAGCCGATGGAGGATGCAAAAATGGATCAATCAATTTACAATTAAGGCATCTATTTACGCTGATGATACAACACTTGCTGCCCAAGGTAATGGTTTGAGAAAGTAGAGATGAAACTGACAGCAGCTATTGAAAACTTGGGCAAGAATTCCGATGAAAAGCAATAGAAGCCAAATCCTGGAAAGACCCACGTCTGTGCATTTCATCTTAAAAGTAGGGAGGCCAAGAGGAAACTGATCACCTGGAGGGGTAACCAACTACTCCACAGCAAAACTCCTAAACACGTTGGGCGAAAAATGGACCGCTCTATTACATTCAAGGCCCACTGCGAAGAAACGAGGCTCAGAGTGTCCGCGCAGAACAACATCATCCGCAAACTTACAGCAACCACCTGAGGTGCCCAGCCGAAAGTACTTTAAAACATCTGCCTTGGCACTTTCTTTCTCCGCCACAGAATACACTGCACCCGTCTGACAAAACTCTGCACTTGCTAACCAGGTATATAACAGCCCTGAACGAGACAGATCGCATTTTGACAGGCTTTTAACAGGTTTTAAGGATTTAAAGGTAAATCTTACTGGCATTAATCCAAAGATAAAATTCACCATGGAGAAACACAGTAGTGGACAATTGAACTTCTTTGATGCAACAGTAATTAAACGGTCAGGTGAGTCTAGGGCACAAGGTATACAGAAAAGATACACACACCGATCTCTACCTGCACGGGAAGTCGAATCACCACGCTAGGCAGAAGAGAGCTGTCCTAAAAACACTGGTGGATAGGGCTAACAACATATGTGATCCAATCTATTTGTAAGAGAAACTGAATCATTTGCGAATGGCCTTTAAGAAAAATGGTTATATTCATAATGACATCGACCGAGCACTCCACCCAAGTAGAAAAGTGTCCGAAAACAGGCGACAGCAACAACCATCAGCTAGAAACGTTTTTCTCCCATTTATCCATAACATCACGGACTTTATTGGCAAACTACCGGCCAAGTTTCAAGTGAAAACTATTTTCAGACCCACTAAGAAAATCATTGAATGCTTAAGATCAGTGAAAGATGTTTGACATCCTCTAACTACCCCAGGGATACATAAAATTCCGTGTGGCGTGGTTTATATGGGAACAACAAAACGAAGTGTCAGTACATGCTAAACAGAACACAAAAGGAGCAGTCGTTTGGGACATACGGACAAATCAGTAGTGCCAGAACATGTATTTAAAGACAGAGATTATGATTTTTTTTTTTTTTTTTTTTTTTTTTTTTTTTTTTTTTTTTTTTTGGGACTAGCGTGTTAGCGGGAACTTCGCACTATTACACACGCATGTATAGAGAGGCTATTGAAATCCAGAAATACTTAAACAAAGAGGAAGGTCTAAAATTGGACAAGGTATGGCGGTCGACTTTGCACCTACCACATGACAATCGACTGCCTGCAAATCGAGAGAAACGATACTCACAGATAGTTGCATAGTCGGAAGCACGTGACGTGTGGTAGCGCCCTCTATGCGTCCTACATCAGCGGCAACTCCAGCGCCTAGCAGCCAGTCATCGACTCACCTCAGAAGATGTTACTGGCAGTTGACAACGAAACGTCAGGAGAAAGAAGTTTCACCTATCGACCATGGCAATTTAACCCGTAAGTTTTCATTGATGAAAACGCCGGGCGTGATAGCCTATACGTTAAGAAATGTTGTTCTCCCAAAAGTTTTCGGACGAATCTAGGTTATGTCCGTCTTAAGTGATTGTCACAGTTTGGTTCCCTGAAATCACTTGGAGCGGGATCATAGTGACTGCAGTCGCACATCACATACAGCGCCAAATCAAGCCCTCGTGGTTTGGGGTGCTATTGGCTACGACCACAAATCATAGTTGATGCGTATCCCGAATCATGTGCCCAGTCAGTGACATCCTGTGACCCGTATCCGTACTCTTCATGCACGTGACCACACATTCCTACATGAACACGTGTCTTCTTGGTGTCATAGGATTTCAGCTGTTTACAAATTGCCTGCCAGATCACACCAGACTTGGCTCCAATCGAAAATGTGTGGGATATGGTGAAAGGACAGGTGCAGTTCTTTGACCCTGTGCCAACCAGGTGAACTTAGAATCAGGTGAATGCAACATGGATGGCTACAGTATAGAACGCCATTGGTGCCTTAGGGTACGTCCATAGTGAGCCGCTCCACGCTTCCTGCTTCGCGGCGGCAGGGAAGCGGCTGGAAAACCCAGTGTGTGATCCCATTGGGGTGGCCACAGTGCACCCGCGCGGCCGCCTCAGCTCGCTCACATCGCTTTCACTCGCGCGTGCAAGAAAGAATTTATGTTTCTTGTTCCGCTCTCTGCTCGCGTGTTCCGAGGTTACAACGCTGCGCGCTGCGCGTCGTGTTTAATGGGAGCTGATAAAGATGTGTTAATCTCAAAAGTGTTGAACGAAAGGCCGTTAATTCACTATAGCTGAATTTTATTGAACTTTTTGTAGACTCGCACAACTGGTATTGCAATGTCTTTAATTGCATCTTATTGTTCCTGTTTGTGCAAAATACCAGTACTTTAATATAGCAAACAACTACACATTCAAGATAATTTATTAGCTCACAATATGAAATTGTTATTTCTTTTCTGAAGGTTGCACGTGGCACGTGAAATTGGCTTTCTTTTGTGAGACAATAACACGGGGCTACTTTATTCATAATTACTTAGCTGTCATTCCATGTCAACTTACCTTGCTAAAACGTTTTTGATCGCGAACGGTATAAAACGTCTGTATGTAATCAGGAACCTTGACAGTGAAATAGTTGTAACTGCTGACCTATTACAATCTCAAAATACATACAGTGTGATAGACGGTACACTGTCAGTTACAATGTAATTTCAAGTAAAAACAGTCTTGGTTCTGAAGTGGTGTAAATAATTAGCAATGATACGTTCCGCCTTCACAGCAGGGCATGATCAAATTATCTGCATGGGTAACATTACACAAGAATTACTGCAACATTTAAAGTAATGAAACAGGGAGGCTGTTGTAATTCTTGTGTAACGTTTGTCATGCAGATAATCGGATGACGTCCTGCTGTAAGTGTTGTAATTTTTATAGAGATTTTCCTGTTTGCTATCATATATTAGTAAATGTATACATATATAAACACATATATATATATATATTATTTTTTTAAATATTTATACTGACACACACACACACTGATTCAGGCTTTTACTTCTTTATAGTAACGTTTTATTGTTTTACACTATCAACTGTTTTTATTGTATTACTCTTAGAAACCACTTGCTTAGGAAAGTCAAACACCATATATATAAATTGTAATTTTACATATCACAACACCCCTCCTTAAAATTACAATGGTTCCTTTTTTTTTTTACACATTACTCTTCCTTGCACTCCAAAATCTTGTCTCTGAACTTCTCAAACTTCCTTCTTGCCACGGGTTTGGTCAGGAGATCAGCCACTTGTTCTTCAGTAGGGCAGTAAGATATTTCAAACATACCATCATGATACATTTCAGAAATAAAATGGTATCTAACATCAATGTCTTTACTTCTACGGCTGAGTTGACCTGACTTGACTAATTCTATGGTACTCTGATTGTCCACCAATAAAATTATTTTCACGTTTCTTCCTGTCAGTTCATTGAGTAGACTTTTTAAATACTTAAGTTCTTTGCAGCATTCTGCTGCTGATATATACTCAGCTTCAGTTGTGGGGAGTGCTACAATACTCTGTTTCCTTGAGTTCCAGGCTATTGGTGCATTATTGTATAGTATCACATAGCCAGTTGTGCTTTCTCCTCGTCTTCAAATCTCCTGCGAAGTCAGCATCGCAGTATGCTTTGAGGATCACTTCTTGCTGTGATTCTTCTTGGTCACATTCGTGGTTGTGCTTGTAAAATATCCCTGCTTTCTTTGTTCCATTTAGGTACCTCAGTGTTCTTTTTATATTTTTGACATCAGCCTTGTTAGGATTTTCTACGTGTCTACTTTCATAATTTACACTGAAAGATAGATCTGGTCTTGTTTTCTTGGATAAGTACAGCAGACTTCCAACTGCTTGTCTATAAGGAAAATTCTTATCATCCTCAGAATTGCAAATGTCATTACTCTCAGCAATAGGTGTTGTCATTTTCTTGCTGTCTATCATACCATACTTTTTCAGCACTTTGATAGCATAGTTTTCCTGGTGCAGGAATAGACCATCTTTGCTTCTTTCAATTTCTATACCCAAATATGTGTTTGGATTTGCTATGACTGTCATATCAAATTCTCTCTCTAAATTTTCAAGCAGTATATTCATTCTGTTTTCGTTATTTCCCATGAGGATTCCATCATCCACATGAGTAGCAAGAAATAATTCTCCGGTTTCATCTTTGAAAATGCATTGATCTGTCTTCAGCTGCTGCATTCCTTGTTGTCTTAAGAAATGCGTTAATCTCTTATTCCATTTTAAAGGAGCTTGTTTCAATCCACATAAGGATTTCTTCAGAATGCAAACTTCGCCTTTATCTTTGTATCCTTCTGGAATCTTCATATACACTGGTTCATCAAGTTCTCCGTACAGAAAGGCAGTTTTTACGTCAAAAGTCTTTATAATATAGTTTCTCTCAGCTGCTATCGCAAAAATCAATCTAAGGGAATTTGTATCCACCACTGGACTAAAAATTTCTTTGAAATCTATTTCTTGTGACTGTTGACAACCTCTTGCAACAAGTCTTGCTTTATAGCGACTATCTTCTTTAAGTTTCATTACCCATTTACTGGTTATAATGTTTTTTCCTTCTGCATCTTCTTTCTTGAATTTGGCCATGTATTATTCTTTTGCAGGCTTCTCTTCTCCTCTTCTATAGCTGCTTGCCATTTTAGTTTGTCTTCGCTTTTCATACACTCTTGATATGTTAAGAGAGCTTCTGTATCTGATTCATTGAGTTCATAATCAACAAATCTTGATGGTTTCTTCAGATGGTTTCTGTTCCTCAGTTCGTATCCATCATGCCGATTTTCTTCATTTTGTTCATTGTTTTCTTCTTCGTCCTCATTATTTTCTTCTTCTACTTGCTCATTATTTTCTGGGTTATTCTCATCTCTATAATTGTCTAAGTTATTTTCTTCTTGCTCCTCAACTTCCCATGCCAATAAACTCCTCTGTCTTCTTTCCTGTTCAGGGAATTTATTTGTGAATGTCACATCTCTTGAAATTCTTACAGTTTTAGTTACTGGATTCATTATTCTGTAACCATTTCTAGCATATCCCAAGAAAATTCCTTTTTGTGCTCTGTCATCTAATTTCTTGAGTTTTCCAAGTTGTTTACTATAAACTTCAGTTGCAAAGATGCCTAAATTTGAAATGTCTGGTTTCCTTCCATACCAGATTTCAGCAGGAGTGGTTTTTACTGCATGAGTTGGGCTTCTGTTTGTCAAATATGCTGCTGTCTCAACACAGTATCCCCACATATCATTACTGCATTTTGCTGCTTTCAACATAGCTCTTGTTTTGTTCATAAGGGTGAGATTTACTCTTTCAGCTTTGCCATTTAGTTGTGGAGTATGGGGAAGGGTATAATCCAACACAATTCCTTTTTCTTTACACCAGTCTTTGAACACATTACTTCTAAACTCACCACCTCTGTCACACCTTATTTCTGACACTTTTGAGTTAAACTTAGCTTCCACTTCGTTAACATACTCTTTCATATATTCAACAGCTTCATCCTTTGTTCTGAGTAGATACACAGTCAGAAAGTTTGAATAATCATCTAGACAAGTCATGACATAATTTTCACCATTTACAGATTCTGGAGATATTTTTCCACAAAGATCTGTGTGAATTCTTTGTATTATTCTAGTTGCTCGTTGTCTTTCGGTATTGAAGGGGTTTCTTGTTTTCTTGGCTAACTGACAAGATTCACATATATTTGTCACTTCAGTCTTCTTCAAAATGTTAGGTACACCATGACACAAATCACAAATTTTTTTCATATCAGAAAAATTAAGATGTCCTAGTTTTTCATGCCATATTTTAATGTCATCTTCTTGTTTCTCTGTCAACAGAGCTTGTTCTTTCTCTTGCTTCATGTCAATTAAGTACAGACCATTCTCATCTTCATATTCTTCCAAAACAACATTAGAATCTTTCATTACTTGCACCTTTTTATCATCAAAAATCACTATTGCACCTTTTTGTGTTGCTGCGTGAACTGAGAACAAATTTCTCCTCAGCTTGGGAGTATAAAGAACTTCTTCCATAATCACTGTATCTGATTCTACTTTACCCATTTTGTCAGCTATAATGAAACCATTCTAAGTGGCCACATTTATTTGCACATCTTCTATTTTCTTCAGATTTGTCATTGTTCTTTCTTCATGTGACATATGCCCTGTGCATGCACTGTTGCTGCAAACAAAGTGTCAATATTCTCTTCAGAAAAATTCTGTAGGTTTCTTTCTGAAAAATTGGCTTCTGCTGCTAGCATGACTGCTTTTTCATTTTTCTTCTTATTTTCTGTAATGTGCTGATTCTTTAATTTGCATCTTTCACTCTGATGATTGTTCTTTTTACAATATATGCAATTTTCTCTGTTTGGTATGGGCTTATACAGACAATCTTTAACAACATGATTCTCTCTGTTACAATAGTCACATTTCTTCTTCTCTTTATTCCAGTGATTATCTGTTTTGTTTCCTCTGGTAAAAGACTTTTCTTGCATTTTCTTCTTGTAAGTTGTTTTGAATGCCACTGTTTCTTCTTTATTCTTCTCTTTGCGAAATTTTTCTTCTTCTTTCATAAGTCTAGCAATTAAGTTGTCCATGGTTCTTTCATCAACAGAAGCTGAATCCCACGCTGCTTCAAAATACTTGTATTTTTCTGGCAACACTGTCATTATTTTGTTCATGATCATAAAATCAGATATCTGGTTTGTTGTTTCTATTCTGTTCAACTGAAACACAATATTCTGTAAATCTCCAATATTAGTGACAATATCCTTACCTTTATCAAATCTAAAATTGTAAAAGTCCAGAAGCAATGCCTGAGACCTCTGCACAGTATCTCTCTTGAACATCTTTTCCAGTTTTTCATACATTTTTTTAGATGTGTCATAAGTAATCACTTGTGTCTTGATACTCTTTTCCAAAGTCTTCATGATATTGTACTTTGCTCTTCAGTCTTTAATGTTCCATTTCTTTTTCTTTTCTACATCTATACCACAGCTTTCTAGTGTTTCTTCACCACTTACCACTGACCATAAGTCTTTTGCTCCAAACAAGATTTTTACTTCAGCATTCCATAGTGGATATGTTGAAGAGTCCTTAAGCACTTGTATTCCACTAGTTTCATCCAATTCTTGTTGAAGCATTTTATTTTATTTAACAATAAATTTCAGAATGTTTTATAAGACTAACCTTTATAGAAACACAACATCAGATACTATATATAGTCACTAGCACACTTTTTGTTTTAGAGCCCTGGGCCCATAACCTGTTGAAATTTTTATAGAGATTTTCCTGTTTGCTATCATATATTAGTAAATGTATACATATATAAACACATATATTTTTTTTTTTAATATTTATACGGACACACACACTGATTCAGGCTTTTACTTCTTTATAGTAACGTTTTATTGTTTTACACTATCAACTGTTTTTATTGTATTACTCTTAGAAACCACTTGCTTAGGAAAGTCAAACACCATATATATAAATTGTAATTTTACATATCACAACAGTGAGGGCGAAACGCGTCATTGGTAATTAATAAAAACCACTTTGCAACCAAGTAAAAAATTAGCAATGATACGTTCCGCCTTCACAGCAGGGCATCATCAAATTATCTGTATGACAAACATTACGCAAGAATTACTACAACATTTAAAGTAATGAAACAGGGGGGGGGGGGGGCTGTTGTAATGCTTGTGTAACGTTTGTCATGCAGATAATCTGATGATGCCCTGTTGTAAGGGCGAAACGCTTCATTGGTAATTAATAAAACCACTTTGCAACCAAGACTGTTTTTACTTGAAATTAAAATTTCACTGGTTGCTGTATGAGCCACACCATGGACTGGAAACATTTTATAGTTACATTGTACGTATATTGAGATTATAGGACAGCAGTTGCAACTTTTTCCCCGTCATGATCTATCGGTTACTATCCCATGCCGACAACTAGTGAGTCGAGTTTTGGCATTTTATACAATTTTCGATCAAAACATTTTTCTTTCGTTATCACCATCCATGGATGGTACAAGCTATAATAGCAGTTTCATTATACGGCCACTGATTTACTTGGATTAAACTCAAGTGGAAAGAAGATGCACTTAAGCTGCACATACGAACTGCATATTCCAAACTGACAGTAATGTTGTAAACATCTTTAGTGTCCCCTACTGTTGTTCTTTCTGGGGAAAATCTAATCAAATATTGCTTCAGAGGAAAATTGGTGCAACGCCTACAAAAACGTATGTACACTTGATATTGGGTCCTATCAAAACTACTTTTGGTAATTTTAGCCTTCTCATTTCTATTGCATGTCGGAAGGGGCGTTCAACAAAAATACTAGCATCATTCTCTTTTGCATAGAACCCTAAAGTTACCATTACCAACTTGCAGTTTCCGTTAGTGACAGCTAACAATCCAATATTTGTAACTATTTTACATAGAACCAGATATACGAGGCGCGTCCAGAAAGTAAGTTCCGTTTGGTAATAAAATGAAATTGTACACAGATACAGAAGAAATTATTATTGCACAAAATTCTACAACTCTTAAACTTCTTTTCCACATAACTGCCGAAATTTTGCAGGCATTTGTCATAGCGTGGCACTAGGTTTTGTATACCTTCTTCGTAGAAATCTGCCGCTTGTGTCTTCAACCAGTTGGAAACAGTTTCTTTCAGCTCGTGGTCATTGGTGATGACCGCCAAGGAAAGACTTGAGATGTCCTGGATATTGTTATCAATCGCGTGAACCAGTTCTTCTGTAACCAAAGGTGGACGCCCACTTCGTTCTTCATCGTGCACATCACTACGCCTGCCATTGAACTGTCCGACCCATCTTCTCACCATCGTATCACTCATCAATTTGGTCCGTAAACATCGCAAATTTGCCGATAAATTTCACTTGCTTTCACTTTCCTCGCATTCAGAAACCGAATCACCGACCTGATTCCACAGGCGGCGGGATTTTCAATCAACGCCGACATTTCAAACAAGCACAACAAAGCGTACGTAACTGACAGCGATCTCCAAATGGCGCACGTTCTTCTCCTGGATACACATCGTCTACAGCGCATGTGCGGAACTGCAGTCGCAACGCTGCAGCGGAGATAAATTGAAACGGAACATACTTTCTGGACGCGCCTCGTATATCCTTTTTTTAATCCGAAGTTTTTGCCATCAATATTTTAAAACGAGTTAGAGAATTGCCATCTGTCCTAGATAAACTTCGCTATTTATTGAAGTCATTTTCTGCTGGCTCGGGCATGTGCTTTATTACCAAGGTTGACTGACAGCTGCAGGGCACATGGCGCGCCGAAGGAGAGCGCGCGGCGCTAGCGCCCTCAAATTGCAACACCCTGTACGCTATACTGGAGTGGATGTACCGCTTTCTTCTCAGCTTTAAAAACTATTTCATAGTGTTGGCTAAATTTCGTACGCAGTAAAGTATAACCTAAAGTCAACCAGACGTAGCCAGCGACTATATTTTTCACTCCAAAAGCGTCAAATGTTATGCGATAGGGTAATTGGAAATTAAGTATCGTAATAACTATGGCAAATATCGAAAACCAGACACTCCGTTATTAATCTATTGTGTTAGCCTGTAAGATGTACAAAACTGAGTGATGTATGACAATTAGTTTCCTCAGAATCGAGTGAGAAGTATCATACGACAAGGAAAACGCAAAAATTCGGAAGAGGTGGTTTTTATTTTTTTTACAGGAAAAGGAGAAATTTTATCAAAAAAGTGATACGAGAGTGCGATGTAGCTTTGTTTCATACACATACAGTATTTTTACAGCAAAAAAATCGAAAAAGTAATTTTAGTCATGTATTCGGATCAGCCGCGCGCGGTTGGCTACGCACCGTGGCCGCCACCAGCTACCATCGCGCCGTTGCAACGCGCGATGGCGACTGCCGAGGGTTAAGAGGTCGAGCAGCTAACGGGAAGCCGTGCACTATGGACGTACCAAGGAGGTTAGAATAAAGGGAGATGGCGCTGCGTATCCCAGCCGTACTGCTGTTTAAAGCCATGGCCGCCATGACACTCCGACCAAAACACTGACACTGTGTTATAGCTGTGTCTGTATTTACATTAGCTAATTGTATCATATACGCATGTAACGTCCTCAAATTGGTTGTTTCAAATTTTGATTAAAATAAAATATCGAAAAATAATCGCGTTTATTCTATTTAAAAAAGTTGTCACTACAATATTACGAATATCAAACGTATGTTCTTTCTTTAGCTAATCTGATCGTCATATAAAATAACTCGATTGAGTGAACCAACTCCAGATTTACAAGCACAGTGACGATATCTTTTCTTTGTGTAGTAAGTTTCATTAATACTGAAACTAGGTTTTGCTTTAGAAATCATTGACTTAATAAAAACCATATTTATATTTTATTCGTTATTCATTCGTAAACAGTATGTTAAGTGGGGCAAATAACTTTCATCTTTAGGAAATCGAAAATCATAAGAGAATGATACACTACATTACAAGTAAAGATGTTGTAGAGGTTCGTTCAAAATAAAAGTGGTAAAAATCACACGTTAGAGAGGCAATTTACACATGAAATGGTATTTCCTTCTATTTCGCGTCACAGTCAGAACGATTCGTACACATAAACATCACACAAGTCACCATAACGAACGACAAGCAGACGCAAACAAGGTATATACAGCAGTGTTTTGGTCAGATCAAGATGGCTACCCTTAGCTTCACAGCTGTGGTGTAAGGGCGCCTCCGTTTATTCTTACCTCCATGGGACGTACTCTTAAGGCGGCTCCACACATGCGCTATATGGCGAATGCCGAGCAACGAATACCGAGCAGGCGTGCTCGTTGAGGCGTTATGCGAACATTCGTATACTAGCGAGCACGTTGTACCACATATGCACTTCCAGCCTAGCAGCGAACATTCTGGAAACAATGAATACTCGCCGTCGTCCAACCTTTGGAAGCTACAGACGTGTGAGCATATAAAAAGATGGACAGCGATTCTGAAACTGCATTTATTACTGTAACAGCTGCCGCTTTCCTAGTAATAGCTTGCGGCTGTATATTGACGAAAGGAATGAAAAAGCCGAGAAGACTACGCTGGTTGATAATTTCACCAAAAAAAAAAAAAAAAAAAAAAAAAAAAAAAAAAAAAAAAAAAAAAAAAAAAAAAGGCAGAGAAACGTGAGTCTTGTAAAAAGAATCCCTATGAACACCGTTAAGTAATTTTCTGTCTCCTTAAATGCGTTGTAAATGTTTTGTTTTGTGGCGAAAATCGTCATTGTCTTGATGTGGTTCAGCTGAAATTGCCGATTATAAAACTGTTATTGCTTCTTATTCCACCAGAAAACGGTTCTATTGCGATAATCTTCAGTTTCGCTTCAGATTATTTCTGAGATAGTGCCAGATGTTAGCTGTGTCATTATTAAAGTTCTACGGGGATATGTAAAGGTAACAATTTTGTAAGCTATTTCAGAACTGTTTTTTTAAACAAGTCTAAGTGCTGTTTATGATATAATTAACAACGGTATTTTGCATAATATTTGTTGAATTCTATGTGATTGGGTTTTCAAAGAGGATTCAACGGTTGTTGCAATCATTTGCACACTACACTGCTCTTGCCGTAGTTAAAAATATACTTGCCACTTGGAATTTTCATGCTAGTATGACACAATAACGGTGCTTATACTTGTGTCTTTCAAGTCATTCTCTACTCTGCAAATTTTAATAATTTTTGGTCATTTGCCTCATGAACTTTTTTAGGCGTGATCTAAATTTACCCAGAGCATCATACACACACACACACACACACACACACACACACACACACACGTACTGAAGATGTACAAAATGGTACAAAGTTATCCAGATATTTTGTATCACTATCTTCGTTTAATCATTCTCAATGCTTTTAAATATTTTAATTTATGTATGGCACTACAATATAATTTTCTTTGTTTCAGATGCCAAAAACTTCATGGAGTGGAGGACAATTATAAAAGCTTTTGAAGATCTGTGGAATTTTCCGCACTGTATTGGTGGCATGGATGGGAAACATGTTACATTACAGGCTCCTGTAAATAGTGGCTCTGTTATAAACATAATTTTGGTGTTGTATTAATGGCTCTAGCGGATGCTGATTATAACTTTATGTTTGTAGATTGTGGGTGTCAAGGATGGGGCTGTTTTCAGAAACACCAGTTTGTTTAGATAGATTGAACACAATGACCACCACTGTCCTTCACCAGAGCCACTGGCAGGCCGAAACATGCCAGTACCATATATTTTGTTGGAGACGATGCTTCTGGATTGTCAAGCAAAATTATGAAGCCATTTCCACGGACACATGATGTTGGCAGTAAGCCAAGAGTGTTCAATTACAGATTATCCCGATCCCGACGTGTGGTTGAAAACGCATTTGCATTACTTGGTAGTGTATTTAGAGTACTTCGGAAACCAATGTTATTAAATCCAAACAAAGCAGCTTGAATAGTGATGACATGTATTGTCCTCCACAATTTTTTGAGGAGGAATAAATCGTCACAGTCATTGTATTCTCCGGTGAGTTCCATTGATTATGAAGAGCAGAGCAAAATACTAGAGGGTGCATCGCGTCAGACAGACAGAACATCATTATTACCCGAATGAAACTTTCACTCTGCAGCGGAGTGTGCGCTGATATGAAACTTCCTGGCAGATTAAAATTGTGTGCCGGAACTGGGACTCGAACCTGGGACCTTTGCCTTTCGCGGGCAAGCGCACTACCGACTGTGCTATCCCGACACGACTCATGAAGCCGCCTCACAACTTTACTTCCGCCAGTACCTCGCCTCCTACTTTCCAAACTTCACAGAAGCTCTCCTGCGAACCATTCAAGACTGGCACTCCTCGAAGAAAGGATATGGCGGAGACATGGCTTAGCCACAGCCTAAGAAGGGATGTTTCCAGAATGAAACTTTCATCGTGAATCGTGTCGGGATAGCACAGTCGGTAGTGCGCTTGCCCGCGAAAGGCAAAGGTCAATGGTTCGAGTCCCGGTTCCGGCACACAATTTTAATCTGCCAGGAAGTTTCATATCATTATTACCATTAAAAAACATTTCAAGGAAGGCTGCACTGGGAAGAAAAAGATATAAGGAATGAATTTCCTGAGTACTTTGTAACAAATGGCAAAATGTGTTGGCAAGACAATTACTGCTAGTAGTATAAATATGTTATTTTGTAGTTCTTGCAGTGTTCTACCTTTGGTAAATAGGCTTTTAATCGCAGTTTAGGTGGCGCAAGCTTCTCGTTTATGTGCAGATGTTGGTAGCGCGAAGGCAGCCAATCAGAAGTGGCGTTATGGAATGTTTTAAATGTTTGTATAGTCTATGGGACTTAACTCCGGGGTCATCAGTCCCTAAACTTACAAACTATTTATGAACTACTTACGAACTAGGACGGCACAAATATCCATGCCCGAGGGGGGATTCGAACCGCCGACCGTAGTGGCCGTGCAGACCGTGACTGGAGCGCCTTAGTCCCCTCGGCACTGCGGCCGGCTGCCGTTATGAGAGCTAATGTAAATGCGTCTTTCCAATTTGTTTTGTAAACAACTTTGCGTTGTTGATAATTTTTTATAATTTCTGTGGGAATACAAATTTCAAGTAATTGTGAATCGGAAAAGTACATCAAGAACCAGTCACTATATGGGTGTATCAGATCCTTTCAATTATGTAGCGTTTGCTGGAAAGTCATCTGAAAGCTACTCCTGAATAAATGCGGTCAATTTACATTATGTAAAACAAACAACATTCGTAGAGTGAAAGGCGCATTCTCATTGTCTCTCTGAATGCTATTTGTGATTAGCTGCCTTCCAACTTCTAGGATCTACACATCGAGTAGCTAACTAGTATCACCTAAAATAGGGTTTAACTTATAAATATGAATTGAATTTATTTGCCACCTGTTGGGGATGAGTTGTCCCTCAGTTTGATGTTTTCATTATTCCCGTCTTATGTCACATGTCTTTAATTTGTGTATTTACTATTAAGGAGGTATTGGACGTTCTTATAGCTTCTTTTGCAACTTTGGTTACAGTCATTTGTCATTCTAATAATATAAATCAAACTCTGGATATAATAACCTTTAAATTTTTCTGTGTAATCTCGTACAAAATACTTTCACAGTTCTGTAACATATTTGTCACACGTTGTGACCTGTAGAAATTTATAGGTATTGTTCCATATGTCATCTCAATTAATAGCATATCTAAAACTTACACCACTGTAGCACAAATGCAACTGTCTCAACATTTATACAATTTTTTACAAAATTTGGAAAAAGCTACCACATGCAGCTTCTTTGTCAAGATGTTCAATAAAACATAATACAGAAGTGTTTTTATATATTTTCTAACTATTTGAAATTCATTTTATTTTGACATAGATTGTACATTTCGATGAAACAGGACTGATGTTAGTTTGGTTAGCCTACCTGCATTTACATTAGATGAATCTGGATTAAGTTTTTTGTGGCATTTGTTCTGTAAATTGGTTAACCTAATAAAAATGATTCAAAATTATAATCTTCTGTTTTTGTTATTCTTCGCTGATCTAAATCCTGTTCGTACACTTTATAATTTTGTTTGTAGTTTATAACAAACTAGCTGACCTGATGAACTTCGAACTGCCAATGAGTACCGTGGTATTTTCAGCTAAACCTATTCAGGATTTCATTAATGTAACAAACTTAAGTCCTATATAATGTAGCCCACGATACCTAAATACCTCATCCTACAGTTACTAAATTTTTCAAATGTTTGTATAGCTTTTGGGACTTAACTAAGGGGTCATCAGTCCCTATATTTACAAACTACTTATGAACTAGCTAACACTGAGGACGGCACAAATATCCATGCCCGAGGGGGATTCGAACCTCCGACCGCAGTGGCCGTGCAGACCGTGACTGGCGCGCCGCAGTTCCCTCGGCCACCGCGGCCGGCTCCTACATTTACTGTGCGGAGAAAAATGTTCTTGGTGAAAAATTGTACATTTTTCTTTTGAAATTTACCAATGTTTAAAAAGTTATTGCGAGCAGACATGAAGCCAACAAATCAGATTAAAATCAGTGCAGCCGTTCTTGAGTTACAAATGGTGTAACTAACAAAACTTCATTTTAGGCATATAGCTGAAAAGTGAGAATGAATAACTTGCGAAATGGATCCCAAAGTGTCAGCAAGTCATGATAAATTGAGCAATCTTGATCTACAGGTATTATACTGTTGCAAACTTGACTAACAATACAATATATGGAAATTCGGATGCATTCGAAAATGGAAACTAACAGTACTGTATAGATGTTAATAAGGAGGTACTTCATCATTACAAGGCTTTTACAAATTGAAATAATTAAGACTTTACATAAATCGACAGATATCTGAAAGCAACAACTGCTTTTGTTTCGCCAATAACATTAACAGTGCAAAACGAAGGTATTACTATGTGTTTTAAGGCTGATCCTTTTTTACTTTCCCTCCTAAAACTGATCCCACGTTCACCACCAAAACATCACTAGTGCTCCAGTTACTTTATTCTGAACATTTATACGATGAAGAGAAATATTTTCATAAGCCATTGTAAATAGTGCAATTTTTTTACAATCCACTTTCACATTGTACTTCTGACACCACACAGCAGCCTTACAGAAGTAGAAATATTTACCAATTGTTGTTGGATTGTTCGTAATTTTACACTATCCTCTATTACTGTAATGAATGTGGCACTATACTGTATAGGAGTGACCATAATAACTTCATTTGCTTAAAAATTGTCACAAACCACCCTGTCCATAATATATCTTACTCATTCAAATAAATAGGTCTTACACAGCTCTAGCTGGAAGTATTTTGCATATGAAGAAATCATTGTGCAATAATATATGATTTCTGTATTCCCAGATATCTAGCCAAGTCAAATATTTCTCTTCCCATACACATAAATCCTTTTCCTATTGCCTGGAAAAATTTAGTCTTCAGTTGAAAATCAATGTTTATGTAATAATATGAAAATAAACACTTAGTAACATCAAAACATTGAAAATTGACACATTCCATATAGCACTTCCAGCAGAACACCATTGTGATTACATATGATTTAAAACTACACTTTTTTCCTTCACTGTGTATTGTTCGTGGCTGAAATATTACACTGCTGATAGGATAAATGTGTATTTTTCCAACACCCTCTTTTTTTGTAGCTTCACTGCTTTAATAACACAACATCTGTTTATTAAATACCACTCAATTTCAAGAAAGGCGGGGCAGGGTGACTTCACCTATGGCATTGGTTGATACATCCCACTTTGCATGAATATTATCACAGAGCAAACTTATCAGAACACCTCTACTTAGATGCAACACACAAAAAGAAAAAAAACAATAGCTTTCATCTGGGAGCAAATAAAGTTTACATGCTTTATATGTAGTAAGTAAACATACGAAGTTTCACAAAATCTGTGATGGTGGGTGGCAAGACCTGGGGGATCTGACATGTAATTATCTTGCTCGCCCCACACTGAGGCAGGTAATTAGAACAAAAGCCGGCCGCGGTGGCCGAGGGGACTGAGGCGCTCCAGTCACGGTCTGCACGGCCACTACGGTCGGGGGTTCGAATCCCCCCTCGGGCATGGATATTTGTGCCGTCCTTAGTGTTAGCTAGTTCATAAGTAGTTTGTAAGTTTAGGGACTGATGACCCCATAGTTAAGTCCCATAAGCTATACCAACATTTGAACATTTTAGAACAAAAGTACGAACAGACACTTAAAAACAAAAATGTTAAGAAATGAATTTTAACATTTAGGCCTAGTGTTTAACCACATTTACATACTCTCCTCTATTACAGGAGGTTTCAGCACAAAAGTGTTTTCACAAAGAAAGAAATGGAGGTTGTAGTGTTACAAGCCACTTTTCCCCACTTCTTCAATACTTTGAGATACCCAAATATTTATCAATTATTTAGTAAATTAATTAGGCCTGATAGGAACAGTAGCTACCGCCAGAATCTGTTTGTTTCAGATTCTGGAGGTGGTGGCCTCAGATATTATGTCTACCCAGCCAAAGAAATTTAGTATTCTATGGAATAATTTGTGTGTCATGATAGTTGCTATGGTTGTTGTTGATTTTGTATTCCATTCCAAGTCTGAAATCTTTTATGAGATGTATAACACATACCTATGTACTTATGAAGAAAATGACTTCTTGAATAGCAATAAATATGGAGTTGAAAGTTTAAAAGACTTTCTTTAATTCATTAAGTACATTGCAGAAGAGCCTTGACAGATTTTTCTGAAGTTTAACTAATGAATAATATTCTTTAGAGGCACAGCTATGCTGGACCTCATTTTTAAAGATTTTTATACTTTGAAAAATGAAGGAAAAATGCAAGTTAAAATTCCACTCTCTTAAAGAAGAGCTGTTAGTTTGGTTCTCATTGAAGGGTGAATTGCCAAGCATCTACAGATATTGAACTATTGCTCTCTCTATGTTGGAAGACATTCAACACAGGGTCATAGGCAGCACACCAGTAATAGTACATGGTTTGCAGAGCTGGGATATGTAATAAAATTATCCTTGAAACAAAACAAGTTTATTCCACAACATAATAATCAATTGTTACATAATCTACAACATTCGAATAATCATGATCAGTTTGGGAAGGTCCAGCTCTCCTGTGCCCATCTTTCTGCACACACATCTTATGGATGCGGAGCGTGACAATGTCCCTCCTTTCTTCATCCATTGCCCTCAATGCAGTTCCCACAAAATCTCCAAATTCTAAAGAAACATCCTACTCCTTTGCTGGCCTTTCTGCCACTCTTTTAAGCATTGAAAATGCTTGTGTCATTTTTTACTTAATGTCCTCTACCTGATTAACCTTTCTCTTCTTCCTTGCTTCAGAATTTAAAGTAGAGCCACTGTTTGAGGGTAACACCAAAGCTGCAACAATAAGAGCAGTTTCATATAATTTCAATTGATCACTCATATTACTAATGGTTGACCCAATATATTTCTTTTTTGTAAACATACCTTCATTCTCAAGACCACTCTCCTCAAGTCCTAAAGGATCAGGTATGCCAGCTCTTCACATTACACATCCTAAAACCAATATAAGAAGCTTGTCAGTAAATCAGAATGTATGATTTTAGAAACAATTATCAAACATGTAGGAAACCCACCAGAATATGGCAGATATAAGTCTAATACTCATAAATTCTGGGAAAGTATGTTAAGGACTACATTTTACTCACAGCATTGGCAGTGTAGTATGCTAATCTTGGCATCAAAATGTTAGCCTCGAGCGTATTAATTTACTGACAGGTCAAGTGGACAGAGAAGGACATGTCAACCACAGAGTAGTAACAGCATTAAGTATTTCATGGTCAACAGAATATTCCCCTCATTTTAGTTTTCAAAGTCAAGATTACCTGACAGTCATTGCCAAAATCAGCACAATACACTGCGTTAAGTAAAATTCTACCCATGTTAAGTCAACTGAGGATTTTGCCAAACAGTTGAAGAGAATTACAGCACCATGTTAGGCACTACATTAAATATATTCAGCAAATGTGAGCTCTTTAGCGAAAATGTAATTCTGCGTAAGCTCACGCCATAATCAGTTATTTCACAACTTTAGGAGACCAGTTGCATACAACAAAGGCCTACAAGAAATATTGAAAGAAGTAAGCAAGAGAGGTAATGGCATCAGCTCCTTTACAACTATAAGCTACAATCCTCAGTTCCCGTCAGATTTCCCAAACAGTGATGTACATAAAGGAAAGTGTGGAAATTGCAGGTATTTGTTGGTAGATAAATCACATAAATTTACATTGCAATTAAGTAACACAGAGTAATGTTATAGTACAAGAATTATATTACTGTGTCCAAACATGGCATTGCTGAGAAGCAAACCAATCAGGGTCATCCTCAGAAGCAATTGACCTACAATTTTGCACTAAACTTAAAGAGGTCCAACCGATATGTATGTCTCAAGAGGAGAAATTATTTACATCTTAAATAACATCATTCCAAATTAACTACAATGATTTAATGTATGAATAGCTGCAGGATACTGTAGAACACTGCTGTGACTGCATAACAAAACAAAAATTGTATATATGTATCTTTATTTTAAGTATGTTAACTTCAACATTCATGCAACAGTTATTGACATGGATGTATGAAAATCAGCCCATCTACAAAATCTGATACTCTCCAGCTATAAGCAAAACATCAGTGAGGAGAACTGCTAAGATAGATGTTACATTTTTATGGGTGCTACATTTGACTATTTAAGTACACAGTGAGAGGGAAGTCTTACAAAGTAGCTGAATCTACATGAAGTACACTGCAAATCATAAGTGCCTGGCAGAATGTTCATCAAACCACCTTAAGCTAATTTAGGAAAATACTTAACTAATTACCTCTGTGTTTATTGTGATGCGTGGGCGATTTTTATCAGAAAGGAATGATTCCATAGTTTTATATGCAAACCACGATTGAGTATAAATTTCATCACTTGCTGCTCCACTTTTAACACTGGCTTTTATCTTTTGTGTACATCTCTGAAAAGACGCAATCAGAGTCGCGATTTTTATGGTATGGCGAAAATGAGTCCCATACCACTGTCTCACTTTTGTAGTGCTCTAAAAACTCAAGCAGAGTCTCATTAGACCAGTCCACTGCTATAAACGAAATATGAAATAGGAGAAGCAGTATTACAACTAATTCACTTCAATAATTTGCTTATTAACATATACATCGAAATTCAGTCTCTCAGAATGGTGACAAAAATTACCCTATAGCTTACGAAAATAAAAATGAACTACCGTCCAACACATCTGTGAAAAGTTACTACAAAAAATACAATAAGTACAAAATACTAATACTAGTCATAGCTGTTTTCCTGCCACGTGCTATATTCTTAATTATGAAATAACTTATTTCCAGAATTTACATATACAGATAACCTAATTCCATACTGAATCAACTTAACCAAAGTGAATAGTAATTCTGTTTACAAATGCTATATAGGCGCCCACTAACCACGAACACTTTGAACAACACGAATGTGTGGATGTGGAACCAAAACACGATTCCGAATGTTCGCTTCCTTTGAAGTGTCTGGAAAAGACCGACACGCGACGGGTACGGCGAACAAAAGCTCGGCAAACAGCAAGCGACCCTACCACACAATGGACGAACTAGCAAGCATGTGTGATGCCGCCTTTATACGAGACGTTATCAGGGACGTGTTTCTACTGAGCAATGGAACACATGCTGTATCGAGGTTCAGAACTAATGAACACGTCCCGTGAAAACGAATATCCTATCTCTAGCGTTTCAAGGGGTACTATTTCTGAACATGAATTTATGAAGCTCATCATAAGATTATCAATTCAAAACAAATGAAGCTGCGTCTATGAAATACAGGGTGCTTCAAAGGTCTATTGACCTGTCAGATAATGCTTATTGACAAAATGGGAGCTAGGCCTTCGTTATATAACACACAGGCGAGGAAAACGAATAATATATAATCCTTCCAATCTACGTACTAATCTCTCGTGAGTGGCGTTAAACACGGTCGCCAACATTGCTTGTTTCATTTCTCCTCCTGCATCAGTTATCCGCTGTGTCAAATACTCTAGGCTTTTAATTTTTACTTCATACTCTTTGGACCTACCCTCACGAAGCACAGACATTGGCCGATGTGGGGCAGCTTGCGTGCATCAACGATAGAGATAGCCATACCGTAGGTGCAACCACAGCGGAGGGGTGTTACAAGCTTCCTAGGGTTTTAATTGCGGATGGAGAAGTTAGTACTGCTTCCTCCCACAAGTCCCCTAAAACCTCCACATCCTCTAGGCGTTTGTACCGCCCTACAGTACGCACGAGGTGCTGTAGTTGCTTTCCAAGACTTCATGGAAAGCATAGAGTTCTGACTAACCTGTTGTCTTCTATAGTTGTGTCCCCAGCGCAGAAGACAGCACACAGGTCGTTGGTTCTCCTACAGCATACAAGTGAGGCTAAAATAAGTTCTGTATGATGGAAGCGTAAGAAGCGACTCACGAGATTTTTAATTGTCAGGGATGCCATTTATTAAATAAATAATAAAAAAATTTAGCAACTATTGTTACTATGATACGGCCTATGCTGCCCATAGCTCATGTTGAGACCTCGACCGTTTTCACTATTACAAAAAATCTTTACTCATGACCGGCGCGGTCCGGCGCGTATAGTGGTCAGCTCGAGACTGAAACTGCAGCGCGTTGCGAGAGGGCACCTGACGCTCTATTTCGCGCCAAAACAGGGCCGTCGCGCGCCTTCTGCAAAATCGCTCTTCTCTTGTTACAATAAGAGAAGGCACCTTAAACTTTTTAAATTGTCGAAACCTAGCCTGTCTTGAGAGATATTTATTACAAATTCTCAGCTCTGAATAATTAATATTTAGTTTATAATAAACAAAAGTAATTTCAAAAGAAATCACGTGACGTGAAATGCAGCAGCCAATGCGAGGAGAGCACCAGTAACATAGGCGGGCTTTCCCACGGGAACCAGCACCTACTGTGCCATATGCTACATTTCAACATATGCTGCACTGCTGTCTTTCTTCCGCGTTGAAGACACGTACGATGTTAGCAAAGAAACGGCCAGCGGCCAGAAATATGAAGTGGCCACAGGCCAGGAATGTCTATGGTGAGGCCAGACAAACGTGTTGTTCCTGAAGAGGGGCAGCAGCCTTTTCAGTAGTTACAGGGATGATTGACTGAGCTGGCCTCTTAACATCAACTAATGTGTCTGTGCCACACAGTTACTGCGAACGGCTGAAAGCAGGGAAAAACTACAGCTGTTACTTTCCCCGGGGACACGCAGCTCTCTGAATATATGATCATGATCCGATCTCCGGGCGTGGAATACTCAGGGTATAGTCATCCTACTTTACGGATTGGAGCGTGGAGTGTTAGATCCCTAAATCAGTTAGGAAGGTTAGAAAATTTGAAAAGGGAAATGGATAGGTTGAAGGTAGATATAGAAGGGATTAATGATGTTCGATACAAAGAGGAACAGGATTTCTGGTCAGGTGAGTAGGTCTAATAATGAATAAGACAATAGGAATGTGGGTAAACTACTATGTCCAGCGCAGTGATAGCATTATCGCAGTCATGATAAATATGAAGACAACACCGAGCACAGTAGTAAAAATTTATGTGCCAACTAGCTCTGCCGATGGCGGTAAGATCGAAGAATTGTATGAGGAGGTAAAGAAAACTATTCAGACAATTAAGGGAGAGGGAAACTTGATTGTGATGGGGGACAGGAACTCAGTAGTATGAAAGGAGAAAGAAAGAAATGTAGTAGGTGAATATGGACTGGGTAAAAGAAATGAAAGAGGAGGTCGCCTAGTAGAGCATAATTTAACCATCAAAAACACTTGGTTTAATTATCATGAAAGGTTGTATACTTCAAAGAAACCGGAAGACACAGGAAGGTACCAGATATATTTTATAATGGTAAGACATAGATTTCGGAACAAGGTTTTAAACTGTAAGAAATATCTTGGGGCAGATACAGACTCTGACGTTATCTTACTGGTCACGAACTGTAGACTGAAACTGAAAAAAAAATTGAAGAAAGGTATGAAAGTAAGGTGATGGAAACTGGATAAATGGAACCTCAAGTTCTTGAGAATTTCAGAGGAAGATTTAGGTAACAATTGACACAAAATGGGGAAAAGAAAACAGTCGTTGAGAAATGAAATAGTGAAGGCAGCAGAGGATCAAACAGGTAGAAAGTGAAGACCTACAAAAACCATTGCATATTACAGGAAATATTACATTTAATTTAGGAAGGGAGAAAACATGCAGTAAATGACACAGAAAAAATGGAGTACAGGCGACTAAGAAAAGAGACTGACAGGAAGTGCAAAATGGCTAAGTCGGAGTGACTAGGAGCCAAATGCAAGTCTGTAGAAGAAGGGGAAAAATTGATACCGCCTACTTGAGAATATGAGAGACATTTGAAGACAAGAAAAACAGCTCTATGAATGTCAAGAAAGATGGCAAACCAGTCCTCAGCAAAGAAGGGAAAGTTGGAAAGAGTATATAAAGGGGCCTCACAAAGGAATTGAATTTAGAGACAATATTGTGGGAAGCGAAGAGGAAGCAGATGAAGATGAAATAGGAGATACTATACTGAGAGAAGGCCTTGACAGAGCCCTGAAAGACCTAAGTCACAACAAGACCCCTGGAGTAGATGACATTCCATCAGAGCTACTGAAGCCTCTGGGAAAGCCAGCCATGAAAAATGATTTCACCTGGTGTGTAAGATGTATGAGACAGGTGAAATACCCTAAGACTTTGAGAAAAATGTAATAATCCCCAATTCTTAAAAAAAAGGCATACGCAAACAAGTGTGAAAATTACAGAACCATCAGTTTAATAAGTCATGGTTGCAAAATTTTAACACGAATTATTACAGAAGGATGGAAAAGCTGGTAGAAGCTGACGTTGGGGAAGAGTAGTTTGGATTCAGGAGAAATGTAGGAACACGAAAGGCAATCCTCACTTTACGACTTATCTTAGGAGGAATATTAAGAAAAGGCAAACCTACTTTTCTAGCTTTTGTAGATTTGCATAAAACTTTCGACAATGTTGATTTGAATATACTCTTTTCAATTCTGAAGTCGTGAGGGGTAAAATAAGGAAAGGAGGGTTATTTACAATATTGTTGGGCATCTTGTGTAGAAGGCGAACTATAAGTATTTTTTCAGCTGATTAGATTATAAATCTAAGGTATTGGTCGCAATTTTTATTTATTATGATTAATAGTTTCGGGTCATCTCAGAGCCATTCTCAAATCATGTTGGTCAATGCGATAAACATTTGCCAAAAGACAATGTAATCATTCAAATACATCATGATTGTACCAAAAATAAAAATTGGCACGCTCTCTTAGAATTTTCCAATTTAATCAATATTTGCCGAGGAGTCTGAGGCGCTCCATTCACGGTCTGCACGGCCACTACGGTCGGGGGTTCGAATCCCCCCCTCAGGCATGGATATTTGTGCCGTCCTTAGTCTTAGGTAGTTCATAAGTAGTTTGTAAGCTTAGGGACTGATGACCCCGTAGTTGTCCCATAAGTTCTACAAACATTTGAACATTTTTTAATCAATATTTATTGTTGAAACAGTGGACAATGCTGCCTCTGCTTCTGTTATCACGTCTATCATACACATGGCAAGCGTTGTAGATCTTTTTATTATTTTTTATTTTATTATTTTTTTTTAAATTGTGGTTTTAGAGCGCACAACTGCTGAGGTCTTTAGCGCCCAACACTGCCCATAGCAAAATCGAACCTCGGTTAGAACTTAAATGGCTTTCGCCATATTTGCACGATGTAGAAATAGTAAAACTCTGTCAGCAGAATGCGGATCATCAGCTACAATATCAGACATTTCAAATGGTAAACATAGATCATGACGGAGACGATTAAAAAACGGACATTGCACTAAAAGGTGGGACACAGTAAAAGGTTCAACACAGTGCTCACATAAGGGAGCAGGATCACCACGAAGTAAATACTGGTGGCTATAAGGGCAGAGGCGAATACGAAGCCCTCTCGACGAGAGGGTCGAGATGACGTTGACCAAAGATCAGGCACAGGTTTAATGGCCCGCAATTTGTTCCCTGACAGGGATGACCCATGTAAAGACCAACGGGAGATGATACGCCTGGAGACGCCAGCGCGAAGGTCATCAGAGCTAGTAGAAAAGGTAGATAGCCGAGGAAGGAGAATTGCGTCCTTGGCAGCCGTATCCGCAGACTCATTCCGCAACACTCACACGTGACCAGGGACCCACAGAAACGTCACAGTAGTTCCGCTCGCTGAAAGAGAGGTAAGGCAATTGCGGATGCTTTGTACCAGGGGATGGACAGGATATAGCGTGCGAAGGCTCAAAAGAGCACTCAGAGAGTCCGAGCAAATTACAGTCTTATTGAGCGAATTTCGCCGGACGTATTTGGTGGCTCGATATAATGCATACAGCTCAGCTGTAAAAATGGAACTCCACTCAGGGAGACGATATTTAAACGAGACGTTACCAAGTACAAAAGGCACACCCAACATCGTGGTCTGTCTTTGAGCCATCAGTGTAGATGAACAAATGGTCATGAAATTTGAACCGGAGTGCGAGAAATTCTCTCCGGTAAACGAAACTAGGTGTGGAGTCCTTTGGAAGAGAATGAAGCTCCAAGTTAATACGGACTTCGGGGCTTAGCCACGGTGGAGAGGTGCTCTCTCCAGTCGAGAAAATAGCAGGCATTGTAACGCCGAGCTGGCCAAGTAACGAACGCGCGTTGTAGGTTGGCGAGTCACATGTGTCATTTGTCGTCACATCACATCCCACACGAGATTGATTGATGTCCTGAGATCGTGATGAACAGGTATGTTGCAGGACTTTGAAAATAGCTTGTTAAATTTTTATTGAAAAATCTCTGGCGGTAGAGATCAGAAAAGGCAAGTTAAAACTGCTGCTACAAATTATTTTGAGAACGGGGCATAGTTCTTGCTCAACTGAAATTTAGCTAACTGCTTACGCTATGAGGGAGCAGCCAACGTTTTAACAAACACAAAAAGAATATACAAGAATGAATAGATAAATAAACATGGGACGGAGAGTTTGAAATTATAAAGCAAGAATTTGATACCTTAGATTATTATCTATTCCAAAAAATAAACATTCAAAAATGTGGGGAGTCAAAATAAGCATGATGAAGCACACACCTTGTACAACATTGAATTAAATTATTATTTCTGCCCTTTCTGAATATGGAGGGAACGTGGGAGGATATTTGTAAATACAGGGGGGATAAAGAAAGCACACTCAGTCACTCACAAACACACACATAATGCTTGTGACACTTACTCAATCAGGGAACATTCATGGTAGTTGCAGATCGAAGCATCAGCGGCATTTTGACGAGATGGCGGGTGTCTTTCAAACACAATTCAAAAGTATACTATGCAGGAACGAACTCACGTGTGGGAAGGCAGGGGCATACTATCCTTAAGTACCATGGGGTATACGAACATGCTGTATTACATAGAATTTACAAACAGAAAATAATTTAAAATAAACAAGTAAAGCACACACAAGGATTCAACAGAAGAAAGCTGATATCAATAAAGAGCATGACTGAAGGCCGAAGTAATGACCGTTACGATAGCACATTGTGCAATCGGTCATACCTAGATAGGAAAGACGGAATCAATCCAGAAATTTCGAGAAAGAATTTAGCATGCTCGCGGAAACAGACATCACAGGAAAACGTTAGTTAAAAGCAGCAAGGAATTCAAAGTTACTAAAGCTTAAACAAAGGCTGAAGGCCACACACCAAGGACATAGTTCACACATGACAACTCCAGCCATAGAACAATCGACTACTTTACAACACGTGTATTCTAACTTGAAAAAACAAGACACAAAAATTATTACCAGATTTAAAATACAAATACTAAATTTACACTAAATTACTAAAGTTCCGGAAAGTAAGAAACACTTCGCCCCACACAGCGAAAGAATTACTTAAGATAAACTCTCAGTATTAACCCAGGAATGCCTGATCACAAATAAAGTTCTAACAGCATGCATCCCCTCAGCATGATTCGTCGAAATACATCGGCGGTTGCAGCAAGAGTGAGCTCGAAGACCATGCACAGAGCATTCCCTGGCCGTACCGGACGTTAGGGTGCGTTCAAAGCCTACTGTCTACCTCCCCTCGCTATCTGAGGGAGATAATACTCTCTACTACTGTTCCAGGGGATCTCTTTTGTTACCTCTTTGGTCCATGATTATGTTGGTACTACACTAAGAAAAAGCCACCATGCCATCTTGTCAAGTAAGGGTGTCTCCGGCTACATAGCAGACGGCAGTGCAGATGACATACGAAACCATGTGTTTTTAACTATAGTAAACGAGGCCTAACGCGCGAAGCCATTGTGCGGCAGTCAGTGAATATGAAAAGCATTCTTCCACATTCATACGAACACAAGTTCAATCACAAGGGTGGTAATATATATAAACATGGGGCAGTGATCATGAATTTTTATATATCAAAGTCGTCTTAGTTACACTATTTATAACTAAAGAACGTCTAAACCGATTTGGCTCAAAATTGGTGGGGAGGTAGCTTAGAAGCAGGAGACGGACATAGGATACTTTTCGTCCCGTTCGACCGCGTTCCCGTGTTACGTGGCATGAAACTGAAAGTACGCTTCCAGATAGGATCATTTTCTAGATTCTCCAAGAATCAGCTTATTCATTCGCTACTCAACTAGCGACAAAATACGCTGCATCGGAGAAAACAAATACGCCAAGGAGGCTAGATTAAAGGGAGACGACGTTATCAATGCTAAGAATATATGAGAAACATCATCTTCCTCAGTAAGTTTAATGTGTCTGAAACAAAATTATTATGCGGATTATCAGAATAATATATTACTTACTATGAAGAGAAAACAACTATTGTCATTTAAAATTTCATTGGCTATCTCAAAATTTGCCGCGATTGGTCGGCTTCATTCCCACGATCCAGCAGCTGTTGCCAACATAGCTATACCACGCCTGTGTCGCGGATTGTAAAATTTTACCGGTATATAGCAATGTTATTCATCGTGTTTCAATTAGATTCCTAATAAGAGTTCATTATTCACTTACAATTCAGGAAACAAACAGACGAATATTGCTGCCAATTACAAAAACCGTGCCATCTGGTTGAGCGATGTAGCCATTTTGGCAGCGAAAAATAAGGACGTAGACGATTTGAACATAAAAATTCAAAGCCAAATCGCTGGTCAATAACATACATTTATTATTAATATTGTCACAAGGAAATGTATTATTGTTGATGTTTGCATTCTTTTACTTCGATGGTTTCCATTTCCGATCCTGTTGAAGTCGTCAATTATCCAAAAAAATTCCTAAATTCATTGGATTTGCTAGGAATGCCACCGCACTATTTGCAAATCAAGGTTGCGTCTGTGATAATCAGTTACACAATCTACGCCAACCGGAATTATGCAATGGAACAAGACTCTCTGTGAAGAAGCTGATGAACAATGTGATTGAAGCAACGATAATCACAGGAAAATTCAAAGGAGAGGATTTTCTGATTCCAAGAATACCACTGATTCCAACCGACCAGCGTTTCAATTTAAGCGTGTCCAGTTCACCGTTCGCCTTGCATACGCAATGACGATTAATAAAGCGCATGACCAGTCGTTGCATGTTTCTGAAATAAATCTTGAATCGCCATGTTTTTCACATGAGCAGTTTTACGTGACGTGTTCGAGAGTTGGTAAACCATCTGCACTGTTCGTTTTCTCTCCGGACGAAAAGACAAAAAATATCATTCATCAACCAGCGTTGCAATGAACGCAACACAGAGAATCCCGAAACGTATTTATATTTTAGTTAATTATTTTGTTTCATAAGGAATTTCTATCATTAAAGTATGACCATGCTATAATTACTTCGTTTTCAACTCAAAGGCTCTCAAGAAGGTATAAACAAGGTATAAAAAGTATTTCTATTCTGCTCGCTGCGAGAAAAACTTGCTAAGCTGTGCTGTAGAAAAATGTGCGGTTTTGTTTTCCTTTTTCCAATCATTATTAACATAATAAGATCAGAGAGAGGTGAAGGAGGAGATTGAGGTTGGGGATGAAATGGATTTAAAAAGGGGGAAATGATATAGACGCAGATAGGAGGTGGAGGATATGGATATGGTGTGCAATAAGAGGGAGTGGTGTGAAGGTGATGGAGGTGGCGATGTGAAAATAGAGGAGGGAGGAAGGGATAGACATAGGGAGAAGAAGAGGAGAGATTGGGGTATATAACCCATACACATTAGCTACTGCGAAGCGTTGCCGGGTTTGCTAGTAAAAGAATAAAGTAATTGACGTATAGACAAACAAAAGTAATGGTGGAGAAGCACTTTAAGTATAATTAAAGTAGACCTTTTTATAGTTCAAAACTTAAATTGGGACAGGACCACACATTCAGTGGACGTGTTTCAACGTCATGCAGAGCACTGCGTCTGTCGTACCGAGTACTGGCCATTCCTCCCTCCACAAACACCAAAGGTTAATGACAGTTGTAGCGCATTGCATCCTAGACCATAATGCCTGGAGATGGTGCGAGTGTTTCTTTGACGAATGCACTCTATGAGACAGCCCTCGCCAGATCTACGTCGTACGGGCAATTAACCATCATTTGCGCGCAGGTAGAAGTTGCATTCATCGCTGAACACCACGGCCCGCCATTCCAAGGGATACTCATGACGGCACCATCGAGCCGTGCACTAGACTTGCGCGTAGTAGTTCGCGATCTGGAGCGCTCACTTTAGGTCGCGGCTCTAGTTCGTTCTTTCAGTTTGTCCGCTCCCAATGACGGCTGAGCGGCGTGGTCTGCGCATGCAGGTGGAGGGAGAAGTTCCCCCACCTAGCTGCTTCATGCGCTTGCTGCTTGAGCCGCTAACGATATAACACACACCAAAAGAAACAGTTTGTGGATAATTTCTCGCGTTTAAGTTTAGAGTTATCTCTATATCTTGGAATTATGGAATTTATTAGTCAGATATTCCAGAGTTCGGAATACTTCAAAGCAGAAATTTTGTAGCACTGAACTATGTAATCTAGCAGGCAGACGCTAACCTCGAAATGGCTCTCATCAGCAGAAGGCAAACACGTGATTTTTAATTCTGTTCGCGACCTATCGCGCATATTTTAGTTCGCGACCTATCGCACATATTTTAGTTCGCGACCGGTAGCTCTCCTATTTCGCAGCTTGGCCGCGAAGTAGGACGCTCTTTTTAGTTCGTCCGCTCGTTTTGGCTTTTGCTACCGCTACTAAAACTACAGCTGAGCTGCATCTCAACTGCAGAAGGGAATCATGCGATTCTGCGCGCTCTCGGGTCCTCTCACTGTTACCCGTCAGTCTTCGGAAAAGGAGCGGACGAACTAAGAGGCGAGGGATCTGCGAACTAGTTCGCGTAGTTCGCCTGTGGGAGCGCTCTTCCGAACTAGTTCGTTCGCGAACTACACAAGACTATCGTGCACGTCGATGCTGTGGGTTGAGTGGAAGACAGGCTAGAAGCGTGTCTGCCTATATTCCCACTGCTCATTGCTAGTAACCGGATGGGAACAGTTGGTGTTTTACGAACTCAAAACTCTCTACGTGTACTGTGGTATCTGTACGATCTGCCATTTCTGTCCTTACGACTATCCTTGTGAACATTTGTGCAGCGTCGATGTCCGGAACCTCGTCTACAGGTGTAAGCCTTGCAACCTGCATCGTTGCACAACTGTAGCACCCCGTCCAAATTGAGTGGCAGTCCACCGAAAGGACCATCACGCCGCTGGCTCAGTCGACCGTAGGAAGCATGAGTGAGTCTCCAAGGCAACGCGCCTGTTTGCTTCACACGTTGATATCATCCTGAGCCTCATGGCTACAAGCATGCCCTGTTAAAGGGTGCACACAGATGTCGCTCTGGCAGCAGGTCACTAGGCTGTCTTTAGACGATCATGTTGAAGCCATTATCAGTACACATGCTCTTCCAGGTGGCACCTGTCGTCGTCAGATCAAAATCAACGTCGCATTTCCCGCTGTACTAATATTTTTTTATTATTTTATCGGTAGTGTATTTAGACTCTGTACCCGTTCACATTCTACCCTCCTCCCGTAGTCACAATTTTTACTTCTCCTTCAGCTACGGCCTTGCACCCCCCCCCTCTCCATATAGTCAAAAGAACCGTGTTTCTTCCGCTTGCCGTGACTGGATCCGTCACATGTCAGCTCATGTTAAATACTGAAGAGTAAACAGTACTGCGTCCAATTACACTCCTCTTCCTAATTCATCCAGTGACACGCCCTTTCTGAATTTCTCCCCTGTCTACAGTTCCGACGCAGATGTTCACCGTATACTTGTCACCCAAGCTGAAGATCCCGGTAACATGAATATCTGTGTTAAATAGAATAAGGACTCTAAATATCACCTACATTAATAATTTCCCTGTTTATCAGGATCCTGTTTTGTCAAATCAAGCCCTAAATGGGTGTTACTAAGAACTGTATTAACCAGCAAGAGGTTCAATCGTGTACAACAGCCAATGTGTATTCATCTTCAAAGTGTTATACTGTTTTTTGTTGGTATATACAATGCGTAACTGCGCATTTGGATGGCCATACTGCCTTTTGGCAGATATTTACTGAATGGCCAATGCATATCATCTGAAGATGGCTCAGAAATGAGCTGAAATAAGTAATCTTGAATAATAAAATGCGATCAAGACTCTAGATGTTATATCTACTCAGTTCAAAAATGTCCTTCTTTGGTTTCCAAATGCCATGTTTCTTTTAAAGTTATGCGACTTGATTTTAGAGTATTTAGAGAGTATCATTTTCGGAAAGTGTGTTCCTTATACCGCCTAATTCTTATCAACCACCCAGCGAAATTTGGACCACCTGTTTAAAAATAAAGAGCAAATGTTTGTTTAGATTTTGAATACGGGTCTGAACCTGGTCATTTGAAAAAGGATTTATATTAAGAGAAATACAAAATCAAATGCTTTAGATTTTACTGAAAGTATTACGCATTTTTAAAATTATATCGGATTATTTACATCAGTTCTATATCGAAATATAATAATAATAATAATAAAAGAGCAGTTTATTCAGACAGAAAGAACTTTTATCTCTCCCACTCACTACTAACAGGGTCACAATATTTGCAATTCTAGTTTAAATATGAAGAACACATAAGCCATTGTTTTCCAATAAAATCTTTGGAAAATTCTGTACGCATGGACAGTGGCATCTGCAAAATCCTCATCGACACCCAGAGCGAAGTAGTCCTCGGTGTGTACTACTGCAGGTTCACCGGCAGCCTCACTGTCAGAACAACCTGAAACTTGAGGCTTTCTTCTTTCCTCATGGTACTGGTGTCAGGATTCGTCTGTCGTGTTGTTCCGCTTCTTGAAGATTCGTTGGAACTGTTTTTTGCCTTTAGAAGCATAACGCGAGTCCAGCTTTTTTTCATGAGAATTATTGGTGAACACAGCGCTCTCCCCACTCTTTCGTTTGTGAGATGCTGGTTGAAATTTTGCTACAGCTTTTATGTCTTTTGATGACTTTACTGGATGGAGTGTAGCTGAATCAGAGAAGGAACTGACTAAAGTAAAATAATTTTTAATAATAAATAAGTTTGAGAAAACTGTGAGATGGACTGGTTAGTGGCTGATATTAGGAACACACATCTATCAACACAAACATACACATGGTAATGCTTGAAAGCGTATTTTCCCGCTATTAATAATACGAATGAAATGCTTATTTGACATACTGTCCAGTGGTGTAAACGAAATTGATGTAATTCAACAGTTACTTGGTAGTTCTCTCGATTTTCTGCAGACTGTAGAAACTATTAGCACAACCTGCAACACTGAAGATACCATACCATTTCCGCTATCACACTTAGGAGCTTACAATTAGTTCTCGCTGTGATAAACCCACAGAAGCTACCGAAATTCACACTTGGAATGCGTATCAGTTTGGGTATACGATTAGGCAATATTAGGAGCTGGCCGATACTTATGACTTCTACCCTACTGTCTCTCTCTCTCTCTCTCTCTCTCTCTCTCTTTCCCTTTAATTCTACCAGAGTCGTTGCAGTTGACACAGTTTCATTTGAGAAACATTTCTCGTACTCTACGGTAAACATAAGCAGCCAATCTCACATCAATGCATTTAGTGCAATTTGTTTCAATTCGTGTTGACACGTAGAGTGTACGTTAGAATATAAATCGTAACTATGGTGTACACACTTTCATTTATTTATTCCACCAGAGTGGCTTTATTACTGTTGTCAATCCCAGTGCTCGGATAGGCATTCCTGACCGAAAACATTCTAATTTTCAGAAGTGTATAATTGTCGACGAACGCCAAATCATCTTGCCTTCCTTCGTCTGTGGCGCTACAGTCCAGGGTGAACCTTGGCCTCCCCAACCAGCTTCCGCTATCCATCACGGTCACATGCTACCCTCCTCCAGTTTCTGCATCTGAGCTTCCGCGGGTCTTCTTCCACTTCATCCAGTCATCTTGCTCGAGGACGACCTCGATCTCTTTGTCCTTCTGGGTTTCCAAAGAGAATCTTGTCATCTTAGACTCTACCATTCTTGTCACATGACTTGACCATCTTACCATTCCTGATTGTATGATTTTTTATATAAACGTAGGCTTCCGCGGCCGTTGTCACTGTCAATAATATTCTTCGGGGTTTTTGACCGCATTGTCAATATGTAAATTTCCGAAGTTTCGGCTACTGTTGCAAGTAGCCTTTGTCAAGGTGTTTGGCATGGTAGGAATTTTGAGGAAGTGGTAAGGTACTCAGCTTTAATTAACTGTCATTAAATATAAACAATTTATTACCACAATTATATTAAAATTGATAAAACTTAATTTAAACCTCAGCATACATAGAGACATATAAAATTCTTTACAGCAACAGTCACAAAACTTGTCAGTAACCAAACAGTCCAAAACTTAATTAATAATGTTTCATTAATAACATGTATTCCTTCGCTCGTAGAAATTAACAGAATTACTCAAATCAATCAATTGACAACTGTAACATTTGGTTATACTAATCATCGCTTCATGCAAGACTTTAAGGTAAATAAGTCGGTGAAGGTTTTTTCTTCTTACAGAACCAAGTAAATTATTACTAATGACAACGTGAACAATTTACTCAACTCAAGAGCCTGGCTCCCAGTAAAACACCACAAATGGAGACAACTGAACAGCCACCTGACATATTCCTCTTTCAACAGTGAATCAATTACCCCTTTTTCTTTCCTTTTTCTTTTGCAGTGCACAACAAACAACGCTTGGACTTAAAACCTGAAACACAGAATCCGTTACCACAAGCAACAGACATACATAATGTTAACCACATTTATAGATGGATTGCAGTGGAAACACCAGATAAAAACAATCACAATAAAACGTCCCAGAGCAGGTTAACATCACTGTGCGAACTCGGTGGTGCTGTACACTAGATTCAAATTATCTCTATACCTGCTGTGCGTGTACAGTACATTAGGCACTAGCATAGACCTTTAACTCGACGAAACTTCCGTGACGATCGGCTACAAAATGAGTAACGGATTGCAAATGCTCCCTTCTCCAGCCAAAGTTTTGTACACAACACTGTTTGCTGAGCGCTGGCTAGAGCCTTCAAGCCACGTTTGCCCCCGGCACACACGTTCCATCGGCATGTATTTCCATGCAGATGACAACTGTCAACACATCGTTAGCCGAGCATCCCAGAACTCTCGGCGCAGCCGCACACCACCACCCTCTCGCCAACGACCTCTCTCAGCCCCGTCCAAACACCACGCCGCTCTTGACGCCATCTGGTGAGAAGTCGAAAATGTTCAAATGTTTGTAGAACTACGGGGTCATCAGTCCCTAAGATTACAAACTACTTATGAACTAACTAATACTAAGGACGGCACAAATATCCATGCCCGAGGGGGGATTCGAACCCCCGACCGTAGTGGCCGTGCAGACCGTGACTGGAGCGCCTAAGTCCCCTCGGCCACCGTGGCCGGCTGATAAGTCGAATTCACTCTCGATCCGACCAGAGGTATACAAGTCCAGCAATAACACTTCATAACTATGCCGGCAAGAAGACCCCGGCGCGGCACAGTGTTTTTGTTACACTAACGTTGTAATGTTTAGAGTACAATTCTGCATTGTACTGTTTCCTCCATTGTTCTCTGTCAAACACAGGGCCTATTATTCTTCTCAAAGCTATTCTCTCAAATCCGTCGAGCAGCCTCGCATCTGTTTCCCTCAAGGGCCATGTTTCCAAGCATAAGTGAGAACTGGTCTTACAAGAGTTTTATAAATAGTGAATTTTGTTGGGCGGCTGAGGAGCATTGACCAGAACAAATTACTCATGGTGGAAAATGCCTTATTTGCTGATATCAAACTAATCTTAATTTCAGTTGAGATGTCTTTAAAGTAGGTGACTATTGCAAATGTGTATCCATTGACATGAAAGTAGATGGCGTATTGGGTTATGCTTTCCCAAAGGGTGTATTTAGTTTTATCTTCATTTATAATAAGACGCATTTTGTTTCTTTTTGACTTAAGTCTGTAAAAGCTTCTTTCAGTGCTGGTACTGTACTTGCTATGATGTCTACATCATCTGCATGTGCTAAAATCTGCACTGACTGGTGGGCCTGCTTGCCTGATCGCCTTCTCGAGAGCTACATTAAATAATCATCATTCTAATGCATCTCCTTGGTGTAGTCCATCTTTTATTTCCAGCGGGCCCGGTAATTTCCTTAACTCGAATGGAGCTTTTTACGTCATAGATCATCGTTTTAACCATTCTCAGGAGCTTTCCATGTATCCCAATCTCCTGTAAGACATGAAACAACTGGTTTCTATTGATGATGTCCTATTTAGCCTGAAGTCTATATTCAACAGTTTTCCCCATAATTTGGCGCAGGTTGAAAATCTGGTCTATTGTTGGCCTTCCTCGTCGAAATCCACTTTGGTATATTCCAATTTCTTTATCCATCTCTAGGAGTAGTAGATAAAAAAAAAAATTAAAAAAAAGTCTTAACACCTTGTAGCCCAGGTTCAGGAGATTGTTTCCACAGTGGTTTCTACGCTCCATTCGGTCGCTGTTTTTATGTTTGGGACACAATATTCGTTCAACGCTTTCATTTGGTATCCTTTCCTGTTCCCATATGAGAGTGATGAGTTCAAACAGGGAATGCTCTAAAGTTGCTCCTCCACATTTTAGCAATTCTGCAGGAATGCTGTCAGTGCCAGGAGCCTTGTTATTCTTTAGTTTCCTTACAGCTTTTTTAACGTCCTCTAACCCTGGGCCATACAGTGGCTGTTCATCATCCGATCATTGCTCATAATCATTGGAGATATCCTCTGCTTCCTCAATCTCTCAATTCAGCGGATCATTAAAGTATCTTCGCCATCTTTCCACAGTCTGTTTACTCATTATGGTTTTTTTTTTTTTTCTCTAACCGAGCTGGTTATTGGAGAAAATTGTCTTCTAACAAAAGACGTTCGCAGGGGGGGGGGGGGAGGGCGGCAAGAGGAGGCACTTACCCCCCCCCCCCCCCCCCCAGAAAATGGTGTGCAAATGTTTCATTCCCTACACTGCGTTAGCGAGGTTTATTATCCGAGTGACACTTTTTAATGCTATTTCCTTTTCAAGCAGCAATATTTCAGCACTGCCCCACAGCCAAATCAAATGTAAAGCTTTTCAGAAAAGTGAGGAAGTGGAGTCCACAAAGATTTTTCTGTTGCTTGCTCGTACCTGCTTTTGCTGGGCTACAGAATACGGCCAGTCCAATACCCGGTTCGCGGAGGTCATCAGGAATTCCCAGAACCGCAAGAAACCCTCGCGCCCTTCCCACACCCCTGCCAGCCTACTCTGCAGCGGCTTAGTGGTATCCGTCGGAAATTCTCAAAGGGCCTCTTCCGCCTCCTCTTTCTCCGACAAGACACAACCGTTACTGCAATCGTACGAGCAAACTGCGCCTGCCGTAGCTTTCTGAAGTAGCTTCCAGTTTTGTGTAAAAGTGCTACGGCAGTGCACGCCCAAGAGCGGAATACACTGCAGCGCCCAGTTCCACATCGTCAAGACTTTCGCATGAAACCATACAGCAAATAAAAGGTAAGACATGTTTACAAAAATTTTACTGAAACCTTTTATGGTGAATTTTTCCAAGCCTCACAATCGTAGGAGAAATTAACATGCTATAATGAAAGGTATTTTTATAGCGCAATTATTAATCCTTGCAGATTCGGATGCATTTCATTTAGTATTCTTTCATCCCTATTGAAGTTTCATTGTCTGATGTCAGTTCTGCGTGCGGCAGAAGACATCATCTTAGATATCGTTAATTAATATCTTTTCGCATGGTGTTCCACTCATAGTAACTTTTACAGATGACAACTTTTTTCGAATAGCACACTGCCGTGTGACTCACTGGGGATACCACAGGATTCTGGCATTTTGTTTCTCACAAATATTCTGTCGACATATCTGCTTGTGAACGCTGTGTTTATGCTGCTACCAACTTTGAATCTGTTGTTTGTAAAACTTTTAAATGCAACTTCATATACAATACGAGGTCTTTTCCTTTTTGATCCGAAAGGCGAATTTATGCCCTTGTGGCAAGTGCGGTTCCAGTAAAGTGATTCATTTGATAACTGACTTAAAGGCGTGATTTTTTCGCATTAACGATAATCGTGACAGAATATATTTTGAAGCGATTTTGTGATATCTTTCCGAATCATTTGTTTCCGGTTAGGAAAATAATTTTCTCATTTGTATGAATTAACGCGATAAGGTCGTTTTAAAGTGAAGTTCACTTATTCCACAGAAAAGGCGATATTACAGAGTATAGGAATATTATAACAATATTTAACTAGCTTCAAATTCTGTCCCACGCTCGTATGTACGAACGGAAAGGAAAATGAAAACAAAGATTTCTGAACAGGGCAAAACATATATGTTATCTTTCATATTCCGAAAAATCTTTCTATGTAATGATGCCTGAGAGTGGAAAGGTTTAAGGAGGACACAAATATTGCACTCCAGGCTTCTCGCTTAACGAAATGTTTGGAATTTTGTTCTCAGGATGGCTGGAAATCCCACCGCTGGCTGCCTTATCCGTTGATGAAGAGTGTTCTTACCGGCGTATAATTTCATCGTAAAACACTGGAGAAGACTAATGAGAGATTCACTGTAACATGTGCAATGTACACTCTCAGGAAGTACAGCATGGGACGGGCAGCCCAGTGATAATCCCTTTGTATAAAAGGCAATGTCCCGACTGACTGACCCATCATGGTCCAGCCCAAACTATTCTCCATAAGAAACTTGAAATTTGCAGAGTGTGGTGGTCTTACACTGTAGGCGTCGTTTAAGAAGCGATTTGTTGATATTCCATCCCTAAGTGGGGTGATATAGGGGATGATCCCTTTTTTTAAGATACGTTGCTATTAAGGCAATTTTGAAGCTAGAAATACGAAAATTTGGATTTGGATTCTTCATTAGAATTTAAAAATACGTATTTCATCACTTTTGCAAAATCACCCACTAAGGGGTGCAATAGGGGATGACAAGTTGTACCCAAATATTTCATTATCAAAGCATTTTTAAAGCTAACTCTATGAAAATTTATCTTAAGAAGAAACAACCTGTGCAGACCAATCTACGCGTGCAATGCAGCGGGCGTCAAGTTGGTGTAATACAAGTGTTATTTGCTCATAATCTAAACTCTACTGAAATAATTTTGGATCTTTGTTAGTAACTTCTACAACTACCATTCATGTAAATAATTGAGAGCTACAATAATGAAAGTCGTCATGGTTAATTTTACAATTTCATTATAGTGAAGTTAAAGAGATACAGCAATATCTATATGGCGAAATAACGCGAAAAGTAATATGCTTCACCTAACATTGTACATAAATTAATGCGAAAAAAATCATCTCTCTAATAATAATATAATGCCGACTGTGGTCCATTGTAGAAATACCGTCATCCAATCACCGAAAACTTTTCTTTTGCAGTGTGCTGATAAACTAATTTCACCTTGACGAAAAGTCACAATGGTCTCCTAAAACAGTGAGATGCTTCCTTTTCTGCTCTTATGAAAATGGACGAGCTTTGCTTTTCGAAATGGAACTGGCAAAATCAGTGATTTTGTAACTTTGCCAGGGAACGAAAATTCATTTGAAACATAGATTTTCTGTTGTTATTGCTGTGGACTGAATCACGCATTACCAGGATTTTATGGCTCTCTAACCGTTGGCATGCTTCGCGGAAGTGTGCACTGCATTTCGAGTACAGGTACCTAAACGAAGAGCAGTGGAAACAATGGCTAGATGTATCAGCTTTATGGGATGATTGCCGACTTTCATTTAAAGGGTCTTTTTCATAAAACATGTGCTAACTGGCATGAGAATTTATTGTAGCAGTTGAAAAAATCGCCACCTATTCTGCTTGCTTGGGAACGTTCTTGTTTCGTATATTTTTTTGTTGGTGAAAAATATCCAGTGTCGTGAAACCTTGCGGCAATACGCTGTATAGCATCGACCAGCGAACTGTACTATCTTTACGTGACATTTTTGTTAAGTTAGTAGTAGCACGTTTCAGCCAACTGTATTGCTAAAGTTCATTATTCAACTAAAGATAATTTTTGAAACTAATAATGAATCGCCATTATAAATATTGTACCAAGAAGACCCTGTAAATGAACTTTGGCCAGCTGCTACTAAATCATATCTACATATGCATCGCTTTTGTCGTAATTTATTTTTAGATCTATGCTTGTAGAGTGAATTTATCCCATCCAAAGCTAGTGTTATGGAACAAAAAAACCAGCGTATTTCTATTTGAGATAATGACTACATCTCAGAACTTATATACGAATCTTTGCTTTATGAGTGCTTCTTCACCAGTAACAGTAGATTATCCACATCTTAGCGAATGGAAAGTCAACCGTGAGGGAAAAGTTTGAAGTCTCACCTGCAAATGTTCTTTCATGAGAAATTCGTTTGCACTCGCATAGCTACGTGAGTTGAGGATAATCCTTTTTTTTAACATGTGGTGCTAATGAGAAGTACGTAACGCTCCCACTGTGTACCCTGCAGCCTGAACTGACTTCACGACTTCACTCTCGAGGAACAGCTCTCTTATGCATCTATTGCTTTATTGTACTTTTTTTGTTGTTGTTGTTGTTTTTTTTATCCATTTCGGAAACACGTGTCATGGCGACCTATATTCTCGATTAGACTTGCGGTGACTAAGGTCACACAGATCGCTAACAATGTTATAAAAGGTAAAGAAAAGTTGTAATCCTATTTTTTTTTTTTAATTTCATTCAGATGAACACCTCTAATGCATAACATTCAGGGTCCTGCTACTAGGCTTTAGTCGTGGATATCTGACTTTCGTTACTTAATTTTTTGCTCGTCGAGGCCGAGTGTTGTCGCAGGCATATCGGCTGTATTAGCAGATTCACATAATAAAAGTAAAGTATGTAATATACACTCCAGTAGGCCTACTCCTAAAAACAGGGTGTACCTTCATGAGCTAAAAAGCGAATAAGTTGTTATTAAATAATAAAAAGCTTACCAGCCTGTGACATAATAGTAGGCTACCTCACCTCATCACATGACTGCTTAATTTGTGCCATAGCCAGGGCAACATTTGCCTTTGCCGGGTAGTACGCTGTATTTCTGTACACTGGACTTTTCCGCCTCCTTTACAGAAAGAATGGATATCAGAAGTTTTTTCAAGAAACGAAAAATTCATGTAAATCCACGCAGTGATGGCAACAAACAAGAGGCACACAATAATGCCACGTCATCGGAAATTTCTGGAAGTGAAATAGTTGGAAAATCGTGCCCTGCAGGACCAGAGAACCCGCAGTCAACAGACATCGACGTGCATATTGATAACGACAGGAAAAAATGAAGTACCATAGGGAACTTCTGGAAACGTATCAACAGAAAAATCTCCCACAGAAACGACTGAGATATTGCGGTCAACAGCAATGCAGAGTATGATGGATATTGGAATCTATGTTAATAGGCATACAATATCTTTCGACCTAAAATTGAGTTACTGAGAAACTGTTGGACTCCCTCGCAAAACTATGATTTTAAAAATGATAGTATTTGCAAAAAGAGCATCTTTCGTCACGCCTGGCTATGTCAGTACAAACCTTGGCATGCATACTCAGCGCATTTGAGAGGAGCTATTTCTAAATTTGGCGTGTTATTTCCACAGAAAGCGAAAAGGGATATAAGGGGATATCTCATGTAAATTCCCAGTGGCATAAATTTCCTAATATTGAAGCTAATAATGCCATGTCAATAACAGATGGGAAACAACAGCCAATAAATTTACAAATGGATAGTGCTGCTCGTACTGCTGTTAAAGAAAACAAAGAAAAATTATTTTCAATTGTATCGACAATAGTTTTTTGTGGAACAAATGACATTCCTCTTCGAGGTAAATTAAGTACAAGTGGAAATTTTCAGAATTTATTGCACTTTAGAGTTGAAGCAGGGGATGTTGTTTTGAAAGCCCACTTGGAAACGTGCAGCAAAAATGCCAAGTATTGTTCTGTGAGAACCCAAAATGAAATAATTAATATATGTGGAAACATTATGATATAGTTGTTGCTGCTAATGCTGCCGTTGGATTTTCCATTTCGGCTGACGAAACAACTGACACTGCAGGTGTAGAACAATTATCTCTGGTAGTAAGATTTCCAGAGCACATTAATGGGGAAAGTATTATCAGGGAAGAATTTTTGGGATTTGTGCTAATCTTTAATCGTAGTGCAGAAGGTATAGCTACAGAAATTATTAAATCCTGTTGAAATTATAAATTAAATATGGAAAATTTAGTTGGCCAAGGTTATGATGGTTGTTCTGCGATGGCAGGAAAGGAAGGAGGGGTGCAAGCTAAAATTAGAGCCGAGAACCCAAAGGCAATGTTTGTGCACTGTTCCTCACATCGTCTGAATCTGGTTGTACACGACTTAAACGGATTAAGTGAAATTCGGAATGTAATTGGTACAATAAAAGCCGTAATAAATTATTTTAGGGAAAGTTCGATCAGAAGAGGTACAGTACCGAATATTCCCATGTTGTGTGAAACTCGGTGGACACAAAAAGTATCCGAAATTTCGCAGATAATTTTGTAAGAATTGTAAACCAACAACAGCACTTTTCGCAGGCAGGCAATGGAAAATCAAAACAGTCGGTATACCAGTTATATAGTGCTTGCACTCACTCCAAAGCCATTATTTCTTTTGTAGTGATTAGTAAGTACTCTTCAATCTTAGAACCAGTACGTCAGGCCATACAAGCAGTTGAATTAGATTTGTTAAAAGTATATACTCATATTCAAGAAATAACAGCAATCCTGCAGAATCAGTTTTTCGGGATATAATTACTATTGCTCAAAATATTGCAGACGAAATAAATGTTGATCTTTCAGTGCCTAGACAAGCTACCAAACAACTTCACAGGTAAAATTATCCCTTTGACTCTTTAAATGAATATTATCGACGATCTATTTTTATTACTTACATAAATTCTTTATTTTCCTCTTTACAGTCCAAATTTTCTGAGGAGCATACTGTAACATTTGGTTTATTTAAATTACTTCCACAGCAAATGAGAAACCTCTGCAAAAACGAAATTGAAGAAGTAGTGACAAATATTCAAAAATATCATAATATTGATAATTTCCTATATGAAGCAACGGTTTGGTATGATTTTTGGTCGTTGAAAACTGAAATACCAACGAATCTTCCAATCACCAGTATTATTGATCAACATACTGAGTTTTTTCCTGCCATTAAAAAGGCTCTGCTAGTCGCTCTTGCTTTGCCTGTAACAACATGTACAACTGAACGATCTTTCAGCACTCTTCGAAGAGTAAAAACATGGCTCCGTTCGACGATGTGTGAAAATATATTATGTGGGTTATGCTTGCTAAGCATTCACAGGAAAAAAGTTATGGAAAAGGGCAATTTTATTAATTTAGTGATTAACAAAGTTGGGCAACAGCTTCGGCGACTGTTATTGGCCTTCAAAGAAGATCCGCAATAATGTTAAATTCAGTGTATTGTTTGCGTGATTCTGCCATTTTTCTTATCTATGTGAGATACTTTATGTTCACGGATATACTTTCCTGTTATGAAATTGTAATTTTGTAACTATGAAAAATTTGAGCTTGTAAGATTGTATTTGATGTCCTTTATAGTATTCTTTTAAGGCTCTGTATAGTTAAGGTTGCAGTTTATTTGAATAAATGCTTTTTTCATACCACTTTGCTTACTTTTTTTTTTAAATGCCCTTTTATGAATATCTCCTTAGTATGTGAAACGGGGGCTGTAATTAGTCTATTTGTCATACTAACCTTGTGTTACTGTACCTTTCTCTTTACGCTAATTATTGAAATGTGTAACATTTTTCTTTGTAGATCTTTATTTATTTTGATTTCTGTGCCTTTGGAGACACATCAGGAGTGATGGGCTCCTGGGATTGTAGTACATTCTATGTTTATATGAAAATTTCGAGATTTTAATGTTTATTGGTGCAGCTTGGCTGCTAAAAGTGGTTTTACGTGTTGGGCACGGCCAGGCCGCGTAGAGCAGAGACGCTCTTGGGGGTCTCCCCCTCCCACCAACTTTCGCTTGCCTTCGGGAAAGGACGAGAGGGGCGGGCTTGACCTGTTTGGCGCCAACGCTACAGGGGCCAAGTATACCTGGCAGAATTTTTTTAGAGTGTGTGGAACGCTGTTGCCAACCCTCTACGTTTTTACTGTCTCGCATTGCTTCTTGTAATTGTTCTAGGACTTTAGAAACTTTTTGGCAGTATGATTCGTTATGTTCTGTTAATTTCAGTGCAGCAATATTGTACCGTTCTTTCCTAACATCTCTTTCTTTCTGAGACTTTGATATCCTTGCTCTTATCTTGGCCATTACATGGAAATGATCTCAATCCAAATTAGGGCACGAAAGTTAGATTTATGTATCTGGTCTATCAGTACATGATCAGTTTGATTAATGGTTCCACTATCAGGTGATTTCCATGTGCCCTTTTGTATCTTCTTATGTGGAGACCTGATAGATCTCACTATCATATTCCGGGAGGCTGAGGATAGGATCAGTCTTATTCCATTATCATTAGTGGATCCATGTTTACTATGGGCTCCAATTACAGGCTGGAACATATCTTCCAAGTTGTGCATTAAAATCACCCACGCACGATCTTTATGTCATTCCTTGGACACTTATCGTAAGCTTATTCAAGGGTATCATATAAATCATCTTCCAGATCTTCAATAGATTCTTAAGATGGTGCATGTCCATTAATTATACCATAATTAAAGAATCTTGCTTTAATTCTAATTACTGATAGCCATGGGTTCATGGGTGTAAAATTCAACATGAACTGTTTCAGATATTAACGAACGAGGAAACCTGCACTCAATTCATGTATGTTAGCATCACAGCTATAGAACATAACTCCCTCTTTCTCTTCCAATACCCCACTCTCTGTCCATCGAATTACTTGGATGGCAATAATGCTCTCCTTGAGCTTCCCCTGCTGGTCTAATAACTTCCTTATAGAGCATTCCAGGTAGCAATTCGAAGATCAGTTTTCAGCTTTTTAGTCATTTGTTGTCCAAGATCAGTGCCATGACGCCACGGATCTTGGATAACGAATGGCTAAAAAGCTGAAAACTGGTATTTGTTCGACTCTCTGGGTTTCCGTAACGTGTTTACAGGAAGAGAGTGCTAGCCTCAAGTCCAACCCCCCAACCTGGAGAAGCAGGATTTGCAAGGTTTACTCCCCTAGGGATGCTCGAGCCGTTACTATACGGTTAACATCAGCAGCCAATCGCACAGCAATGCTTTTAGTGCCATTCGTTTCGCTCCGTGTTGAGACGTAGAGCGTACGTTAGAAAATACGTCGTAACTGGAGTACACTTATTTATTTACTCCACCAGAGTGGCTTAATTGCTGTTGTCACTTCCGGTACTCTGATACGTATTCCTGACCAGAAACATTCTAATTTTCAGCTTTGTATTGACGTTAACGAACGCAAAATCATCCTCCTCTTACTAATAGAAAAATGGAATAACTTATAGAATGGTGGTAAACTGATAAAAGTAATTAGAAGAAGCAGAAACAAAAAAAATTCAAGAAACTTAAAATCGGTTCTGGAATTCTGCTACTTTGGAATCATAACAACCGACGACGGAGGAAGTTTGTTATCTAAACTAACGTGTAAGCGCTATTATTAGTGGAAAATCATGCCCAGTGTACGTTCGCCGTACAACTGCAGCAACCGCAGTGATAAAACTGTTGCAATAACATACATAAAGAAAGATATATGTAATTATATAGGTCATTGTGTATCAGGTTGTATTTGTCTATAAACATTCATTATACTTTCGCATTTACCAAGTTTCAAAATTATGCTTACTTCACGACCACCAAAAAGCTAGGTAGATGACGGGTGTATTTGGTATGTTTTAATGTAATAACAGTTGTTTATACAGAGTACAAAGGCGTATTAACCATTGGGTAAATAGCCTAGGTATATGAACTGTAATTTAACTATTCTTTATACAGATTTCCTTTGAAAAACAAGGAGTTGCTAACCCAATGGGTATGAGGCATGATAAGTGGCAGCCTACAAGGTATAGTTACATATGCTCTTGTCATTTTGAAGAAAATTTATGGATGCTACCACCGATCGAAAGGGGCTACTTGCAAATGCCATTCCAACATTATTTTCGTTTCCTGAGCACCTACAGAAACCAAAAGCCGTAAGGAGAGTACCAAGGAAACGTCAAAATTTGGAGAGCTTGATAAATACGTAATGTACTTCAAAGCATGAAACGTCATTTGAACCACAGGCAGAGTAAAGGTAATTAAAGACTTTAAAGAAATTTGCCTGTATTTATAGGGAAGATATGTCGGCAAATACAAACGATTATTGACATTATAGTAACATCAAATAATGCAGCAGTTCGACGATTGTAAACATTACACTTAGGATGAAGTAGTAAACGAGAAATGCTATTCATAGTGGGAATTACTTTCCGAAATGCGTCGCCCAGAAATTAAGGAAAAATAAAGACTAGCAATGATTAATATAAAACCAATGGTTCCGCGTTAGCAGACGCCCAGTATCCCGTGGAGTGACACTGACGTTCTCAAAGATGGCGGCAGCCTTTCCAATTGGCTTCAACTATGGCGGCGCTGTGGCCAGTCTACGTTGTTTATATAGGTCTCTGGTACTAGGTCTAGCTTTGACGCCGCGCAACTGAGGAACCAATGGGTACGGCGCCTCGGGACCCCGCCTTCCGACGCACGGCGAGCGCGCCCTCTGGACATGTAGCTTTTAAGGGCGGCGTCAGAAAAAGCGCAGGGAGGGTGTGTATGGATCGCCTAGGAGATGTCCAGACCTAATGATGTCTACCATATTCTGATTGTTGTAACCGTGTCTCTGTATAATAAAAGATAAGTATTATTTTAGCTCGTGGTTTCTTGTTTGCTTCTCATCTAGCCGGCCACTTCGGCAGACGAGACGGGACACAACAGTCACGTTTACTGGTATCAAACATAAGCCTTTATGTGAAGAGTAAAATGTTCATATGGCATCCAATCACAGACAGCTGAAAAAAGTAACAGAATCGAAGTGTCTGAGGTGTGGTGCTACTGAAGAATTTTGAAAATTTTGGTGATGTCGTTCTCCATAGGGCCAGCGAAGAAAAGAGCGTATGGAAAACACTGACTAGAAAAAGAGATAGGACTAATAGTATATATGTTAAAGACACTTATAGAATAATCTCCAAGGGCTGAAGATGAAAGACAAAGTTTATTATGTGTCCTGTAAATAACATCTTTGTTACGTATGAGGGCACCACTCACGGCTCAGTCTTGTGATCCAAGCTACTGGAAGGCCGTTGTGTAGGAGACATCTGTGGACCATCTATAGGTTCTCTTGTTTCCTGAGCTCGGCAGCGGCAGCGGCGCTGTCGTCGAACCCTGGCCACTCTGTCCAGATGACAGTTGAAAGAACTGTTGCTAACAAAGACGACAAATCACCCGGAAAGCGACGCCATGACGATTCTTCATTAATCGAAACCAGACGCTATGACCCTCATAATTCAGACTGACTCTTGTTCGTTGTTAATAATATATAGTATTTAACAATATAACTCAAATCACATTACCTGAGAGAACTAACAACAATCGGAAGTACAGTGACTAAAACCGCAGAAAAGTATTTTATCAGTCTTTAGGGTGCAACACTCCAGACAGTGTCTCTTCTGCAAACGGCACGAAACTCTGATGGCATCGTATGAATAAGGAGGTTTCGTAACAACTGTATCTAGGATGATCTTCACTTTTTATTTATTCTTTCCTTTCCTTCCATTATTCTATCTTTTCACACCACTCTTTTCTTCAGAACTTTTTACTCCTGTATTGCATTCAGAATATTCTCCGTTCTATGCTTAATTACGGTGTTTTACGTTTCCAGAAAGATGAACAGTGTCTTGAAAGGAGATGTATCTTAACATGGGTAGTGGAATGTAGTCTAAAACAATCAGCCGGTGCTGAAGGATTTAGATAGCGCGGCAATGAAAATAAAACATCTTCCACCTCTTCAGGGCTTCTGGTGTAGCAACCAGTACAATATAAATTTCTAATAAAACACAGTCTTGGTTGAGAATAATTTACTTTGATCAAAATGAATTACAGTACAGTCCCGAAAACTCGGCACTCGCTAACCCGACAGTCCGGATAACTCGGCCACACCTCGGCACACCCCTGAGATTATTCGGGGCTCGAACAATGCAGAAGAGAACTGAAATAGTAGCGTGTAGCTGTTACAGGCAATTTATCGGCCCAGAGATCATTTCTTGTACCAACTACGTTCTATTTAAGTGTCTTTTGAGATTCATTAATGCAGTATGAAGATGCGTTTTCATACAAAAAAACAGTCTTGATCAAAACTCCAGGAGTGCATTTCTTCACGGTGTCGTTTAAAATCACCTTAGGCGTCATGGAAAATAATGAACATGGTGACAGCAAACAAAAATGACAGGTCCGTGCGCACTCAGTCTGCCTGCAGCCTTTGTCTTTTCTTAACCACGTTTTGTGACGTCCATGTGAGTAGATATTTGTTAGATATTGTCTTAGATTTATTTTGTGTTACTGTATTCCATCATTTGTATTGTATTCTAAAGTAACAATAGACAGTATTTTATAACAAAAAATCTTACCTATTCTTTTTTAACACCGTTCCCGTTAACCCGGCAATTTCACAAACTCGGCCAACCTTCGGTCCACATTAGACCGAGTTTTCGGAACTCTACTGTATTCGCAACCAAGACTACGTTTTATTAGAAACGATGAAAGAAGCAGATGAGTTTTGTTATTTGGGTAGGAAAATAACTTTTGATGGCCGAAGAAATGAATATGTAGAATGCAGAATGGCTGTGGGAAGAAAAGCATTTCTGAGGAAACATTTGTTGACATCCTATATTAATTTAAATTTTATTAAGTCCTATCTGAAAGCATTTGTCTGGGGAGTACCACTTTACGAGATGATGGAAGTTTTAGAAATTTGGTACTACAACAGAGTGTTGAAGTTTCTATATGTTGATTATGTAACAAACGAGAAGGTAATAATTAACAATTCTTGCCTAGATCATGTGTTACTATATGCAACTTAAATGAGGAGGTACTGAACAGAATTGGAGAGAAATTTCTATAATATCATGATCAATTCATTGATGGAACACGTGAGACATCAAGGAATCGTCGTTTTAGCTCTGGAGGGGAAAAATCGCAGGAGGAGACCCAGACTAAAAACGTAAGCCGGTTCAAAAGGATGTAGGTTACCGTTCTTATTCAGACGACGAAGAGGCTTGCACATAATACGGTAGAGCTCTATGAAACCAGTGTTTTGACTGAAGCTTGAACGTTTCTGTGAAATACGGCTGATAATTGTTGACTAATAAGAGCAGACGAAACTAGGCTGTTATTAATCCACCCTCTCCTGCTCCAACCGCTTTCTCCAAGAACACCTTTACCTAGTGGTGACTAGGTGCAACCAGTGGCTCCTATCTATAAATCCTGCCAAAACCCAGGAGTTCGTTGTAGGTCGCACTACTCCTTCTTTCGCCCACATGATTTCTACCTCGCCCTTCATAACCGTTCCGTCCGCCCTCATTCCCACTCTCAAGTACCTGAACTTCACCATAGATCGCACCCTCTACAGGACCCCTCACCTCCGCACCATCGAAGAAAAGGCTAGCTCCCACCTCCTCCTCCTCCTCAAACTCATTTTTGGCCGAAGCTGGGGCCTGATCCCTTCCACTATCCTATATACCTACAAATCCCTCATCCGCCCCCTCCTCTGCGTCTCCCATCCTGCCTGGATCTCTGCCCCCCCCCCTCCTTCTACAAGTCCCTACAGATCCTGGAACGGCACGCCCTCCGCCTCGTCTTCTGTATCCCTTCCTACTCCCATCCCCCACGTGGCTGCTCTATGACCTCATTCCCTTCCCCCTCCTTATCCGCTTAATTGAGCACCTTCGTCTCTGTTTCCTCCACCGAACACTGGATCCCCCTCACCCTACAGTCCAACCTCTCCTCACCAATTCTGGTCCTTTGCCACACCATTACTACTGTATCCTCCGGCTCTCCACTTGTCCACCCTCCTTACCCTTTCCTGTGGCAATTTCCACACTCCCCCTTCTCCTCCTCTCCCCTCTGTCCTTGATCCCACCGAGAGGGCCCCACTCCCCTTTTTTCTGGCCCCCCCTCCTCCTGCCGGTACCTCCAGAATCACACCTCCCACTCCTTATGACTTCTGTGGACAGCCACCCGCTCCCTTTCCCCTGACCCTGTGGCCCCTCCTCGCCCTGTCCCCACCTGTAACCCCTTGTCTGCTCCCTCCCCCCTTCCCCTCTCCCTTTTTCTCCCTCCCCATCTACACCAGTCATCACTTGCGTGTGTATCACCTGTGTCTCTGTCGGAGTGTAAATTGTCAGTGTTTTGGGTTTTTTTAATGTAACTGTGAACGGTCATCCCGCAGTTGACGCCTGTGTTTTTTTAACTGTCTGTGTGTCTAAGTTCTTCAGTGTAGTGTTTCTCTGTATGTCGACATCATGTGATTTTATGTACTGCACACCAAACACCATATCAAATTTAAGCTCGTCTTACATTTTCTCCCCATGCTTTATGTATTGTCTCCTTTTGTACTCCATTTGTCTGTTGTTTATATTCTTCATATCATGTGAAATTTCTGTAGGCTGAAGAGCGTTTCAGGTGCTGCTAGACAGCCCTACCCGGGAAATGAAATCACAATAAAGAAAATAAATTCTTCAAAGTTGTACTGCCACTGACGAAACTCGAAGAAGTTAGGCGGACCTTTTAAATATATTGCAAATAATATTGCAACGAATAGGTGATTTATTAAGCTGACTATTGTAGGAACTGTTGTCTATTACATAATTTAGACGCCTAATAAAAAGGTGTCCTTTAAACAATTTAAATGTGTGCCAATAAACAATGAATCATGTGGGTTCATCTGATCAGAATTTAATTTTTGTGGCTTTTAGAAACATTTATATTGTTTACCAGAGCACTGCCTTTAAGCATTTTAAATGCGACGTTAAACTCGATACTTTAGTCCCAAAGGCTGGTCAAGGTTAAAATGGTCAGCACCTCATAAAATTCCACCTCCAGTTGGTCACGCAGTGTAATCTGAAAAAGTACACAAGGTGCTCTTTTACTCTCTAGTATTACCAGTGGCGCAGCCTCTCCCCCCCCCCCCCCTCCCAAGCACCTCACAGAGCACAGAGCTCGAGTAGCCAGGAGCTGGTGTCTCTACCAGCTCCAATTCCAATGTTAAAAGTGGCCCCTCTCCGCCGCGGGAGCGCCCATTTGCTGTCTCCAGGGGGTTCAAAAAATGTTCAAATGTTTGTATAGTCTATGGGACTTAACTACGGGGTCATCAGTCCCTAAACTTACAAACTACTTATGAACAAACTAAGACTAAGGATGGCACAAATATCCATGCCTGAGGGGGGATTCGGACCACCGACCGTAGTGGCCGTGCAGACCGTGACTGAAGCGCCTCAGTCCCCGCGGCCACCGCGGCCGGCCAGGGGGTTCAGCTGAGAATTTGAACCTCAGCCACGCATGCGCATTGGAGGCTGTGGCCACTGTCTCTTATATCAAGCGGCCGCGAACACGTCTTGAATACGTGCTGTCTCTGTAACGTTAAACTTTTCTCACGCGATAAAAATAATCTGTGCGTATAAATCGAAGAAAAGTAGTTTAAAAACACTTTATTTTTTCTATTTAGTAACAATTTTTTTTCAAGATGAGTTTTTTTCCCTCGGTTCACACAATAGGAAGCGCCGCCACTGGAAAATCTAAATCTCGATGTTCGGAGGCGGATTTGAACTACAGCCATCAAATGCGAGTCCAGCGTGCTAACAACTACGCCACCTGGCACAGTGAATATGTCCAAACTCAGCTCCGGAGGAAACGTCAGAAACGAACTACTATCATTTGATCCGAAACGTTCACCACCAGGTACAGTATATTATTTCTGTCTCAGGATAAGTAATTTTTACATCAAATTCGAATTTTTTTCCGCGTGTCGTTTTCAGTAATTACTCTACAACTTTCTATTTACTAGAGGGTTCTGAACTCGTCGTCAGCTCCTGACGTGAATAGGAGCCGCGCGTTTTTGCGGCTCTCCGCAGCGGCCGGACTGCGGCGCAGCAATTTACAGGGATTTAGCGGCGCGGTTAATCAGCCGTAGCGCTCGTTAATGGAGCATCGGCCGCACACCTGAGCCGGCCGATTTAGGCCAGCCGGACCAAATTGCAATAATCCCTCCGAAAACTGATATTGGCAAAGCTCAATAATTTGGGCACACGTCCGCGCCAGCGCCGAATAAAAAGTCACAGGTCCCCGGCAGCGTCCGCCTCTGCTGATGCCAAACAGGCGCCTGAAATATCGCCAGCGACGGGGCGGTGGCCTCCGTGGCCCACACATATCGGCTACCGATCATACCGTCCGTGATGCGGGAGTTTATTCCCTGAAAAAATCGACGAAAATAAAAAAACAGTTGTCTTATGTAAGATTATCACTTCAGAACGGATCGACAAAATAGGCTGATTATTTTTCTGGTGTGTTCTGCGAGCGTGAAGGTCGGGGTGAGAGTTTAAAATAGGGAAAGATTAATTTTTAAAACTCACAACCACCAGCTGCGAACCAAATTCCTAAACATGCAAAAACACTGGAACTGCGATTGCGAATGTTTGACACGATTTCTAGGGGATGATATCACACGTTCGCAGCTTTCCTTCCCTGCATATGATTAACAAAACAAATTCATAATAAAATCAAGTTCATGAGAGAAAAAAGGTGTACTAACTACTATTTTTGAAAACACGTGAAAGTTCACTTTATGTTGTTTATTTCACAATATTTGAACCCTGTGGCTGATACGTCTGTACGTCGACACATATACCAAATAAAGTTATAGCTCGTGAGCCTCCAGACAAAATGAATATTTGTCGCGAATTGTTTTCACACCACGTGGCTGTCTCAAACACCGTTTATGTTCATGCCTATGCGACAACACGTGTTACATTAACAAATCACAGTCACTTTAATTCAATGCGATGCACACCTTGTTCCACCAGCTAAATATTCACAAACACACAGTAGCACTCGATTTAACTTGCAACGAGCAACTACACGTGGCGATTGCCACACATAAATCTCAAGTCACCACCTCGAGATCCACATGCCGACTGATGCAGAGCGACGCCGCCCGGCCAGCTCACCACATGCTCCGGAGTCCTCACTTCCTGCCCTCGCACGCACGCGCGCCAAAAGCTCAACTGCCGGGGTTTTTTCCCCTACGTCATCAACTTCCGTGTGTGAGCTGTTATAACCGATTTGCCAACGTACAGCGCTCAGCCAATACATTTCTAAAACTTTACTTAAAATCAAAATAATTGCACTACAGATTAAATAAATTGTCTTCTTAGGTTTTTATATTGGTATAAACATACTTTGTACTATTTATCATAATCGTGCAATTTCTTATCTCACAGATAAGTGACTTTAAGATAAAATACACAAGATTAATTGAAAATAAAATGAGAAATAGTTAATATATTATTTTTATAAACAAACATTGCCATGCTAGTTGTGTAACTGTCTTGTATTTATTGGTAATTTATTACTTTTCATTGTCAATTAAACATATTACGTCAGATGTGACTGTATCAGCTAATGTATTGTTTATTTGTCAACAGGCTATTTTGTAATGAGGGCCTTAAAGGTTCCTAACTGCATCGCATTACTTCAAATGCCAGTAGTATTACAATATTTGTGCATTGCACTGTGCCTGGCACTCGCCATTGTCCCTCTCTCCCCTCACCGGAAACGAACTGGAAAATCCTAAGTTGGAACAAGCCACCGCCTGCTCGCTGGCCTCCCGTCAGCTACAAGCACACAGCAAATCTCAACGTGGAGAATTTCTACCTATTGCCTAACTATAAATGTTGTCACCCAACTGTGTACATACATTGCTACCATAATTAATAAGATTAAAATTGTGTAACATTTAGTGCATGGGCAATGTTTGCAGTGAACTTAATACTGTTTAATTATCAAATGCTATTGATTACCGGTATTTCTATTAGGCGGTAATCTCACAGTTCGCAAATGTAAAAACAATGATTCTATGTAAGAATAATTTGGAATAATTTCCCTGGAATATTGAAAAATTCTCATGAAGATGAAACAGCTTTCTTCTATGGAATATTTCTATGAGTTCACCACCATTGTTCACGTTTCAAATAAATGTGTTTCATTATTATTATTATTTACTAGCTGTAAACCCGGTGTTTATTTCTCCTACACTCTCGGAGTCCACATCCCCTTCCCTTCTCTCTCTGCATCCACTTCTTTCTTTTCCATCTCTCTGTTTTGTTTCCACATTTCCCTCTCTCAGCAAAGTTTTCTGCAAGTTACCCTCTGTCATGTACCATACAAACATTTATGTACCTCTTGGTTTAAAGGTCATCTGCACAAAATTCATAAAGATTGGAACAAAACAGTGCATTTTGTAAAATTCCGTAAGTACCCCCATGATGCACCGAACGAAATTTTATTCAGACATTAACATTCCTCTTGTTTTTAAGGTAGAGTGTGCAAAATTTCATCAATATCGGAAGAAACGTAAGGTCACATTGAAAACCGCACTTTGTTTTTCTCAAATATTCCAGTTTTATTTCATTCAACCCTTCGTCTGAGAATAACGAAAAAAAAAAAAAAAAAAAAAAAAAAAAAAAAAAAAAAAAAAAGAAAAAGAAAAGGACCTGTGGAATCGGTCGATCAATATTCAAGTTATGACGCGACCAAGGTATTTAGAGATCCATTTTTTGTGTTGAAACGTTCCCATACCGTATGAAATTTAAGGTAGACGGTGACCTTCTCCTTGTTTTCAAGTTCAAGGATGCCAGATTTCGTGAAGATCGGAAGTAAACTGTAGATTTCGTCAATCTTTAGGAGAGGTATACACCGCCAGGCACCTATCACAAAATACTTTCTTAGCTGACGATTTCTACCTATAACTACATCTCTGCCAAATTTCAGCTTCCTAGGTGAAGTAGTTTTGGAGATTTCGTGTTTAGTCAGTGAGTGTCCTTTTGCTTTTATATAGACAGAGAATAAGAAACCAGATTGCTTAATTTTGAATGCAACAGAATTAAAGAGAGACTTGCAGACAAAAATAAATAGTAGCATGCAAATCTGTAATGCTAAGTTTATTTGATACAAGGTCATGCCTGATGCGACAGTTTTACGCCTTATACAGCGAAACTTTTCGTTTCATCATTTTGTGTGTGTGGGTGGAGGGTGGCAGTTACAGAACGCTTCATCAACGTCCGAAATTACATGCAAAATTTGTTGCAGGTCCCTAACTACTCCCATTTTCCAATAATTGACGCATAAATCTGAGTACTGTCACGCGGTGGCCTCTCATGATTTGTGAAGTCATATCTCCTGAGCTATGTGTCGTGTTCTTTTGTTTTTGGGTCAGGACCCTTCGTGGACGTACGTTGAACAGTTCACCAACTTTTCATTGCAATCAAATGAATGGTTTATGAACACGTAGGGAACATGCAGACAAACATTCATTTTTATGTATATAGATTATGTGCCTGCAAAATTTTTTAGTATAAACAAATGAAAGAAAATTCGGATAAATGCAAAAACCTAACGAAATAAAAATTAGTAAACCCACTTACAAGGGACACCTTTGACCTCGAATGCTTGGAACCGTACTAAAACATGCCTCGAATACCAGGCAGTCATAAACAACGCAGTGGTGTGCGTCATTTCCATGCTAAACGTTGCACTGTACCTCAAGTAAAATTTTACCAGAGAGAAACAAAGTAACAAAATACAGGATGTCTCACGAAAGATGCCTGCCAGACGTCCGCGGATCACGTGGTACGGCTCCCGGCCGCTGCCACCGCATCCGTCGGCCACGGCAGCACCAGATTCTCGGACTATATTGTGCCGCGGGCGCATACACTGAGTTAAAGTCTAAAAAACATTGCCATCTCAGTAACCTAAGCTTACCTTTATTTACAGCAGATGTTCAAATTGATGTCCCTCTATGGAAAGAGCGGCCTGACATCTCTTGAACACATTTGCGAACACTCGACGAATTTCGGCTGCCGAAATCTGGGAAATGACTAGTCGAATCCTGTCTTCCTACTCTTCGAGTGTATGGGGGTTGCTTGCATACATCTTGTCTTGTAACATTTCCCAAAGATAAAAGTCACAGGGATTTAGATCTGGAGAACGAGGAGGCCAGTCGACTATCCTATCATCAAAAACACTTCGTATTGCTGCCATAGAAGCATTGGCAATTTGTGGTCTTGCATTCTCCTGCATGAAATAACCGTATAACTTTTCTTCGGGTGAAAGTTCTTGAATGTTTGTACAACTTATGGGACCTAACTATGGGGTCATCAGTCCCTAAGCTTACAAACTACTTATGAACTAGCTAAGACTAAAGACGGCACAAATATCCATGCCCGAGGGGGGATTCGAACCCCCGACCGTAATGGCCGTGTTGACCGTGACTGGAGCGCCTCAGTCAGCTCGGCCACCGCGGCCGGCAAAGTTCTTGAAAAAAAATCGCACTGACGTGTTTTACGGCCCACTTTAGATTTGTAGTTTCATAAGTTTTTGTAAACATTTGGACCAAATAATATAAAATTAATTAATAAGAGTGTCTGAAATTCTTGTAGGAAAAAAAATTCAGGTACTGGCGGGTTTCGAACCACTGACCATCAACACCTTGCCCACTACGGTACAGCTTACAGTTAGGAATACCGTTCTTTAATCTCATACTGTTGATGGCCGTTGTTAACTGATGCTAATATGACATTTGTAGACACTAGATTATCATTTATCGTACGAAGAACGACGTCTTTTTGTAAATTCTTCAGTGCGCCATTGGTTTGAAATGAAAACGTGTAAGTTACAATAAGAAAATCATCAAATACGCAACGCAAGATGGGGTATGCAAGAGACAGTTCTGGACGAGGAATGTCACGTGACATCTGCGAACGGCTGGTTTTCGTTAATTTAATGGAGGGTGTCAAAACTCCGTTATTTTTGCAAATATCTCTCAAACGATACGAGATATTAAAAACAACATAAGGGAACAAAGTTGTAGAGAATTTTCTCCTCTACAAATTCGTTTATTCAATTTTCGCGTCAGATGAACGGTTTATTTGCAATTAAAATTACATTACAAACGGCTTTTTTTTTTGGTATTGCTAACGTATTTCTTGTCCGAAGTATTTCAAAAAGCGAGGTTCTGATCTCTGGCAGCCAACAATTATGTCTGCAAAATTTGGTGCCGTTCGGTTGAACGGTTCGACCTAAAAAATGGGAACACGTTAGAGCCAGACAGACATCGTCAAATCGCCGTTATTTTTGCAAATATCTCTGCAACGATGCAAGATATGAAAAAAACATAATAGATCGAAGATGTAGAGAATTTTTCCCTCTACCAATTAGGTTCTCTACCAATTAGCTTATTCAATTTTCGTCTCAGATGAACGGTTTGTTTGCAATTACAATTATATTACAAACGGCTTTTTTGGTATTACTACCTTATTTTTTGTCCGAAAATTTTGAAAAAAGCAGGTTCTGGTCTCTGGAGGACTACAATTATATCTGCAAAATTTGGTGCTGATCGGTTGAACGGTTCGTCTTAAAAACAGGGAACACGTTACGGACAGACAGACATACATCCCAAAATCGCCGTTATTTTTGCAAATATCTCTGAAACGATACGAGATATAAAATAACATAATAGTGCAACGTTGTAGAGAATTTTCTCCTCTACAAATTCGGTTTGTTCAATTTTCGTGTCAGATGCATTGTTAAGCCGTTATTTTCATTCAAAATTCGAGTTGTCAAGACGATCGCAAAGGCCCACTTTTAGTGTTACTACCGTAACCTAAAGTGAGCCAAAATGGATCCCTTCGCCATTACAAGTTAACCTCACCCCGGCCTCCAGCGAATTACAGATGTGTTAGCATAATGTTTTGTCATCATGGAGTACTCATTAAACGGTACGACCAGTCAAAGAGCTCAAATGAGTCTGTCTAGGTAAGACATTTTTGGCCACGTAGTCCGAGGCGCCTTATCGCAGATTTTTCATGATATTATACTACCTTTTAGTATGCTACTTTACGATTTAGTACGGCATTTTGCTGTAAGCTAATTTAACTATGGGCTCATTTTAATAAAGATTGTTGGGTAGCTGATGCCACGATAACTTGAATATTACGCATTTTTAACGTTATGGGGAGTGTCGATTATGCATTAGAAAAAGGATTCTGAAATTGGGAAAGTAACTTCGTTTTGACATCTATTATTCACCACGTTCAGGAACACAAACAGACTTCGATAAAAGAGGTTTCTGTGATTTACTAGAACGGTCAATGACAAGGTATCCGAGTGGCAAGTGTGTCGAGCAATTATTCTTCACGGTGTGGTTGCCTTCAGTGGTCATATTGAGGTTCAAAAACAGCAGCGTGATTCTGATACAATGTCGCATCGAAAATGCGATTACATGCGAAGCATAATATCCATCTGGGAAGGATGGGGGAGAACTTCAGTGTCTGCCATTTCAAAGGTTGGATACTGGGATTTATCAGAATAGATGTCCATTTCAATGGACCGCCAGCTGGCTAGCTTCCGCCAAGCCTCGCCTCGGCACCAGCCCATAGCTCGCAAGCCACAGCTAATACGGGCCCCAGTCGCAAAGCCAGGCTCAACCCTTGAAATATCACACGTATCTGCAAACCTACACTAATGTGTAGTAGAAACTACCACAGCTGGAGCTATTTTGCTATACAATGAGCATCGACGTATTCTTTTGACACTTCATTCAAATATTTAACGAAGTTAAAGATTAGAATCATTATAAACGTAGCTACCACATAATGTTTCACCAGATAGCAATCATACGACATAGGAAACTATCTTTCTTTTCAGCGCTCTGCATTAGATCTAGACATAAGAAGATATGTATTCAACCTAGCAAACTACGCATGTTGTAAAATTAAACAGTTCTGGTATCAACAACAGAAACGTATATATGTAGTATATCATTGACGTTTTGTGCACTTATAAAGTGTTCTCAGTGTAGGGTTACCATACGTCCTCTTTTTCCCGGACATGTCCTCTTTTTGAGGCAAGAAAATGTGTCCAGCCGGAATTTATAAAATTTTACTAAATGTCCTCTTTTTTGGGTTCCGAAAGAGAAAATATATTTTTGTGTCATTTGCAACAACGGGTTCGTTCACACTGCAGTTCCAAACTGTTTGCAGCTATTACGCACATTGCCGTTCACAATTTAGCTCTCCGCATGAATCAGATAGTTGCAAACAATTCAGTCCCTGTCAAGGGACCCGGTTGTCTACCCTGTATTCAGTCAGTGTATTCTGCATTATGTTCTTTGGTGTTGCTTTTGATATACTTTGTGGTTGCATTGTGTGATCGAGATTGAAAGTAGTCTTTTCCTTCAAAATAAATTATGAACTTAAATACAAAATGCCGAAAACAAAGTCACTGTTAAATAATGTCCTCTTGGAGAAATACAGTGAAGGATTTTTTTTTTTTAAATAATCTATATATATATAAATGAATTGCTATTCGTTAGTCTCGCTAAAACTAGAGAACGGTTGAACCGATTTGGCTAATTTTAGTTTTGAAATATTCGTGTAAGTTCAGGGAAGGTTTAAACGGTCATAAAATATGGAAAAGTTGTCCGGAAAAGAGGATAAATCGCAAAAAATTTAAAACAGCTTTTCCAATGAGCTATCAATATCGTTCGTCCAATCACGATAAAATTTTGCACATTTCTTGTTGAAAGCAAGAGGAATGTTCGAATCAAATAAAAATTTGGAAAAGTCACCCGGAAAGTAGGAAAATTTAGGAAAACACGAAAACGGTTATTTTTCTATGAATAAAAATCATGGTTGTAAGGGCATCACTTGAGTACGGCTTGACAGGACAAGTTTTGTATGAAATTATTTTTTTGGATAATCTACCGGAAAATTGGAAAATTTGATAAAAACTGAAAGTCCGTTTCTCAATGTGTCAATCAATTCAGTGTTATAACTTACTATTCACACGACGAAGATGGATATTTTTTTTTTTTTGTTGTTGATTATGGTCTTGGAAAAGTTTTCAGTAAAAATATAAGGACAGTTAAAAAGGAGAGTGGCAAAATTCGAACCAAGTTCCGTTTTCGTTGTGTTTCTAAATGTACTCAACACTATAAGTTGAGAACCGTTCATCCGATTAAGACAAAATGTTGATCATTTGGCGCTCAACGGAAGATGAACGTTCTTGTGAACTAAAAATTTGGGAAAATTACCCGGAAAATATGAAAATTCGCGACAAACTGAAAGAGCTTTTTTTCAATGGGATATCAATATCATTAGTATGATTGCGATAAAATTTTGCACATTTGACGTTCAAAGCAATAGTACATACATATTAGCAATTGCGAAGCATAGTCGGGTCGACTAGATGACCTGGTAAACTTCGTATCACTTACCTCTTAATAGAAACCATATTAATTTAAATCATATGTATTTTAGACCCAGCAGCTTTATAAAGGCATCACCAGGTAGTCTGTATCGGCTCGATAGCGGGCGGAAAGAGTGGGCAAATCACGCACACATGTCCAGGATAATGTTCATTTCACATTTGTGGAAGTTCAGGGAAGGTTTAAACGATGATAAAATATGGAAAAATTGCGAGGAAAATTTAGATTTAAAACATGTAAAGTAATGATTTGGTTGTTGTGTTTGGTGCGTTCAGAAATATACTTTGAAACAGAAAGTTCGCTTTACACGATCTGAACCCGTATATGAACTGTCAAAGATAAAAATGAATTGCTGTTTGTTAGTTTCGCTAAAACTCGAGAATCTGGTAAATAATGTTGTTGTAGGACACTTGCTTCACGAGATACGACGTCATAAACAATAAGATGCACGAAAAACTGCTGTATTAAGCGAAAATGCTGCTCATTTTTTCCTAAACACTGCGCCGAATTCAACCAAATTTGGTACACATATTCCTTAGCGTGAGGCAACCATTTTTGTAAGGGTTAGAACCACATACGACACATGGTTCAAGATGTATGACGTCATTTATAAACAACAGGAATCGCAAGAAACTGATGAGACTTTATTAATTAATACACTTAGCGACTTGCAACACACATTAAACATTATTTCAAACCTTTATTATACTTGTTCTCACTGACAACCTCAGAAAAACGATGAAAGGAAAATGGTTTCTCGGTTACTACTTTCTGCTGTTCATGGACTAAATTACGTTACAATTTATGATTCCTACAGTATACCAACATATAACTGAATGTGCCTTCGAAATTGTATCACAGTAAGACACCTAGTTTATGAGATATGAGGACATAAACAGTAACGTTCACTGAAAATCGCCCCATCACACACCATGTTTTAATCTATTACTTCTTTACTACTAACTGTATTCGTAACAGATTTTACCGACATGCAGCACATGAATTATACGCCTACCTACAAAATTATACAATTTAACACATATAATTTAACAAATATGAGATCGTATGTACTGCGATGGGTAAAAACCTTTCGCATTATGCAACTCTTCTTAATCCATTTACGTATTTACTACTAAGATGCTCCTGTATTACAGTCACCTGAAAGAAATTCCTGAAAGCTGACAGTGCTGTTGATAACTGTGAATCAACTGTGAATCGAAAGCAAGAGAATTCTATAGAGCTACAGGGAAAGGAAGAGAATGAAACAGAGAACATCCAACGAATACCCATTATTTCCGACAGATCTACATTTCAACTTCAAGAGACTGTATTTTCCCGTGAGACTTGCATTTTCTGTTACGATTAATGAATCACAGGGAACCTATTAAATACTACAGTTGTTTCGACATCTTCATGTTTCTCATGTGGAAAACTAGAAGTCGCTAGGTCAGGGGTGGGTCCCTAAAGAATTTATTCATATTAGATTTTGGACCAGTAACCAGAAATATTGTTTATAATCAAGTTTTGAATTAAATTAATGTATTCAGGTTACATATCGTTTGCATCTTGATGCCTACATTTCTTTGTTTGGATACTGAAGTTGTTATTTTGTACATTATGCAAGACGGCTTTATTCCTTGAATACTATGCCATAAATATGACATGTTATTTAAAAAAGGAGATGGGTAGAGAGACAGGAGATATGAGAAGTACTAACTCAAAGCTTGAATAAATAAATAAATACTCGGGCAACGCCGGGTTTTCAGCTAGTTACAAATAAATAAAAGAAATTGAACATACCAGCAGCTGAAGTGTGGTGTGCATATTTAAATCAGTCATATAGTTATGCTGAATTGCAAAAAAAATGTGGAATTCTTTTTATATATATACCTAGTCATAATGTTAGCACAGAACGTGTGTTTTCTCTGGTGAACACTCAGTGGACAAAAGACAAGAATAGATTTAAAATAGAAAATATAAAAGCTGCTGCATGTGTACAATATACGAGGCGCGTCCAGAAAGTAAGTTCCGTTTGGTAATAAAATGAAATTGTACACAGGTACAGAAGAAATTTTTATTGCACAAAATTCTACAACTCTTAAACCACGCCGGCTGCGGTGGCCGAGGGGACTGAGGCGCTCCAGTCACGGACTGCACGGCCACTACAGTCGGGGGTTCGAATCCCCCCTCGGGCATGGATATTTGTGCCGTCCTTAGTCTTAGCTAGTTCATAAGTAGTTTGTAAGCTTAGAGACTGATGAGCCCGTAGTTAAGTCCCATAAGTTCCACAAACATTTGATTTGATTTTTTATCTTAAACCACTTTTCCACATAACTGCAGAAATTTTGTAGGCACTTGTCATAGCATTTCACAAGTTTTTGCATGCATCCTTCACAGAAGGTTGCCGCCTGTGTATTCAACCATGTGGTAACAGCTCTTTATCATCGTTGAAGCGTTGACAACCAAGGACAGATTTTAGTTGTAAGAAGAGATGAAAGTCGCTAGGAGAGAGGTCTGAGCTGTATGGAGTATGATCAAACAGGTCCCATTGAAATTTCCGTAAGAATTGTTTGGTCACATTCTGTGTGTGAGGTCAGGCATTATCGTGAAAAAAAAAATATTTTGACAGTAATCCTCTTCTTACACCTAAAATCTGTCCTTGGTGGACAACACTTCAACGATTATGACGAGCTGAAAGAAAATGTTAGCACATGGTTGAATACACAGGCGGCAACATTCTATGAAAAAGGCACAAAAAAACCTTGTGCCATGCTATGACAATTGCCTCCAAAATTTCGGAAGCTATATAGAAAAGTAGTTTAACAATTGTAGATTTTTGTGCAATCAATATTTTTTCTGTATCTGTACCCGTTCGTTTTATATAACCAAACGGAACTTACTTTCTGGACGCGCCTCGTAATTTCAAACATTTGAAATGCTTGAGCTTTTATCTATACTTGTTCAAAAGCAAAAATCTCTTGAGAGAGACTTCGTCGTCCTCCAAATATAGGCCTAGTTGGTTCAAAAGTGAAAAAGACAAGAATGAGACAATTATGATGAATAAACTATCAAGGTTCATAATATTGTTTTACAACAACCACACAATGTTTCTGTTTTAGTTTGTAGAAGTTTTACGTTGTTCATTAAAAATTTCTAAATTACGTTATGTTAACAGTAAAGTGTCCTCTTTTTGATATGAAGTGTCCTTTTTTTCGATGATGAATGTATGGTAACAGTAAATTTATAACGTTTTCGACTTTTGGCCAGCTTTTCGGACCAGTGGCGGCGCTAGACTAAAATTGGGGGTCGGCGAACTTGTCTTTGCGAGGCCCCTTTCATTTTTTCATCAATGAAGAAAATGTTAAATGAGCTGAATTATACATCAATAATCATTATACTAAAATTCCATCACTGCAATTACAAAAATTACAATTAACAAACACAAATTAGAGAGACTTTTTAGCTTTTCTTCTGTCAGAATTTTTTTTTTTTTAAGATCACGTCTTAATGCTAGTCGCTATTTCGGCTTCAGCTGATAGTACTGACAACTCAGATAGTCTTTCTTGGCTCACTGTACTTTTCAAGTTACTCTTAATCAATTTTAACTTTGTGAAGCTTCTCTGGGCCGAATCTGCACTGACTGGAACCGAGCATGATTCTGATTGTTATATAAACTTTTGGATATACTTCTTCCAAATCGTTTTTTTAAAATGTACTGAAGAAATTGTTTTGCAAGTATTTAACTGAAAATTGCATCACTGCTGCACGCATACGGAAATAAATACGGACAACTAAATAGCCGGGAATGGCCGAGCGTACTAAGGCATCATACCACGGTGCGCGAGATCACTCTCGTCGGGGGTCGAACCCCCACCATTGGGTACGGATGTTGTGTTCGTCCTTGTGTTAAGCTAGTGTAAGTTAGATGTAGGTCGTCGTTACATAATCTAGCAGTTGGACAGCGCCGTTAAACATCGAGTATTATATATACACCAGCTGTACCCCCGCTGCTTCGCATGCGTAGGCTGTTTGGTCTGCACCATTTGTTTCTTTTTAATCCTGACGAAGAATCCATATCTTAGGTTTCGTAGTTATAGCTTGAAATTTGAGTTACCAGCACCAAAATTGGCTTAGTAGCAACGTATTTCCAAAAATGTTTCATCCTCTATTTTACCCCCTAATTGATTAATTTTCTGAAAATACCGAAACACGCGTCTTTTTAATTCTGACCAAGAAAACATATACCAATTTTTGTGGTTGAAGCTTCAAAATTGCCTTATTAGTACAAAATTTTTGAAAAACATCCCTCTCCAATTTAACCCCCTTGATGGTTGAATTTCCAAAAATACCGAAACATGTATTTTTTTAAATTCTAACGAACAATACAAATACAAATTTTTGTAGCCATAGCTTCAAAATTGTCTTGTCAACAAGGTGTTTTCGAAAATAATTTTTGATCCCCTCTTTTAGCCCCTTCGTTGGTGAATTTCCAAAAATACCAAAACACGTGTCTTTTTAACACTGATCAAGAGTCCATAACCTAAGTTTCGTAGTTATAACTTGAAATTTGAGTTAACAGCAACATATTTTACCCTCTCATTGGTTGAATTTCAAAGAATGTCGAAACACGTGTCTTTTAAATTCGAACCGCGAATCCAAATCCGAAAATTTGTAGTTCTAAATCAAAATTGCCTAAATAGCAATATATTTTAGAAAAACACCGAAACATGTATTTTGTAACGTCTAACAAACTATGCAAATATCAGTTTTTGTAGCTCTAACTTCAAAATTGTATCAATAGCAACGTGTTTTCAAAAAGAATTTTTGATCCTCTATTTAACCCTCTTACTTGTTGAATTTCCAAAAATAGTAAAAATCAGGGATTTTTAATCCTGACCAAGATTCCATATCCGAGGTTCGTAGTTGCAGCTTAAAATTTGAGTTGACAGCAACATATTTTTGAAAATGAATTTTTTGCGTCATCTATTTTACGCCCGTATTGGTCGAATTAAAAAAAAAAAAAAAAAAAAAAAAAAAAAAAAAAAAAAAAAAAAAACGCCGAAACACGTGTCTTTTAAATTCGAACCCTGAATTAAAATCCGAAATTTTGTAGTTCTAGCTTCAAAATTGCCTAATACGTATTTCCAAAAACGTTTCATCCCGTATTTCACCCCCTTACGGACGTAATATCGAAAAATCGCTTCTTAAATGACGCCTACAGAGTAAGATCAACACCCTCCACAAATTTCAAGTTTCTATATTCAGTGGTTTGGGCTGTGCGATGATGAGTCAGTCTGTCAGTCAATCAATCGGGACACTGCCTTTTATATATAACAAAAAAACTAAAATTTTAACAATGTTTTGCGAGGCCCCCACAGGCGCGAGGCCGTCGGCGGTGGCCGACGTCGCCGACGCCTAGCGCCGCCACTGTTTCGGACGTTGCATACCACTGTACGGTGCGGCGGTGCAGGGCTGCAGGGGTTTTAGGTAGCGGTCGACGCGCGTGCCACCTGTCCGCCGCGGCTTCAACCGACAGAGGCGACTACTGGCAGAACTTCCCGCCAACCTTTGTAGTTTGTAGTCGGTAATGATGGATACAGCCCCAAATCACGTAAGATACAGCGAATGAAACAGAAAGGGATTTACCTACTCTGAGAAACGCACATTATAGTCTTGGTGCAGTAATGTGTTATTACACGAATATGAATATACCGTGTGGCCAACATCGACGGAGCACGTTTCAAATATTTTATTTCTTTTACTTCAATATCTTATTACACCCGCTAAATGCGAGTTTTACCTGCTGATATTGACTAGCTGAGTGATTCCAATGGTGTTGAAGGTAATTAAAATGACGTCAGCGTAATTAAAAATATCGAGGAACTGGGCAGGGCCGTATGCCGCGTGTAGGGCGAAGGGCATGTCACGGGGTTTGAGGGTGACGTCTGCCGGCCGGGAGTGATGGCTCACTCCTGTAATCCAAGCGACTGGGAGGCCGTTGTGTGGAAGAAATCCGTGGAATGTCCGCGGATTAGGTCGTTTCGTGAGCTCAGGGACGTCCGCGGTGCTATCGTCGATCCTTGGACTCTACACCTTGATGGCTGTGTGGAGTGCTTCGGCGAGTTGTCGCCTTGAAGCTAGAGAAGACAAAACTCATCGGGAAACCGAAGCCAGGTTGATTCCTCAAGAATCGAAACTATGACAAAGGTCAAACTTAACGCCATGTACGGCAGTAACTAACAATGATCGACACGATCGGTATTCACTGCGCAAGCAGTTCTTCGTGAAGACGAGCTTCGAGGTCAACGAGCAGAAGTCCTCAGCGCACATCAAGGTCGAGACAGGGCGAGGCGGCGGTTCCGTTCAACCACACAACAATTTTTTTCCTTTTTTTTTTTTTTATATAACGATCACATATACCATATGATTCTTATGCATACTATGACCACACGAACTCATATATATATAAAATTAAAAAAAAGAATATTTGAACAAATTACAATATCAAATTTATTTATTCTAGGCAGTATATTATTAATTTTTTCGGTACGGCAGCCAATCCTCCAGCTCCACAATCCATCTTCCCTACCCCTGCAACTTTTCAAAACGCATTATGTCCACTAGTGGACAAAATTGAGTTTGATATGGAATGCATTCAGATTGTGTCAAAACGCATTTTAACAACTTCAAAAAAAGCGCTGAATAGTACCAGATGCAACAAATAGCATTTAGTCCTCTAGTATGATTGAATCAAACAACATTAAATCCAACAGTTGCCTTTATTTTGTTTTATTAAGCTATGTTGGCTGCAATGTAAGACTCGTGGACAAAAGCGAAACCATTTAACTGACCAACAATAATCAGTTAATATTCGTTTTCAGTATTACAGCATTGTTGTGTTGTTGTTATGGTCTTCAGTCCGGAGACTGGTTTGATGCAGCTCTCCACCCTACTCTATCCTGAGCAAGCCTTTTCATCTCCTCATAAGAACGGCAACCCACATCCACTTGAATCTGCTTACTATACGCGTCTCTTGGTCTCCCTCTGCGATTTTTACCCCACACACTTCCCTCCAATGCTAAATTTACGATTCCCCGATGTCTAAGAATGTGTCCTACCAAGCGATCCCTTCTTTTAGTCAGGGTATGCCAGAAATTCCTTTTCTCACCAATTCTGTTCAGTACCTCTTCATTAGTTATGCGATCTACCCACCTAATCTTCAGCATTCTTCTGTAACACCACATTTCAAAAGCCTCTATTCTCTTCCTGTCCGCACTGCTTATCGTCCATGTTTCACTCCCGTACAAGGCAACACTCCACACAAATGCCTTCAGAAAAGACTTCCTTACCCTTAAATTAATATTCGATGTTAGCAAATTTCTCTTTTTCAAAAATGCTTTTCTTCCCATTGCCATTCTGCATTTTATATCCTCTGTACTGCGACCGTCGCATGTTATTTTACTGCCCAAGTAACAAAACTCATCTACCACCTTCAATGTTTAGTTACCTAATCTAATTCCTTCAGCATCGCATGATTTTCTAAGACCGCATTCCATTATTTTTGTTTTGCTCTTGTTAATGTTCATTTTATATGCTGTCTTCAACACGCTGTCCATTCCATTCAACTGCTCTTCCAGGTCCTTTGCTGTCTCTGACAGAATTACAATGTCATCAGCAAAACGCAATGTTTTTATTTCTTCCCCCTGAACTTTAATCCCTATTCCAAATTTTTCCTTGCTTTCCTTCACCGCCTGCTCGATGTACAAATTGAATAACATCGGAGAAAGGCTACAACCCTGTCTTACTCCCTTCCCAACTGATGCTTCCCTTTCATGCCCTTCGAGTCTAATAACTGCGGTCTGGCTTTTGTACAAATTGTAAATAACTCTCCTTTCCCTGTATTTCACCCCTGCTGACTTCAGAATTTGAAAGAGTGTATTCCAGTCAACATTGTCAAATGCTTTCTCCAAATCTACAAAAGCTAAAAATGTAGGTTTGCCTTTCCTTAATCTATCTTCTAAGATAAGACGTAAAGTGAGTATTGCCTCCCGGGTTCCTATGTTCCTCCTGAATCCAAACTGATCTTCCCCGAGGTCAGCTTCTACCAGCCTTTCCATTCTCCTGTAGATAATTCGTGTTAAAATTTTGCAACCATGACTTATCAAACTGATGGTTCTGTAATTTTCACACCTGTCTGCACCTGATTTCTTTGGAATGGGGATTATTACATTTTTCTTAAAGTCTGAGGGCATTTCGCCTGTCTCATACATCCTACACACCCGTTCAAATAGTCTTGTCATGGCTGGCTCTCCCAGAGACTTTAGTAGCTCTGAGGGTATGTCATCTACTCCTGGGGCCTTGTTCCGACCTAGATCTTTCAGGGCTCTGTCAAATTCATCTCTCAGTATAGTGTCTCCTATTTCATCTTGATCTACTTCCTCTTCCCTTCCTACAACATCGTCTCTAAGTTCATTTCCTTTGTAGAGCTGCTCTATGTACTCTTTCCACCTTTCAGCTTTTCCTTCTTTGCTGAGAACTGGTTTCCCATCTGAGTTCTTGATATTTGTAGAGTTGCTTTTCTTGTCCCCAAATGTCTCTTTTATTTTCCTGTAGGCGGTATCTACTTTTCCCCTTGCTATACATTCTTCTACAGATTTGCATTTGGCTTCTAGCCACTCCTGCTTAGCCATTTTGCACTTCCTGTCAATCTCATTTTTTAGTCGTCTGTACTCCATTTTGCCTGTTTCATTTACTGCATTTTTATATTTTCTCCTTTCATCAATTAAATGTAGTATTTCCTGTGATATCCATGGATTTTTTGTAGGTCTTGCCTTTCTACCTATTTTGTCCTCTGCTGCCTTCACTATTTCATCTCTCAATGCTACCCATTCCTCTTCTACTGTTTTATTTCCCCCTGTTTCTGTCAATTGTTGCCTAAATCTCCCTCTGAAATTCTCCAGAACTTCACTTTCCTTCAATTTATCTAAGTCCCATCTCCTTATTTTCCTACCTTTCTGCAGTTTTTTCAGCTTCAGCCTACAGTTCATGACTAACAAGTTATGGTCAGAGTCTATATCTGCCCCTGGGTATGTCCTGCAGTTTATAACCTGGTTCCGGTACCTATGTCTTACCATTATAAAATCTATCTGACACCTTCCGGTGTCTCCTGGTCTCTTCCACGTATACAACCTTCTTTTGTGATTCTTAAACCACGTGTTTGTTACGTTTAAATCATGTTCCGTGCAAAATTCTACCAGGCGACTTCCTCTTTCATTCCTCCTGCCCAGTCCATATTCACCTATTATTTTTTCCTTCTCTTCCTTTTCCTACTACCGAATTCCAGTCTCCCATTACAATTAAGTTTTCCTCTCCCTTAACTGTCTGAATAATTTCCTTTAGCTCCTCATATATTTCTTCGATCTCCTCATCATCGGCAGAGCTAGTTGGCATATAAACCTGTACTACTGTTGTCGGTGTTGGCTTCGTATCTATCTTGACAATGATAATGTGATCACTGTGCTGCTCATAGTAGTTTACCCGCATTCCCATTTTCTTACTCATTATCAGTCCTACTCCTGTGATACCCCCAACTGATTTTGTATTTATAATCCTGTACTCATATATATACATGTGGCGTCTGTTCCGAAAGGACAGACGTCACTTGTGATCCTGCAGCTGTTATTATTAATATTCATAGAATATATGACTTCAACTGCGATTGGGCAAAGCTGAAAATGTGTACCCAGCCGGGATTCGAACCCGGGTCTCCTGCTTTCTAGGCAGTTGCGCTGACCCCTACACCACTTTTTTTTTTTTTTTTTTTAGCTAAATAAACAAGTCTTCTAGTTCTTAATCTACTGCAATGTTCTAGTCAAAAAATTCGCATAGTTGTTTTTATAATTTTTCTGGCGTTTCAGTTTCTGATGTTCCGTTTGTAAATACATCCAGTAATCTTCTTTCTTCTTTTCTCTGTTTGTCAATAGGTAATGGACCGTGTGTCCTTTCAACCAGTTGACTGCTCTCCTTTTGGTGGGAGGGTAAGGCACTTCGTCTGGATTGAGTAGGCGAGCCGGTGTGATCATGTTGGGAGACGTTCGCAGCATACTTGCAAGTTTTGTTCTGCAGAGAAGCCATATCTCCTGTACAAGGTGACATGTAAATCTATGTTCATCCGCGTCTATGAGATTGCAACTTATGCAGTTTGGCGATTCTGCCAGGTGAATGTCGTACAACTTGGAATTGGTCGGAAGTTTTCTATTAACTGCTAAGTACCATGTGGACCTCACGCTTGTTGGTAATTGCGCATCCTGTACGTTTTCCCAAATTTTGTTCCAGGTATATTCTTTATATATGTTCTCTATTCTATTTCTCTGTTTGTTTTCCATCATCATGTTATATACTGCTTTAACTTGGTACAGATCTTTCTCGGCAATACGGCGTTTAATGTAGCTATACTCCAGAAGAAAATGTTTCAGATGATTGAATGCAGTCGGAATGTGGCGTACATCCATAGGTGCCTCCATGCTGTCCGGAGCTATTTCTTGTAGTAAGTGACTCACAAGTGCGTTGGGTGATCTCTGCCACAGTTTATATGTTTTGCTAAGATACAAAGCTTGTGCCTTGACATAGATATCTGTCAAATTAAGGCCTCCCTTTCCCGTTGCTAATGTAAGAGTGTCGTATTTTACTTTAAATAACTGTCCTCTGCTTACAAAGTGGCCGAGCGCTGCTAGCATTCGTTGTGCTATTGTGCGGGGGAGCGGTAGCAGCTGAGCAACAAAGTTGACCTTCGAGGTGATGTATGTGTTCGCTAAATGTACTTTTTGCATTGCATTTATGTTCCGCAAAACATATTGCTGTGTGCTAGCTCTAATTTTTTCCAGCAGTCTTCTGTAGTTGAGGGCGGCACTGTTGTTGATATTGCGCGTGAATTCGATTCCGAGGGTTTTGAGTTTGTCCACAAGTTTTATGTGTTCGGTTCGAAATTCTATCCCTCGCCCGATGTTCAAAATTCTTGACTTTTTCTGGTTGAGTTTGGCCCCTGACGCGGCTTCATATCGAGATACAATGCGAAGTGCGGTCGCTAGCTCGCTTTCGTCTGTCACTATACAACTGACGTCATCAGCGTACGCGTGGCAGACTATTTTCTGACCATGTAGCCGCAATCCTCGGAGTTCTTGGGTGAGCGTGAACAGGAGAGGTTCAAGCGCTAATGCAAAAAGTGCCATAGACATGGGGCATCCCTGACGGACCGAGCTCTTTATAGCGATCGGCCTGCTGAGTTGTCCGTTGATACTGATTTTGGACGTACCGCTAGTCAGTAGGTTCTTAATCGTGGTTACAACTTTTTGTGGCAAATGGGCTTCTGTTAATATTCTAAAAAGATATGAATGGTTGACCACATCGAAAGCTTTGGCAAAGTCGAAGGATACGATAGCGCATCTGATATCACAAGCATCTGCGATTGCGATAATATCGCGGTAGTCGCTTAATGTGTGATACATAGTTCTGTTTTTCCCCACACCTGTTTGATAGGCTCCCGTTATGGTCGTGATGACTGAATTTAATCTTTCCATTATTATTCTTGCAAAAATTTTATAGTCACTATTTAATAGTGTTATGGGTCTAAAGTTTTCTATAGTCTTCCCTCTTGAAGTTTTAGGGACTAAGACCACGGTGCCTTCACAAAATTCTGTCGGAATTTCGTTCATATTCGTTAGTGCATTACATACTAATGTCATCTTACTGGCTAACTGCTGTCGGAATATATGATATAGTTCCGCAGGTAGGCCATCAGGGCCTGGGGACTTATTTTTCGGGCTTCTTTGAATAGCGTCTATGACCTCTTCTTCTGTTATCTCTCCTGCGAGTTCTTCCGCGTCCTCAGGGCTCAATCTTCCTGACAAATTCGACGTGATGGTTTCCTGCGCTATTTCGTCTGTTGGTTTATCCTCTAATAGTGCTGTAAAATGTTTGTGCACTTCTTCTCTTATTTCCACTTGTTCTGTCAATAGTCTTCCGTCAGTAGTTTTCAATTCCGCTAAAATTTTTCGGTTTGTCCGCTTGACTTCCTGTATGACATGAAACATAGACGTCGTTTCCTCTTGTATCGTATTTTGCAGTCGCGATCGAACTTTGCATCCTTCAAGTTGTTGTCGCTTCAGCGTTAATAATTTGGCTTGTATTCGTTTTATCTGTCTGTAATTTTCGATTATAGTTGCATCTTGGCTATATAATTCTCGCAAACATTGGAAATAAAATTCAACAGTCTTCTTCTGCCATGCACTTTTTTCGCGAGAGTAAGTTTTTAAAGTTTTTATTATCGCCGGCTTGGCACATTTTATCCACCAAATAACAGCGGAGTTGTATCTTGAGAACTTCCTCTCACAGTCTGCCCACGTATTACAGAAGGCTGCGCGGCATTCTGGATCGGAAAGATGAGAAACGTTTAGTTTCCACGATCCTTTCCCTCTGTAGGTCCCCTGTTTTGCAAGATTTATAGTGCATATGTACGCTACGTGGTCAGAGAATATGGTAGGCCATCTCTCAGATTGTAAAATGTGGCCTCGCAGATTGGATGTTACATAAATTCTATCAATACGGCTGGCAGAGTGACCAGTCACATGGGTGAAACCGGGTCTATCACCGTGTTTTTCCTCCCACGTATCAATGAACTTTAAGTCTCGTACGATCGTCTCTAACTCAACTGATTTATTAAAATTGGGCGTCTGGTCCTTCGGACTAAGGACGCAGTTAAAATCACCCGCAAAAATTGTTTGTGCGGATCGTGGTAAAAGGAGAGGAACTATGTCTTCCTTGAAAAACTGTGCTCTTAGGCATTTATTTCCTGTTCCAGAGGGAGCATAAACGTTAATAAATCGAGTACTGTTCACAGTAAAAGCTATACCTCGGCTGTTCGGCAGTTTCTCGACATTTTCAGTTCGTATCCCTTCTTTAGTCAATATTGCTGTACCAAGGCCATTGCCCAGTCCGGGGTTCATTATGACGTTGTAGCCAGTGATGCGATGTAAAGGAATCTCCTTTACCTCTTGCAGACATACTATGTCAATATCGGCTGCGTACAAAAAGTCTTGGAGATTTCGCAATTTTAGCGCGCTACTGATTTTGTTAATATTGAGAGTCGCAATTCTATACGCCTGAAGAGATGTCATGTTTGATAGGTCTTCCTCACTGTTTGTGTTGTTACGATGTTGGGCATTTCGATTTAATAGAATTCCGGGTCGTCCTGAGGCAGGATTGCATCCGGGACTTCATTTTGCGGATGCTGGGATTCCACCAATCCGGATGCGGACGACGGCCCTCCGGTATCTTCTCTATGTTCCGCCATCTCTGTATCATAAGTGCAGGCGTCAACCTCGGCTGCCCACTCTTTCGAGGTTTGATGTTTTTTCACGTCTTCTTGTGTATTTCCTGACAAGGTTTTCTCTCCAACTTCGTCATAATCCATCATCTCGGTACATTTTATTGAGGTCACAATCTCACGGTCTTGTTCGGTGATGGCTGTTTTAGATTTCTTCGTAATTTGTCGTTTTGCGGAAGTGATTTCTTGCGAATTTGCAGTCAGTGTTTGGGCAATCATTTTTGCTTTTTCACGCAGAATTTGTGCGTTTTTTGCGGCTCCCTGATGAGCTCTCCTGCGTTTTTTGTGCGTCTTTGGTGGCGAGTCTGTATTCTGATTGTCATCGGTCTCAGATGTCTCTACGAGGCTGTCCTTGGGATTGACACATTCGGCTCGACATTTGTCGAGTCTTTCTTCCGTGTGGTCGGACTCATGATGTTCTGTATGTTGACTACCGTCTTGGTCGGTTGGGGTGGCCATGGGGGTAGGTTCTGCAATAACGGCTTTCATAGATTCCGTCACATCGTTGAGGTCACCTTCTTCTTGTATGTAGGGTCTCCCTTCTTTAACAGCGGAGTCATTCTGTGAGGTGTGTTGGCCACTATCTCCATCCTTGTTAGCAGAGTTAGATGTGGCCTCGATGATCATAGATTCTATAGGTGTGGTGGTTTCCTTTGAGTCAATGTCGTCTATTAGTGTCGGATCTACGTTTGGTTCCGGTTGGACGTTTGCGCGGACTGCCGCGACGTACGTCACAGGTAACTTGGATGTCGCGCTTGGCCCGTCCCTCTCTCCTGTCGGTAACTGCGCCACGCGCCGCTGAACGCACTGGGCACGAACGTGTTCTGTCGACCCGCAGGCTGCGCACGTTCTCGGTTGTCCGTCGTACATCACTATAGCTCTATACCCACAAACAGTGATGTACGAGGGAATGTGCTTCAGCAAATCGATTTTCACTTGCCGTACACCGTTCAAAACCGGGAATTTATGAAAACTAGACCACTTTTCGGCGACGTTACTAATAACAGTTCCGTATTCCCGTAGTTTGACATTGATTTGTTCCGCTGATATTTCGAACGGTAACTCAAAAATCCTTAGAGTTCGTATACCCAGTCCTGCATGCGTGACACGAACTGTTCCTACATTACCATCGGAATGTTTAAATTTCAAAGTGCCGCCGCAGGATGCAACTACTTGTTCACATTTTTCTGAGCTTGTCAACTTCAAGTAAACAGTACTACTAACTATCGACAGGTGTATTCCAATCAGGTCATCCGCGGAAAGTTTCATTTCTTCTTCTACAAAATTCTCAACTTCAAACGATCGAGGTCGTACAAAGTTCGGGTCGAAACTTATTTTCAATGTATCCTTTCGTAGTTGTTGATCCATTACGCCATTCTGTTTCTATATTAACGTGGAGAATATAGGACGCTTAAAGCGTACACTTACCACACAGCGCTCGGCCACCAGCAGCGAGGATGTAAACAACAGCGTCCGCACAGCACGGTCGCCTCACGCGGAATGACCACTGGGGACACAGTGATCACCGCACCTGCAAGGACTACCCATGCTCGCCTCCCGTCAGATACAAATTCCCAGCTTCGCCCTGCCCATAGTACTCAAACTCGTAGTTTAACTAATTCCCGTAAGAGTAAGGGCTTCAAACTTGCCCACCCCTCCCCACTAACGATAGGATCATTGCCCGTCACCGGCATATTATATATATACATGTGGCGTCTGTTCCGAAAGGTTGAAGTCATATATTCTATGAATATTAATAATAACAGCTGCAGGATCACAAGTGACGTCTGTCCTTTCGGAACAGACGCCACATGTATATATATAATATGCCGGTGACGGGCAATGATCCTATCGTTAGTGGGGAGGGGTGGGCAAGTTTGAAGCCCTTACTCTTACGGGAATTAGTTAAACTACGAGTTTGAGTACTATGGGCAGGGCGAAGCTGGGAATTTGTATCTGACGGGAGGCGAGCATGGGTAGTCCTTGCAGGTGCGGTGATCACTGTGTCCCCAGTGGTGTAGGGGTCAGCGCAACTGCCTAGAAAGCAGGAGACCCGGGTTCGAATCCCGGCTGGGTACACATTTTCAGCTTTGCCCAATCGCAGTTGAAGTCATATATTCTATGAATATTAAATCCTGTACTCACCTGACCAGAAATCCTGTTCATCCTGCCACCGAACTTCACTAATCCCCACTATATCTAACTTCAACCTATCCATTTCCCTTTTTAAATTTTCTAATTTCTTACCCGATTAAGGGATCTAACATTCCACGCTCCGATCCGTAGAATGCCAGTATTGTCTTTCCTGATGACAACATCCTCCTGAGTAGTCCCCGCCCGGAGATCCGAATGGGGGACTATTTTACCTCCGGAATATTTTACCCGAGAGGATGCCATCATCATATGTTCATACAGTAGAGCTGCATGTCCTCGGGAAAGTGTATAAACGCTAATCATTCTGTCTGTTAGGTAGTCAGGCGTAAAATCATTTTTGTTCTAAGATGGAGAGTATTATAGCGAGTGAATGTGTGACTATAGGAGAGGAAACGAAACGTGGAACGAGAAAACGAATGAAGAGAAAATCAAAAAGGGCAGATTGTGCAACAGAACCTAACAATACGCACTTTGTCCATTACTTAAGTGCTCATAGCTTGAAAGTATAAAAAGCAATTTCCTTGTATTAAACACATTTGGATCAAAAGCCCTACTTGAGTATGTGGTGTAAAATTCTGAATCATTAATCGAATATTTTTTGCGGTATACGTTTTTCGCTTCTCCTGAAAAAAAAAAAAATACTTTTTGGGACATAATGCGTTTTGAAAAGTAGCTCCTCATATGAAAATTTGTATATCGTGATCGGTGAACATGTGACCAAGGTGCCCTCATCCGCACACCCTGTGAAAACCAACCGAAGTGGCGTTATTCCAATCCACCTCTGGCCATCCAGATTCAGGTTTTCCGTGAGTTTCCTGAATCACTCTAAGAAAATGGTTCCTTTGAAAGGGAACGGCTGATTTCCTTCCGCATCCTTACCCAAAAATCTGAGTATAAGATCCACGCTGTCGACGGGTCTTTAAACCCTAATCTCACTTTTTATTGTTTTGGAGGTAACGTGTTCAAAACATCAATAAGTACCGGGTGATCAAAAAGTCAGTATAAATTTGAAAACTTAATAAATCACGGAATAATGTAGATAGAGAGGTAAAAATTGATACTCATGCTTGGAGTGACATGGGGTTTTATTCAAAAAAAAAAAAAAAAAAAAAAAAAAAAAAAAAAAAAAAAAAAAAAAAAAAGTTGAAAAAGAGATATCTTGCGCCCGTCGTTTGGTGATCATCGTGTGCTCAGCCACCACTTTCTTCATGCTTGGCCTCCCTGGTCCCCAGACCTCAGTCCGTGCGATTATTGGCTTTGGGATTACCTGAAGTCGCAAGTGTATCGTGATCGACCGGCATCTCTAGGGAATGCTGAAAGACAACATCCAACGTCAATGCCTCACCATAACTCCAGACATGCTTTACAGTGCTGTTCACAACATTATTCTTCGACTACAGCTATTGTTGAGGAATGATGGTGAACATATTGAGCATTTCCTGTAAAGAAAATCCTCTTTGCTTTGTCTTAAATTGTTATGCTAATTATTGCTTTCCTGTAAAGAAAATCCTCTTTGCTTTGTCTTAAATTGTTATGCTAATTATTGCTTTCCTGATCAGATTAAGCGCCATCTGCCGAACATTTGTTTTTTCTAATAAAACCCCATGACATTCCAAGCATGTGTGTCAATTTTTACCACTCTATCTACATTATTCCGTGATTTATTAAGTTTTCAAACTTATACTGACTTTTTGATCACCCAGTAAATTACCCTCTGCCGTGCATCATACGAACTTTTTTGGGGACAATTATCTTGATCTTCTTCTGAAGGAGTGCAAAATTTCACGAAAGTGGGATTAAAATTATAGATTTTTTTGGAGACCTGAAGGCAAAAATGTTTAAATTGTTAAGCTATGGGACCAAATGGCAGAGGTCATTAGTCCCTAGACTTACAAACTACATAAACCAACTTACGCTAAGGAAAATACTGACACCCATGCCGGAGGGAGGACTCGAACCTACTATGGGGCAACAGCCTCACCTCCACAGCAAGGAGCCTTAAAGCGCTGGGCTAATCCTGCGCGGCCCGTAGGTAAAGTACGCTCCGGCAGGCACCTTACGAAATGTTATAGGACAGTCACCTCCCTCTTGATTTGAAGGTCAAGTGTGCAAAATTTCATCAACATTGAAACGAAACTGTAGATTTGTGTGCAATATCAACACACGGAAACACTACATAAATGTGTAACTAGCTGAAAACTCGGCGTTGTCCGGGTATTTATTTATTTATTCAAGCTTTGCGTTAGTACTTCTCCTATCCCTTCTCTCTGTGTTCACCTCGATTTCTCTAAAAACATGTTATATTTACCACAGAATAAATAAGAAATAAGGTTGTCTTGCATAATGTACAAAATTAATACTGCAGTATCCAAACAAATAAAGGTAGTAATCAAAGTACAAAAGATATGTAACATTCATACACTCATTTAATTCAAAACATTACTATAAACAGTATTTCTTGTTACTTTTCCACGAAGTAGTAGGGTAAATAAATTCTTTGGGAAGCCCACCCTTGAGCAAGCGACATAAAATTGTCCCGAGTGAGAAACATAGAGATGTCTGATCCACTCCGCAGTATTTAATACATTTCCCTATGATTTATTATTAGTAATAGAAATTGCAAGTCTCACTGAAAACTATAGTCTCTTGTAGTTAAAATTTTTATATATATGTCGGAAATAATGGGTATTCGTTGGATGTACCGTACACTGTTTCATTCTGTTTCTTTTAGGTCTATAGTAGTCTATTGCTTTCGTCTGCAGGCGTGTGCGCTTCACAGTTCAAAGTTGTCAACAGCACTGTCAGCTTTCACGGATTTCGTAAGCTAACAGGAATACAGGAATGTCTTAGTAGTAAATAAAAACACAATGAAAAGTGGTGCATGATGTAACAGGTTTTTACACATTGCAGCATGTATATGATCTCATATTTATTGAATTATATGTTCTACAATAGTATATTTTCCAGGTACATGTTAATTTGTGTAAGTGCAGTATGTCTGTAAAATCTGTTGCGAATGCAGTTAGTAGTAATAAATCAAAATCTGGTGTATGATGGGCGGATAATAAGAAGGGTGGAATCTGAGGTTTGTTTTTCCTTAGAGTTCCCACAAATGTAAGTTTTCTTTGGAGGAGTTCATCAGTCAGCTCTAAGGATGCAAACCAATTATCAGTAGTTTTGTTTCTCTTACTTCCCTTTAAAGAATCGGTAAGCTGTATAACATATTTTGCTGCTCTTTGCCAATATATGGTATTCCTTGGTAGAAATAAAAAAAGTTCTGGCGTCGCATAGAGTGATGATTTTCAGCCCGTATTTATCTAGCTTGGATGGTATATAAGTTTTGAATGGACACTTTCCATGGAAACTAAGGAGAGTCTCATCAACAGTTGCGTACTCGGATAGCGAGTAATTTGTGGAACAGTTATTGCTGAATATATCCCAAATTTCTCTAAAGGGTACGAATTTGTCACTTTTTTTACGGATGTCTCTTGTAGATTTATCATCAATTCTTATATGTGTAAGTAAGAAATAAAATCTTACGAATGACATGGTGCACCGAAAAATTGGAGGACCATAAAGAGTAAAAACATGTCTTTGGGATTCAAGCCGGAATTTTTTAGCACTGCACTCATAAAAAGAAGTCCTATCAGGGCCTCGAGCTCATCTGCATCTGTATTTCCTGTGCATCGTTGTGGGGAACTGTATCTAAGCCTTGCCTGTTCAATGGACTGATTAGTGTGACAAGATTTTTTTCTATAATTTCCCTCATGATGAAATGTGAAAACAGCTTCACTTCATCTTTGATTCCTCGAACCTCGCCTTTTGGCCCGGGAAAATGTGTCACAATATTTGAACTAGGCGTTCGTGAATATGGTGAAATCAGAGGCTTATCTGTCCATATAGTCTCCCCATCTCTACCAATTTCAAAATTTCTGTCGTAGTGTTGCTGAGGGTTTTCAACTACAAAATCATTTTCTTCCTCCAATTCAAACTCATCATTTTCAAAATCATTATTTGACAGTATACCATCACCATATTCTGAAGCTATAACAGAAATTTCAACATTGAATTCCTCATCACATTCTACTTCCTGTCGTCTACATTCAGCCCATATCTCGTCTAATGTAGTAAAATTATTTTTTGTACTACTTGCCATGGTTGCAGAAAAAGGAACTCTGGAACAATAATATATAACAATATATAAGAATATAATATAATAATATTATACATAATAATCATTACAAGACTGGAACACAATAACAGACACTGGGTCACATCCGACCCAGCGAGGAGGGACAATACTATAAACAATGGGTCGGATCCGACCCTGGATCTGGGAATCTATCGTTATACAGCAAACAAACAAATGTGGCGCTCACCTAAGTCTGATGTTGGCTGGACGGAGCGTGCGTCATGACTGCCTGGGAGGGTACCTGGGGCCACGTAGCCCTGGAGGATGGGAGGGGGGGGGGGCATGCGCACTCTTCTAACTGGCGGGTCGGATTCGACCCGAACGTTTTCACACGAGGGTTAAACTAAGGTAAACTAACCTAAGGACAAACACAAACACCCACCCCCGAGAGGGACTCGAACCCCCGTCGGCGAACGGCCGCTCGCACTGCAGCAAATTGTTCAAATGTTTGTATGGCTTATGGGACTTAACTACGGGGTCATCAGTCCCTAAACTTACAAACTACTTATGAAATAGCTAATCCTAAGGACGGCACAAATATCTATGCCCGAGGGGGGATTCGAACCCCTGACCGTAGTAGCCGTGCAGACCGTGACTGGAGCGCCTCAGTCCCCTCGGCCATCGCGGCCGGCCGCACTGCTGCAAGACGCCCCAATGCGCACGGCTATTCCGCCGCGGAAAGGAAACAGGAACACAAAAAAGTCTTATTGAACCCGTCATTTATGGTGGTGGGACTGCGGCTGGTCAAGATTACGTAGGATACCAACAGCAGTCTGTTTAACAGAAACATTTATTCCTTAACTACCAGTTTCAGCATTCCATTACACCACCTTCAGGCCCTTACATCAGAGGCCTGGGTCACAGCTGTGGGTTGTTGGTTCTTACCGAGAGCAAGAAATACTCGCAACCAGTTTTGATCCCTATTTAAGGGACATAATACTCCGATACAGGGGCATGGAGATAGCATAATGGAATGCCGAAACTGATAGTAAAGAAATAAATGTTTCGGCTGTTGGCATCATACTTCTTACGTAACAAAAAAAAAGTGGTTTTTGGGAAGATAAAAAGTCGCACAAAAGTAAATTTAATAATCATGTAACATAAAAGTTCAACTACTGCCTTAAAGGCAGAAATCTAATATATAAAGCAGAGTGTCCGTATATTTGTACGTGTTGCATACAAATCTACAGTTTTGTTACACGTAAGCTTCAATCCATGAGGACTGTCGTCGTAAGTGTAAGAATCATATACGATATATAGTTCACGAGATATGACGTCATAAACAATGAGATGCGCGAAGAACTGCCGCATTTTGCGACAATGCTGCTTATTTTGTCCTAAACCATTGGACCGATTTCAACCAAATTTGGTACACACATTCCTTACCGTGAGGTAACAATTGCTGCATGGCTAAGAATCACATACGGCACATGGTTCAAAGGTATTACGTCATAACCAATAGAAATCGCAAAGAAATGCCATATAATGCGGTGTGACTTTTTAACTACACTGTATGAGAAGACAGTACTTAGCGACTTGCAACAAACTTTAAACATAATTTTAAACCTATATTAAACTTTTTCTCGCTGGCAACCATAGAAAAATGATGAAAGGGAAAACGTTTCTCGCTTACTACTATTCCGCTGTTTATGGAGTAAAACTCCGACTCTCGGTATGACGTTACAATTCATAATTTGTACACTACAAATTGTAGCCGCAGGAAATTTTACAGATAGTATACACACGTGTAGTTGAATGTATCTTCTAAATTGTATCACAGTACGACACGTAGTTCATGAGACACGAGCTCATAAACAGTAACATTCCGCTGTTCATAGACTAAAACTACGGTATTCGGTATGACGTTACAATTTATAGTTTCTACACTACAAATTGTAGCCGCGCGAAATTGTACCAACCATATGCACGCATATAGTTGAGTGTATCTGCTAATTTGTATCACATTACGACACGTAGATCGTAAGATATGAACACATAAACAGTAACGTTCGTGGAAAACTGCCCCATCACGCACAAAGTTTTACTACTAATCGAATTACCGAGAGATTTTACAGAAATACAGCCCAAATACAAATGAATATATACCTGAAAAATGGCAGGAATAAATAAATAAATGCCCGGGCAACGCCGGGTTTTCAGCTAGTGTTTTATAATTAGAGTCCGACAGAACATGATTTTTGGCCGAAACCGAATCCGTAACCGAAACTTGAGTAACTAACTTAACATTTCTGTACATTTACGTCACACCACAAATCACTAGTTTCTCCACATATTTGAAGATCCCCTTCCTGTACTAAGCCTACTAAGCCTTCTTGAGTGTATGTAAGCCAGATCAGGAGTCCGTAGATGACATGGTAGGTGAACAGGTTTCGACAAATCGACTGTACTTTTATTAAAGTACTTCCAAATTGAATTCTTTACGCCTTGTTGTGATAATTTCTACCTAAAAGAGAAAAATTTAAAGAACTCACCGTGAAGAGGCTCGCTGAGCTGCTAACAGGCACGAAAATAATCACATTCACACAACTTAAATTTTCGGCCAAGGCCTTCGTCAGCTGGCGCTGGAGTGGCCGGATATGATAGTTGTGTGTATATAGATTTCTGAGTGATTGCGCGAATGTATGTGTTTCTATGTCTGACGAAGGCCATGGCCAAAAATTTAAGTTGTGTGCCTGGCAGCAGCTCAATAGGCCTTTTCACGGTGAGTTCTTACCTATCCTCCATTATTGACATTTTCCATAGGTTTTTCAATTGTTAAAAATGAAAAGAAGTTAGACAATGAGTAAATGGAACTCGAAACAGTGGAGTCTCGGAATTACGAGATTCCCATAAAACAAAACAACAACTGCGGGTACATTCTATCTGCACACAAAACGGCACTCCATCATTATAACGCGAAGTAAACAGTGATATACTTTAAAACCTTCAGGCTGTCAATATAAATAACTATTTAACAACTTTGTTTTTTACACGTGTATTCTTTTCAACCTCGAGTTTCTTCTTTTTCCCACTTAGATTTCGATAGTTCGAGGTGATCCCGGTCCTGTTTACCTCGAACTAACGAGACTACCATTTATCTACCACAAATTCCGCAGTCCTATATACCTTCTTGTAGGAAGACAGTCTTTAGTCTTTAGACACACAACAAACATGCCAAATAGATACTACGAAATGCCAGAGCCTCAAAATGACCACCACAATACTAAATACGCAGAAAGTAATCATTTGTTTGCTTCCACCAGTAGCCTTTACGAATTTGTTCTTGAGAGAACTATAGCCATCTTCAGTTACTTTTTTTTGCAATCGACAGACAATTTCATATATCTCCTTTTTGGCATTTCTGAATACATAGCAACTTGAATCAGTGCTGCTGTAAGTATTTCGAAAAATAAGTTCATAGTTCCGACTAAGAGTATTGTCAGTATAAATTTACGCAAACTGAACAGGAAAAGTTGTGTACCACATGATCAGTGTTTCCTAAACCGATATTAATTATTAAAAACAAAACCTCCTCGCTTTCAAAGAAACTCAACACAACTTTACAGCATAATTTTATGACGCCGCGGTGGAGTAGCCGAGCGGTCTAAAGCGTCTCGCTGCGGAGCGCGCGGTTGCTCGCCGTGGAGGTTCGAATCCTCCCTGGGGCGTGGGTGTGTGTGTTGTCCTTAGGTTAGTTTACCTAGGTTTAAGTAGTTTGTAAGCTACGGACTGATGGCCACGCAGTTTGGTCCGATAGATTAACAAACATTTGATACATTTGAATTTTATGATAACCCTTTTCTTACCTATAACAATGATTAAGTTAAATTGTTACTAACACAGTATATCACTAGAGGTCTGCGCGGATGCGGATATCCGCAGTATTTCTTATTTTGCTGATAAAAAATTGTCAGCGACGCGGATATCCGCATGTTACATGCGGATAAAGAGCTGAGAACTTCAAGCCTGTGAACATTCTTGGAATCCTTGCAGGGCCCAGATAGAGCGGAAGTCTGTTGTACACATACCTGGCCACAGCGGAAATAGCTGTACCCTTGTCTTAATCCGCGGTCTGTCAAGCGCTTTCTGGGTGGCAAACAGGCCCACCAGAGGTGCCATGCCAACTTTCCACTGCCTTCAGTTAGAGCTTTGTACTGACCTAGTGACAACGTATATCGTAGTGAATACAGTGACAGTTCTTTCTTAAAATGAAAACATCAATGGATACTATACCGTGTAAAACGAAAAGAGGTGACTTTCATGGTGATTGGTAAGTTACCCACTGCTATGCCCCGTATGAAATCTTAGGTAGAAAGTGATCGTCCTCGTTGTTTTGAAGGTCACTTGTGCAAAATTTCATGAACATTGGAAGGTGAATAAAGTGTCCTTATTCACGTGTCGCGTAATGCCGCAGTGTTTTAAACCATATAATTGTTTATGACGCCATATCTCCTGAACTGTGTCGCGGTTCTTACCCCTACATCGATTGTTACTTCAAGGAGGGAATACGTGCACCAAATTTGGTTAAAATCGATACAGTGGTTTAGTAGTAGATGTGTAACTTTGTCGCGTGACGCAGCAATTCACTGCACATTATTGTGTCATATGTGCGCCTCGGTTGTACAGACTACAAATCCCAAGGTCACTGGTCCGATCCCCGCCAGGTCCTAGGATTTTTATCTGTCACTTTCCACTTCTTTTACCTCTGGCAGTATTGTTCATGTTAAAAATACCGGGTAGCAACGTGGTTCGGAACCCACGTTAAACTGTAGGTCCCCCTATAAATGGCTGGGTAAGTCAGTTCGAAGGTCGGAGGAAGGCAACGGCATACCACCTCCAAAGAGGACCATGCCTAGTAAAGCACTGTGGTGTTCAAACCAATCTTCGGATTGTCGACTGCTTTACCTTACCTTATCTCCTGAATATGTATCATACAATCATTTAATTATGTCTATAACCGTCGCGAAAGTGTAAGCAATATGTGGACAAAGTTTCATCGAAACCGAATGAAAGGTGCAGCCGCGCATAAAATACGAACAAAAATGTTTGTAGAGCTTATGGGACTTAATTACGGGGTCATCAGTCCCTAAATTTACAAACTACTTATGAACTAGCTACAGCGACGGACGGCACAAATATCCATGCCCGAGGGGAGATTCGAACCCCCGACCGTAGTGGCCGTGCAGACCGTGACTGAAGCGCCTCAGACCCCTCGGCCACCGCGGCCGGCAAAATACGGACAAACATACAAACGTTCACGTTTATTTATTAGATATTTTGAACAGCCAAGAGATGGGACCATGAGCTGACTTTGAAAGGAGGTGTTATTGTAATGCTCCTCAGGAATTTGGATGCAACTTAGAGAGTACTGAATGTGACGAGGCTAATGTTCAGAACAATGTATAACAATATCATAGATTGGAACAGGTGCGAATGTTGGGGAGCGAAGATTTGGCACCATCTGACATTACAATGCTCTTCTCTTTAAAACGACGGCAATTTCCAATTAGATTAGCGTTTTATATTACGATCAACAAAGCGCAGGGTCAAACACTAGATCGAGTTGGAATCTACTTGTCTGATCCAGTTTTAAGTCACGGACAATTGTATGTTATCGTTGGCCAAAACATTCAAAAATGTAAGGGTCGACGAATAGCTGACATTGTCTGAATGGAAGTATTGTAAAAGATAATATTGCACATACTGTTATAATCTATAATAAAATACTATATTTTGTATCCCGACTTCGTCGCCGCTTTTGTGTCCCAGCCTTGTCGTAGGTGTCGGTGGCCGAGTGGAATGAGACCGACACGCTGGTGCAGGTACGGAGGGGAGCAGCCAGAAACTATAAACACTAGAGTAAATTAGAAAGATATATATTGCACAGAATGTAACAATACTTAACTTTTACATAGTACTGCAGAATGTTGATACATAGTTGTTAGAGGCCTGCCTAGTGCCTGTACAATAGCAAAGTCTTCCCTGGTGCCTATCTGATTACGAAGGTCCTAACTCGTTGCTATCTCAGTCCGAAGTGCTCGGTGTTCTTCAGTGGTGGCCACGAGCGGCGTTCCAGCAGAGGGCGCTCGTGGCTGTCGTCGTGAGATCGCCGCGCCGTGCGTGCATGGCGGCGCGCGGCGAAAGTAGGTGGCGCGCACTTTGTACTTGTGCGACACCACACTATAAATATTTACATTTACTTTTTTTCACACTACGTCACTGACCACAAATAGTGAAAAATATTCGCACGGGTCATCTAGTAATTGTAAAATTTATTTCCTAAAGGAAAAGAGCGGAAATTTTAGGCAGAAGAAGAAACTTGCAAAGAGTGGAATCACAATCCCAGAAGATCTCATACGGGGATGGCTAAAGATATTGATCAGTGCTATATCCCATTTCGGCCTACAGAACACGTGAACTCAGGACGGAAGAATGATCGTCAAGACCGCGGCTGAACAGAAGACGTGCCAGAACAGAATAAGTGAAACAATGTGAGCCAATTGAAATACTTAGCACCTTTTCCCTTATTCCAATACTGACCCAGTGTAAAGTCCCTTACAACAGTGCTATCCTGAAGTTCTTAACATCTGGAACTGTATTTTGGATCTTTTTTTTATGTAATTTTATTAACTCTCTTAAATTTTCTGAAATTACCTTTCTACTAATACCATCACTTTACAGCCCTACATTACCCCCCCCCCCAGCTGTAGTATTACTCGTTTCTAGTTTAGTTCGGTAGCTCTGTAGTTATTGGCCCACTATAGGTTACGGTAGTAACACTAAAAGTGGGCCTTTGCGATCGTCTTTTGACAGCTCGAACTTTAAATGAAAATAACGGCTTAACATTGCATCTGACACGAAAATTGAATAACCGAATTTGTAGAGGACTAAGTTCTCTCTCTCTCTCTCTCTCTCTCTCTATCTCTCTTTTTTTTTTTTTTTTTTTTATCTCGTAGCGTTTCAGATATTTGCAAAAATAACGGCGATTTTGATATGTCTGTCTGTCTGTCCGTAACGTGTTCCCTGTTTTTAAGACGAACCGTTCAACCGATCAGCACCAAATTTTACAGACATGATTGTAGGCCGCCAGAGACCAGAATCTACTTTTTTCAAATTTTTCGGACAAAAAATACGTCAGTAATACCAAAAAAAGCCGTTTGTAATATAATTGTAATTGCAAACGAACCGTTCATCTGACACAATTGATAGAGGAGAAAATTCTTTACAACTTAGCTCCCTTTTTTCATATCTCGTATCGTTTGAGACATATTTTCAAAAATCACGGGGATTTGACACCCTCCACTGAATTAACGAAAACCAGCCGTTCGGAGATGTCACGTGACATTCCTCGCCCAGAACTCTCTCTGGCATTCGCCATCCATTTTGCGTTGCGTATATAATGATTTTCTTATCGTAACTTACACATTGTCATTTCAACGCAATGGCGCACTGAGGAATTAACAAAAACACATCGTTCTTCGTACGATAAATGATAATCTAGTGTCTACAAATGCCAATTAGCATCAGTTAAGAACGGCCGTCATTAGTATGAGATTAAAGGACTCACATTTGATTGATAGATGTAGCGTAGTGGGCAAGGCGTTGGAGAATGATGCTAAAGGTCGGTGGTTCAGAACCCACCACTACCTACTATTTTTTTTTCCTAAAAGGGTTTCACACGCTCTTATTAATTAATTTTTTATTATTTAGATTATTATTTTGCTCCAAAATGTATGCAAAAACTTATAAAACTACAAATCTAAAGTGGGCCGTAAAACACGCGAGTGAGATTTTTTTCCCTTGTTACATTCAATATACTCCTTTCTAGTTTAACTTTTAGCTTTCTGAACAAATCTTGCAGTTACGAAACGCCTACCTTTCTCTGCTATCAGCAACCCTCTTTCACTTCCCAAACTAAACTGTATATAAATACCAACTACTTTCCAGTCCTCTATTTCAGCGGACCTATTGCATTTTTCTTACTGCACTTTCCTTTCCAAGAATACTTTGCTTTCCATTCCTCTTTAACAGCAGAGTACACTTAAATTCGCATTTTTCCATCGCTAGAGCATACAACGGCGGATCTGGCTGGCTAGGGCGCAGTAAAGTTCTGGCACAGCCACAGAGTAGGGATGGGTCGAAAATCGCGTATCTGTTAAAGAGTCACAGTGATTTGGAAGTAGCAGTATTCACAGTCGCAACTTTACGGATTCTGACTGCGATTTCAGTCGCAGTTTAGAAGCGCAGTAGCACTAAAAGTAGCAAGTCGCAACTAAGAGTAGCAAGAAGCAGTTTGCACTCTGCCATCTGTTGGTCGAAGTTTGTACTAATATCTTTGCATTGGGCAATAGAGTCTACCTGCGATTTCAGTGACAAATCGCGTTTAAGAGTCGCAAGTAGCAACTAAGAGGCGCAGTTTAGACTTTGCCGGCTGCCATCTGTTGGCCGAAATTGGTACTTCTAGCTTCCCGCTGTCTGCCTCGTGTATGTGTGGCTTTTTGTGTATGTGTTGGTCGAACGCCATCGGCTCAAACCAGTGAGCTCGAACGTCCTCACTGGCCCAAACTGCGATTTCAGTGAAAAGTCGCGATTAAGAGTCGCAAGTAGCAACTGAGAATAGCATTTAATATTCCGCCTTATGCTACTTGTTGACCAACTGTCGTACTTTCACTCGTGTGTTGTTTAGGGATATTGTCGAATTAATGAGCAAGAACATAATTTTCTTTGTGAAAATGTTTACACTTAGTGGCACTATTTTACCTGGCGGCAGCATTTACATGTTGTGAAGCAAAGCCTGGCATATATGTTTTTAGGTTATAGTTGGTAAAGACAACAAATGTGAATGCCAAATAAATATTGTCTTACGGACTTGATCCCTGTTTAAAATAATTTTTCGTCATAGAACCTACAACTATTATGGGAATTCAGAATACGTATGTTACATTGCAAATCTGGTTTCGACGAATATTTTTGCTTGCGTTATACATCGTATGTAAAATAAAAATTCCAAGGGGGTGGTATCAAGTGATCAACTAAGTACAGGTAATTTTACGAAATGTTTAACAGTAGGCCAACTCGATTTTCAATGTCGACTGTGTTAAGTACTGCTATATAGGAGTAAACTTGTATCTTTGAGGATTCTATAAAAATATTACACTTGAAAATAAACAAGTTTTTCGCGTAATGGAAAGTTTTATTTTATCAGATTTGTTTTAGGTTTAGGAATGTTGTTTTCCGTCTTTTTCCTTTTCGTACATTCCGTCCTGTGATGACATGAGTGAAAGCAGATGGGTGGTATCGGCTCCTTCAGGACATGAGTGGAAGCAGATGGGTGGTATCGGCTCCTTCAGTATTATTAAAACTTTTGTTTACTGCAGTGGTGGCATAATGTGCTTATGTTGGCAACGACCGATGAATGATCCTAGAAATCTAAATCATACAGAATGATTGAAATAATATTTTGTTTATCATAAAATAAATAATTAATGTTATTCTTAATCTGTGGTTGTAAGATTTCTTGTGTGTAACCCTTTACAGTCAGTAAGTTAAAAATTCTTATAAAATGACGCTTTAGTTGCCAACATTAGCACACTAGGTCGGCACGTCGATTAATAAAATATAACGCAAGTTCTTATCTATAGTGATACCGAAAGGTTTTAAAGAGAAAATGGAATTTTCAGAAGTCACTCACGTTGTATTTCACATTTACTTATCTCTTTCAAATTGGTAAGTGACTTATATCACACAATGTTAAAAAAATCTATTCATTCATTCTACAGGTAAGAACATAGCACTTTCGTTGCACTGTTATAGTTGCTGTGTGCCTAATCTACCAAATGTTTCTGTTAAGGTAGACTATAGGCCTACTTGCCGATTTCGGTTACACATTACTTGCGAATAACCTCACTTTTAACTATACATTACACACCAAACACTGAAATAGCTTTTATAAAACTAATTGACATTTGTCGATGTGTAAATAATCCCAACATTACACGTAAACTGAGCATCAATATTCTATTTTTGTATATATTTCCATGTAGGAAGAGGATCTGTTATGGATGATATATATATTGCATTTGCCACACACATCGCATAAGTCACGGAAGTAGCAGAAATCGCAGAAGTAGCAAAGTAGCAATATCAGTAGCAGAAATCGCAGAAGTAGCAAAGTAGCAATATCAGTAGCAGAAATCGCAGAAGTAGCATTTAGAGTCACCGAAATCGCAGTTTGAGTGCGGAGGGATACATGTGGAGGATTTGTACAGTGCGATTGTAAACAGTGACAAATTGCAACTAAGAATCACAGATATATAAAAGTAGCAGTCACAGAAATCACTGATATCGAAAAATCGCAGTTTAGCCCATCCCTACCACAGAGTAACATCGGCTGTGTCCGGCTTGCTGGCGTTTGAGGGGAGGTGGTGGTGGGGACAGCCGCTACCTGCCGCCTGCTCTGGCAAGTTTAAAGGCACAGCCTACTCTACAGTAGAGTCGGCTGTGTTAAAGGGCGCTTCTGACCGCAGCGCCAACATGGGACATCTTACGGAACTGCTTCAGCACCCCCCGCCCTACACCCCTGAGCGTGGACGGATGTTTCCCGTCTGTATATATTTGTCTGTGGTTCTGGTCACCCCTGAGCAAAGCGTGCCGCTTCCGCCACCCCTCCTCCCGGCAGGTAGGGTCGTTATATCTGTCTGCCGTCGTATTCAAAAACTAACCAGTCTGACTGCCATCCCGAAACAGCTCACCAGAATACCTCACTCCTGTTTGTCGTTCATCTGCACATCACGAAGAAGTCTTCTACCATCCCATTTTCCACGAATTCAAACGAGGTGGGGGTGTCGGGGCGTATACGAGGCGCGTCCAGAAAGTAAGTTCCGTTTGGTAATAAAATGAAATTGTACACAGATACAGAAGAAATTTTTATTGCACAAAATTCTACAACTCTTAAACTACTTCTCCACATAAATGCCGAAATTTTGTAGACACTTGTCATAGCGTGCCACAAGTTTTTACATGCATCCTTCACAGAAGGTTGCCGCCTGTGTATTCAACCATGTGGTAACAGCTCTTTATCATCGTTGAAGTGTTGACCACCAAGGACAGATTTTAGGTGTAAGAAGAGATGAAAGTCGCTAGGAGAGGGGTCCGAGCTGTATGGAGGATGATAAAACAGGTCCCACTGAAATTTCCGTAACAATTGTTTGGTCACATTCGGTGTGTGAGGTCAGACATTATCGTGAAAAAAACAATCTTTTGACAGTAATCCTCTTCTTACACCTAAAATCTGTCCTTGGTGGACAACACATCAACGATGATGACGAGCTGAAAGAACATGGTTGAATACACAGGCGGCAACATTCTATGAAAAAGGCACACAAAACCTTGTGCCATGTTATGAAGATTGCCTACAAAATTTCGGAAGCTATGTAGAAAAGTAGTTTAACAGTTGTAGATATGTGTACAATCAATATTTTTTTCTGTATCTGTACCCGTTCGCTTTATACAACCAAACGGAACTTACTTTCTGGACGCGTCTCGTATATGAGCCGACCGCAAACCCAAAGTCTTTAGCAGATCAAGTCGTATTTATAATAGGCTGAATTTCTGCTCACTAAAATGAAATCGGAAGTGCTTAACTGGAATCGACTATGTTGTCTTTTCAATTGTAATAAAATTTACCATATTATTAACTTTAACACGTAATTGTGATGAGAGAACTGAACTTAAAAGATACTCTGTCCACAATAACCTACCTAAGAATACTTTTTAACTCCATCAACAAGAACAATTTGCTATTGGAACCTACTCGCCATACAGAGCACAGCCACACTTGCAGATGTAATCGAAACGAAAGAGATCGACAGAGTAACAGATCTCGGCCATACTTCATCAGCTACTGCATGCAACCGCCAACGGTCAAATCACGTTATATTACTAGTAGAAACGTGAAACAAATAGTGACGCTCTAAGAGCGGACTGCTCAGAAATCTCATAACACCAATTAACCAGAGGACCCACGACCCAGGTGAACTTACTTCGCTATATGCCAAGCATTCCCCTATTCCCCTTCATCATCATCATTAGAGACTGATTATGCCTTTCAGCGTTCAGTCTGGAGCAAAGTACCTCTAATAAAATTCCTACATGATCCCCTATTCAATGCTAACATTGATGCCTCGTCTGATGTTATGCCTTTTACTTCAAAATCATTCTGCACCGAATCTAAGTACTTTCTTCTTGCTTCTCCTCGACTCCTCTTACCCTCCGCTGCCTAGCTCATGAGTGTCTTAGATAACCTTGCTTCTCCCATACGTGTAACATGATCCCACCATCTCAGTCTGTTCGCTGTAACTGCTTCATCTATGGTGTTCATTCCCAGTTTTTCTTTGATTACCTTATTATGGACATCCTCCAGCCATTGTTCCCATCTATTAGTACTTGCAATCATTCTTGCTACTTTCATATCTGTAACCTCTACCTTATGAATAAGGTAACCTGTATCCACCCAACTTTCACTCCCATACAACAAAGCTGGTCGAAAGATAAAGCGGTACACTGTTAGTCTTGGTACTTACTTCCTTCTTGCAAAAGAAAGTAGCTCTTAGCTGAGCACTCACTGCATTAGCTTTGCTGCACCCCGAGTCCAGTTCTTTCGCTATGTTGCCATCCTGTGAGAAAATACATCCCAGGTACTTGAAATTGTCTACCTGTTCTAACTTTGTTCCTCCTATCTGGCACTCTATCTGTTTGAATCTCTTTCCCACAGACATTACTTTCGATTTGGAGATGCTGATCTTCATATCATAATCCTTGCACTTCTGATCGAGCTCTGAAATATTAGTTTGCAACCTTTCAATCGAATCTGCTATTACAACTAAGTCATCCGCATATGTGAGACTGCTTGTTTTCACCTATTTTAATCCCGCCGTGCCAGTCTACTGCTTTCACCATATGATCCATGAATTGTATGAACAACAGTGGTGACAGGTTACAGTCTTGTCTTACCCCTCAAACTCCCTGAACCATGAGCTTAATTTGCCATCTACTCTAACTGCTGCCTGACAACTTGTGTAAGAAAAACTCTTGCGCCGTGACAGAAGAATTATGTCAGGTGATGAATAACAAGGGTGTTGCTCACAGGTAATTCAAAGCAAATGCGAAACCCGAACATTACAAGAAAAACTAAAAGTATCGGAACAGACTTAAAACAATGCGTTCGAAATGCGGTCGTTCTTTCGTATGCAGCAACGCTACCCCAACAACCCCGTGTTGGAAAAGCTACACCAGAATCTGTCTTTCAGATCTCAGCTGACGAACTGAATAAGTTCTTCTCGCCTTGAAGAATCTCCTACTACCAACATAAATATCGCGGACAAATTCCACCTAAAACACGAAACAATAAATACAAGAAAATAAATACTGAGAATCTCTTCTGGAGCGATAAGCAACGATGGTATTAGTATAACTAACATTAAGAATCTCGCAGATAGCTGTTACCTTTCATAACAGATACATTTAATTAGTCTCTCCTGAATGGAATTTATCCTGCATCTTGGAAAAAAAATCTCAGTCCGACATATTCCTAAAATAGAAAATCCGAAATCAACTTGCCAATCAGCATATTGCCTGACTTTTCCAAAGCCCTTGAACACATTGTTCACGATCGAATTACTGAATACCTGGGCAAATTCAGCTTATTTGGCAAATATCGGTCCAGCTTTCGTAAACACCACAGCACAACCACTACACTAATCAAGGTAACTGATGACCTGAAATTTGCCATGAACAACAAAGAAGCTAGGAGTCCAGCAATATATTACTTCCAAGTACGTTACGGTAACCAGATGTTCCGTTTTTTCGGGATCGTCCCTTATTGGATTAAGTGTCTCGTTATCCCGACTAAACACATGAGGGACGCATTTCGTCCCTTTTACTTTAACCGTGTTTTTAAGTAGCATGTTTCATAATAAAGGGAGAGCTCTATACGTGATCTTATTGTTAGCCAAAGGATAAAGAAAAGTACACTTTTTGATTAAAGCAAAGTGTACAAGGCACGATTTATGAACTTCTTTGTTTGGTACTGTCTAATGCTTTCACAACGCGAGCAGTTGTGCATTGATTATTGCTTCAGGACAGAAGTTGATCTGTCGCTTTAAATCATTACATCAGTTGCGTTACTTTCTCACATAAATACCGAAAGGAATGTGTACTTTTAATGAGAGAATTAAGGCGAGTTTTCTTTTCCGAGCCGGCCGCGGTGGCCGAGGGGACTAAGGCGCTCCAGTCACGGTCTGCACGGCCACTGCGGTCGGGGGTTCGAATCCCCTCCTCGGGCATGGATATTTGTGCCGTCCTTAGTCTTAGCTAGTTCATAAGTAGTTTGTAAGTTTAGGGACTGATGACCCCGTAGTTAAGTCCCATAAGTTCTACAAACATTTGAACATTTTTTTCTTTTTCGAAATTACAACAGCAAAGCGAGAAATTATTTTAACGTTGAATAGAAGTAGGCCTACGTTTTCGGTGGACAGGGGTCGGTTTGACTTCGTGCAACACACACAACTTAGCCACTTAGAGCAAAAATTCGTCATCAACTAAATTCTGTTCAGTACCTCCTCGTGACCCACCCACGTAATCTTCAGCATTCCTCTGTAACACCACATTTTTGTTGAAAAACGTGAGAGAAGTGTCATCAGAAAAAAAAATAAAGAAAACGTGTTGTTGCTCAGGAACACTTCCTTGAATTTTCATGCATCGAAACATACTGCTCCCTCAAATCAATGGAGCGGACGGAGTGAGCAATGTAGAAAATGTATGTGAAGCGGTAAAGCACGAATTTAGAAATGCTGTGTTATTGAAAAATATCTTTGAAACTTATTTCATATCGTGATGTCTGCTGCAAAAATGTGCAAGTCATAATTGCCTTTGAACAGTGCCTATCTGACGCCGTTGCTTTATAGACTGATGAAAACAAAAGGTATATTATTGAAAGTGTTAAGGATATAATTATAACTAAGACTCATGTTTACGATATAATATGTCAATTTTCACAAAACTGTGTTTTAAATGATCATACTCCTGAATGACATGCTTTCTTCTGAAAAATATTGTTCAGACCAGGGCCGGCTTACGCCATGCAGGGGCCCCTGGGCACTCGGTGTTTAAGGGGCCCTTAAAAGGAGTAAACGAATGCATCAGAATGGTGTACATTTATGTAGTGACTTAATTGGTTAAAATATTACAAACCAAATACTAATGATTGGTTCCACAAATTAGTCTTTCATTCAAATTAATGATTTCTTTAAAGATTTCGAGAATACAAAATTACATTTTTTGGAGTATGTCTCTTTCTAATCTGGCACACAGATTAGGAGACCCTACAACAAAACAGAATTTTCCTTCGAATGAACTTATCAGAATAATTTGTTTAGTGAATTCATTGCTTATTATGGTTAGAAATACACAAATAAAAGACTAATGATTACTGTTTTGCAAATTGGACTTACGCTGCTGTTAAAGGTGGGATTTCTGAAATGCAAAATCTTCTATTACGTCTTCAAAGTCCAACTATTGAAGGGTGTCATTTTCTATGCACATGATTGACAAATTAGTAAGTCGTCCCTGTAGCATAGTCGTTCGTAATTCAATTTTCTCTTTAAATGTGAAAATGAACGCTCTCTACTGCACTTGGTTACTATTAGACAAAGAAATATCCGGGTAGCATCTTTTACATTGGGAAAGGTTTCTTCTATTTCATCTGCTTTTATTAAAGAATGTAATGATGATATACTTATCTCTGGAGATTAATTTGGCATTTTTTATCAAATATTGTTTTAAATGAAAACATTCTGACATGAGTTCATCAGCATTAACGTCTGCATGATGAAATTCTGCGAATTTTTTGCACCCGTTGCTCAACTGTTCAGAATCGATTTGTTTTAACCGAGAAAGGAAACTAACATGTTTGCTAACTTTCTCGTGTGCTTCTGAACGTCGCTTCCAGCAAGTATCCAATGTGTCGATTATAGGCAGAAAATCTTCTACACAAAATGCTTCTTTGGCACTCAGCTGGACAGTCTCTGAGAACTCTTCGGAAATAGTGATATGCTTCCTGCAACTTCTCGTCTTTTGGAATTACCCTTATAGTCAGCACCTGGATTTTTCTCTTTGGCTGAAGATTCATACTGATCGAATTTACTGCGTGCAGAAGTGATGAAATTGGAAATAGATGCAAGAAGTTTTGTTGCAAGTCTATTGTGACGGTACTACTTTGTGTTGTTGATAGTTCTCGAAAGGTCATTCCATATCTCCGTTAGGAGAATGGTCTCGAGGTTTTTCTTTCAAAGGCTTTGGGCTTCATTTCTTGTTTCCACTGGCTGATCAGTGTTGCTACTAATTGAAAGCTTCAAAACTATCATCGTAGTCATTATTCAAAGCGTTAAAAGCGTCAACGCGAGCAGACCATCTGGTTTCAGAGAGGGATTTCAGAACTTTATTTGCACCTAAACATTCTTTCAAAATTTTCAACGATTGTTCGAAGCAGAAGAAAAGGTGGACAATTTTTGGACAAACTGGAAGTATGCTACTGCTTCAGAAACACCCTTCAGCCGTCTGAAAACCTACTAAATTTAGTTAATGTGTGTCACATGGTACAAAAATAGTAAATTCATATTTTTCTTTTATTCTTGCCGACCGCCGTAGCCGAGCGGTCTGCGGCGTGCCAGTCACGGTCTTCGCGGCCGCTGCGGTCGGGGGTTCGAATCCCCCTCGGGCATAGATGTTTGTGGCGTCTGTAGTATAAGCTAGTTCATAAGTAATTTGTAAGTTTAGGGACTGATGACTCCGTAGTTAAGTCCCATAAGCTCTACAAACATTTGAACATTTGATTTCTTTTATTCTTGCCTGAAGCGGAATATTTTCCAGCCATATTTCCTGCCTTATCATAGCTCTGTAGGCGGCAATCTTTTATTGAAATGTCAAAGATATCCTAATACTTCATAACAGGATCTTCTATACTTTGAGCCCTATGGTCCTCCATAGATAATAATTGCAAAAAATATTTCAAAAGGCTGGCCATCTTTTACGTACCAAACGATGAAAGTTAGATGGTCAACATGGAAGAGATCTGGCGAGAAATCCACGATTATTGAATAGTATCTGACTGCTTTTAATTCGTTGACAATCATAGTTAACACTTTCCCATTACATTAATAAATTCATTGCAAATTATTTGCAGACAAATATGATGAATTTTCTTTGCCACGATTGCCATACTTTCTTATATGATCAGCAAGAAAAGGAAATTATAATCATCCCAAATAACGTCAATTGTTTTCAGACCCCAAAATATCACTTTCTCCACGAAACCCTAGTCCCCTTGACGCCAAAAATTTTACATCTGCAACAATCCTTTTCAAGATGCTCCTCCTATTGTTGACAACATTAAACTGGGAAAGCAATCCAGTATAAACTAGACCACAATTTTGCTTCTTGCAACATAATTAATTATTGATTTCCTGTGGTGTAAACTGTTCTCCTTTAATAAGTTGTTTATATGCTTCCAATCTTTGTAAACCCTGGAAGCACTCATATTATTGCCGACAGTGTTATTGAATAGACTGCAACAATAACAGTACACAGATTTCATGGATGGTGAATACAGAAGCCACTTTCTTTCTACACACTCACCATTCGTCAGTTTGCGAGTGAAAACAGTTCTATTTAATTTTCTGGTTTTTGTTTTACCACTTGCATCAGCAAAACGTGTAATGGTTTCTGAGAAATATTTATTTTCTGCGCCCTTGTAAATCCAATTATCACGGACTACTTCCGTTAAAATTTCATCACAGTACTTACCAGGTCATGATATATATTTTCTAACATACTTCTGATCGGTGAATCCAAGTGGCTTGAGATGGAAGAAGCAGGTTGCGATGTATGTGCAGCTGTCGTCATAACTGAACCTGATGACCTCGGAACACAAATGATATCCTCTATGTTAAACATGGGCACCGTTTCTAAGCTTTGAGACTCAGAGATATCTTGAGATAATGAGGTAGATGAATCACTCTGCCTGTTAGTTTCTTCAACAGTGAAAAATTAAGTAAGTTTAGATAGTCTGCTTAAGGTTTCTTTTTGAATTGCAAGTTTTTTTCTGAACCACTTAAGTATGTTCTTTTTGACATTGTTGAAAGACACTACAAAAATGTCAAATAGTCACTGCCAAGTAAACAGAGTTAATCCGTAAATAACGTACAATCAAATGGCGCTTCGAAGCACTCCATCAATGCCGAATTCACCGGGACTGGGTGCATTGGCCGATGCGCAGTGCCGTCGTAAGCACCGGGCGAGTCCATTGGTTTCTTGGTAGGGGAGGCCGTTGCGCATTGTCGTCCTAAGAGCCGGGCGAGTCCATTACTTTGGTCTAAGGGGAGGTCGCATCAGTCTGCTCCAGACCCTTCTAGTTATCGAAGTTCATGTATTTCTGCTGCTGCTACTGGTGTTTCACTTGGGACTATAAGAAGAGGAAAGAAAGTGGGAGGAAAAGTAGGAAAAAAAAGAAGAGGTCTTACGTTTGTGGAGAGAGTGACACGCAACTTGCACATGACAAGCAGTGTCCCGCAATGAAGTAACTTCTCTCGGAATAAGACAAAATACGTCTTTTAAGTGAAGTACCTTCTCCACTAGTGAGATTTCAGGTATGTCAGATCATTTTAATGCTCATCTATACACGTTGAAATCTTAGTATAAGTAACAATTCCGTTATTTACCAGATGTGTTCAAAGAAACAAAAAACGGTACTGTGCTTGTGAAAACCAAGTCATTTGCCTCATCATATATGACACGTTTCGAGACAATTTCTGGATCTGTATAATAAGTGCGATAAAAATTCACTTGAAAAAAGTCATTATTTAGGAGAAATGAACGAGTTTCTCGGGGCCCCCATCAGGCTGGGGGCCCTGGGCCTGTGCCCCTTGTGCCCCTATGGTAGAGACGGTAGTGGTTCAGAGAGTGAGAAATAAGTAACCTGTGTACGTAACAATAGCTGTCATCCATAATGAAATATGTCGTTATACAAAATTTAACAACAATTAAATATTCACGCCACTAGTAACGCAACGTATTTTTACGCTTTTTTTAGGTGCGAGTCTTAACAAAAAGGTTTGGTTTCTATGTAGCTGTGTTGCTGTTGTTGTGGTCTTCAGAGACTGATTTGATGCAGCTCCCTCCCTACTCTATCCTGAGCAAGCCTCTTCATCTCCTCATAAGAACGGGACCCTACATTTATTTGCATCTACTTACTGTATTCACCTCTTTGCGATTCACCTCTGCGATTTTTACCCCTCACACTCTTCCTCTAATGCTAAATTCCTTGCTGTCGAAGAATGTGTCCAACCAATCGATCCCTTCTGGTAGTCAAGGTATGCGAAAAATTCCTTTCCTCCCCTGTTCTGTTCAGTACCTCCTCATTAGTTACGTGCCCACGCAATCTTCAGCATTCCTCTGTAGCACCACATTTCAAAAGCCTCTATCCTCTTGCTGTCCGCACTGTTTATCGTCCATGTTTCACTCCCTTACAACACTCTACGCAAATGCCTTCAGAAAGGACGTCCTTACGTTTAAATTAATATTTGATATTAACAAAATTTCTCTTTTTAAAAAAGCTTTACTTCCCATTACCATTCTGCATTTTATATCTGCCAAGTAACAAAACTCATCTACGACCTTTATTGTTTCGTTACCTTATCTAATTCCTTCACCATCGCCTGATTTTCTTAGACTGCACTCCATTACCCTTGTTTTGCTCTTGTTAATGTTAATCTTGTATGCACCTTTCAACACAATGTTATTACATTCAACTGCTCTTCCAGATCCTTTGCTGTCTCTGACAAAATTACAATGACATCGCCAAAATGCAATGCTTTTATTATTTTTTTTTTTTTTTTCCTTTTTTTCCCTTCACTCTTAACTTCAATTCCTTCTTCAAATTTCTCCTTGCTATCCTTTGTAGCTTGTTGAAAGTAAAAATTGGATAACATTGGAGAAAGGCTACAAACCTGTCTTACTCCCTTCCCAACCTCTGCATCCCTTTCATGCCCTTCAATTCTGATAGCCGGCCGCGGTGGCCGAGGGGACTGAGGCGCTTCAGTCACGGTCTGCACGGCCACTACGGTCGGGGGTTCGATTCCCCCCTCGGGCATGGAGATTTGTGCCGTCCTTAGTTGTAGCTAGTTCATAAGTAGTTTGTAAGTTTAGGGACTGATGACCCCGTAGTTAAGTCCCATAGACTCTACAAACATTACATCACATCAATTCTGATAACTGCTGTCTGGTTTTTGTATAAATTTTAAACAACCCTCCGTTCCCTCTATTTTCCTGCTGATTTCAGTATTTGAAGGAATGTATTCTACTCAACATTGTCAAAATCTTTTCCATATCTACAAAAGCTAGAAATGTGGGTCTGCCTTTCCTTAATCTTCGCCGCGGTGGAGTGGCCGAGCGGTCTAAGGCGCCTCGCTGCGAAGCGCGCGGTTGCTCGCTGTCCGAGGTTCGAGTCCTCCCTAAGACATATATGTGTGTGTGTGTGTGTGTGTGTGTGTGTGTGTGTGTGTGTGTGTGTGTGTTGTCCTTAGGTTGATTGATTGATTTATTGATTTTCTCAGGGAAGCCAAAACAGTCTTGGTCTAACCCGCCACTGCCCGCACCGAAACTAAGTTTATTGTGCGGTATCGCTCCCTGTATATCTAGTAAAGCTAACCAATGCCCTTGAACAGTGCAAGGAATCCCTTTACCAGTTCTTTATTAGACACAATTCCTTCGGGTCTGGTTGTCCCAAATGTTCTGTGCCTTTACTCTTCAATGCAATGCATTCGAAGATTAGATGTGATGCAGTTTCATCACCGTCATCACAGATCCTACATTTAGGGTCCTCTTGTGTTATTCCCATTGCATGTAGGTGTGGTCTTCTGTCCTTAGTTTACCTTTAAGTAGTTTGGAAGCTACGGACTGATGACCACGCAGTTTGGTCCGATAGATTTACAAACATTTAATCTATTTTCTCAGATAAACCGTAAGGTGAGGATTGCCTCACGTGTTCCTACGTTTCTCCTGAATCCAAACTGATCTTCCCCGAGGTAGGCTTCTACCAGCTTTTCCATCCCTCTGTAAATAATTCGTGTTAAATTTTTGCAACCGTGACTTCTTAAACTTACGGTTCTGCAGTTTTCACACCTGTCTGCGCCTGCTCTCTTTGGATTGGGGATTATTACATGTTTCTTAAAGTCTGAGGGTATTTTCCTTGTATCATACATCTTACTTGCTAGGTGAAATAGTTTTGTCGTGGTTGGCTCTCCCAGAGACTTCAGTAGTTCTGAGGGAATGTCGTCCACTCCAGGGGCCTTGTTTCGACTTAGGTCTTTCAGTGCTCTGTCAAATTCATCTCTCAGTATAGTCTCCTATTTCATCTTCATCTACTTCCTCTTCCCTTCCAACAATATTGTCGCGAAGTTCATTACCTTTGTAGTGCCACTCTATACACTCTTTACATCTTTAAGGTTTCCCTTCTTTGCTGAGAACTGGTTTTCCATATGAGTTCTTTACATTCATACAGCTGCTTTTCATGTCTCCAAAGTTGTAGCAGGGAGCAAATATTTGAACGCAAATCTGTTTCACAGGTACAGTAGCTACGATACGTTTCACGAAATGTAGCTTCCTTTCCACTTCTAATTTGAGTCCCGCATTTTGACATTGGAAATCTGGGCACCTTAAACTACGTATGAGTCAAGAAAAAAGCAACAAGTAAAAAATTAGAGGGATTTGAGACCACACGGAGGTGTACCGGCAATCGTTTCTTCCACGAACCATACGCGACTGGAGTAGGGCACACCAAGTAAGGAGATATATTATCACTGACAGATATTTCAGAATAAAAAATCGATGGATAGGAACTTCATGTTGACAGCATATGTTCATTAGAATGTTCTAAAGAAATGATGAGCATTTCGGTCACATCGGTTCAGAGTGTGATCTTGTCGCCTACCAGGCACAGGTCCGCCATAGGCCCTCATAATCACTTGCTCCATCCGTGATTGAATAGACGCGTTGACGGTATTCAGCATGGCACTATCAGAGTGAGATGGGTGGCTTGGGCTAACAAGTAGCCTATCGTGTCCCAGGCGGAACTCTAAGAAGGGCACCAAATGGTCTCCAAGCAAACACGAGTTTTCAAGAAATATTAAGGAGAGCTTGTGTTTATACGGGAGATGGAACTGAAGTTGCCGGCCGCAGTGGCCGAGCGGTCTGCGGCGCGCCGGTCACGTTCTGCACGGCCACTACGGTCGGGCATGGATATTTGTGCCGTCTTTAGTATTAGCTAGTTCATAAGTAGTTTGTAAGTTTAGGGACTGATGACCCCGTAGTTAAATCCCATAAGCTCTACAAACATTTGAACATTTTGAACTTCAGTTGTTGTAACTATTTGTTCACAACCGATACGAAAGCGGTACATGTTTGCACCTGTTACTGTCCTTCAAAGTAGTCACCAGCGTTGTGTAGAACCCGTTGCCAGCGATGTGGAAGGCGTTAGCAGAGCCGTTCTGTTGATGGTGCGAATGGAGCGGTCTACTGCCTGTCGAATCTCTGGAACAATTCTAAAGCGAATGCCACTAAGTGGTTCCTTCATCTTTGGAATCAAATCAAAGTCACAAGGACTTGAGTCCGGGAAGTGTGGTGATGGTACAGTCCTATCGACCGAACAGAGCAGCCACAGCTTGCGTTCTATGTGCACGCGCATTTTTTGTGCAAAATGATGCCGATTTCCCGCACGCCTCTTGAAGACACTGTCGTGCTGTTCGTCTTCTGACAAATTCAATCGTGATCGGTCCGTTATTCCTGTTTCCAAAACCACAGCTTGGCACAAGACCGTTAATCGTTAATTAACGAACTTAGCTTCTTCAGTAACGAATTAACTTATTACGTTAATTCAAAAAAATATTAACTGACTCTTTAAGTTCCGTTGACGTCTCGTAAGTCCGTTATTTTTGTACCCACTTCTTGTTTGCATCAGCGATAACAATGGCAACGAGAACGTTTCAACGAAAATAAATGTTTATGTCCCTTATTTTGTATAAGTATAGATCAGGCATGGCCAACATTTCGGCCCGGCGGAGTACACTGTATTTGATCGCCCCGGCCGCGACCGTGTGTCGCTAGTGTCGCCAACGGAGCGAGAGAGAGAGCTGCGGAAAGAGTGAGACCGCACAGCACTGCTCTGCGCTGGACTGTCCCGCGGTCACATGCAACGTCAACGAAGTAACAGGGGAAGCGCAGCTCTGTAATGTGGTCGAAGAATGGTAAAATGAGTAAACCATTTACTGTTTGGGTAACAATTAGTACATGTACACCCATACGAGGGTAAGTCAATTATTATCCGCAAAGTAGTTATAAAATTTTATTGTAATAAAATACGAAACTTACAAGAACATCATTTTTCGACATAGTCTCCTTGCTTTTCAGTGCATTTCGTCCATCTCTCTACAAGGTTCCTTATGCCCTTATAAAAGAAGGTTTTCGGTTGAGCTGCGAGCCAGGAATGCACCGTTTCCTTCACTGCTTCGTCCGAGTCAAATGGACGGCCCCTTAATGCCTGATTGAGTGGACCAAACAAGTGATAGTCAGAAGGGGCAAGATCGGGACTATATGGTGGATGACCCGGTACTTCGAATTTGAGTTTCTGGAGCGTTTCAGCAGTGTGGACAGCGGTATGCGGACGGGCATTGTCGTGCAACAACACAACACCTTCTGACAGCAATACTCGGCGTTTGATTCGAATTGTAGGCTTTAGCCTGTCAGTAAGCATCTCACTGTAATGTACACTGTACTACTTTCATCATAATGTTCCAATACAGGACCTTGTGCATCCCAAAAAACCGTAAGTATCAGTTTTCCTGCGGACAGTTGGGTCTTGAACTTTTTCTTGCACAGCGAAATTGGATGTTTCCATTCCATGCTCTGCCGTTTACTCTCCGGCTCGTAATGATGGATCCATGTTTCGTCACCAGTAATGATTCTGTCTAAGAAGTTGTCCCCTTCGTTACCATAGCGATCCAAATGTTTTTTGCAGATGTCGAGGCGCGTTTGCTTATGCAACTGTGTGAGTTTTGGGACCCATCTTGCACAAGCGTTACGAAACCCAAGTCTGTTGTGAATAATTTCGTAGGCAGAACCATGACTAATTTGAAGACGATGAGCCACTTGATCAATAGTTAATCGTCTAAGAGAATCATTTCACGTGATCGCTCAATGGTTTCTTCATTTGTGGCGGTAAACATTTTCCGGCTCTTTCATAGTGTTTAACACTCGTGTTTCAGCAGTGTGGACAGCGGTATGCGGACGGGCATTGTCGTGCAACAACACAACACCTTCTGACAGCAATACTCGGCGTTTGATTCGAATTGTAGGCTTTAGCCTGTCAGTAAGCATCTCACTGTAATGTACACTGTACTACTTTCATCATAATGTTCCAATACAGGACCTTGTGCATCCTAAAAAACCGTAAGTATCAGTTTTCCTGCGGACAGTTGGGTCTTGAACTTTTTCTTGCACAGCGAAATTGGATGTTTCCATTCCATGCTCTGCCGTTTACTCTCCGGCTCGTAATGATGGATCAATGTTTCGTCACCAGTAATGATTCTGTCTAAGAAGTTGTCCCCTTCGTTACCATAGCGATCCAAATGTTTTTGCAGATGTCGAGGCGCGTTTGCTTATGCAACTGTGTGAGTTTTGGGACCCATCTTGCACAAGCGTTACGAAACCCAAGTCTGTTGTGAATAATTTCGTAGGCAGAACCATGACTAATTTGAAGACGATGAGCCACTTCATCAATAGTTAATCGTCTAAGAGAATCATTTCACGTGATCGCTCAATGGATTCTTCATTTGTGGCGGTAAACATTTTCCGGCTCTTTCATCGTGTTTAACACTCGTGCGACCATTTCGGAATTTTTCGATCCACTCGTTCACACTTCGTTGTGGCAAAACACTGCTCCCGTACTGTACTGAAAGTCTTTTATGAATTTCCGCCCTCAAAAAACGTATCACTGAACGTTGCTCTTCTTTGGTGCAAATAGACAGCGGAGCAGCCATGATTAACAGCACGGCAGCGACAACGGAACTAACGTAGCAGCTTGGAAATTGCAAAGATATAACAACAAATAAACAAAGCATGCGTCACCAAGGTATAACGACAGTACTACCAACATAAACAAAAATATAACTAAATTGCAGATTATAATTGACTTAGCCTCGTATATACAGTAGGCTTCCTCTGAAAGATAAATGTTTCTTAAATGGACTAGAATCATCAATATGCTATTAAACAAATAATTTTATTTAAAGGCTATAGAGTCTCATTCCACGAGTTAATTATATGCAACACGCACACAAACAAACAAAAATACGGACACTCTGCTTTATATATTAGATTAATAATTTCTGCATGTGCAGTTAATGTAAAAGAAAACAATTGTCTAGTACTTAGCCGCGGCCAAGCACACTGAGGCGGTACCGTTCCGATGCGCAAGGCCGTTCCGGCATGGATGTTTCTGCTGTATTTCGTATAAGTTCGTTCATAAGTAGTTTGTTCAAACGAGATAGAATAGCTGGCCAGTACTTACCTTTGTGTTGTACCGCCGATAGTAACACAAATGAAGAAACAGAAAAAAGGGGACAAAAAGGACAAGCGTTCGGAACACAGTTCCTTCATCAGGTGGGAGAGAAGGGAAGAAGAAAAGATGGGAACGGAAGGGAAAGGTAATTCACGACCTAGGTCATGAAGGTGGTGTTTCGGGAGTAGTAGTAGTTTCTAAGTTTAAGGGCTGATGACCCTGCAGATAAGTCCCATAAGCTTTACAAACATTTGAACATTTGTCATGAAGTTATCTCTTAAATGATTACTATTTTTCGAGTTCGTTTGTCACTCACTGTGATAATTATGTTTTATTATAATGACATAGTGCACCTATGCACTTTAAATTGTTATACAACAACTGATTGACATTACAAGATTATGACCTTGTAAAATATTTTATTTGGCCAGATGATGCTGACATAGTTCAGCGAAACCGGTCGTCGTAAATAAAAATTGATGACAGCGATCTTGGCTTTTTTATATCTTTTTACAATACTATTTTTCGAGTTGAAATTCGGTGAAGATAGCGTTATTTTCCGAACGCGACACTGTGTGCTGTTTAACTCAACAAACTCACGCCGAATTTGAGTTAAGGGGATCTGGACGTGAAAATGATTGCTTTTAAATAGTTATTATAGTCTTAAGCGCTCTCTGAACAAATGTCTGCACGCTGTCCACGCCGATGATTCAGGCAAGGAACATCATAAACATTCCGTGCCTGCAAGGCGGCGCTAGGAATTACTGGCTCCGGGTAAGTGATCTTGGGCCCCGTCCAAAATATTTCATTTTAGACTTTCGTTTTTTGGATAAAGTCAGTAAAATTTAATGCAAAAAATAAACAACGCCTTTTATAAGAATTTTTTTTATGCTCACAGTTGACATACGTTCAATACTTTACAGAATTATACCTTCTTTCTAACTTTTTGACATGCGAACTCTTTTATAACTGCAGTATAATCTACAGTATAGTCTTTGAAACATTTGACAACATAAGAATACCTACATTTACATCAGGCACCATAAAAATAAACACAACTAAGGTGTGAGTATCTAACTGAAGGTTATACACAGTAGGTTACAATATTAATTTCAATTACCGAAGAGGAATTTTACAGTATGCTTTATTATTGATTAAATGCAAAATAGTAACTTTCTCAACAGGAGATATGCACAAATATAACAACATTTTGAGGGTCTAAATTAATCTTTCTGGTGATGCAATCTCCGATTCTATTGAGATCATGGCTAATCCAACAAGGCGCTCTTACCCCATTGTAGTTCCAAAACAATTCTTGACTCTCACAAGAACGCTGAATGACCGCTCTGCTTGGGCATCAGTAACGGACAAAGTGCAGAAAATCCGTAAGGCTACCATTATATTTGGAAATATATTATTGAAATTGCACTTTTGAAGAGCATTGAGAAGACGCAGAGGGCTAAGTGGTTCATGAATATTTTTTTAACTGCAAAATTTCTTCTTTCAAATCCTGCTGATGCTATGTTTTCTACGCGCTCTGAGAGTGTAGAATCATCTAGGCTTACGTAGTTCCTCAAGAAGCCAAATGTGTCCATGTTGTCTATGGCAGCAACTGTATCGAGAATAACACTGAAAACATTTAGTTTAAAACAGTCCTCTGGGCTCAGGTTTAAATCTTCTGGTGTCTTATCTGTGAAGCATTTTCTTTTGCCTTTCCGTATCTCTGTGGCGCGAATCGTTACATTCAAGTTAGGTGATATACCAATATTTTCTGCTACCTTGTAACTTTCTGCGTAAATAGTATCCGAACTATTTCTCAATTTATTTAATTCTTCCACTAGACTCTTCACATTGGTACTTTCAACTTCTATTGTAGCCTCCCTTGCTGGAAGCACAACGTTACGTAAGTTTATAGCAGCTAGTACTTTGTACCACATTGAAGACATCAAGACACACTGAAATGACTTTAAATACTTCTGAATGCCCTTTAGTTCAGTACGTGCCTCAGCAGTCTTATTAAAGTGAAAAGCAACAGCCTCTTGTAATCCTGGTAAATGCTTAGCAAATGGACTCACTGCATCTATCCTCGCAGACAATCTCGTTCCTGACAGCCCGTGAATGGACGACCCAATATTTTTCTTTAAAACCTTCCATCTTTGGGGACTGGAATGAAAAAAAAATTATAGGTTTTCGAAACAATACCGAAAAAAGTTACTGCATCCGCGCAAGTCTCCGCAGCATGGACGCCACACAGATTTAATGAATGAGAACCGCAAGGAGAAAAAATTGCCAATGGGTTTTCTTTTAATATAAGAGCTAGAGCTCCCTGATGGATGCCACTGATATTGGTCCCTCTTCGCCAAAACATGTATTTTTCCCGGTTAACGTTGTTTTGAATTGTACGCACCAGAAATTTCGTTAGATATATAATCCTTAAATTTGTTTTGTTTATCGATTTCTCAAGGTCTGACAAAAATTTTCTGGTAATCATGTGGTGAACTATACACATATTTGTATCGTGAAGATACAACTTCAATATCATTTTAAAATTGGCTTTGCTTTTCTGAGGTGTTTTATAGACAGCAGCATAATCTGCCTCAAATATTTCTCAGTTCGATTTAGACGTTTGTAGCTCTGTTACTCTCGCTCCAGTTTCTGAGAGCTGCTGCCTCTTAATCTTTAGAGAGCGTCGACATTATCATGTGGCCGCGGCGGAGTGGCCAAGCGCATTGAGGCGCTGATGACCCCGCAGTTAAGTCTCTTAAGGTTAACAAACATTTGAACATCTTCATGTAGGAAGCGGAAAGATAACAGCGTGAATCGCCACCTCATTGCCCTTGTGAAGGCTGATACAGATAATTCAGAAAGTAGGGACCGATAAATAAATAAATGTTTGTAAATCTTATGGGACTTAACTACGGGGTCATCAGTCCCTAAACTTACAAACTACTTATGAACTACTTACGAACTAGGACGGCACAAATATCCATACCCGAGGGGGGATTCGAACCCCGTGCAGACCTAAAGCTCTGTATAGGGAAAGTATGGCCATCCTTTTCCGCGCCGCTTGCCGCCGTCTGCAGCTCGTGATTGGCTGAAATCGAGTCACGTGGTTCTCTCAGCCATCTTGGTCCTATATGTTGCTTGGCTGCCATGAGAAGCCTTGTGAATATTCGTATGTTTGGGTTTGAATAATGCATCTGTGTTGTACTTTTAGGTGTTCTTAAGAAGCGAAGAAGGGAAGTAAACAATATAGTATTTCCATTAGATATCAGAAATGCAAGAAGATGAACAGTCTGATGAACGTTGTCAGAAAAAACTAGGAGTCCAGAAGCTAACTTCGATTTTTGTGCTGTAATGATTTTAATTAATAATGTAAATTAACAGATTAAACATTCACTGACGAATGGATCACGCAGCAGAGACCTATATATTTTTAACTTGAATAAATTTTTTGAAGAAAATTCGTGCTTAATGTCGTGGGATTAAATTATTCACGCGTCGCTGGTTTCAACTGCAGGTAGACGCCTAAAACACACAAAGTTTGTACATATTAGTACCTGAAATAAATTCTTGTTTAGATATTAAATTAATATACAGTTTCTCATTCGTTTTCATGTGTTAAGCGAATCATTACAGGAAACAAAGCATTGGAACGAGACAAATATTAGACATTCAAATTAATTGGCGTTGTGAAGGCACGTTTAATTTCTGTTTTTGGCAGACGTCATGTAGTGGGTATCCCCTTGCATTTCTCGTAGTTCATGTAAGATATAAGTACATAATATGCAAGAAAATCCTCATCAAAGTCTTATCCATAATCATTTGTTTTCTTAATTTACACTATGCTCCGATGACATGTTCGCGGTCTGTTCGAATATTTGGCAACGGTACAGGTCAATCTAAATTTATAGGTGAACTCTTTAGATCTGGAGCCACAAATCAAATAAATTTCTTAAAATAGAACTATAAGTATTTCGTAGAGCAATCAGGTCCGCACAGACAGAACTATGCGAAGTTCCAGCATCTTTCCGTCGAATATAACACCCTGTATCTCGGGAATGAAAAGTGTTATCGTTCTACTCTCAACCGCAAATAAAATTTAAATATCTTACCTACATTTCGTTCGCAGCATTTTATATGCTAAAATCAACCATACGCAAAGTCTACGCAATGCGATTTTTCCTCTGCAAACTCTTAAAAATTTTGCGCAGTAGTTTACTTAATTTGATGTGGCACGGAAATTATAAGTAATAATGAAGAGAAAATGAGATCATTATCGAGCGAATATATGACACTATAACACGTGAAAAAATTAAATTTTTTCATTGAATAGTTTTCTCAAAATCGGTTAATAAGTACTGTTAAACGCTGGGAACATTGTAGCGCTTGGTGCGTAAGCAGCAGCGGAATAGGCCCAGCATGGCTGCCGCTGGCAGGCTGGCCATACTTTCCCTATACACAGCTTTCTACTACATCTACATCTACATCTACATGGGATACTCTGCAAATCACATTTAAGTGCCTGGCAGAGGGTTCATCGAACCACAATTATACTATTTATCTCCCATTCCATTCTCGAATAGCGCGCGGGAAGAAGGAACACCTGAATCTCTCTGTTCGAGCTCTGATTTCTCTTATTTTATTCTGATGATCATTTCTACCTATGTAAGTGGGAGTCAACAATATATTTTCGCATTCGGAGGAGAATGTTGGCCTTTAGTGCATACCGTGACTGAAGCGCCTCAGTCCCCTCCGCCACCGCGGCCGGCTGAAGGGACCGAGAATAGTTGTAGTTCCTACGTGAAGTTCATCACCCTTGTCTGTAATCATAAATCTGATTAGTAAATGACACACCGAAGTTCAGTTTTCAGACATGTTAACTGGAATACCACCAATAAGTGATTCCTGAAATTTTTTCTATATACATCTAAGTGTGGTGACCGTTCTTTCAAAAGAACAGACACCACATAAGCATACATAATTAAGGAGAAGACGACAACAGAACCAGCCTTCAGTGCAAATGCACACTACGCCTGAACTCTTGAGGTAATCGGCAAAGTGCCACCAGCAGTGAGTGCAAAGTTGCTTGTTTGCCATTGAAAATCTTTGTTGTTAATTGACGTATTTACTTAATATAAGGTTGGTACCTTAGCTTTACAAACGTTTGAACTTAATACTTGACACAGACAGAACAGCATGACTAGCGTATGCACAGTGGCAGAAACGTGCGTAACAATAAGAAGGAATTGCACCCCACCCTCCCCTCTCCGACCCCGTTCCATTTCGTAAACAGCGTGATTTGCGAACCTGATGGAGCCGATAGCTGGACTGTGAGCGCACTGCGATTGCGTGGTGAGGCGTGTGTTTCGTATCCGCAAGACACATGGCTCCCGTCAGCAACTCGGGCACGTTCAGTGCTGATGATAGAATGCATGGTCCGCATGCAGACGGCTTTAGTCAGGATTGGGGCGTGCGGGGGAAGCTCCTACTGTATTGACGCTGTCCATCGCATCGCCAGCCAATAAACCAGACGTCCTAGCGCAAGCGGACAATGCAGAGAGAGAGAGAGACTTGCGAAATGGACGACCCAGCGGTAGACGCATTTAGTAAACAAGACTTATAGCTACTACCTACAATGCAGACAGCAAGACCGAGATCACTGGTTGACTACGGTTTTAAATTTTATGGAACGATATAGTGTTTTTAATTGTGTATTTTCTCTTAAAAGAGTCGAGTATAAGAGCTTGCATTCTAGAAACATTTTTCCCCACAAAGTTTCCAATAACTTGTGGTTGAATGCAAATATTATTTAATATGTAACTGATATTCAACACTCACGCCAGTAAATTTAATAATTTTAAAAAAGACTTCCAACAGCAGAGCTAAATTACTGCCACTAGACTTTGTCTATGAGCCATTTTCAGTATTCTATATTGTTTGATACTAAGGACACCAAGCGAGGCAACATCACGAAATATTCCATAACTATCGGAATCACTGGCAATTAAAATGATACTATAAAAATGAACAACTTCATATAATACTACAAAATTGTTGGTTTTGGCATGGTAGATGAGCTTACATTATCCAAACTGAGAAGTTGATCTAAACCATTGCACTTTAAGAGGGCTTATAACAAGTGAGAGACTACCGCCAGAGATTGTTATTAGACTTTTGTCTAAATATTTTAAACTGTCTGTTATAAAGATCCCATTGTCACAATACATGTAGCAGCCAATCCCTTAATAGCCACAGACACTGAGATTTTACAAACAATATTCACTACATCATTTGACGATTATAACTGAAATGCACTGGACAGAATTAATGTAGGCATTTGCAGTAGTCTAGCTCGCGTGATCACATTAGAACGCAGCCTCTGGTCTCGCACAAAGATGCCCCTAGGATGGGGTCGCTGTTGTGAGAAACGCTTTCACATGCTTCTTTTTCAGGGTGTATACGCGGACAAGAAGAAGTAATTTCCAGATTTTTTTTTTGTTTAATTTTTTTTTTTTTAGTAAAAGAAGCTCGCTTATGTTTGTCTTTTCATGAGGACGAAGATGATGTAAATTATGAGAAGGTTGTTTTTATCATTCGTTTTGCAAAATACTTTACAGTTTTTTACAAATATGTTACGATTTTCATGTATGTTTTTAGGCTGCAACCCGGTAGAACAGATTTATTTGCTTGTGAAAAATGTTTCGCTCTTCGAAAATGTAACAATTTTCGATCAAGTTGTTGTGCATAAAGCTAATAAAATAACGAAAGTACGACCGAAACGCATAATTATTTATAAACTCCTGATTTCCTGTCTTCACGTCCCATAATTTTTAAAAATAATTGTAATTTCTGCCATCGTTGAGGCATAATTTGTGACCTATTAAATAACTAAAATAAATATAATAAACTAACCTTGAATCTTCGTCTTTTATGGCTTGTATTACCTTTTAAGATATATCAAACAGAAATGAGCCGTTAATTTTTTTATAATGGCACAAATGGCTAGTCTTCAGAGCCATAAATGTCCCTAAGTGAAGAAATTCATAGCACATTCTTACTATTAACGTAATTCATATTGCGAATAAAGTCATTTACTTTGAAACTAACGGTTCTCAAACCACTATTCGCTCTTTTCCAGAGGCTTGCAAGAAACGTAAGCAGATGGTATATCACGCTCATCGAAAGCAGTTCGTTGTGAAGTAATGCATATTCTTCGTTCTAACGCCTTCGACACATTCTGCTATAGGCAGGCGCTTGTAAGCTAGGCGCACGGTGTTTTGTTGTTAAAAACCACGCATTTTCTTTTCAACGGAAGTTTTATTTTCTTATTATTCTGTCATTTGTCTTATTACTGCAGTATTACTGTGCAGTAGCGGGCTAAAGTGCATTTTTCACCACCCAACATTATAAAGAAAATTAACTTATAAGTTAATCATTGAAAAATTCCCGGAGTTGTTAAAAATTCCCGGATATATCCCGCATGAAAATATTTCCGGGTTTTTCTCGGATCTCGCGGTTGTCCCGGAGCGAATATACACTGGTTTCCGATCAAGAGGCAGCCACTAGAGATATTCTGCAAAACATTTCAGGGCGGTTATTGGCTCGTTGTGGATTGTGCAAGACGCTACGCAATAAACGCAGAGGGTGTACTAACTCTGCATTCTTAAAGTGTTGGTTTTCGCACGAGCGTGGAGAAGAACCGATAGTATTAACAACTGAATTGTGACGGAACTTAGAGCATCAGTTTATAGTCCGAAAAGAGCGAGAAATACTGTGGATTAGGAAAGAGGTTTTAAGGAGTCACTGAAGGAATAAAGTGGCACATCGCAAGAAGACACGATTGGTCAGTGTGATAGAGATTGTTCAAATGTTTGTATAGTCTATGGGACTTAACTACGGGGTCATCAGTCCCTAAACTTACAAACTACTTATGAACTACTCACGAACTAGGACGACACAAATATCCATGCCCGAGGGGGGATTCGAACCCCCGACCGTAGTGGGCGTGCAGACCGTGACTGGAGCGCCTCAGTCCCCGCGGCCACCGCGGCCGGCAGTGTGATAGAGTTCTACATTATTGCTCCTGTGTTTTAATAGCGAGTATATCTTTGCTGAGAAACGCTTTGGTTTTGGAGAATTCCTGCCCCAAACGCAAGGCATACCGTAACATGCTTTTACCTAAATAATGCTTTTCATTTTGCTTAGCTCGGTGCCTTTCATTGTTGATCAAGACACATTTCGTAAATACAGGAAGGTAGAGAGTGATTACTACCTCATTAAACATTATAAGAAAAAACATACTTCTTTACATTATTTTTCTCTGACTGATTTCTCAAAGTACAACATTCTTAACAAAAAAATAAATAAATAAAAAACTCGGTGTCAACGTTATGTGACGATTCAGCATGATCGTTACAAGTGACATTAGTTAAACATAGATTTTACTTTCAGTAACTTTAGCTCACGCTTACCATCTCTTACGAGGCAAGAATAGTTATTTGTGTATGTTATCGCCGGCCGCGGTGGCCGAGGGGACTGAGGCGCTCCAGTCACGGTCTGCACGGCCACTACGGTCGGGGGTTCGAATCCCCCCTCGGGCATGGATATTTGTGCCATCCTTAGTCTTAGTTAGTTCATAAGTAGTTTGTAAGTTTAGTGACTGATGACCCCGTAGTTAAGTCCCATAAGCTTAACAAACATTTGAACATTTTGTATGTTATTACTCTGATCCTGCACTGCACCTAGCGAATGGTAAGCCGCACAGCACATTGCACTACGCGTTTGGAAAACAGAAAGCATAGCGATACACCAACTACATTCTTTTAAAGGAATTTTATTAAAGTAAGATGGAATGCCGCTGATATATCGGCGAAGAATTGAAGCCATGAATATCGTAAGTTTTGATTTTTTATGCTCAACAGAATTAAGTGATCAGGAGAGACATCATACACAATATACGCATGGTAATGTATTTTATTCAAATATTGGTTACGAATGTAATTTGTATGTGATTAAGTACGATGCTGTCTCCACTCTGCTTGAGCTTTACATGGAGTTTACTTAGAGCGAGGCTTCATGGGGCTACCATAATAGTGACAAAGGCATTCTCGTTTAATAAAGTGTGTGATCACCTCGAACGGCCAGTACGGCACAGCTGCGTGACATGGGTAGTATGAGGTTATCAGTCAGTTCTTGAGGGATATTTCGCCTCTCTTCCAGCTCTGCAACCGTTGTGGGAGGTGCTGGTCTTCCTGCAATACAATGTGCATCCTAGAGATGAACAGTCGAGTTTAAGTCCGGTGAACAAGCTGGCCACTCCATTCGTTCAATTCCCTTAGCTTCAAGCTTGTTATCCACCATTGCAGATCCACCAGAAGGTCCCATCTCCTATGGCACCAGCGAAGGGCACAAGAAAATGTCGAAGGATCTCATCTCTATACTTGTGAGTAGTCAAAGCGCCATACTGAACGACATAGAGGTCAGTATGTTCGCCAATACTGACTTCTGCCCATATCATTCGTCCACCGCCATGATATAATGATGTTTACTACACATAAACATGATTGTTCCGAGTTTCCCGTTCTCTCCAGATGAGGGATCGACGATATTCTGGTTGAACACAAAATCTTGACTCATCTGTGCTCAAAACCGGCACTATTCGTTATGACTCCAATCCTGGTGTTGAAAGTCGGCTGTCTGCCGTCTTCCCAAGGTTTTTAACTTTATAATTTTTCTTTGCTATATGAGAACTCCTTTCGTTCGGAGGCATGAGGAATAGCATTTAATTTCATGTTTTTAAATGTTAGTTTCTGTAATACTGTGTTAATATTGCTGGGATTTTATTATGTTAATAATTTATCATTCTGTCTATGAATGTGACAATATGAACGGTTTCTCCATGACGCAACTGTCCCTGTGAGAATGTGTACTTGCTTTATTCTGTATGGACATGTATGAGTATTTTCTAGCATGTCAGTTTGAGGGTATGTATGGGAATTTTCGTCGTCGCTGCTGGTAGCGCACTTTGCATCTATGGCTTCGTGTCGATAGGTAGCCGTTACCAACCTCTACTTTTGATGCTACCAAAGAGCTTCCTCCACCATTTGGTTACAAGTTGTGTTGGCAATGCCCGGTAGCGAGCCTCGGCAGGACGCGTGAGTCTAATCTCTCCCTACCATCCAGTTTTTTACGGATTTCCGATGGGTGGCGGGGGTTTCGCGGGCCGTTTGGACACTCTGTGACTGCGCTTCGACCTGGTAAGACGTTCTGATTTTCTTTCCACCCTTGAGATGGTAGCGATTCTTTGTCTGGTGTTAAAGTTAAATTTCAGAACTTAGGTTCATTTTTCAGAATAAGTTTCTCCGATCATGTACGGAAGTGCATTCAATTTCATTTCGGTAATTTTGCGTAGGTAAACACAGTGAATATGTAACTAATTCGGTTTGATAAAGGCTGAGAATCAGTAACCTTTGTGAGACTAGCCGACGGTGTACGAATGAGGTTTAAATTCTTTCTAGCTTTGTGAGATGCAACTAATGTGCGGGAATATTTTTATTCTGTGTAGTGCATGTGAAATGTTCTTTTAGATTTTCATCTTTCTGAAGTGTCCAGAAAAGGGCTCTATGATTTCAAAACTAAATACCTCGAAAACAAAGCTCGATAGAGGAATGCAGTAAATGGGATGTTTATTATGAAAGCTGTAAAAAGTATATACAGCAGTTTGAAATAATAGTTACAAATGCTGCTAACAGATGGCGCTGTATGCTGTACAGCTCATATCAGCAGAAATAAATGAAATAATCGTATGAAAACACTCTTTGCAAACAATCACATCACAATGTTTTCAAAATGTTCACCATTGTCACTACACAGGTGGCGCAAACGAAGAATGAAATTCGCCATCAGATTTCGAAGTGTCTCAACCGAAATGGATTCACATGCCACAGAGATCGCCGATTCAAGCTCGTCCAGCATGGTGGGATGCTTTGGGTAGACCATGTCTTTCACTGTGCTCCACAAAAAAAAAAGGCCACAGGGAGTCAAATCCTGCGAATATGGAGGTCAATCCATGCCTGCACCAGTAAATTTGGGATATTCCAAAGCAATGATTCGATTCCCGAAATATTCCTCAAGAAAGCGAAACACTTGTTCGGTCCGATGTTGTCGGACTCCATCTTCCATAAACCATTCAGTACCTGGACGATCCTCTAACGCTTGCTGTGTGGCGACAAATTGTTCCAAAATTGCAACGTAACGTGCACCAGTGACCGTTTCTAGAATAAAAAGGGGCCAATAATGCCTCTGCTGCATACTTCAGCCCACACAGTAACTTTAGGAGAATACAGGGGGTTTCGCTTCACACCAATATGGCTTTTCGGAACCCCAAAATCGCCAGTTCTGCTTATTCCCGTATCCATTCAGGTGGAAGTGTGCTTCATCTGTAAACCAGATGCAGCCAACATCAAATCCTTCACTATTAATCATTGTGAGCATCTGATTAGCAAAGGCAACCCTTTGTTGCAGAGCTCGTAAGAGAATGGCCTGGTGCGTTTGAATTTTGAATGGAAACATCTGAAGGCTCTTTCTCGGTATTTTCTGCGTGCTGGAACGCTTCAAACCAGTCTCAGATGAAATTCTACGGACGGATGACATTGGATTTCGCTGAATAATTCCAGAAACTGTGGATATATTTTCAGGCGTGGCTGCGGTTTGCTTGCGGCCAACATGCCCCACTAGATCATCAGTTACGCTGCCTGTTCGTTGAAATTTTGCGAAGAGCGTACGAATGGTTTCCGCATCGGGTCCTTTTGGAACATTAATCGTGCTTGAAAACTTCGCATTGTTGCCGTAGGACTCTCTTCTAACCTGTGGTACTCTAGCACCAGAAAAACGCGTTTTTCAATGGAGTACATGGTTTTAATGTCTTCCTTCGGTACGCTAACCTCCTTTCACGTTTCAATAGCGGAACTGATCGCTCTGGGCTTCGAATCACTATTTATACTAAGCATTACATATGGCGATTACAGCGCCATCAGTAAGCAGCTTTTGTAACTATTATTTCAAACTGCTGTATAAACTTCTTACAGCTTTCACAATAAACATACCGTTTACTGCATTCCTCTATCGATCTTTGGTTTCGAGATATTTAATTTTGAAATCAGGGAGTCCTTTTCTGGACACCCTGTATGTACTTCATGTGGTGTGTTCTTAGAAAAAAGCCTTCAGCTACTCCTGTGTCTGTTTCTATGCCCTTCAGGAAAGAAATTATGCATGTATCTTTTTGATTTCCATCAGTACCTCGCGATCTCCTCTACGTCTATTTTTAAATTGTTGTTTCGTTTCCAAACTTGTACTTTGCATTCAGACTCTCGCAGTAAAATCTCTTCTAGCCTTGTACAACCCCCTTTATTAGCTTGCTTATGAAATACTACGTATTTCTAGGGGCTGCATGCCGTATTTCTTAGTTGATTTACTCCGGCTTTTCTGATTTTTGAAGACTGGACTTCGTCCATCTGTGAAAAACCTTCCCAATCGCGTCTAACTGTATTTATTTAGCTTCCTTATGATATCCTACGCATTTCTAAGGGTTTCAAGCCGTAGCTTTTTTTCTTTATTTTTCGGAAATTGAATTTTTGTATTTTTTGTTGGTTTTAGGAACCACGTGCTTCTGAACTCCGACTTCAAGGTTTATAGCTAGTCACTTGAGTTCTCGCTACTGCTCACATACCGGTGCCCTACTATTGTGTATTCGTGCTTCGTAATCTATGATTCCGTTGATTTTTTGTTGAAATGAATACGACCTTTAAGCACTTCGCCTTCAGTGGGGTGCGAATATGTAATGTAGCAGACACGTGCCGTGTGTCTCAGTAAGTCTGCATGCTCACGGTTTGATTTAAATGGAAATTAATCTCGGTATTATCGCGTACCGTCTCAAGTAAAGAAAGACAGACCAGAGCCACCTACGAAGTTTATTTTCCTTGTGTTGTGTGGTACATCCTGCTTTGCTGAATTTCGCCTACGATAGCGGCGCCTGCTTCTGCTTCCTATCAGCACGCTGAGTTGGGTGAGTTTCGCTTTGCTTCGCGCGTGTAAGTGGCTGAATGCTTGTTGATTGTAAATTCCTCCCCCGACGATGTTCAGTTCAGATTACTTTAAACTTATTTGAAATGGTATGCATTTTTATTGTTTAACAAAATTGGTTCGCCCATTTACTCATGTTTGAAGTTAATAAATAATTCATTGTTTGTGAATTTGATCCTTCTTATGAATATTAGCTAATGAATATCCTCCCTTTTTATTTAATGTTGTTTTTCACCAGTACTGAGAACAAACTCAGATGCAAATTATATATTTTTAATTCCGTTGCACCATAAATGTTCTCACAGCCGCCTTCATGAAAAGGTTTCGTTCGAAGTGTCTTGTATATTAATGATTGTGTGTAATTCTCATGATCTACGATGTATGTTGGCCACCGTCTGTTTGTCTTCCTGCTGCTAAAGTAGAGGTTGAGTCAATTCTAAATTCTGTGCCAGGGAACAAGATTCTGTTGCAGGAAGTAGTCAGTAGTTCATGCGAATCCTTTAGCTGGTTTTACAGTCAGAGTTATATGTTTAAAGTAAGCTTTTTAACTGGCTCCTTTCAGCTAGAATTAATTTTACGATTAACCGTGGTCTTTCAATATTCCTCTGCCCAATTTCTGTGGTTTGATGGTGTCGTGGTTTTAATGGCATATACTCCATAGGCCTCCGAGCTTAGAGACCACAATTCCGAAGACGATTTCTGTTTGTGTCGGCACTGTACGTCCTGTTGCTGTCGGGAGGGTGTGTTGCAGCTGAGTTTCATTCAGCCTCCTGTCCCGACACGCTGTTAGCCGTCATCTGTTGCTGATATTACTCGTGCACGACCTTGGGCTTCCTGTCTTTTAACAGTTATTTTTATCTGAAATAGAGTCCTGGACCTGGGAGTTACACTTCGGGAATCTCCAATAGCTGCAGCCACCTTTCTCTGTATCTGCCCCACTTCCAACCTTATTTCTCTGCATGCCATAGCTTCGTGTAAGTCACGTTGCTGTTATATTTCATTACCTGCTTATTAAATTATCTGAACCCAACTGCTAGTATAATTCATTTGATAGGGTAAACACAAGTAACACTAACTCTCACTGCAACAACATTCTATTATAACCACTATGTCGGTAGCCGTAATGTTGTTGTCTCCATTCGTAGAACTGACAGAAAGTCGTCGAACCATTCTACCGATCACAATCCTTCTGAACCTAGATATACCAACTTATCCCCTAATTATTTTGACCAGTGTATATTCTTTTTCGGGGATTTTATTAAAGTAAGATGGAATACCGTTGGTATATCTGCGAAGAATTGAAGCCACGGGTACAATGTATTCTTCTGTTTAATATTGTAGCACATCTTACTCTACCACTTGCAACTGTTTCACAGGCAGATAATAAGTACTTACCACATAATTTATTTCTATGTAAATAGTACACTCCATGACGCAGACATGTATATGATTGTGTGAACATTGAAACGGACAGATGCCCGGAACCGGTCGTGGGACAAATGAATTTTTTTCAGTTGTGGCTGGTTGCGGAAATAATTCTATACGCTAATGAGAAAAATTTTTATGTGCCTTAGTACTTGGTTTTGTTGAGTGATTAATAATCTTTTCACATAATCAGAATCAGGTGTAAGTAACTGATTACACGTTCTGGATGCCGTGGCAGAGCCTAATAAATCAGATGCCGTTAATTAAATTCCATTGCGCGTAAACTAATTAATCAGCACAGCCTCCTGAGCAGTGATCTGTTAGCTGCACAGCACACACACCTACATGACTCCGGTCACTTTTTGACGCACCCAGCTCAGAGTTTTCAAAAGTCCACAACTTCCATGATGCCTAATGTTAGTACCGCATATCACTTGGAAGGCTCCGTACGATTTAGGAGACAACATGAGTGGCTGTCTTACGTTATTCGCGGATGATGCTATCACTTATCGGTTACTAAGGTCACCAGAAGATCAAAAGCAACTGCAAAATGGTTTAGATAATATATCTGCTTGATGCAAAACATGGAAATTGATCCTTAATAATGAGAAGTGTGAAGTCATCCATATGAGGACTAAAAGAAGCCCGTTAAACTTCATTTACGCGATATATTAGTTAAAACTACAGGCCGTAAATTCAATTAAATTGCTAGGAGTAACAATTACAAACAACTTAAATTGGAAAGAACACATAGAAAATATTGTAGGAAAAGCAAACCAAAGACTACGTTTCGTTGACAGAACACTTAGAAGAAGCAACAGTTCTACTAAAGAAACTGCCTACACCACATTTGTGCGTCCTATTTTGGAGTATTGCTATGCATTGTGGGATCCCCACCAAGTGGGACTGACAGACGATTCAGAGAAAGTTCTGAGAAGGGCAGCTCGTTTTGTAGTATCGCGACATCGAGGAGAGAGTGTCACAAAAATGATTATGAGTGCGGGTGGAAATCATCAAAAGAAAGGCGTTATTTGTTGCGACGAGATCTATTTGCGAAATTTATTTCACCAACTTCCTCTTTCGAATGCGAACATACTTTGTTAGCACTCACCTACAAAGGAAGACATGATCATGAAAATAAAATAAGAGAAATCAGATCGAAAACGGAAAGATTTAGGTGTTCCTTTTTCTCGTGAGCTATTATTTATTTAAATATATCACATCTAATAGAATATATCATTGTACGTTTTATTTAATGAATATTAATTGATTATTTAAATTTATACATCTATCAAAAGTTGTAGCTACCTATTTTTAAGTCAAAAGAAATGATTATATAGTAAAATATGTAATGTAATCAAATATTTTACATTACTAATATAGGATGTAATCAATATAACTTAGATATTTAAAGTTGTAGAGAAAAATCATGAAAGCGGTTCGATGAACTCTCTGCCATGCACTTCAATATGACTGGCTGAGTATTTATGTAGATGTAGATGTACCATAGTAGTGCCCCATCGGCCCACATCCCTACCAAAGGTGTAATTTTTGTTTGGATGACGGTGTTTCCGGCTACGTCAATCGACTTAGTGCAGCAAGAACAATGATCGAAACCAGGCGACACGTTTCTGTCGACTCACAGTCCAATCTCGATGATACCGTGGACATCGGAATAGCAGTTGATGCGTTGTTCGATCAACATGATCTGTGATTGACTCGAACAATCTGCTCTGAATGATGGACGTCGAAACCATCTTTATAATCTGTGCGAAGTTTATAGAGTAGCCAAGCCTCCATCTTCCACGTTCTAGAATGATGCTTAAAATGTCTAATATATACACCAAAAAAATGTTGCATCATCACGATTCTAAGGATTCATAACCCTTAACATAAAAATTGAATAGAGATACATGAAAACAATATTTCACTTCTCTTTATTGCTCGTGAAAACACAAATTGACAATTTGTACAACACCTAGACATTCTGAATCTTTGTTCCAGATTGGAGCATACACCAGTACCCCCAATACACGGTAACACGTCCTCTTACAGTGATGCGTGCCTGTATTCGTCGTGGAATACTGTCCACTGGATCATCAAGGACGGTTGGCGAATTGACATACATATCTCAGATTGGTTGGTGGATTCTCTCGCCCAAAAATAGCCCTTTTGAATGTATCCGAGTGATGTTCGATAGGGTTTATGACTGGAGAACATGCTAACGATTCTAATCTTGCGATATAATCATAAAGGAAAACATTCACAAAATGTTCACAACGAGCGTAACGTCCATTAAGACGAATCTCTAGACGAAACGCTGCTGGAGTGGTTGCATTATAGGTGGGAGTATGTCATTTCTGTATCACACAGCCGTTTGTTTGCCTCATACGACCAAAAGAGGCGTACAGTGGCCCCACGTAATAGCACCCCAAAACATCGGGGAACCACCACCTTGCTGCACTCGTTTGACGGTTTGTCTCAAGACCTACAGGCTGCCTCCGGAAACGACTCCGACGATTTTCTGAAGACTGATGACGAAGGTACGAGCTTGTGGAATAAGTACCCAAATATGTGAGTGGCTCGAAGAAAAGTAATAGAGCCCAATACGTTGTTCTCTATGGCGAGTGTTCATCAGATACTAGCGTGTCGTCAGGAGTGCCCCAGGGTAGTGTGATAGGACCGCTGTTATTTTCTATCTATATAAATGACCTGCGGCTGTGTGCTGATGATGCTGTGATGTACAGGAGGATGTCGTCATTGAATGACTGTAGTACGATGCAGGATGACTTGGGCCAAATTCCTAGGTGGAGTGAGGAATGGCAGATAGCTCTAAATGTAAGGTGATGCAGATGAGCAGCAAAAACACTCCCGTAATGTTCGAATACAACATTAGTAGTGTGCTGCTTGACAGAGTCGCTCGTGTCAATTAAATATCTAGGCGTAACACTGCACAGCGATAGGAAATGGAATGAGCATTTATATGCTCCTCCCATTCAGTCGTGGGGAAGACGAGTGGTCGACTTCGCTTTATCACAAGAATTATGGAAAGCTGTGATTCGTCTGTAAAGGACATTGCATATAAAACGCTTGTACGAACCCGTGTTGAATATTGCTCAAACGTTTGATATCCCCACGAGATCGTTTTAAAGAAGGACATAGGCTAGGTTTATAACTGATAGATACGATCTATACGCGAGTGTTACCGAGATGCTTGAGGAACTCAAATGGAAGGCGCTGGAGGGAAGGCGACGTTTTTTTCGAGAGACACTGTTGAAGAAATTGAGAGGGCCGTGATTTGAGGCGGACTACGGAATGATTTTACTGTCACTAACCTACATTTCCCGAAAAGACCAGAAAGATAAGATTAAAAAGATTAGGGCTCGCACGGATGCATACAAGTATTCGTTTTTCCCTCGTTCTTTATGGAAGTGGAACAGAAAAGCAAGAAACTAGTAGTGGTACTGAGTACCCTCCGCCACGCAGTTTTGGGTGGATTGCGGAGTATATACGTAGATGTCAACGTAGATAGCAGATTAGAGTATCATCTGTGAATAGCATTTGATGTCAGTTCTGATGAATCATGCTGTTGGGCACGTCTTTCCTTGCTGCATTGTGTCTAGGTGCCATGGACGTCGGGAGCAGTGTTGCCAGACGTAGGGAAATTTCCCTACACATAGGTACTTTTCAGCATTAAAATCACGTAGGGAATTTTCATCGAAAAGTCCTCAACTTTGGTAAAATTTTACAATCGCCGATACAGGCCTAGCGGGTAATGTTGGCAACAGAACAGTTGTTAGCACGCACGAATGAAGCTGACCAATTGTGGCAAAGTTTGAAGTAGTCAATGATATTTTAGACGACATAGTTGTTTTCTGTTCATAGTAAACATTATTAATTTGAAAAATGTAGTTTCAGACACATTAAAATTGATGCGAATTACGATGATTTCAATGTATATCAGTGGAATGAAGAGTCGATTTGGAAGTAGTGTTAGAAAATGTCAGCACAAGAAAAATTCATTTTTTCCATGAACGACCACGTTTTATTACCTTCACTAGACTTATTTATTTACGACAGGACGATATACTAGTAAGTACTTGTAAATGAGAAGATACTGACAAGAAAACGCTAAAAGATTTGCGACAGCCAACGTTATAATGAACAAAGCGCTAGATATTCGTTGTCAACATAGCATTACTCTTTGAAAATCGAATCATTTAGAGTGACGGACTTCCTTTTTTGTGCTGACTGTGAACTAAATAATTACTACTGTTCCTACTCTATGGTTGATAGTGTCTCGATGTATCCTTGTTTGGTCAGTAAATCAGTTACCCTCGTGTAACAGTGACAGTGCACTAGGAATTAGCGGCATATTTGGGGAAACTAATTAATCTGTTCCTCTCTATGGTTACCAGGTTCTTGATGTACCCTTGTCCGATAGATAAATCAGTAATCTTCTTCTTACAGAGCACTTGGAATTCGCGGCATAATCTACACTTGACTCCATCAGTAACGATCAGTCACTGGAAAAACATATCTACCAAGTGCAGCATGATGCCAAATATTTAAAGTTTTTCAAAATTGTAACATGTCACATTAATCAAGTGGTTAACCTCTGCTGGCCGCACTCCTGGATTCAGCCCCTCCCAGACCCAAATCCTGGCTACGACCCTGATGTACGGGCATTAATGAGGTGGTAGGGAGAAAGTAGGGAAAACGTAGGTACATTTTTGTGTGACTGTAGGTATTTTCTCTCTCTGCCATCTGGCAACACCGGTCGGGAGTGAAGTTTCATGTAACGCAGCCTGCGGCGGCACGAAAATTATAATTTAGTATTGTGGCGTTTCTTTTAGGGTTTCTCCGTAAGCAACGGTCATCGCCTTTGGCGGCAAGAGCGAGGCACGTCATCGACATTTCCTATGTCTTCGTACCCCCTCCACATCCGAACGACGACGCTTTGGTTCACTACGAGAATATATACAGCTGTAATTTTTTGTGAATAGGATTTCTGCGTAACACTTCAACCTCGCAATAAATAAAAAATACTAAATTACATTCGACGTTAAACCTTTATGCACATTAAGCAAGCTTACAAGTTACTGTAGCGATGTAATTTCCCCATATTTACATTTTACTTCCATGGTGGTATTTGTCTGAAATACATTGCTGTAGTAATATAATTAATGTGGATATCGCAATGTTGTTTCTACTCTGTTTGTTTCAAATTGAGAATCATTGTACTTTGTTTTTAAAAAATAATAGAAAATTATCTATTCAACGCTTGGAAGGTATTATTCTAAAAACATAAATAGTGTATATACATGGTATTTTATTACAATTTTAATTGATTAAATTCTGGTTTGATTAGCAGATCTAAGCTCACAAAATGCTTGTAGAACTTTTGCTATTCATATTAATAGTTATACAGATTAAGCTACCTGGAGAAAGACTGTGAATTACAACAATTCAAGATATTTAAAACTTTTTTTCCGAAAATTTAAAATCGTAATACATGAAGATCTTTTTCCTTAGGTTTCAAGGGGAAGGCCCCTGGAACTCTTTTATCTTGTTGGTGAACCCCCCCGCCCCACCGCCCCGCCCAAAAAAAAAAAAAAAAAAAAAAAAAAAAAAAAAAAAAAAAAAAAAAAAAAAAAAAAAAAAATTAGAATAAAATAAAATAAAAACAATTAATCCGGCAGTAGTTCGAACAGGGTCACAATTTCTTTTTTCTTTTTTGTCCCGGAGCCCTTCGTTAGACAGCTACGCTCCTGAGTGGGACATACAAACAGGAGAAAGTGCCACTTGGGAAAAATCACTAGGAGAGCGACGTATGTGGACAGTGGTAGTGAAATGCAGATGATGTGTATTGAAACTTCATTACAGTGAGAGACAGGTAGGACGATTTAGGATGTTGTGTGTTAACAAAGCGGGATTTTTTTTTTTTCGCATGTCAATAATTTTAGTGAGGAAGCAGGAATAAGGACAGAGGCAGCTGGTTCCCCACTTTTCTGTCGGAATCTTATAAAAAAGAATTTTGTTTTCCTTTTTTGTGCTTAAACAGGAGCTTTTTTTAGCTGTTATAGTCTTTGTTCTATGTGTCTTTCTGATACGACAAAATAACAAAAAATAAGACTCCAAGAAGTTAATTTATTCCATTGTTAATAGTGAAATTACAGGCACCGCAAGTGGCCAATAGCAGAGAAATATCTGCAGCTGTTAACGGCTTCTGAGGCTGGTAGTCCTTCGGAGAAGCGCACTCAAATTAATTGCGCAAATAGAATGTTCCACCGCCGCGGCGCAGACAATGAGTAGCGCGCAAAGGCAGAACAACGGAGTCCCGCGGCCGGCAACAGTTAGCCTAACGACCCTCCGCTGCCGATTCGCTCTTTATTGCCACTCGGCGACTTGCGGCGTGGGCGGATCGCGGCGCGGCCGTCTCTGAAGTCCCCTGGATATTAGCGCGCGAGTAAATATTGGCCGGCGCCACATATCGCCCGGCTAATACTGCACAGTGCACCGGCAGATACCCTCAGGTGTGCCGGAGCGCAAACAAAAGGCGGCGCACAGTGCACGCACACAGTGCCGGAATCAATACAATCAGCCGCCTACTGCAGCCGTAGCGCCAGATACCTGCTCTCTGCTGCACTCGTAAAAGGGAACTGTCCGCACGCCATGCAAAAGCGAGCAGCAATTACACGGCCTACTGCCAGGGACTTGGCGGAAAATTTCAACCACTTATACCAACGTGCGTCTTAAGCCCTGTACAAACTAAGACACTTCTTGCGCCACAAATGGTGCAATGAGATGGTACAACGTCTTGCTCCAAGAATTGGCATGCCATCTGGCACCTGCATTTCAACTCACAATGACTGCAGATGGCGCAAAATTATTTTAGAAAATGGCTGACGACGAACTAAAAGTTGCAGCTACTGATTACGCAGTCATCGCTGTGGTTATATATCAGCAACATCGACGAAGAAATTTACGTTGGCAAAATATAAGGTGATGCAGTAGCCCATGGATTTTAAGACGTAATGAGGTAGGTTAGGTATTACAGTCTATTACGTCATGAACTCATGTTAGAAAACGAGGAATCCTGCAGAGTTATCTGAGGATGATGATACTTCTTGGTCTAGCAGGACTGACGCATGTATCAAAGCGCATCACCTGAGAATGAGCCGGCAGCAGTGGTCGAGCGGTCTGCGGCGTGCCAGTCACAGTCTGCACGGCCGCTGTGGTCGGGGTTTCGAATCCCCCCCCCCAGGGCATGGATATTTGTGCCGTCCTTAGTCTTAGTTAGTTCATAAGTAGTTTGTAAGTTTAGGGACTGATGACCCCGTAGTTAAGTCCCTTAAGCTATATAAACATTTGAACATTTTGAAATATTGGCCGGCGCCACATATCGGCCGGCTAATACTGCACAGTGCTCCGGCAGATACACTCAGATGTGCCGGAGCGCAAACAAAAGACGGCGCACAGTGCACGCACACAGTGCCGGAATCAATACAATCAGCCGCCTACTGCAGCCGTAGCGCCAGATACCTGCTCTCTGCTGCACTCGTAAAAGGGAACTGCCCGCCAGCCATGCAAAAGCGAGCAGCAATTACACGGCCTACTGCCAGGGACTTGGCGGAAAGTTTCAACCACTTATACCAACGTGCGTCTTAAGCCCTGTACAAACGAAGACACTTCTTGCGCCACAAATGGTGCAATGAGATGGTACAACGTCTTGCTCCAAGAATTGGCATGCCATCTGGCACCTGCATTTCAACTCACAATGACTGCAGATGGCGCAAAATTATTTTAGAAAATGGCTGACGACGAACTAAAAGTTGCAGCTACTGATTACGCAGTCATCGCTGTGGTTATATATCAGCAACATCGACGAAGAAATTTACGTTGGCAAAATATAAGGTGATGCAGTCGCCCATGGATTTTAAGACGTAATGAGGTAGGTTAGGTATTACAGTCTATTACGTCATGAACTCATGTTATAAAACGAGGAATCCTGCAGAGTTTTCTGAGGATGATGATACTTCTTGGTCTAGCAGGACTGACGCATGTATCAAAGCGCATCACCTGAGAATGAGCCGGCAGCAGTGGTCGAGCGGTCTGCGGCGTGCCAGTCACAGTCTGCACGGCCGCTGTGGTCGGGGGTTCGAATCCCCCCCCCCAGGGCATGGATATTTGTGCCGTCCTTAGTCTTAGTTAGTTCATAAGTAGTTTGTAAGTTTAGGGACTGATGACCCCGTAGTTAAGTCCCTTAAGCTATATAAACATTTGAACATTTTGAAATATTGGCCGGCGCCACATATCGCCCGGCTAATACTGCACAGTGCTCCGGCAGATACACTCAGATGTGCCGGAACGCAAACAAAAGGCGGTGCACAGTGCACGTACACAGTGGCGGAATCAGTACAATCAGCCGCCTACTGCAGCCGTAGCGCCAGATACCTGCTCTCTGCTGCACTCGTAAAAGGGAACTGCCCGCCAGCCATGCAAAAGCGAGCAGCAATTACACGGCCTACTGCCAGGGACTTGGCGGAAAATTTCAACCACTTATACCAACGTGCGTCTTAAGCCCTGTACAAACGAAGACACTTCTTGCGCCACAAATGGTGCAATGAGATGGTACAACGTCTTGCTCCAAGAATTGGCATGCCATCTGGCACCTGCATTTCAACTCACAATGACTGCAGATGGTGCAAAATTATTTTAGAAAATGGCTGACGACGAACTAAAAGTTGCAGCTACTGATTACGCAGTCATCGCTGTGGTTATATATCAGCAACATCGACGAAGAAATTTACGTTGGCAAAATATAAGGTGATGCAGTAGCCCATGGATTTTAAGACGTAATGAGGTAGGTTAGGTATTACAGTCTATTACGTCATGAACTCATGTTATAAAACGAGGAATCCTGCAGAGTTTTCTGAGGATGATGATACTTCTTGGTCTAGCAGGACTGACGCATGTATCAAAGCGCATCACCTGAGAATGAGCCGGCAGCAGTGGTCGAGCGGTCTGCGGCGTGCCAGTCACAGTCTGCACGGCCGCTGTGGTCGGGGGTTCGAATCCCCCCCCCCAGGGCATGGATATTTGTGCCGTCCTTAGTCTTAGTTAGTTCATAAGTAGTTTGTAAGTTTAGGGACTGATGACCCCGTAGTTAAGTCCCTTAAGCTATATAAACATTTGAACATTTTGAAATATTGGCCGGCGCCACATATCGCCCGGCTAATACTGCACAGTGCTCCGGCAGATACACTCAGATGTGCCGGAACGCAAACAAAAGGCGGTGCACAGTGCACGTACACAGTGGCGGAATCAGTACAATCAGCCGCCTACTGCAGCCGTAGCGCCAGATACCTGCTCTCTGCTGCACTCGTAAAAGGGAACTGCCCGCCAGCCATGCAAAAGCGAGCAGCAATTACACGGCCTACTGCCAGGGACTTGGCGGAAAATTTCAACCACTTATACCAACGTGCGTCTTAAGCCCTGTACAAATGAAGACACTTCTTGCGCCACAAATGGTGCAATGAGATGGTACAACGTCTTGCTCCAAGAATTGGCATGCCATCTGGCACCTGCATTTCAACTCACAATGACTGCAGATGGCGCAAAATTATTTTAGAAAATGGCTGACGACGAACTAAAAGTTGCAGCTACTGATTACGCAGTCATCGCTGTGGTTATATATCAGCAACATCTACGAAGAAATTTACGTTGGCAAAATATAATGTGATGCAGTAGCCCATGGATTTTAAGACGTAATGAGGTAGGTTAGGTATTACAGGCTATTACGTCATGAACTCATGTTAGAAAACGAGGAATCCTGCAGAGTTTTCTGAGGATGATGATACTTCTTGGTCTAGCAGGACTGACGCATGTATCTAGGCGCATCACCTGAGAATTAGCCGGCAGCAGTGGCTGAGCGGTCTGCGGCGTGCCAGTCACAGTCTGCACGGCCGCTGTGGTCGGAGGTTCGATTCCCCCCCCCCCCCGGGCATGGATATTTGTGCCGTCCTTAGTCTTAGTTAGTTCATAAGTAGTTTGTAAGTTTAGGGACTGATGACCCCGTAGTTAAGTCCCTTAAGCTATATAAACATTTGAACATTTTGAAATATTGGCCGGCGCCACATATCGCCCGGCTAATACTGCACAGTGCTCCGGCAGATACACTCAGATGTGCCGGAACGCAAACAAAAGGCGGTGCACAGTGCACGTACACAGTGGCGGAATCAGTACAATCAGCCGCCTACTGCAGCCGTAGCGCCAGATACCTGCTCTCTGCTGCACTCGTAAAAGGGAACTGCCCGCCAGCCATGCAAAAGCGAGCAGCAATTACACGGCCTACTGCCAGGGACTTGGCGGAAAATTTCAACCACTTATACCAACGTGCGTCTTAAGCCCTGTACAAACGAAGACACTTCTTGCGCCACAAATGGTGCAATGAGATGGTACAACGTCTTGCTCCAAGAATTGGCATGCCATCTGGCACCTGCATTTCAACTCACAATGACTGCAGATGGCGCAAAATTATTTTAGAAAATGGCTGACGACGAACTAAAAGTTGCAGCTACTGATTACGCAGTCATCGCTGTGGTTATATATCAGCAACATCGACGAAGAAATTTACGTTGGCAAAATATAAGGTGATGCAGTAGGCCATGGATTTTAATAAGTAATGAGGGAGATCGGGAATCCTGTAAACGTTTTCTGAGGATGATGATATTTCTTGGTATAGGGAGGACCACGAATCTACATTAATAAAAAATGAATTGCCGCATGTATGAAAGCGCATCACTTGAGTATGGTTTCACCGATTTCGCTGAGCTTTTCTTTGTTCTGTTAGTAATTCACAGGGCAAGGTTTGTACGAAAGAAATTTATGGAAAATCTGCCGAAAAGGATTAGAAAATGAGAAAAACTGACATGAGGAAAGTTTCCAACCGAATTCTCATACACAAGCAGCAGTTGACCGGCGTTGCCTGGTGAAACTTTTGTTGTGATGCCTCGCAGAAGGAGAAGAAATGCGTACCATCACGTTTCCGACTTTGATAAAGGTCGGATTGTAGCCTATCGCGATTGCGGTTTATCGTATCGCAACATTACTGCTCGCGTTGGTCACGATCCATTGGGTTCAGTAGGACAATACGGAACGCCGTGCTGGATCCCAACGACCTCGTATCACTAGCAGTCGAGATGACAGACATCTTATCCGCATGGCTGTAACGGATCGTGCAGCCATGTCTCTATCCCTGAGTCAACATATGGGGACGTTTGCAAGACAACAACCATATGCACGAACAGTTCGACGGCGTTTACAGCAGCATAGACTATCAGCTTGGAGAGCATGGCTGCGGTTATCCTTAACGCATCACAGCCAGAAGAGCCTGCGACGGTGTACGCAACGACGAACCTAAGTGCACGAATGTAAAAACGTCATTTTTTCGGATGAATCCAGGTTCTGTTTACAGCATCATGATGGTCGCAGCCGTGTGTGGCGACATCGCGGTGAACGCACATTGGAAGCGTGTATTCTTCATCGTCATACTGGCGTATCACCCGGTGTGATGGTATGGGTTGCCATTGGTTACACGTCTCGGTCACCTCTTGTTCGCATCGACGGCACTTTGAACAGTGGTCGTTATATTTCAGATGTGTTACGACCTATGGCTCTACCCTTCATTCGATACCTGCGAAACCCTACATTTCAGAAGGATAATGCACGACCGCTTGTTGCAGGACCTGTACGGGCCTTTTTCGGATACGGAAAATGTTCGACTGCTGCCCTGGCCAGCACATTCTCCAGGTCTCTCCCCAATTGAAAATGACTGGTCAATAGTGGCCGAGCAACAGGCTCGTCAGTCACGCCAGTCACTACTCTCGATAAACAGTGGTATCGTGTAGAAGCTGCATGAGCATCTGTACCTGTACACTGACTGAATGCCCAGGCGTATCAAGGCCGTTATTACGGCCAGAGGTGGTTGTTCTGGGTACTGCTTTCTCAGGATCTATGCACCCAAATTGCGTGAAAATGTAATCATATATCAATTCTGGTATATTTGTCCGATGAATATCCGTTTATCATCTGCATTTCTTCTTGGTGTAGCAATTTTAATGGGCAGTGGTGCAACAATCAGCTTATTCATTCGCTATTCCCCTAGTGACCAAATACGCTGATGGAGAGCGAACAAATACGCCAAGGACGTAAGAATAAAGGGCGGTGGCGTTATGCAGACAACGTTAAAAAAGCCAGACAGATTTAACATGGAACATTAGTTGTTAGATTATTCTCACCTCCATGGTGTTAACGGTGTGATCATATCTTTGTGGCGTTGATAGAATAATGACAGTTCGTGGTATTTTTGAGTGTTACAAACAAATTTAGTATAGATCGCAGTTCTTTTTTTTTTCTTTTTTTTTAAGAACAATGCCTCCATTGCGGCCTTGTAATATCGCTCGGCGTAAGCGCAACGCAATAATGATTAATAGAGCGCAATGCCATTCAAATGTTTGTAATTCTATGGGACTAAACTACTTTGGTCATCATACCCTAGACTTCCAAACTAATTAAACCAATTTAAACTAACCTATAAACAACACACACATCCGTGCTCGAGGAAAGATTCGAACCTCCCGCGTGGGAGACCGCGCGATCCGCAACGTGGCGCTCCAGACCACTCGGCTACTCCCGCACTGCCAACGCCAGTTGTTGGAAGTTTGTGGAATAAATATCGAATTGCCGTGTTTTTCCCACGAGCAGTTGTACGTAGCGTGTTCGAGAATTGGTAAACCATCTGCACTGTTCGTTTCCTCTCCGGACGGAAAGATAAAGAATATCGTTTATCAACAAGAGTTAAAATGAATGCAAGACAAAGACATTCGAAACATTGTATTTCCATTCGTCTTATTGTATTTAAATTAGTTATTTTGTTTCATATGGAATTTCTAACATTGAAGTATGATCATGCAACAATAATTTTCTTTTCAATTAAAAAACTCTCAATAACGTATAAACATGTTATAAAAAGCATTTCTATTCAGCTCGCTGCGAGAAAAAACATGCTAAGCTGTGCTGTAAATATGTGCGGTTTTCTTTTCCTTTTCCTAGTATTTTTAACATAAAACAGGAAAGTTATTTTTGGGAATGAAATGAATTTAAAAAGGGGGGATGACATAGACGCAGAGAGGTGGGGGGAGGAGATGGATATGGTGTGGGATAAGAGGAAGTGGTGTGAAGATAGGGGGAGGAGGAGATGGGGAAATAGAGGAGGAAGGGACAGACATAACAAGAAGAAATTACGGTATATATCCCACACACATTAGCTACTGCGAAGCATTGCCGGGTTTGCTAGTAACAAATAAAAACACTGTTATGTTCTGTGAATGGATACTTATGGCAAATACAAGACACACTACACTTCTTCCCCAAGTTCATCTGACATTGTATTATTCAAAAAAATATAGTCACCAGCTGGATTCGGACTCACATTCTTAGAAATGAAAAGTCCGCCTCCGTATTCCAGTGGACAGCATAGTACATTGCCTCGCGGGAGACCTAGGTTCGATTTCTGGTCGGGTTGGAGATTTTTTCCACTCGGGGAGACTGGGTGTTGTGTCGTCCTCATCATCATCGACGCACGAGTAGACCATGTGGCGTCACATAAAGACTTACATCAGACAGACCGAACACTATCACCAGCTGGGGAAAAGGCCCAAAATGCCACACGAAATCATCATACAAATGAAAACTAGACGCACCAACCAACTGAGCTATCAAGACACATTAATGCAGCATGTTTTGTGAATTGCTTCAGGACAAATCAAAGGCACCAGCTTAATCTTTCCACCTACTGTGTTAATCATAGGAGAAATTGAAAGACAAATGTATTACTTTCTGTGATGACCGCTCTTAGTATAATCATTGCTTTCCCATGAAACGGCTGCACTGAAAGTTCCTTTTCTTGTCTTAACATGGTACGCAAGAAACAGGAGTTTCTTAAAGTACCACACCGTAGGTTGGTACACGTCTGCAGACACCATACCACTCTTCGAAGTTTTAACCTCAACTACTATCTGCGGTCTCTCAGACCGCTACGACTTTTTGAGTCGAGATATTTCCCACACCCCTGCCAAGCTAAAAGGACTCTTCCGTGTACCTTCCTGGCGGCCGATAAGGTCCAAGTGCCAGCATTCTTGCAGTGCTGCTGTCCTTATGAGCCTTGCGCGGCCTCAGTGTTTGCGCAGGCTCTGCCTCATAGCGCCTGGCCAGTCGGCTTGGTGAGCGCGGCCTGCTAAGCGACAGCGCTGTGGCTGTGGCCTCTCTCTCGCTGTTGTTGTTCCGTGTCGTGTTTCTCCATGGGGGGAAAAGCTGATCGTTCTATGCAACGCATTTTACGTGAAGCAGATGTGAATGATCGAGAAGGTTTCCGTGAATCCTCCGATGATTTAGACTACAGCAATAACGACCCTGATTTTGAGGTATTTAGTGAACATGACACTAATTCAGAGCAGGAACCTGAAAATGATGGTGTGACTCCTGATGATGACGAAGCAGCTTACTTCTTCGGTAAGAACAGATGTTTTCGATGCCGAAAAAAGCAGCCAGCAACCAACATAAGAACGAGGCAACACAACATCGTCTTACAGCATCCTGGACTGCGACAGACGGCTCAAAGGATATCTTTAGTCTGTACTTTTTGTTTTATAAGGAAAATGTGACAACCTTTCTGGGAGAATCGTAAATGGAAAGGAGGTTTCGCATACAATTTACTATAATTCAAATGGGATTTTTGTATCTAATCACGCTGTGAATTTGTAATATGATCTCTATAATGATAATCTGTGGGTGTGTAGAGAAATAATTACTTGTTGTTCTTTTCGTAGTACAAAAAATAAAAATGTACTGGAAATTGCGCTATGTTTTACTTGTTGTCATGTTACTCAAACCACATTGTATAAAAAGTCAAATTTCTACTAACGCCACCTCTAAGAAGTGTAATGAACGACAGGAAGCCATGAAAATATATAATTAGCAAAACACTAGTTTAATACATGGAAAATAAGAGAGCGGTCTGACAGACCCCTGCATAGTAGTTGCGTTCCTGTCAACGTCTATAGTAGTTAATGGTTAATTTTGTTTCGTTCAGACACGAACGTTATTCGAAGACTTTTCATCTTGGCTATAATATCAGCATGGGATGAAAATCTAACCTCATTTAGTGCCTCGACTATTGCGTCCAGTTTGGATTTCGTGGAGTATTTGTTATGATAAGCAGACGATTATCATGTCTGTGTGCATCAATAAGGATGCCTATCGCTTCCTTAGACGACTCCATGGATACGCAGTGCACTGCAGACGACACAAACAGACGTATACCAGCAAGTGGCAGCCATATTGCGTGCAATGTATCTTCATTCGATTGCGTGCCATGGGGTAGCGATGCGATGTCACGCTACCAGATGGCATACAAAGTAACTGTTCACTAAAGCTCTGTATAGGGAAAGTATGGCCAGCATGCCAGCGTCGGCCATGCTGGGCCTATTCCGCTGCTGTGTACACACTGGCCGCCACAGCGTTCCCAGCGCTTTATAATACTTACAAGGGAACCTCCCTATCGCACCCCCATCAGATTTAGTTATAAGTTGGCGCAGTGGATAGGTCGTGAAAAACTGAACACAGATCGGTAATTGTGAAGAACGCTTGTACGAGCGCCCGTTTCGATAAATCTCGAACGCGCGACCACACTTCGATATATGGTGCATTTTGATATGTTCCAAGATGGCGGGAGAATCTGATTTGTTGATCTACGAAACAGTGATCATTTTATGTGAAGTTAGGTTAGGTATAGGTAAAACAAGAATTATTATTGTTTTTAGACTGCAATTCTAGAAACTGAGCAGTCCATGCAAAAGATTAGCAACGTTGAGCAGATTGTGAACGTAGTAGTGCCGTGGTTCTGTGGCTAGCGTGAGGAGATGAAGTGTGAGAGGTACTTGGTTCAACCCTTACCTCGAATGAAAATGTTAATTGTTTTAGTTTCGCAAAATTATGATCTGTCCGTCCGTTCATTGACGTCTGTGTTCGCTGTAATCAGTTTAGTGTCTGTGTTTCACGACCGAAACCGTGTGATTAGTAGACGAAAGGAAGTGTCTCTCAAATGGGAGTGTTTGTTTAAATGTTCGTAAATCTATCGGACCAAACTACGTGGTCATCAGTCCGTAGCTTACAAACTACTTAAACCAAGATAAACTAACCTAAGGACAACACACACACACCCATGCCCCAGGGAGGACTCGAACCTCCACGGTGAGCAACCGCGCGCCCCGCAGCGAGACGCTTTAGACCGCTCGGCTACTCCACCGCGGCAAATGGGAGTGCTTGGACATATGCAGAATTTTACAGTCTACACACGAAAAAATTCGAAAACCTTAAAAACATGTGTTTTGACAGGGCACAGGGAAAACTGTGCGACTGTGAAACTGTTGCATTCGTTTGCTGCAGTTTCTGTGACAAAGTCTTATGTTTTCATCACTTTTTTGGGAGTGATTATCACATCCACAAGAAATCGTAAATCGGGCAAGGTAGAATCTCTTCACCTATTCACCAAGTGTACAAGATAGGTGGTTCGTACAGAATACATCAGATGTGTTTTCCTGTGGACGAATCGGTTGACCTGTCACCTTGCGATCAAATGTTTTAGGTCCCCATTTTCGCAAAACACAGGCACTAAACTGATTACAGCGAACAGAGACGTCAATGAACGAATGGACAGATCATAATTTTGCGAAAATAAAAAAAAAATAAAAAAAGAATTATAATTTTCGTCCAAGGTAAGGGTCGATCCAAAGACCTCTCACTCTACAGCTCCTCACGCAAGCCACAAGACCACGGCACTACTACAATACCGGTGAGCTCGACGTTGCCTATGTTTCACATGGACTGCTCAGTTTTTATATTTTGCTCATTTTCTTCATAGTTCCACAAAACTTCTTCCAGTTTCCTCGACTGATCTGTGTTCAGTTTTTCACGGACTATCCAATGCGCAAATCTGAGGGGGGGGGGGGGGGGCGGTGGGGTGTTTGGGAGGTTCCCTTGTTAGCAACTGAGGTTGAGAAAACTGTTCAATGAAAAAAAAAATAATTTTTTCACGTGTTATATATTCGCTCTATAATAATCTGAGTTTCTATTCATTATTACTTATAGTTTCCGTGCTGCGTCAAATTAAGTAAACTACTGCGCAAAATTCATGGAATTCTTCTAGATAAACTAAAGTATTGTGGTATGAATGGGACAAATGGTTTAAATCATACCTAACAGGAAGAGTGCAGAAAGATGACATAAGTAATTCACATAACATGCTTAAAACAGCTGATTCTTCAAACTGGGGAACAATCAAAAATGGGGTGCCACAAGGTTCGGTCTTGGGCCCTTTGCTGTTCTTAATATGTATTAATGACTTGCCATTATATATCCATGAAGATGCAGAGCTGGTTCTTTTTGCTGATGATACAAATATAGCTATCGCACCGGACAGACAAGAAATAACTGAAGAAAGTGTAAACGACGTATTTCAGAAAATCATTAAGTGGTTCTCAGCAAATGGACTATCATTAAATTTTGATAAAACACAGTACATACAATTCCATTAATAAATAGACTTTGATCAGAAATCTGTAGCAAAGGTAGAATATTCAAAATTTTTAGGTGTATGGATTGATGAGGCCCTCATAATGACTGTTTGAACTGGAAAAAAACACATTGAAGATCTGCTGAAACGTTTGAGTTCAGCTACTTATGCTATTAGGGCAATTGCAAGTTTTGGTGATACACATCTCAGTAAATTAGCTTACTATGCCTATTTTCATTCTCTGCTTTTGTATGGCATCATTTTCTGGGGTAATTCATCACTGAGTAAAAAAGTATTCATTGCACAAAAGCGTGTAATCAGAATAATTGCTGGAGTCCATCCAAGATCATCCTGCAGACACTTATTTAAAGATATAGGGATCATCACAGTAGTTTCACAGTATATATATATTCACTTATGAAATGTGTTATTACCAATCCCACCGAATTCAAAAGCAATAGCAGTGTACATAACTATAACACTAGGAGAAAGAATGATCTTCACAATTCAAGATTAAATCTAGCTTTGGCACAGAAAGGGATGAATTATGCTGCCACAAACCATCAAAAGCCTGACAGATAGCCAACTAGCATTTAAAAATAAATTAAAAGAATTTCTGAATGGCAACTCCTTCTACACTATATATGAATTTTTAGATATAAATTAGTAAATCTTTAAAAAAAATAGTAAAGAAATAAAAAAATTAAAAAAAATTGTGTTGTGTAATAGTTAGTACCAAGTAATAATTTGTAAAGACGCCTTTCATTAACCTGACACGTTCCGCATCATTACGAAGTGTCGTATTCATGATCTATGGAACAAGTACTAATCTAATCTAAATAGTTCGCAGAGGAAAAATCGCTTTGCGTAGACTTTTCGTATCATTGATTTTAGCACATACAAAGCTGCGGATGAAATGTAGGTAAGATTTCTAGATTTTAGTTAAGATTGAGACCAGAACCGTAACTCTTTTCATTGTCGAGATATTGGCAGGTATGTCCGACAGACAGATGCGGGAGGCACTCGTAGTTCTGTCCATGCGCACTTTCTGGCTCTACGAAAATACTTGCCATCCGATTTTTTTTTAACTGTTTGGTTTGTTGTTCCACTTGAAAACAGTTCAACTTGAAAAGAGTTTAACTGTACCGTAGCCAAATATTCAAATAGATCGCGAACATGTCGTCATGTCGAACATTAAAAAAACAGTTGAGATTACGGATAAGTCTTTGATGAGTATTTTCTTGCGTATTATCTACTTACATCTTACATGAACTACGAAAAATGCAAGGGGATACCCAGTACATGACTTTTACCAAAATCAGAAATCAAAGGTGCCTTTACAACGCCAATCACATTTCAATGTCTAATATTTGTCTCGTTTCAGTTCTTTGTTTCCTATAATGATACACTTAACACATGTAAACGAATGAGAAAAGCTTCCTCCCGGAACTGTATATTAATTTCATATATCAAAAATGTGTGTGTTTTCGGCAACTACCTGCAGATAAAATCAACGATGTGTGAATAATTTAACCTCACGACATTATGCAGGAATTTTCTCCACAAATTTATTCAAGATAAATCTGCTGCGTGATCCATTCGTCAGTGAGTCCTTAATCTATTAATTTACCTTATGCATTACAATCATCACAGCGCAAGAACCGATAGGCTGCCACTTTTCTCTGACGACTTTCATCAGTCAGACTGTTCATCTTCCTACATGTTTGATATCTAATGGAAGTACTACAATGTTTACCTTCCATCTTGACTTCTTAAGAACACCCAAAACTACAACACTGTGGAATTATTCAAACCCAAACATACGAATATTTACAAGACATATCATGGCAGCCAAGCAAGGACCACGATGGTGGAAAGAATCACGTGACTCGGTTTAAACTAATCACGAGTTGCAGACGGCGGCAAGCGGCGCGGAAAAGGGTGGCCATACTTTCCCTATACGAAGCAGTTCACTCGTTACGGCAGCCATGGCGCAAGAAGTGTCTCCGTCTGCTCAGGGCTTTAGCGCAAGTACAGTCTCTCTCTCTCACCGATACACACACACACACACACACACACACACACACACACACAACACACACACACACAAAAAAACCACACACGAGCGCGCGAGCGCTGATCTTATCGTGTGAAGAACAAGGCCATTAAAACTTCCGCGGAAAGATTCGCGTCACGGTGATATGAAATGAATACAACGTCACGTCCACAGATGAGGTCGAGATTTTAACATAATTGTACGGCCCGAAAGTTGAGAACGCTTAATTAAACTGAAATGTGACATTTCGCTTAGCAAATGAATTGTTAATTAATTAATTTAAAAATTTGAATAACGAGTTTTTGCGAGAGAACTGCAAATTAGGTATTAATATTCGTCAGATAGCAGACTTTTTTTAATAATTTTAATTTTGCTCTCAATTTATAGCTAACGCTGGTTCAATAAGTAATGTAATAACAACAGTCACTAGTGTATAAATCCCACTGTGTGAAAGACAGTCTCAGTCTACTCACAACTGTCGCTACGTGCAGTATAAATACCAAGCTAATCATGGACTTTACTCTGTAAAAGTCCTACATATAAACACACAAATTATATTATCCAATAATTTTATTAACAATAAAGTTATATAATTATACGATGTCCGTTCAATCGGAAATGTCCGAAAGAACGGACTCAACATTTATCTTTAGCATTTAATTTACTCATCTTAGGGAGCGATCTTATTGTATAAGTAGGATAGATGCCAAGTTCGCAATTATTGATTTTTATTTATTCCACATGAAATCTGGTAGTGTACTGGATGAGAGTTATGTGCAAAATCTCGTGCTGGTGGAGAGGTATAAAATAGATGGTTGGTCAAAATTAAAACAGTAAAATATATATAAAATAACGGCCATGGTGCTCAACCTGACATGTGCACCATGGTGGTTATTATTTTGTGTATATATTACTGTTTTAATTTTGACCAGCCATCTATTTTATATCTATCCACCAGAACGAGATTTTACATATAACTATCATCCAGTATACCTACCAGCTTTCATGCACCATAATAAGCAGTTTAATGCCAATGAGATCAGATGTGACACCATAGTGTGTCGAAACCGGTCGTCTTGAATAAATAAAAGATAAAAATTGCGATCTTGGCATCTATCCTTCTGTTTGTCTTTATTATGTCGGTGTGATTGTATTCCATACAAATCTACAGTTTTATTCCAATGATCATGACATTTTGAACACATAACGTTCGGTGGAGTGGCCGAGCGTTCTAAGGCGCCTCGCTGCGGAGCGCACGGTTGCTCCCTGTCAGAGGTTCGAGTCCTCCCTGGGGCATGGGTGTTTAGTTTAGTTTAGTTTAAGTAGTTCGTAAGCCTAGGGACTAATAACCGAAGAAGTTAAGTTCCATTGATTTACAAACATTTGAACATATTTGCACACATACTATTCAAAACAAGAGGAACGTTACAATCATCTACATAAAGTTTCGTATGTTACATGGTGAGGATACTTTACTTAGGGACTTCAACAAAATCTACAGTTTTATTCCGATCTTGAAGGAATTTTGCACACTTAGTAATCAAAACACGAGGAAGATCACTGACTACACATTGTTTCATACAGTGCATGACACAGCGAACCTTCCAACAGACTTTTCCACCATTTAACCAATTAGAATGAAATTATGTTTTCAACGAGAACGTTTTTATACTCCGCAAATCACCGCTTGAGCAGGGCAGAAGATACCTTATATTAAACTTCGCTTTACCTATCATCACGAAGGTTAAATATGTATAAAAATTTTCATGGTCGAAGAAAGGAGGCGAAGAAGAAAATCGACAAAAAGTGAAGGAGGAATTTGACGGGCAATACACACACACAGGCCCGCGCGCACACACACACACACACACACACACACACACACACACACACACACACACACACGCCCAACCAGCGAAAACGAGAAAAAGCGCAACAAAAAAGAAGAAATAGCATACACATTTTGTTGGAGCGATCTGATAAAAATAAGAAGAAAAGACGAGAGCAGCAGAAGATGAACTAAGGAAGCGGAATTGAAAAGAGACAGGATAGGGAGATGGATAGAGAGCAGAGTGAAGAAATGGGGCGAGAGAGGCAGAGGTTGTGATGAGAGCAGGGCAGAGGGAGTAATATGACTGTGCAACAACAGCCACATATGAGCGAGCGGTCTAACATAACGCTCTCACTGTGATTTCGAAACAGGAACAACGGTGTTGGATCAAGATGTCAATCAAACTACTTATGAACTACCTACAACTAAGGACGGCACAAATATCCATGCCCGAGGGGGGGATTCGAACCCCCGACCGTAGTGACCGTGCAGACCGTGACTGAAGCGCCTCAGTCCCCTCGGCCACCGCGGCCGGCATCAAGATGTCACTGTTCGCTTTTGGAGCATCACCTGCGACCAGCTTTGCGGAAGAAGCGGAAACACACTCTGCGCAACCCACCCATCATTTTGCGCGACAATGCGCGGGTGCATACAGCGCAAGCTGGGGCCGCACTGTACGGTCGATGGCGCTGGGAAGTACTGTACCATCCACCATAGTCCCCTGACTTAAGTCATTGTGGGCATTCGCACCGCCAACAGAACAGGCTCTGCTAACGGTATACTAAGCCTTCCACATAGCTGACAACGTGTTCTACACTAGTGACTGCTTTCAAGGACAGTACTAGGTGCAAATATGTGACGCTTTTATATCGGATGTGAATAAATAGTTGTCATTATTTAAGTTCCGATCCATGTGTATAAAGAAGAGTACCCGTTTATTTGTATGATTGTATTTCATACAAGTCTACAGTTTTTCCGGATTAAGAAGTGATTTTGCACATTTGATCTCCAAAACAAGAGGAACATCACTTCCTGTATACAAAAAATGTTCAAATGTTTGTATAGTTTATGGGACTTAACTGCGGGGTCATCAGTCCCTAAACTTACAAACTACTTATGAACTACTTACGAACTAGGACGGCACAAATATCCATGCCCGAGGGGGGATTCGAACCTCCGACCGTAGTGGCCGTGCAGACCGTGACTGGAGCGCCTCAGTCCTGTATACAACGTCGTACTGTGTATGGCGCAGTATACTTTACAGCAGACTTCGACACCAATCTACAGTTTTATACCAATGTTAATGAAATTTTACGCACTTGACCGTCAAATATAGAAGGTCATCGCGGCCTGCCTAAGATTTCGTACGGTGCAGCGTGGTGAGTACCTTAAAGTAAAGGCTCGACACCGTTTGACCAATAACCTCAAAAGATGGCACATGTATGTATGTTTTGATAAAGAAGGTTTTTACACTCCACTAGCCACCTAAGGTACATGGCAGAGGGTATCTTGTAACTTACTTCGTTTTGTTAGTCACAATGAAACCTAGTAGATAACATGTAATCTTTCATGGACAGGGGAGGTATAAATGGACGGAGAGAGTAGTAGGAGGAGTAGGAGGAACAGAGCGAGTGAAGAAGTTGAGCCGAGAGTGTAGGAGGAAGAGGTAAACAAAGGGAACAGGACGAGATAGAGGCAGCATAATTTCCTTCATGCGAAGATTGTTTCAGCACAGATAACGTCAGATCCCTTTCGAAAATGCAAGTAAAAACTGCAAGGAAGAGGAACAATGAACGGGGCACACTATAATACAATAGTGTGCGTTAGGTGAGAATTTGGCTAGAACAGGAAGCATGTGCCGATAGCCAAAAGGTTAAAGCGGACGCTGACTCGAAGCGGGAAATGCGGATTAGGGCAGCAACGCACTGGCCGCCTCCCGCGGCGGTTGGCGGGTAAGCGGCTGCCAGTTTCTGTAGCCTCTTATGGAGGACAACGCACTGCCGCGGTGGAGTAGCCGAGCGGTCTAAAGCGTCTCGCTGCGGAGCGCGCGGTTGCTCGCCGTGGAGGTACGAGTCCTCCCTGAGGCATGGGTGTGTGTGTGTTGTCCTTAGGTTAGTTTAGTTTAAGTAGTTTGTAAGCTACGGACTGATGACCACGCAGTTTGGTCCGATAGATTTACAGACATTTGAACATTTTTTTGACAACGCACTGATCGCCGCTTCGCCGCGCGGGTGAGCGGGCGCCGCCGTGGGCCGCGGAAAACTCTACAGCCGCGCGGTACCCGGTGGCGCGGTCGCAGACAGTCGACGCTGTTACCGGCAATTGGAGACAACACGGTGCCTCGTTTCAAGTGTGACATCTGTCACGATAAAGCGGTGATGGATTTCGATACGGAGAAACCTATTCTTTAAGTGGAAAATCGTCCAGTAGTCTGGAATATGAAGGCGAACTAATATGGTGACAGAATTTTAAAGTTTAAAATGTGTACACAAATATGTAGTAATTATGAATAGCAGTGATTTTCCGTCTTTGCAACTACAATAAAAACGCGATTTTTTCACAACAGACGCGTTTCGTTTTATTGAATGTAAAACATCTTCAGTGGTCTGAAATAACAGAAATCTACAGTTTGTTTTTTGTTTAGATCGAAAACAGTTCTTAAATGGACCATGAAAAATGTAGGCCTAATGTTTGGTACTTACGGAAATTTTGTCTTCTTTTCGCTTCACATCATGGAATGCCGGTTTGTTTAGTGCAATACCGCCGGTTCTTCATGCTGTGTCGTTTTCTCACTACTTTCACTGTCACTGTTTCACTGTTCATAGTTGTGTTCCACAGATCAGAAGTGTTTGTTTTTGTTTTTACTGAATCTGCTCTGTGTGTTATTGGAGTGTTGCCAACCTCACAAATGTAGTTCTCTCTATGTTTTATAATAAATTATGCTTCGGTGTATTTATTTTTAATGTAAGCGGATTGGAATAGTGGCAGAATAATACATGTATATATTTAATGGGAACATTATTATTATTTTTTTATTTTTTTATTACTATTATATTATTATAATTGTTGTTATTATTGGTAGCGGGTTTAGTAGTAGGGAAAGATGACTGAATGGTGGTTGGATGTGGTAAGGTGTGATGTGAAGTGAGATGGAAGACAAAAGTGATGGATATGAGGTGTGGTGCAGTAATATTAAACTCCTGGGTGGTGGTAATGCAAGTAGTGTGCATGTGTGTGTGTGTGTGTGTGTGTGTGTGTGTGTGTGTGTGTGTGTGTGTGTGTTTGGCGGGGGGGGGGGGTTGTGTTTTTTGTTGAAAGAAGACAAAATTTCCGTAAGTACCAAACATTAGGCCTACTTTTCATGGTCCATTTAAGAACTGTTTTCGATCTAAACAAAAAACAAACTGTAGATTTCTATTATTTCAGACCACTGAAGATGTTTTACATTCAATAAAACGAAACGCGTCTGGTGTGAAAAAATCACATTTTTATTGTAGTTGCAAAGACGGAAAATCACTGCTATTCATAATTATGAAAGCAACTACGGACATTATGGCCACACAAACGAAGAATATATGTAGTAAACGAGTTGTCGTAAGAGAAAAAGAACAAGCTATGTTCTTGTGAAAGAATATCGGAAAATCAACTGCGGATCAAGCGCTACACGGAAATCCACGTGAGTCTACTCCAACGAACTAATGTTTCTTGCATATGTCATTGAAAGAAATATTACAGATGACAGTTTGAGTTCAACTGGAGTAATACAGCAAGACACAGAAGTTGAGCTTACAGAAGAGTGACATGAGACTTTAAGGCTAAGATCATCAAGAGTGAATAGGGTAATGACACAGAAACTAACATAAAAGTACAGCTTCTTGGGGTACTGAAATAAAATCTGCCAAGGGAAGACAATGACCCTGAGCGTCACTTTGTGTTGTCTTTGTTGAATCATTTTGAAAGAGTACCTGAACATTTCAAGGTTGTTGTTGTTGTGGTCTTCAGTCCGCAGACTGGTTTGATGCAGCTCTCCACGCTACCCTGTCTTGTGCTGTTCAAAAATGTTCAAATGTTTGTAGAGTCTATGGGACTTAACTACGGGGTTATCAGTCCCTAAACTTACAAACTACTTATGAACTACTTACAACTAAGGACGGCACAAATATCCATGCCCGAGGGGGGATTCGAACCCCCGACCGTAGTGGCCGTGCGGACCGTGACTGGAGCGCCTCAATCCCCTCGGCCACCGCGGCCGGCCTGTCTTGTGCAAGTCTCTTCATCTGAGAATACGTTCGGCAACCTACATCCTTTTGAATCTGCTTACTATATTCGTCCCTCGGTCTCTCTCTACGATTTTTACCCCACACGCTTCCTTCTAATGCTAAGTTGACAGTTCCTTGATGTCTCAGAATGTGTCCAACCAATCTATCCCTTCTCTTAGTCAGGATATGCCACAAAATACTTTTCTCCCCGATTCGGTTAAGCACCTCCTCATTAGTTACGTCATCTACCCATCTAATTTTCATCATTCGTCTGTAGCACCACATTTCAAAAGCTTCTATTATCTTTTTATCTGAAATTCTTATCGTCCACGTTTCACTCTCATACAATGCTACACTGCAGACAAATGCTTTCAAAAAAGACTTCCTAACATTTAAATTAATATTGGATGTTAACAAGTTTCGCTTCTTTACAAACGCTTTTTTCCCCAAAGCCATTCTGCATTTTATATCTTCTTTACTTCGGCCATCAGAAGTTATCTTGCGGTGGCCGAGGGGACTGAGGCGCTCCAGTCACGGTCTGCACGGCCACTACGGTCGGGGGTTCGAATACCCCCTCGGGAATGGATATTTGTGCCGTCCTTAGTCTTAGCTAATTCGTAAGTAGTTTGTAAGTTTAGGGACTGATGACCCCGTAGTTAAGTCCCATAAGCTATACAAACATTTGAACAAGTTATCTTGCTATCCAAATAACAAAATTCATCTACTACTTTTATTGTGTCATTACCTAATCTAATTCCTTCAGCATCACCTGATTTTCTGACATTGCAATCCATTACCTTCGTTTTACTCTTGTTAATGTTCATATTATACCTTCCTTTCAAGACAATGTCCATCCCATTCAATTGCTCTTTCAGATCTTTTTCGGTCTCTGATAGAATTACTGTCATCGGCAAACCGCAATGTTTTTATTTCTTCTCCCTGCGCTTTAATGCCCTCTCCAAATTTCTCCTTCCGTTCCTTCACTGCCTGCTCAATGTACAGATTGAACAACACTGGGGAAAGGCTATAATCCTGTCTTACTCCCTTCCCAACCTCTGCGTCCTTTTTGCCCTTCGACTCTAATAACCGCTGTCTGGTTTTTGTAAAGGTTGAATATGTAATAACGAAAATTAATGTCGTGAAATTAATCAGGGATGCCACTCAAATATGTATGAAAATGTCGCAGACATAAAATCTGCAGGAATTTAATCTCATTTATAGTATCATTCTAAAACAATTACTATAAATACATGCATAATAATGTAAACAATTAGTATTAAGTTACAACAAATTTTTTGTAATTTTGAGCTGTGTATTTCATCCTGTGAAACCTTCTGGTATAAAAGTATTTAAATAGAATAATAACATTCACACACAATTGTTAGCAGCATATTTTCATCAGGGTCTATAAATGACCGCAAATATGTCATCACTCCCGTTATTAGTCGTCTGATTTAGGAAAATAGTTCATCGAAATAGGACATTGTCATCCTGCTCTAGTTAAAAATGTATTCGCATAGTTTCTTAACTCCTTGTAAAAAAGCGACTTCTTCTTGCAGGAAAGTATGCACTCAGTACATATATTTTCTGCTTTTGCGACGTCTTTCGACCTCCAACGTCGTACAGATACTGAAATGGCCACAGCACCCTCCGCAGACAATTTCATTTATTTTAATTTGCAATAACACCAACGACAAAATTAAAATGCCTATAGAAATCATGAGAGAAGAAGTACTGCAACGGGAGCCGTAGATCAGGTGACAGAAGGAGTCCGCACATCGCGGCCTTGGGTGGGCCAGTGCGGTGAAGTCCGCGGAAATCGCAGAACCGCGCGCCGCACCTCGAGGCGGTTGGCGGACCAGTGCGTTGTTGCCTTTAGAGTCCCAGCCTCGTCGCCGCTTTTGTGTCTCGTTTCCGTCGTAGGTGTCGGTGGCCGAGTGGAAAGAGACCGACACAGGAATAAAGATAGCACGCTGGTGCAGGTACGGAGGGGAGCAGCCAGAAACTAGAAACACTAGAGTAAATTAGAACGAGATATATATTGCACAGAATTTATACAATACTTAACTTTTACATTGCTCAGTACCGCAGAATGCTGATACATAGTTGATCTAGAGGTATGCCTAGTGCCTGTCCGATAGCCAAGTCTTCACTGGTGCCTATCTGAATACGAAGTGTTAACTGGTTCCTATCTCAGTTCCAAGTCAACGATGTCGTTCAGTGGTGGCCACGAGCGGAGTTGTAACAGAGGGCGCTCGTGGCTGACGTCGTAAGAACGCCGCGCCGTGCGTGCATGGCGGCGCGCGGCGAAAGTAGGTGACGCGCACTTTGTACTTGTGCGACACCACATTGCCTTTAGAGTCCCGGTCAGCCACAAAGTTCAACCAACTCCATTGAATGTATTTCGACGCCCTGCAACAGCGAATATGTCCAGATATTTCTATTTCATAATTAAACGTAGTCCTTTATCTCACCAAGATTTTTGGGAGATTTGTCATGTCCAAAATTAACCTGGTATGCATAGTAGCTAGGTTTCTCTACCCCCCCCCCCTCTCATTCATTTTACTTTACCACTTTAATAGCAAAGGAAGGCAAATGAGTACGTCATATGTAAGATTACAAAACAATTTTCTTTCGTCTCCTATCGTAAATCTAACGTGGCCTAGTGGTTTTTGACTAGTTAGGTCCCGGGTTCAAACAAAGCAGCCGGTTTGATTTTGAACAAAATAATAAGCAGTCGGGTCCGAGGGCATTCAACATACGTCCTCGTTCTGCCAACATCGGGGAGAAGTTCAGGGCATTACATGGAGTAGGTATCTACTCCTAAAAGCCGAAGAACTGCATCAGGAAGCATATGACAATGAAAACAGTGTATTAAAGACAAATAGTGTAATATGTGCCCTATAAATGAAAAAGTCGACCCCTTATGAACCACAGACATTGCCTAGGTGGGGTGGCTTGTGTGTTTCTCAATGATACATATAGCCGTACCGTTGGTGCAACCACAGCGGTGGGGTATTTGTGGAGAGGCCAGACAAACGTGTAGTTCCAGAAGAGGAGCAGCAGCCTTTTCAGTAGTTACAGGGGCAACGGTCTGGATGATTGACTAAGCTGGCCTTGTAACATTTCTAATGTGACTTTGCCACACAGTTTCTGCTAACGGCTGAAACCAAGGGGAAACTACAGCCGTTACTTTTCCCAAGGACATGCAGCTCTACTGTATGAAAATATAATAATGGAATCCTCTCGGGTAAAATATTCCGGAGGTAAAATAGTCCCCCATTCGGATCTCCAGACGGGGGCTACTCAGGAGGATGTGCTCATCAAGAAAGACAACACTGGCATTCTACGGAACGGAGCGTGGAATTTTAGATCCCTTAATCGGGTAAGGAAGTTAGAAAATTTTAAAGTAGAAATGGATAGGTTTAAGTAAGATATAGGGGGATTAATGAAGTTAGTTGAAAAGAGCTTCAAAAATGTTCAAATGTTTGTAATTCTATGGGATCAAACTACGGTCATCATCAGTCGCTAGTCTTACATCTACATCTACATGGGATACTCTGCAAATCACATGTAAGTGGCTCACAGGGGGTTCATCGAACCACCTTTATACTAATTATCTCCCATTCCATTCTCGAATAGCGCGCGGGAAGAAAGAACATCTGAATCTCTCCGTTCGAGCTCTGTTTTCTAGTACCTTATTCTGATGATCATTTCTACCAATGTAGGTGGGAGTCAACAATATATTCTCGCATTCATGGACACGGGAGGTGTAAATGGACGGAGAGAGTATTAGCGGGAGTAGGAGGAACAGAGCGGGTGAAGAAGTTGAGCCGAGAGTGTAGGAGGAAGAGGTAAACAAAGGGAAGAGGACGAGATAGAGGCAGCATAATTTCCTTGATGCGCAGATAATTTCAGCACAGATAACGTCAGATCCCTTGCGAGAATACAAGTAAAAACTGTAAGGAAGAGGAACAATGAACGGGGCACACTATAATACAATAGTGTGCGTTACGTGAGAATTTGGCTAGAACAGGAAGCATGTGCCGATAGCCAAAAGGTTAAAGCGAACGCTGAGGAGAATGTTGGCGACTGGAGTTTCTTAAGTAGCCCATGTCGCAACAATAAGCGCCGTTTTTGTAATGATTCCCAACCCAGATCCTTTATCATTTCCGCAACGCCGTCTTCCCTGTATCTTGACAATACAAAACGAGCTGCCCTTCTTTGGACTCTTCCGATGTCCTCCGTCAAACCCACCTGATAAGGATCCCACACTGGACAGCAATGCTCCTTTCCTACGACATTATCTACGTGTTCTTTCCAGTTTAAGTCTAAAGTAATAGTAATTCCTAGGTATTTTGTGGAGTTAAGGGCCTTCACTGTTGATTGATTTATCTTGTAAACAAAGTTTAACGGGTTTCATTTCGTACTCATGTGGACGACTTCACACTTCTCATTATTTAGAGTCAATTGCCAATTTTTAGACCACAGTGATACCTTAATCAAATCTTTCTGCAGTTAGTTTTGATCTTCAGATGACTTTACTAGACCGAAAATGACAGCATCATCTGCAAACAACCTGAGAGCTACTTAGATTTTCTCCCAAATCATTTACGAAAATAAATAAATAAATAAAACTACCCTGTGGAACGCCCGATATCTCCTCTGTTTTAGTCGATACTTTACTATCGATTACTACAAACTGTGTCCTGACAGGAAATTACCTATCCAGTCGCAAATTTGGGGCGATATACCATAAGCACACAATTTGATTAAAAGCCCTTTGAGAGCTACGGTGTCAAAAGCCTTCTGGAAATCATGAAATATGGAATCGATTTGCGAACCCTTGTCAATAGCATTCATCCCTTCGTGTGAGTAAAACTACCTAAACTAAGTTAAACGAACCTAAGAACAACACACACATCCTTGCCCGAGGGATGATTCGAACCTCCGACGCGGGAGGCCATGCAATCCATAACGTGGCACTCCAGACTGCTCGGCTACTCCCGCGCGGTGGTGGAAAGAGGAACAGGATTTCTGATCAGGCGAGTACAGGATTATATATACAAAATCAATTGGGGGTATTACAGGAGTAGGTCTGATAATGAATAAGAAAATAGGAATGCGATTAAACTACTATGAGCAACACAGCACAGCATTATCGTAGTCAAGATAGATACGAAGCCAACACCGACTACAGTAGTAAGGAAATTATTCAGACAATTAAGGAAGCGGAAAACTTAATTGTGATGGGAGACTGGAATTCGATAGTAGGAAAAGGAAGGGAAGGCAAAATAGTAGATGAATATGGACTGAGCAAAAGGAATGAAAGAGAAAGCTGCCTGGTAGAATTCTGCACGGAACATAATTTAATAATAACAAACACCTGGTTTAAGAAGCACGAAAGAAGGTTGTATACGTGGAAGAGACCAGGAGACATCGGAAGGTACCAGATAGATTTTATAATGGTAAGGCATAGATTTCGGAATCAGGTTTTAAACTGTAAGACATACCCAGGGGCTGACATAGACTCTGACCATAACTTATTGGTCATGAACTGTAGACTGAAACTGAAAAAACTTCAGAAAGGTAGGAAAATAAGGAGATGGGACCTGGATAAATTGAAAGAACCTAGGGTTCTTAAGAATTTCACAGGGAGCTTTAGGCAACAATTGACAGAAACGGGGGGAAATAAAACAGTAGAAGAGGAATGGATAGCATTAAGAGATGAAATACTGAAGGGAGCTGAGGACAAAATAGGTAGAAATGCAAGACTTACAAAAAATCCTTGGATATCAGAAGAAATAATAAATTTAATTGAGGAAATGAGAAAATATAAAAATGCAGTAAATGAAACAGGCAAAATGGAGCACAGACGACTAACAAATAAGATTGACAGGAAGTGTAAAATAGCTAAGCAGGGGTGGCTAGAAGGCAAATTCAAGTCTGAAGAAGAATGTAAAAATAGAGGAAAAATAGATACTGCCTACAGGAAAATAAAAGAGACATTTGGAGACAAGAAAAGCAGCCGTATGAATATAAAGAACTCAGATTGATAACCAGTTCTCAGCAAAGAAGGGAAAGCTGGAAGTTGGAAAGAGTATATAGAGGGGCTCTACAAAGGAAATGAACTTACAGACAATATTGTAGTAAGGGAAGAGGAAATAGATGAAGATGAAATAGAAGATACTATACTGAGAGAAGCATTTAACAGAGCTCTGAAAGACCTAAGTCGAAACAAGGCTCCCGGAGTAGAAGACATTCCTCAGAACTACTGAAGTCTCTGGGAGAACCAGCCATGACAAAACTATTTCACCTGGTGCATAAGATGTACGAGACAGGTGACATACCCTTGGACTTTAAGAAAAATGTTATAATCACCAATCCAAAGAAAGCAGGTGCAGACAGAACCAATAGTTTAATAAGTCATGGTTGCAGACAGAACAAGCAGTTTAATAAGTCATGGTTGCAAAATTTTAACACGAATTATTTGCAGAAGGATGGAAAAGCCGGTAGAAGCCGCCCTCGGGGAAGATCAGTTTGGATTCAGGATAAATGTAGGAACACGGGAGGCAATAATCACTTTACGGCTTATCTTAGAAGATATGTTAAGGAAAGGCAAAGCTACATTTCTAGCTTTCGTAGATTTGGAGAAAGCTTTTGATAATGTTGATTGGAATACACTCTTTCAAATTCTGAAATCAGCAGGTAAAATATAGGGAACGGAAGGTTATTTACAACATATACACACAGTTGAAGGGCATGAAAGGGATGTAGATGTTGGGAAGGGAATAAGACATGGTTGTAGCCTTTCTCCAATGGTATTCAATTTGTACATTGAGCAAGCTATAAAGGAAAGCAAGGAGAAATTGGAGAAGAAATTAAAGCTCAGAGTGAAGAAATAAAAACATTGCGTTTTGCCGATGACATTGTAGTTCTGACAGAGACAGCAAAGGACCAGGAGGAGCAGTTGAACGGAATGGACAGTGTGTTGAAAGGTGCGTAAAAATGAACATTAACATTAGTAAAACGAGGGTACTGGAGTGCAGTCTAAGAAAATCGGGCGATGCTGTTGGAATTAGATTAGGTTACAAGACAATAAAAAGGTGTAAATGAGCCGGCCGCGGTGGCCGAGGTGACTGAGGCGCTCCAGTCACGGTCAGCACGGCCACTACGGTCGGGGGTTCGAATCCCCCTTCGAGCATGGATATTTGTGCCGTCCTAGTTCGTAAGTAGTTCATAAGTAGTTTGTAAGTTTAGGGACTGATGACCCCTTAGTTAAGTCCCATAAGCTTAACAAACATTTTATGGTAAATGAGTTTTGTTACTTGGGCAGTAAAATAACATGTGATGGTCGCAGTACAGCGGATTTAAGTGCAGAATGGCAATGGGAAGAAAAGCGTTTTTGAAAAAGAAAAAATTTTTAACATCGAATATTAATGTAAGTTTAAGGAAGTCATTTTTGAAGGCATTTGTGTGGAGTGTTACCTTGTATGGGAGTGAAACATGAACGATAAACAGTGCGGACAGGAAGAGGATAGAGGCTTTTGAAATGTGGTGCTACAGAAGAATTCTGAAGAGGTGAGTGGATCGCGTAACTAATGAAGAGGTACTGAACAGAATTGGGGAGATAAGGAATTTCTGTCTAAACGAAGGGATCGATTGGTAGCACACATTCTTAGACATCAAGGAATCGTGAATTTAGCATTGAAAGGAAGTGTGTGGAGTAAAAATCACAGAGGGAGACCAAGATATGAATACAGTAAGCAGATTCAAATGGATGTATGTTGCAGGTATTGCGAAGAGATGATGAGGCTTCCTGAGGATAGAGTAGGGTGGAGAGCTGCATCAAACCAGTCTCCGGACTCACGACCACAACAAATGAAAAAGTGACACAATGACCTCTCCATAGTGTAATTATTTTGATCCATTAATATATAGTTGTTTTCTATACCCACATGTCTCTGGTACTCAGACACTACAATTTTCTGTACACCATAATTACTGTGACAATCCTTTATCTGCCAGTAATTTACTTTCATTCGAAATTTTCCGAAAATATGGATATTAATAGAGTAATTAACCAGATTAATTTTCGCAATAATACAGGAGTAAGCATTTCTAAAGCGGTTGTTCAGAACTAAAAGACTTTTGACACTGCATAATTATATTCTAACGCAAATAATATTGTAGAATACCTTGTCATACTTTACCGCCTTAACCATTCTCTATCAAATTATTTTCAATTAATTAAAGTTTATAAAAATCTTGCAGTAATTATAACATTGTTGTTTTGTAACATGACGCAGTTACTCGTATAACTACAGTAAGAAAATAACTATTATTTCCAGAAGTTTTGTAATATATCCATAACAGTTTGACATAATCAGTTTGTAACGAAACTAATTGGCTGATTAATCTGGTGTATATCTTATTAGCGAAAACGCCAAATTTAATTACGGAAGCATAATTCTTGGATTTTATTGTACCAAATTTACTCTTGAACTTTCTAGAACCTAGGATTATCCACAAATACGAGTGCGACGCATCACAGTCTTTAGTTGACTCCGTCTCAGTGATTGTAACGTCATGTTGTAGTGTCTCTTTTTTTATCTCGATGCATTTATATTTTTTGATAGATAATAAAGGAAGCCCAGTCTGTAACAGTGTACTTCCATTTACTTCGAAATCCGAGGCTGACAAACTAAATAGTTTCAGGACAACATTGATACTGCGAAGAAGCTGAACAACATAGAAGTTTTGCCTACATCAGCGAAGCAGGTATGAAATTTAAAACATTATAACTATTAGAACTTGTGTTTGGGTTGTGACGGTCTTGTTGTAACTGATAGGTAAGATCGTCAGAATAGGCAAACAATTCCAGAACTGATGCCCATTTTGATCTCCTTAAGGGCACTGGCTTAGAGGAGATGACTAGAAGAAAATGACTAAACAAACAACAAAGGGATAGCAGTCTATGATCAGAGCAATGACTGTCAGAGGTATGAACGGGATAAAGAAGCTAGAAAGTCTGAAAAGGAAAATGGGAAGATTCAATCTAGAGATATATTGCGAGTCAATGAATTTAAATAAAAATAAGTCAAATTGATACAAAATATATCATCATAAGCAAACGGGAGTTGGATTTAGAATTTGTTATGAATAGGAAAGAAGAGAAGGGAGTAAGTAATTGGGAACTTTGAAAACTGCTAATTTTATTTTCATTATTCGTCACAGTTGCTGGGCAGTTCGAATTTAAATAAAGTATTGCTCGATATTTTTAAAAGTTAGCAGGAGTAAAAATTCATTCTGTAGACTTTGCGTATGGTTCATTGTAGTTTATGTATAGCTGCGTGTGAAATAAATTTTTAAATTTGAGAGCACAATAATGTCTTATTTTCTTCTAGAGATGGTTTAGCGACAGTATCGCATTACTAACAGACTGATACCATTCAGTTAACATCATATTGCTAATGTAAGGTTTTTTTATACCTGTCGAGAATCTAAGAAGAGAAATGTGGCGAGTGATGTGGAAAGGATTTAGTTCCTAGCCATACTTTGTCGATCATAAATGGCAACTTGATCGTTTCTGGTTGTACTAACCCTTATCATCTTAGTCTAACTCACATTTCATTCGTAACTGGTGTAGATGTTCATAAAACATCATAGCAGACTTTGTTTTTATCCTCACTGCATATATTGATGGGCTAGCAAATAAAACGTAGTTATGTATTAGTAACCGTGAACACTAAAATTGTCTTTGCAAATTAACTTAAATCTGAAACTTTAACAAATCAGAATCCGTACCAGTAATCAAACAAGATTTGATAAAATTTTGCTTACCGTGTCGCAGGCTTAGATGTTGGCAATGGCCATTTCATGCTCTTTGAAAACTTTGGTGTTGACCATGAAATAAATAATTAATGCTATTCCTGCTTTGTAGTTGACAGGTTGTTGTACGTATTCTTCTCTGAACAGTAAATTAATTATTCTCATAAAGTGAACTTTTCATTGCCAACATTACTACATCAGGTCTGCGACACGGTAAGTAAAATTTAAACCGAGATTTGCTTTCGTAATTCCAGCTCCATCAGTTATCAACCCAGGTTCAGTAAAATAGAAATAAAAACAATTGAGAACGTATCATCTTTTACATGCCACATGCTTCTCTTTTTGATTATTCGAAATGTATAAACAAGAAACATTCACATTAACAAGGCCAAATGTGTCGTATTTCTAGATCAAACGCACATTCAAGTCCAGAAAAATGATAGACATTGCTTTCATAACACTATGGTATTCACTTGATCAGTGTACATTAGGTATTTAAAGCAGCTGTGGCCTGCACACAACAGAAATGTAAAAGCGAGAAAAAATCGTAAACTGTAGTCTGCTGTTGTCAGCACAACTGACAATCATTGCAGTGACAGTTCCTACGTTTCCCAATTATAGTCGTTCCCATTGGCCACCACGATAGGTGTCAACCTACTTTGAGCAGTCTATTTGTTTGGGTCATGCAAAATGGCAATAGGCCCTGCCCACTGCCTTCAAAACAACTTAGAGCGGTAGTCTGTACTGCCACCTCCCCTTATTTCAACCTTCTTGATAGACTCAAAAATAAATAAGCTTTTCACGTATACGGAAAACACAGACATACGTTAACTACACTGGCGATACACAAACATACGTTAATGTGTGACTGCAATGGAAAAATTCGTAAGTCATAAAATGTTCAAATGTTTGTATAGCTTATGGGACTTAACTACGGGGTCATCAGTCCCTAAACTTACAAACTACTTATTAACTAGCTAACACTAAGGACGGCGCAGATATCCATGCCCGAGGGGGGAATCGACCGTAGTGGCCGTGCAGACAGTGACTGAAGCGCCTCAGTCCCCTCGGCCACCGCGGCCGGCTCGTAAGTCTTAGATTACTTTGCTTTACCTGATGGTATTATGTTACTAAAAGATTGATTGCATTCAGTTACGCTTCACATTTAAAAAGAGACAAGATTGGAAGAGTAATTAAAGGGTGCTTAATTAACATATGTTCTTGCATTGTTCATTTTCGCTTTTCTGAATTAACTTTTTATCAATAAAAAGCAGTACATCTACATCTACATGGGATACTCTGCAAATCACATTTAAGTGCCTGGCACTTAACGTGAAAATATATTACAGGAAAATGTCCTAATGTAAAAGCAACTTCTCGCGATCCCGAATATTGTCGAAAAGACAAAAGATGGAGCGGAACACTGCAAGCGATGCAGAAAAAGAAGCACGTCTAGTAACTTTACGACAAAATTCTCAACTAATAAGAAATGATCGAACAGAAGAGCAACGTGAGATAATTAGTGAGACAGATCGGAGAACAAAGGAATCATACAGGAAAAGAGGCAATAAAAACAATGAACAGAATACAGCAAGTATAACAGATCTTCACATAGAAAACTAAATCACGGGACAGTCACTGATGAGATCTTCACATGCTGGCTGTCTTAAAAATGAGGCATTTCATTACGATCCAACAATAAAACACAAAGAACATCGAAGTATATAAATCTGGAGAATGGACAAAGTGTGTAAATATTGTAAGGCTAAAAAATTTAAAGGAGAAACACTAAGTATTTGCTGCTCAAATGGAAAAATTGCATTGCCAGCTCTAAAATCACCTCCGTGTGGCCGGCCGCGGTGGCCGAGGGGACTGAGGCGTCTAGTCACGGTCTGCACGGCCACTACGGTCGGGGGTTCTAATCCCCCCTCGGGCATGGATATTTGTGCCTTCCTAGTTCGTAAGTAGTTCATAAATAGTTTGTAAGTTTAGGGACTGATGACCCCGTAGTTAAGTCCCATAGACTGTACAAATATTTGAACATTTGAACCTCCGTGTGATTTCTTTGAATACATGAAATGCGAAATACATAAAGTCTAACCGTCGATAGAAATGAAATACCTAAATAAAGACTGGTTGTGTGACCGAACAATTTTAACACCAAGGAATGACGTACTACAGCAAATAAATAAACAAATACAGAAGATGACTCCAAGAGCAGAAACAATATATAAGTCGATAGATACAATTATGGATCAAGAATAAAGTGTCAACTTTCCAACCGAATTTTTAAACTCATTACATCCATCTGGTATGCTTCTGCATGCATTTCAGAGTTCATTGTTCTCATACCGCTGTCTTTAATAACCAAGCTGTCGACTAGGGTTTAATCTTCCTTCCTTCAGTAATCGCCTGTAACCCTTTCTTCTTCCCTACAATGGCGTTCGAATCCTCCATGATTATCAGATTTTCATCTCCCTCTACATACCGATTTACCCGTTCAATATCCCTATAAACTATAAGACTCATCTTGTACTTGCGAAGATGGCGTTTCTACCTGAACTTTCGATGTCGACGTTTGCAACCGCTTCTGATGGGAACAATCCTATAACTGTTTACAGTGACCAAATATTTGCCCAATGTTTTCATAACTAAATCCAATACCTTTATATATTATTTTCTGCTGGTATTGATCTATCCTTTTACCTTCTTCATTCTTCATTTCTTACTAGAAATCCTTAACGTCTTTCCATTTGACTTCACTAACTTGCAGCATGTCTAGATTCAGGTTTTGCAATTCTCTAGCTTCCCTAGTTCGTCCAAACTTCTGATATTGCTTGCTCCGTCTCGAAGAATATCCCGTCCTTATTTATTCCATAATTTTATCATGTTGACCTCCTATGAGACAGTCTTCTTCTGCATATAGAAATGGGGGGATGAATAAGGAATCTTATGTCAATAGAGAGTTCATGATGACGCGTGTTCAGTTACAGGACATATTTGTTTGGGATATATAATTTTCTACCGCGGCGGAGCGGCCGAGCGCATTGAGACGCTGTATTGCGATGCGCGAGGCCGTTCCCCGACGGAGGTCAGAATCACCCCTCGGGCATGGATGTTTGTGCTGCCTTTAGTATAAGTTAGTTCATAAGTAATTTGTAAGTTTAGGGACTGATGACCCCGCTTCACAAACATTTGATATATATTTTCTCTAAAATAAGGAGATTTAGCTTGGTGGGCAATATGAAATATTCATTTCACAAAAATTCACATATCGAGTTCGTTCCCATGATGGAACATCATCAGTTCAGATTGTGTCATGATGACTCATGTACACCGCATAAAGTATTTAATGGTCATATCCATAAAATAACTAAAGAGGTCTTACTGGTATACGTCACAAGTTTTAAAAGTGTCTTTTTTTTTTTTTTTTTTTTTTTTTTTTTTTTTTTTTTTTTTTAACTTGTGACCGAGCGGTTCTACGCGCCTTGCTGCGGAGCGCCTGGTTGCTAGCCGTCGGAGGTTCGAGTCCTTCCTAGGGAATGCGTGTGGTTATTGTCCTTAGGTTAGTTTAACTTAGTTTAAGTAATTTTTAAGCCTAGGGGCTAATAACCGAAGAAGTTTAGTCCCATACATTTACTAAGATGTGAATTTAAATTTTTTTTCAAAGTGCAATACAGTTTCTGCTTTAAAGAAAACGTTCGTAACTGCAATTTATCGAAGATTTTACCACCCGTGTAGTATGGAAAGCTTCTCGGAAACGTCTAAGGTGGTCAGCTGTTTGTATGCTGCCGAGTACCCACATAAAGACATAAGGTAATAAAATACTTGAAGAAACGTGAAACTGCTAGTGGGTGTCCGTTGTGGGGCTGTCATTGGTAAGGCGAAGTAGGTACACTATAACCGAAAGGTCAAACAACTTTAGCAAAATATGAAATTTATTACAAGCAAATAAATATTTTTCGGCGTTCTGAAAGTACAATCATTCCAGACCTATAATGTGCACACGTCTGAGTCAATACTTCAAAATTCCCTTTATCGCGATAATTTCTAAGCTGCGCGGGACTGTTCCTTCGGAGGTTCGAGTTCTCCCTCGGGCATGGGTGTATGTGTCGTCGTTAGGTTAGTTTAACTTAGTTTAAGTAGCTTGTAAGCCTAGAGACTAAAAGCCAAAGAAGTTAAGTCCTATAGATTTACAAACATTTTGATTTTCTAATGCTTAATACGTAAACAAGTCTTGAAGCACCGCAGCAAGGTGATTTCACACTTACGACAAAACGATGGGCAATGGGCGACGCGATGAACTCTGGAGGACTCTAAGCTCTCCGAATGTGTCGGCTGTTTCATTGCAGTCCAGCCAGTGACACTATACACACGCGATCGTCTTGTAAAGTGCGCGTCCTCTTGCGACAATCCAGAAACTAGATTAGGGATGACCGGGGCTAGTCGTTAACCGGGCAAGTTGTTACTTGACAATAAAAGCTCCACTGTATATGTAAAAAAACAGTCTAGAGCGCAAATCTGATTATTTATATCCGACTAGTTTCAACCCAACGTTGCGCCATCTTCAGGATGCCGCCCAGAGATGGAGCGGAGCAGAAGCTGTGAGTTCAACTGCTGTCACTGTTCTCTAAAGAAACAAAAAAATTCCAAAAATATGTGAAAAAATTAACTGTTACAGCAGTTTCCTTTTTTTCCACCACATGGTAGCACCGATCCATTGATTCCATATCAGACGTCAGGTGCGAGAGATAACGTGATTTTTTGTGCTTGAGTAATTTTGTTTACACTGTGTGTATTTCTTCATAGTTAGCAGAAAATTGAAGACTTCAGTTCACATTTTGCAAGACGAAATGGCGTAACATAGGATGAGTTGTTACAAAGGGTCACGTGCGGATTCTTACGGTGTGACAACTTGCCCCGAAGTCTTTTTGCTTCTCCTCATTTTACACAATTATGTTTATCTACAATTATGATGCGTAATTATAAAAGTAAGACTGATACAGGTACTGCACCCAAGGAAACGTATTATTAAGCAGAAAATGAAGTGCTGAGTGGCACATCTACTCCGCTAAACTCGGCCCAAAACTGCATGACCTAGGTTTCGTTGCCACTAGGGACAACTGCATCAGAAGAATAAAAACAGTTACATGAAACACGTGACGTCAAAAATATTACCAGCAGGATTGCTCAAGTCGATAACAATAAAAACTGGCATTCTTTCCATACAAATAAAACCAGTCTGGTGTGAAGTTCCTTCCTGCCCTTCACATCATACTACTTTTATTTGTATGGCAATATTTTGACTTCATGTGTTTCATGTAACTGTTTTCATTCTTCTGATGACATTGTCCCAAGTGGCAACGAAACGTAGGCCAAGCACCTAAAAATTACGCAACCGGTTGGCTGATATACAACTTTGTTCAAAAAATGTAAATTGTATGACTTCATATAGGTTTCGTTAGCGAATGGAAGCTATTTTTTATGTATAAAAGTGCCAGTGTCAAGACGTGTATAATGTGCACGAGACTGCTGTCACTGCGGTACAAAAGCCTGCGAAATTTGTAGCATGGAAGGGAGTGGAAGTCTGTGCTGTTACCTCTGCGGAAAGAGGAACTATAGTTACTGTGAATGCGTGTGGAAACTCAACCCCGCCTTTCATTGTGTATGAAAGAAAGAACTTCATGGATTATTTCTTTTGAAATGGGCCAGAAAGAAGCATAGGATATGCAGATAAGACAAGATGGATAACACGGCAAGACTGTCGCTCATTCCTACGTCATTTAATTCCCCATTCTAGCATTACAAGAGAGCGACCGGTTCTCCTTCTTCTAAACAACCATCAGTCGCTCCTTGATATTTCAGCGTCAGACAAAGAAACCGACGTTGTTCTGCTCTCTTTTCCGCCAAACATGTCTCATAAATTGCAACCTTTAAATAGAGCGGTGTTTGGAGGAGGAAGATTAGTGTTTAACGCCCCATCGACAGCGTGGTCATTAGAGGCGGAGCTTACGCTCGGGTTGTTTTTTAGGTAAGGATAGGGAAGGAAATCAGTCGTGCCCTTTTGAAAGGAACCATCACGGAATTTGCCTGGAGTGACTTAGGGAAATCACGGAAAACCTAAATCTGGATGACCGGAGGTGGATTTGAACCACCATCCTCCCGAATGCGAGTCCAGTGTGTTACCACTGCGCCACCTCGCTCGGCGCGGTGTTTGGCCCATGAAATAAATATATTCCCTCTGCATCAGATTCGCGAATGAAAAACAATGACGGATACACTATGAGAATATACGACACTCCACTTGTAGTGAAGCATGTACTGTTTGTATGGAAACCTGCTTCAGATCAAAACAGACAACAGCATAGCTACAGGCACTGTCAACATTGGGCACATTACGTGTGTGCCATGCATGGCATTTTTTGTGTGCAAAAGCTGTAACTCCGATAGTAAAATTAATACTTCTTCACTAGAATAGGGATTACTTTATAAATATTTTGTATGTTAATATTTTGTTCAAGTTTTAAGCTTTGTTAAACCTAAAATTGTTTCTCTTGATATAAATTACTGATTAAATGAACCTGTGTTATAGATATTTTTTAATAATTTTAATGTAACAACTAAGCCCGTACAGTGTAACAACGTGGTCCATACTGGGGTAAGTCAGCACATCATGGACACACGGGAATGACCGTGCGCTCTAAGTCACCTTGCTTCGGAGTGCGCGTATATTCTCCGTCGGGGGTGGGAATCCTCCCTCGGGCGGGCGTGCGAGTCTCTCTCTCTCTCTCTCTCTCTCTCTCTCTCTCTCTCTCTCTCTCTCTCTCTTTTGTGTGTGTGTGTGTGTGTGTGTGTGTGTATTGTCGTTAGCATAAGATATTTAAGTAGTTTCGAAGTCTAGGGACTGATGAACACTGCGGTTTGTTCCCATACCATTATAAGCATTTGAGTTTCTCAAATAATACAAATTAGTGTACTTCAGGGGCAATCACTGTTTTCTGAAGATTAAATGATGTAGTAACGTTTAGCACTGATCCCATGGACATATCTGTTTTGTATCGAGATATATATGAGCTTACAAAACAAAATGTAACAACTAGTTCCGGTCTCCCCTAACAGGTGTCTAAAATTAAGAGAAAAAAGAAATAAAGATTATTCGAGCCACAGAGTCCGTGCTGGATGTATCCTCAATCAACTCAGTGATCTATGACAGCTGATATAGTATTGCGATAGTATCGCGGGTGATACATGGTTCTCTGTACAAATAAACGCGTTGCACGATGTGGCAGTATTGCCAGCTCCATGTTGACATACATATGTTTTAAAAATGCACCCGATCTCATTTCACTGTATGAGTTTTCTCTTGAATATGGATGAGAAATCGCATGCCGATCTCCAAATGTGGAATCTTTTCGTCCTGTAAATTAAAAAGTGTGTGTAACCTATATCTGTCGAAATGTCCCTGAGAGTACCATGTAATGTAGATAGTATATCGATGAAGTACATGTCGAGATCTTTGGTAACAACGTTAAACCACGACAATCTTTATACAGTAGTGTTAGTGGTTTTGGTCACATACAACAAAGCATTGGGAGGACGAAGTTACCTATTCCAAGTAAGAAGTCAAGCATCTTGTTACACACATAAACGGAAGGAAAGGCGGTCAGCGTTCGAGCCTACGAACTATAACCAAACGTGTGTGATTCATGTTTTCTCCTCGCCAAATGTCGTGAAGATTTTAATACCAGTATTAGTACAATTTTCTGTCAACACATAATATAAATTCAAAAAATGTTCAAATGTTTGTAAATCTAAACTTATCTGGTTATCAGTCCCTAGGATTAAAAACTACTCAAACTAACTTAAAGTAACCTAAGGACACACACATACACACCCATGCCCGAAGGTGGGCTCGAACCTCCGACGGCAATCAACCGTGCGCTCCGCAGAAAGGTGCCTTAGATCGCTCGGCCACTCCATCGCAGCGTAATATAAGTACATAATCTTAACCTTGCTTCAAAGTCCCCGGTCATTTCCAATTACTTTCAGGTAGAATGGAATAGAAATGGTGGAAACCGTATCTCATTTGAGTAAGTGAAGAGAATTAACAATATATTGCAGTGCAATAAAGCGGTTGGGGTAGATGAAATTAAGCCGGTACTCGTGAAATATAGTGGAATATCAGGTCTCAAATGATTTCACAGGACACTGAAAAGGCGTGGGAGTCGGGACAAGCTCCCTCTGATAGGACGAAAGCAGTACTCATGGCAATTTTCAAACAAGGGAACAGAAAACATTGTAACAACTACAGAGCTATCTCTTTTAATTAGCGTTGTGGGAATAATATTCTCAGGTGTTGTTGAGAGGAGAGTGCTATTATTAGTTCAAGACAAGTTGGATGAAAATCAGTGTGTGTTTAGGCCTCTTAGAGGCTGTCAAGACCAGATCTTTAGCTTACGGCGGGTTATGGAGAATTGCTATGAGTGAAATAGGGAATTCTACATCTACATATATTTCCTCTCATATTCCACTCCCAAATAGGAGGGAAAAAAGAATGTCTATATACGAGACCTAATTTCTATTATCTTGTATTTGTGATCATTACGCGAAATGTAAGTAGGCAGCAGGAAGATTGTTCTACACTCAGCTTCAAATTCCGACAAATTTCCTCAACAGAATTTCTCGAAAAGAACGTCGTGTATCCTGCAACAATCCCAATTTGAATTCCCTCAGCGTTTCTGTGACACTCGGGCAATGGTCGAATCTAGCTGCTCGCCTCTGAACTGCTTCCATGTCTTCCCTTAAACTGATCTGCTGCGGTCCCAAACACTTGAGCAATACTCAAGACGTGGTCGTACAAGTGTTTTATACGCGGTCTCCTTGACAGATGAAGTACATCTTCCCAAAATTCTCACAATAAACCGAAGTCGGCTGTCCGCCTTACTCACAACTGTCCTTAAATGTTCATTCCATTTCATTTCGCTCTTACATTTCATATCGCTCTGCAATGTTACGCTTCGATATTTGAACGACGCGACTGCATCGAGAAGCTTATTACTACTGCTGTACTCGAACATCATGGGATTGTTTTTCCTACTCATGCGCATCACCTTACATTTTTCTACAGGTTACAGTGGGAAGGATGATTGCAGGTAATAATAGATGGGAACAATGGTAGGAGGGTACCCATAATGAGGAAATCTAAGAAAAACTGGTAATGAACACCATAGATGATGCCGTTAGAGCAAACAGGCTGAGATGGCAGGGTCGTGTTACACGCATGGGAGAAGCAAGGTTATCTAAGAGACTCAAGAGCTCAGCAGCGGTGAGAGCAGTCGAGGTTCACAAAGGAGAAAGTACTTAGATTCGGCAAAGAATGATTTTGAAGTAATAGGCTTGACATCAGACGAGGCATCAATGTTAGCACTGAATAGGGGATCATGGAGGAATTTTATTAGGGGGACTATGCTCCAGATGAACGCTGCAAGGCATAAGCAGTCTCTAATGATGATAACTATAATGAGATTTGAAATGGCTATTACACCTTGTGTTGCATTTTACACTACACTAGAACCACATTTTGAATACATACCTTTTTGTCTCGGTCGTTCAGTGGTAGATCTCGTAGATTTAGCAACTTGACTTAAATATTCATGATGAAAGCAACAGGACGGCGGGTTCTAAGCTGTATAATCATAAAATGTGACAATTTTGATGAACCAAGATATCTATTAAAGTATTAAAACACAAAACAAATGACTGGAACTGTATAAAGACTGAACAATGACTGACTTATTACTGACTGCGTTCGCGCCAATTCGCACGTATTTATACCTATTGTAAGTTCTAGAAAATTCTAGAACAAGGAAATAGTTACATACAAGTTTTATGAAATCTGTATATCTAGTATAAATTATATTAAATTGTTAAATACAAAATTATTACAGTTATATTAAAAGCATTTTCGTGACAAAACAAAATCAATAATGTGAACATAAGTATTTTATGATGACAGTAGTACAAAGTTTTGTTTATGTTATTTAAAATGGTTAAAGTAAAGTAATTATGCAGTTTTACAGTCGGTAAAGTATTACATTAAGGTCCATGCATTACGGAAGACATCAGATAATGTTAGTGACGAAATTTGTGTTAAAATTACAATGTTGCGTTATATTAATGCTACGTTTTTCTTTAAAAAGATAAAATAATTATCAAAGTACAATAAAATACCTTGCTATTGATACAGTGAAACAGTCTTGTAAGGTATTATAATGTTTTATGAATAATTTTGTGACTATGTATAAAGATGTTTGTATGAAGATGTTTTGTTATGATAGGTATCGAACGATTCATTCATCCAAATAAACGGAATTTTATAGGGGATACACATTAAAACCTCATTATAATGATTTGTCTGTTCAGTCAGTTTCGTTATGTCTTTCTTACAGTTTTGGGCATAAACAACTTTTAAAAAGTAGAGTAAGGTGGTACAAATTCCATATAGGTACAATTGTGATCAACATAAATTTTCGCGCCTTTTGTCAGTCTCGTAGTGTCTCGTTGTGTGGCATTGTAGCGTAGCAGGTTTCTACAGCTCCTCCTGTCTTTTCCAAGAATATACCACTTTGTGCTAAGGAGAGATAAATTTTTTCACATTAGGAGGTAAGTGAAGCTACTTAGTCTAACGAGCTCTTATAAATTTTCTATTTAAAGGTGACTAGATTCTCTACCCAAAATGAAATGTTTGGTACAACGAAATATGCGTTGGTGCCTGACGGAAAAAGTGCTTTTTATGTGGAAGATGCTCTTAGTCAAAATTCTACTAGAAAGTGATCACAATTGTACCTAGTGTGGTACATTTTCGATCGATTTTTCTCAAATCTGTAACTTTTTTGTGTGTCTATACCGATATTTGTAATTGTCTAATATTTGTGTTAAATATTAGTTAAATATCCAAGAACAAGTACTATAATTAAAATTACACCTTTTTTCAATACATTTCCAGTTACAATAACATTTGTCCGAAATGATCGAAATTGTACCACCTTCCCCTATTACTACTGTTGTAATGTCTACAAAATGTTCAAATGTTTGTTAAGCGTATGGGACTTAACTACGGGGTCATCAGTCCCTAAACTTACAAACTACTTATGAACTACTTACGAACTAGGACGGCACAAATATCCATGCTCGAGGTGGGATTCGACCCCCCGACCGTAGTGGCCGTGCTGACCGTGACTGGAGCGCCTCAGCCACCTCGGCCTGTCTATATATTGGTGTTAGTTAAATACTTGTCATACAGGTACTAACGACTGGTGCTATCTTTAACATGAAAAAGATGGGCTTGTCCCATTATACCCCCCACGCAGTTTCCCAACCATCAAAGCCATACTAGTTTAGCGAGACACCTTTTTCTGTCCGTAAGTTTTGTCAGCCAGTTTGCTGCTGAGTACCCCTCAGAATGGATGAGCAGACCCTTTAACTTCCGACAGCCATCAGCTTCGTCGCTGCAAGAACACGACAGGCGCAAGAGACAGTCCATAACTGGCAGTTCCCTCTCGCAGCGCCGCGGCACTGGATTCGGGCGTGATGGACCTGCTGCCTATGGATGAATGTGCCAAGAAGGGCGCCGCACTGATGCTTTTCCAATAGAGCCATCGCTCACGGGAACACCGCAGGGCTGCCGGGCTATCTCCCGGTCCGCGTAAACACTGTCCCCTGCGCGCGCCACCTTATCGTGCGTGTCTTGTGTCCAGTTTCGGAAACGACGTCGTTAATGGATAGCGCTTTACGCCGGGCTTCTCTCTTGACGAGAAAGCAATACGGTAGGAAAGGAACAAAAGAAGGCCGCTGAGCTGTATTTCAATGGGCCGTTGCTCGCTGGATCAAGTTCGCATTTTTCGCAGCCTCCGTAAATCGCTTTTCGTGGAATCCACTACAGCAAACGGAAAGAAAACTCCGTCATATATCTATCGTAACTTTTCCATCTTTGTAACCGGGGTTGTTTGTTGGGATCACTAAGATTTCACGTCTATATACATTGCTGGAAATAAAAATTATTACGCCCTCTTAAAGTATTCAATCCATTCAAGATTTGTTCTAGAAACCAATGGCGGCGAGTCCTGTGTGTTCACTGGTTCAACACCCCGTGAAATAAGCTCGTCGCAAACAAAAGTAAATAAATAAGTAATATAAAAAAATGTTTTTAAACTATCATACTTCGGGGGCTTGCGAAAGCTATGATATTACACATTGTGCCGTTCCCCTGCAGGACATACTCTCTGTGGTGCGGCGGAAGTACCTTCATTTGTGGAGAGGCGTGGCAGGCAGTGTCGAACAATAAACTGCAGTTGGTTAAGCTAACTGTCCGACCGTGGCGAACATCCTGTCAGTCATTGAGGAAGCATGAAGTGGCCTTGACACGTCTCCGGATCGGGCATTGACCTCTGACACATGGCTATTTACTCCGTCGAGAGGACCCTCCGATTTGCGATGCTTGTGGTGTGCAAATCACTGTACACCACATTTTACTGGAATGCATTTCCTACCGTGCTGCTAGGGCAGCGGTGGCTCTTTGTGGTCCCCTGTTCTCTGTTTTAGCTGATGACGAGGCGAGTGTGACGAAAGTTTTCAATTTCTGTGAACTTTCTGGACTCTGGCCTAAGCTTTCAGGCTTGAGGTTTTAGGATGTTAACGAATGGCTCGCCCACCACTCCTCTGGCACGGCATTTTCAGTACGTCTAAGACTATAAACCTTGGACGATCACCATCTATTACTACTTTGTCATGTTTGGTTGGGTCTTTGCTTCGTTCTCCTTATCGTTTGGCTAGGTTGGTTACTTTCCTTTCTGTTCCCTATTTGTGTTCATTTCATTTTATTCAGGTCACACGTATCGCCTAATTATCTTATACGGACGCTAAAGACCTCGTTGTCATATCCACATCCTATCATTCTTCGTTTCGTTTTTCTATCAGATGATTTTACTCGCACATTCAAAGTATTTTTATCGCACGAGAAACTTTTACGTCGCGGAGACAGCACTATACGAGTCGTAGCGCGGCCGCTTAATACAAGCGGCAGTGTCGCCAGAGTTGCAAAGCGCATGCGCGGGTGAAGTTCAAATTCTCAACTGAACAGACTGTGACTGAACCCCCTGGAGGCAGCATATGGGCTCTCCCGCGGTTGTGAGGGGCGAGGGGAAACGCCGCTTTTAACATTGGCATTGGAGCTGGTAGAGACACCAGCTCCTGGCTACTCGAGCCCTGGCGGTTACGCACGAATGATTCCCGAAGCAAAGACAATGGAGGTACTGCGCCCCTCGCCATTGTAGGAGGTATAATTATTTTTTAACTCGATGCTGATTGGTGGCAAATTGGTTTAATTAATAACTTTATTACCGGTTTCGGGCGTTGCCATCATCAGATACACTTCGGCATACAAAGAAGTGTATCTGATGATGGGCAACCGGTAATAAAGTTATTAATTAAATCAATTTGCAACCAATCAGCATTGAGTTAAAAATAATTATACATTAAAAATGGTTGCAACCTCAAGAACGATTTTAAATCGTCTTTGAAATTGTAGGAGGTGACTTGTACCATTGTATCTGTCCACTCTGGCAAAAAATATGTGGTTCGCATCCACTTCTTCATCATATTTTGCTGCTAGGATACAAATCGCAATTAATCAACAAACGAAAAATAACTCTATAATTGACGATTTTTTAAACACCATAATTGCGTCCCATTGCGTCGCAGGTCTGAAATTTACCTCACAGATGCTCCCTGCGAAGTTACTCCAGGCCACACCAGTCTCTTCAAACAACAAGGTAAGAAGGAAGGAAGACTAGGTTTAACGTTCGGCGACAACGCAGTCATTAAGAGACGGACCACGAGCAGGGGCTTGTATGGTTGAAGATGAAATCGGCTCTGCTCTTTCACAGGAACATCCCGGCATTTTCCTGGAGTGAGTTAGAGAAAACACGGAAAACCTGTAAGTGGATGGTCGGAGAAGAACTGCCGTCCTCCCACGAGTGTGGTACAACTGAGCCACCTCACCCAGTCAACAAACAGCAAAGTGTCAACACGTGTACTGTGAGAGTCAGTGCCACCAGAGATCACGACACAACTATCGATGGCCGTCGCAGTCACAGTCAACAATTGGCAACGACAGTTCCTCGATTGCCGGCCGCGGTGGCCGATGGGACTAAAGCACTTCAGTCACGGTCTACTAGGCCACTACGGTCGGGGGTTCGAATCCCCCCTCGGGCATGGATATTTGTGCCGTCCTAGTTCGTAAGTAGTTCATAAGTAGTTTGTAAGTTTAGGGACTGATGACCCCGTAGTTAATTCCCATAGACTCCACAAACATTTGAACATTTGAGTTCCTCGAGTCCTGTCATATGAGACACAAGCTATATAAACAATCACATGAGCCTACACTGATTATCGCACTACAGTTAAATAGCCAATACCTATGGTCTGTGGGCAGTGTGCATCGTTTCAGTAGATAGAGTAACATCAATGCTTTAGTTGGAAAAAAGCCTTAGGCGGTACTCTGCTCGGCGGAAAAGCTTTTAGACGGTACTCTGCTCATTCCACATGAAACTTAGTGAAATGGACATTTTCAGAAAATCCAGAAAGTAAAGATTTAGGCATGTGTAAACACTAACAAAATGTAGTTATAATTTACAGATTTTAAACTCATTTTATTGTATTTTAGGATTTAGTGTAGATGAGAATACCACACATCAGCTTTGGACAACGACATCTTGCCGTAACTAATTAGGAGTGGCGTTCCAGAAGAGAATAAGAGTTTTTGTTGCTGCCAGGAATTAAAAGCAGACTTATATCACACGAAAACCATTACAACATTTGGACAATGGAACTGTGTGGAACTTTTAAAGACTGAACCAAACGTTTAACGCCGTAAGATGCAAAACTGGCAGCGTTACCAACAGTTGAACATCTACACATCCAGCCGATTGAAGAATCAATGGCCAAAGAGGTTAAAATTCGCTTCTATTTTAGTTCCTACTAGTGCTACGACACACTATTTTATAATCTTAAACTGGCTTCAGTGTGAATAACAAGATGATTAAGTAAACATAATATTCACGGTAAATATTTTATATTGACAGTGAGTCGTTCTCAAAACGTGTCGTGCTAACCGTGAAAACATACGTAACTCGTGCAGCTTTTCATGATTAAATCGATGGAAATTAAGTCAAAATGTTGCTATGTACTGTCCCTTAAATTTTTAAAGGAATTGCCGGAATTTCGCACTTGCTTTCTTCAACGAATAGGCAACGATATTGCATTCAAAAGACTTTGTGTATGTAGTGGCTTATCTCTTTGGAGCAAGGTTCTTAAACGCTTTGGAGTCATTAAGAAGCATTTCCTCTGTCTCGGTTCAGACTAGTCGGAACTCTTCATTGGCTAATTCGAAAATGTGACCGCCAATCAGATTGCAATGAAATTGTGCGAAAGTACAATTGGTACGCTTCAATGGTTATGATCGCAACTCGGATGAACCTAAAACTTTCCAATTTGTCTTTTCTATTTTTTACAAATTTAAGAAAGAATTTTAGCCGGTACACTAATAGTAAGTTTGAATTTTAGGCATTACGCTGTACCGCCCCGTAATGGCCCAACTGAAGCACTGGTAACATCGCTCCATCAGAGTCTATCACTTCACTGAAAAGTGATCTCGCCCTGCATCTTGTTCCACAGTGCCTCAAGACTTTTTGCTACAAACTCAGAGTTGACGCCCCATGTTTATGTGGAGACAATCTCTGATGAACTTTGAAGTTTCTGCAATGGCCAAAGATTTCCAATGTATAAAGCAGAGTGTCCGTATGTGTGTATGTGTTGCATACAAATCTACAGTTTTGTTCCAATCATTCTGAAATGTTTTACCCGTAAGCTTAAATCCATGAAGACGGTCGCCGTAAGTGTAAGAATCACATACAATATATAGTTCACGAGATATGACGTCATAAACAATGAGATGCGAGAAAAACTGCTGCATTTAGCGACAATGCTGCTCATTTTCTCCCAAACCATTGGGCCGATTTCAACCAAATTTGGTACACACATTCCTTACCGTGAGGTAACAATTGCTGCATGGTTAAGAATCACATACGGCACATGGTTCAAAAGATATTACGTCATAACCAATAGAAATCGCAAAAAATGCCATATAATGCGGCGAAACTTTCGAAATACACTGTATGATAATGACAGTACTTAGCGACTTGCAACAAACTTTAAACATAATTTCAAACCTTTATTAAACTTTTTCTCGCTGTCAACCATAGTAAAATGATGAAAGAAAAAAAATTTCTCGCTTACTACTTTTCCGCTGTTTATGGAGTAAAACTATGACATTCGGTATGACGTTGCAATTTATAATTTCTACACTAGAAATTGTAGCCGTAGGATATTTTACAGACATTATAAACACATATAGTTGAACGTACCTTCTAAATTGTATCACAGTACGACACGTAGTTCATGAGATATGAGCACGTAAACAGTAACCGTCATGGAAAACCGCCCCATCAAGCACCAAGTTTTAATCTATTACTTCTTTACTGTTTACTGTATTCCCAAGAGATATTACAGACATACAGCCCATATACAAATGAATATATACCTGAAAAATGGCAGGAATAAATAAATAAATAAATACCCGGGCAACGCCGGGCTTTCAGCTTGTGTTTTTATAAATACCGCATTTATTAATGTGGCTGGATTGTTTCAGTTAATATCCTCTTAGGTTGTGGCTGGATTGTTTCAGTTAATATCCTCTTAGGTTGTACCACCGATTACGTCACCCTCTACAGCCACCCCATATGTCTCACCCCACCCTTGAATACCTCGGCCTCACCTTGAATCGATCCCTCATCTGGACTCCCCACCTAAAACCCGTTCAACAACAGACCCATGCCCGACTCCTCTCCTAGAGCTCTTCTCTGGCCGGACATGGGGCCTCCAACCTTCCACCATCCTGTCCTTTGTAGCTTCAGCCCCGCCTGAATCTCCACCCTCCCTCTCCAAAAAAGCCCTGAAAGTCCTAGGACACCACACACTCCACCTCGCCTACTGTATCCACCTCCCATACACAATGAGGATCCTCTATGACCATATTCTCTTCCCCACCTCCTCCAGTTCCTTGAAAGTATCCGCACTTGCTACACCATCCATAAGACATTCCCCTATCATCAATCCTGGGCCTCTGACTTGCCTGCATTACAGTACATTCTCCATTTGTATTAGTTAAATTCACATATTTTAATCTCCAATTTTTCCAAACTTCTATATGGTATATTATTTCTATTGTATCCCATCCTCGTCGCCACTTTTGTGTCCCAGCCTCGTCGTCACTTTTGTGTCTCGTTTCCAGCCTCGTCCGCCGGTTGTCGTAGGTGTCGGTGGCCGAATAGAAAGAGACCGACACAGAAATAAAGGATGGACGCGTGTGCAGGTACGGAGGTGACCAGCCAGTGGGACAACAGAAACTAGAACATAGGCTAAATTAGAACAAGATATATATTTCGTGGAGTCTTGGTAATACTTAAGTTTTACATAGTTCTTGACTGCAGAATGCTGATACATAGTTTAGATAGAGGCCTGCCTACTGATGATTTCTACTGCCTATCCGATAGCCAAGTCTTAACTGGTGCCTATCTGATTCCCAAGTGAACGATGCAGCAGTCGTGGCCACGAGCGGAGTTGCAGCAGAGGGCGCTCATGGCTGACGTCGTAAGAACGCCGCGCCGTGCGTGTATGGCGGCGCGCGGCGTAAGTACATGGCGCGCACTTCATACTTGTGCGACACCACAATTTACATCAGCTAAAGAGCAGCGTAACTAGCTGCTGTCTGCTTTTAAAATATGAATAAATGGAAAAAAAGTTTCTGTTAAAATGTGCCTACACCGCCGTACCAAAAACTTCACAACACATACGAGGAAAAGGCTGAATTTCAGAAATTCCTGGTCACCAAGTTTCAATACATTTCTGACCACGGCCATCAAGGATGTGTGGCACGGTGGGAAAGTCTTCACACCCACTCATATCCATGTCTCACCTGACTTCCATTTTTCCGCATTTTGTAATAGAGGTCAGAATAGTAACCCCTAGCATAGAAATCATGTAGTTTTCCTATGGGTGGCAGAGGGGAACAATTCAGCTACACTGTCATGGGGAATCGACAAGTAAAGGCCTCAGAGGGGATGGCATGAAGGACTTCAATCACCCTTTCCCCTGAGGCGCTGTTTTGCACACATTTCGCGGCCGTACTCACTAATACGCAGGATGACGAAGACTGAACGACGTTTCTGGCAACGCTTGACACTTCTGACTCCGCACTTTAAGGTTGCTACATATATTGGCTTGGGCTCTGCCGGTACAATCTGAGATGGGAGTATAGAAATGAAGAAAAAATTAATTAATATAAATACTTTTCATTTAGAACACAATTACGGTACATGAAATTGGTTGTGGTGGAAGTAGCTGATACACCATATTTTTCGGAACATTTAACCGTTTTCAGCAATGTGACTTGTTTTAATTTATAATTTATGACGAAAGCAATCGTTGTTATTGCCGAAATCAGGTTAAATAACTTCATTTTTGCGACCGAGGGCTGTATTTTTATCCTTTGAAAAGAAAAATGTGTTTTTAAACTTTCATTCTTCGTTTCGTTCTTCTTTCAGATCATTTTACATACACATTCAAAGTATTTTTATCGAATGAGAAACGTTTTACGTTCTGGAGACACAGAGGCGTAGATAAATCTTTCCTCTAGGGGAGGGGTTCAGAGCCAGAGCTATATTGAGGTGTCCTCTCGCAGTTGACACGTGTCAAAGCTGTGAAATAAAGAAGCTTGGTAGGCTAACGCGTCATCTCGAGTTGAAGCAAACTTTAAAGAAAACCGAGGTAAGTCATTCTACAGATCTTTCAACGAAAATATATACGGCTGCATTTATACAAATAAACTATTTTGTTTCGCGTGCTTGCTGTTTGTGAAGTGTAGAGACACAACCTGGACGTGCTTGATAATTTAGTTGGGAGGAGCACACCACAGAACTGCAGAAACGACTCAACAAATCTGTATTTTCAATACGAGTGTTATCAGACATAGGAGACATAAAAGTAACAAAGCTTGCATACTTCGCTTACTTTCATTTCCTAATGTCATATGGTATAATATTTTGGGGTAACTCTTCAAGTCAGTTAAAAGTCTTCAGAGTCCAAAAACGTGTAATACGTATTATTTGTGGAGTAAATTCACGGACGTCTTCTAGAAGCCTCTTCAAAGAACTGGGTATATTAACTACTGCCTCTCAGTACATTTATTCCTTAATGAAATTTGTCATAAATAATATATTCCTTTTCCCAACAAACAGCTCAGTTCATACATACAATACTAGGAATAAAAATGATCTACACAAGGACTTAAAAGCACTTACTTTAGTTCAAAAAGGGGTCCACTACTCAGGAACACACATTTTCAATAATTTACCATCAAGTATAAAAAATGTAGCTACAAATAAAAATCAGTTTAAGAGGAACCTAAAAGACTTTCTAGTGGCCAACTCCTTCTACTCCATTAGTGAATTTCTAAATTGTACCAAATGATGCATGCACTAACACTATACTAGTATAGTAAAAAAATATATTATTAGTATTATCTATTATTCAACTTGTAAATTTTGTTTCTTGACATGTTCCACATCCACGAGGATCCCCTCAACATGGATCTACGGAACGAATAACTAATCTAATCTAATCTAATCTGCACTGGTGTGTCAGGTTTAGCTCATTAACCCAGAAGGTTAAGAAGCGCGAGGAATCTATTACCAGTCTTCTGAAGCACCAGCCGCCACTATGTATGTACAGGTATAACACTTTGTTGCCAGTCAGCGTGGCACTCCAAGATTGACTCCTTAGTCCCTGGCAGCAGTCGATTTCTTTCTTCAGTCCACTGGGCCGACATCAACGAAAGAACTCTTCCGACTCTGGCGTTCTGTAGGGGAATATCATTACCAGTATATTGTATTAACGGACATGTATGGCCTACAGTTAAATGAACAAAACGAAAATAAAGAGAAAGCCTTAAAAAGGGGAAAATTATGCAAATGACACACTACAATATTTTTAAAAGGTTAGAAGCAGCACATTAAACCTTTAAAAAACATGAAAAACAGGGCACTATACAGAAAAATACAGATATAAGAACAGAACATGATACAATATTAAACAAGGCGCTATACACATAAACCTACAAAGGGACACATTACAAACACACTAAAAAACTGTAAAAGGGATGTCTGTCAGTCACAAGAGAGGTAGTCCAACTTCACTGGTCCCTAGCTTCATCCTCCACGACTGTCAACTCAACTTCTTTAAAGGTCGTTGTTATTCTATCCTTCCATTCTCGCTCTTGGGCATCCTCTTCGACGTTCTCCCACAGATTGAGAGTGGAGGACTGTGATTGGAAGGGATCTGTCCACTCATAAGTTGTGGGGAATAGAAAACAAATACTTGCATAATTTTAGTAGTTTGCAATTTCGTTCAGGATTTTCCTTAAGAAAGTGAATTCATATTTCTTACACGGCTTTCCATACTTTTGAGTGACAATTAGTTTCTAAAATGCTCTTCAGATACATTTATTTCTGGAAACGTGTGCCAATTGAAATCTTCAGATGGGTTTATTCCTGAAACCACGTGTCGACTGAATTCTTTAACAGCAATTTTTATTCAGGTATGTAATAATGTTTTAATCATCAACCAAATACTTGATATTTATTGAGTACCAGACATATATGCAAATGTACTAACCCCAATGCCAGCACGTTTTCTCAGTCTCCTTCACTCAGTACCGGCCATTTTGAAGTACCGTACCTAATTTTTCCTTGTGGTTGAGATTCAGGATGAAATATATTTTTCTTAGAAAAGAATAAAGCTGATTACTTTTTCTTCAAATAAATGTCACTCGTGGTGCCCAGTTTGTTTTTACAATCAAAACTAAAGAACTTTCTTGGATTTAAAGCCGTGTCAGGTGCTATACTGCCCACAAACTTTTAACAGAGGTCTCTTCTGTCAAGTGGTTGACTCTGCAGCATATTTTTGTTATTACCACTATGTTGGTTGCCATAATGTTGTTGTCTCCACTCCACTGAAACGACAGAAAGATTTCAAACCATTTTAGTTCAATGCGCTGATGGCAGTACATCAGAACAGAGATATCTCAAATGATCTCCATCTCCCAATTGTTTTGACCAGTATATCAAAAAGCCTGTTTCTTTCAAATGATTGTATGACTTTGTCCATATCTGTAAAACCTGAATGACAATAAAATGATTATTATTACTACTACTGATATTGGGAAAAGATTAAAGATTAGATTGGATTAGATGTACCTTTCATTTCAGTAGATCCAAATTGAGGAAATCCTCTTCAATGTGGAACATGTCAGAACAAACTAAAAAATAAATACTTATGAAATGAGAGCAGATATGTTAATGTACTTTCCACGTATCTCAAATGTAAGTGCCTTTGTGGATGTGGAATTGGTCAGAAAAAAAGCATGTCTTGAGAATATTTACATTTTAAAGACATAAAACGTATTACAACATAATTAATGTTGAATGTACTAGATGCATATGACAATTCCTTTTTTACAACACTTATTTACAATGATCACATGTGCTGTACAAGATTAGAACTAAAGTCAGACTGAACACAGTGTCCACATTTGTGAATATTATATACAATAACATACATCAAACACTTCTGCTAAGGAGATGGCCACCAAGAAAACCTTTAGACTTTTTTCAAACTCAACATTATTGTGAGTTAAATTTTTTATGGCTGCTGGCATGTTATTGAAAACATGCATTGCTGAATAATGAACACCTTTCTGAGCCAGAGTAAGTGACTAAATCTTTGTGAAAGTTATTCTTGTTTCTAATATTGATCCCATGAACTAGGCTATTGGTTTATATATATATATATATATATATATATATATATATATATATATATATATATATATATATATATATATATATATATGTATATATATGTATATATATATATGACAAATTTCATTAGAGAATAAATGTATTGGGAAGCTCAGTTTCTTAAGCAGCTCTCTTCAGGATGTTCTTGAGTCGACACCACAAATGATTCATATCACACGTGTTTTGGGCTCTGAAAAATTTAGTTGGGCCTGATGAGTCCCCCCAAAAAATAATCCCATATGACATTATGGAGTGGAAGTACGCATAATATGCTAGCTTTCTTATTTTTGTATCGCCTATGTCTGACAACATTAACATAGCAAACGGGGACTTGTTTAGGTGCTTCAGAAGTTCTATTGTATGCTCCTCCAAATTAAATTTATTATCAAGCTGTAATCCCAAGATTTAACACTGTCAACGTCTTCCATCTTCTAGTTGTCATACTTTAGGCATATAATGACAAGAAACCTTTTGCGAGTCCTATACTGCATATATGCATGTTTATTCAAGGTTTAGTGACAGAGAATTGGCTAGAAACCATTTATTAATGTCCATGAAAATTACCTGACCTTTCTAAGGCTATATTTCATTTATTATGTATTGCAGAATTTGCAAATAAAATAAACTTGGCAGCCACTGATGTTACTGATGATTCTATTACTGACCAAATGTTTAACAATATTTTAGACAGGATTAGGTTGCTACTCACCACAAGGACGCAGAAAGGCACTCATAACGGAATAAACAAAAAAAATGAAGCTTTCAACTGTTAAGCCTTCATCTGCCACAGAGAACGTGCATACACCCATACACACACACACACACACACACAAACCTAACCGCTGTCTCCGGCTGTTGCGGCTAGAAACAGAGATGGCTGTTGCGTTTGTGTAAGTGTGTGTGTGTGTGTGTGTGTGTGTGTGTGTGTGTGTGTGTGTGTGTGTGTTCTCTGTGGTAGATGAAGGCTTAACAGATGAAAGCTTCATTTTTTGTTTATTATATTATATGTGCCTTTATGCAGCTCATTGGGTGTCTCTGTGGTGAGTAGGAACCTATCCTTTCCAAAATATTGTTAAATCCTTTAAGGTATTTCCATTGTTTGATCATATGTTTAAGAAGATGACTGTCCATATCTTTTCTAAAATTTTTGAGAATGCAGGCAAATGTAAAATTGGACAGAAGTTTGATGGAATTGGTATATTATCATATCCACTTGAATTTTTTATTTTAAGGATTTTATGGTGGGCATTACTTCCTGTGGTGTGGGCTGTGTTGCGCCAACAGTCCGCTACACCGTAAGCTCTTTGCGTGCTTCAACGACCATCGTACGGCGCGACAGTGGAACGTTGTACGTTTCAGAGCCCGAGGATCTTGGCTTAATCGCCCGGGTCGCGAGGAGAGTACAAACGGGTGGACCTTTAGTTCCCTAGCAGCTCGTGGGAAGAGAATGAAACGAGCAAATAATGGCGTTGCCGGACGCAAAACCGGCGTTTCTAAGCGGGGACGTACAGAATTTAATGCTGCGACATATGACCCCAAGCGTTTCCTTCCATGGCCACACCATGGGAAGAACGCAGGGCCCATCGACAAGGTGAGGCTTATGGCCCCCGTTATCTGGTTTGTACTAGGACAGACGGCGAATCGTTTACAACCACGAAGCCTCTGTTTTTTGTGGAAAACATCGTCCCCAGCCCAGTCAAGGGCACTGCTTGCCTGTGACAAGCTGGGTGACATTCCCGTTAGCATTACTCCCCATAAGAGCTTTAAGAGCTTTGGTCCAGGGAATTATACTTCACAAGGACCTTTTATTGTAGTCTGACGATAGGAAGAACCTAGATGGGCAAGGAGTTCAGTTCATCCAGCGTGCTTATAGGGGTCCGAAGGACAATAGGGTAGCTACCGGTGCGTTCTTCTTGGCTTTCGAAGGTGGGTCATTGCCGTAGAAAGTCAAGATGATGATTTACTGGTGTGACGTAAAACCCTATGTTTCTCCCCCTATGCGCTGCTTAAAATGCTGGAGGTTTGGGCACATGTCCTCCCGATGTGATGGTAACCCTACATGTCAGGAGTGCAGACCTGCCTCACCTACGGACGCCCCTTGTGTCCCTCCTCTAATATGTGTTAACTGTAAGCAGCATCACTCTCCGTGGCCATTGCCGAGTCTTTGGAAGCCATGTACGTTGAGGATCTGCCTCAAAAATCGGTGACAGCAGAAGATACTGTGAACCCTACTGCGCCGTCGAAAGCAGCATGTCCCAGCGATCAGGAGGCTCTCTGATCCTCCAATGGAACTGTGGCGGTTTTTTCCGCCATCTGCCAGAGTTGCAGCAATTGTTGTGAAGCTTCCCAGCGTTTTCTGTAGACCTGCAGGAAACCTGGTTTCCTGCTCAAAGGACCCCAGCCCTTCGTGGCTATTACAAAAACCGTACCATATATGATAGGGTCTCTGGAGGTGTATGCATGTATGTCCTTGCCACTGTCCCCAGTGCCGCTGTACCTCTCCACATGAATCTTGAGGCGGTGGCCGAATTCGGGCTATGCAGGAACTGACGATCTGTTCTCTTTACCTTCCTCTAGATGAGATGGTTTCAATTACTGACCTTGCTGCCCTGGTGGCACAACTTCCCCCACCATTTCTGCTTCTGGGGGACTTCAATGCCCACCATCACTTGTGGGGTGGTGCGCAGACAACAGGCCGTCGTAGAGACATAGAGATGCTTTTATCACAGCGAGACATCTGCCTGCTAAACACTGGTGCACCCACTCATTTTTGCGTGGCGCAAGGCACATATTCAGCGATCGATCTCTCTGTTTGTACCCCGAGCCTGCTCCCGCACTACTAGTGGAGGGTCCATGATGACCTTTTCAACAGCGACCATTTTGCTGTTCTCATGACTCTCCTGGAGTTTCAACCTGAGGGCTGTCCGTCTCGATGTTCTCTTCATCGAGCTGATTGGCAACTCTACACCTCAGCTGCTATGGTTCCTGTTCCGCTGCCAGCCGACGTGGACATGGCGGTACACCAGGTCACCAGTACGATATTTTCAGCCGCTGATGCAACCATTCCCACAACTTTTGGCTGCCCACAGCGTAAGTCTGTGCCCTGGTGGACGCCGTAAATCGCTGAGGCCATCCGGGATCATCGTCGGGCGCTCCAGCGCCATCGTCGACACCCCACTGTAGAAAACCTTATAGCTTTCAAACGGCTCCGGGCCCGAGCTCGACAGCTCATCCGGCAGAGTAAACGGGACTGTTGGGAGATGTTTGTCGCCAGCATCGACTGTCGCACCTCTGCATCTCAGGTGTGGTCCCAGGTTAGGCGCCTTTTTGGGTACCGTCCATCAACAGCGATCCCTTACCTACACATCCAGGGTAGTCTATGCACCAACCCGACTTCCATCGCTGAACACATGGCAGAGCATTATGTTCGCTCCTCTGCAACATCAGGATACAGTGTAGACTTCCGTGCACTGAAAGAGCAGGTTGAACAGCGACGGCTGTCCTTTCACACGCATCGACCGGAATCATACAACTCCGCTTTCAATGAATGGGAATTCGAAACTGCCCTAGCCGCATGCCCCGATACCTCTCCGGGACCGGACAGGATCCACAGCCAGTTCATTCGGCGCCTTTCCGTGGAGTTTCAACACCAGCTTCTCGCCCTGTTTAACCGTTTATTGGGAGAGGGGCTTTCCTGTCACAATGGCGAGAAAGCATAATTCTTCCGTTGATCAAACCTGGTGCTGATCCACAGATGACTGATAGTTACCGCCCAATCAGTCTCACCAACGTTTTGTGCAAGCTATTCGAACGTATGTTGAGCAGGCAGCTTATGTGGATACTTGAACATTGAGGTCTGTTGTCCCCACATCAGGGGGGATTTCCGCCAAGACCGCTCCAATGTTGATTATTTAATGGCTCTGGAGTCTGCCATTCGTACGGCATTTATCAGGCGTGAGCACCATGTTGCCGTCTTTTTCGATGTCAGAAAGGCATACGACACCACTTGGCGCCACCATATTCTGGCTACACTGCATGGTTGGGGCTTGAGGGGTCCACTCCCACTTTTTATTCAAAACTTTCTTTCCTTCCGATCTTTTTGGGTACGGGTTGGTAGTTCCCTCAGCTCCCCCTGTGCCCAGGAGGTGTCCCACAGGGCCCCGTCCTTAGTGTACCCCCTCTTTTTAATTGCCATCAATGGACTTGCTGAGGCAGTGGGGTCATCGGTTTCTTCCTCCTTGTTCGCTGATGATTTCTGATTATACTTCAGCTCAGCAAGCATTGGGGTAGCTGAAAGGCGTCTACAGGGAGCCATTCGAAAGGCGCAGTCATGGGCCTCAACCCATGGGTTCCAGGTTTCTCCATCGAAAACCCAGATTATGCACTTCTGCCGCCATCAAGAGCTTTACTTATATGACGAACTTCTTCGTGTCGAAGAGACTCACCGATTTCTTGGCATGCTCTTCGACAGCTGGCTCACTTGGGTGCCCCATCTTCATCAGCCCAAGCAGAAGTGCGTGCGGTACGTCAATATTCCACCCTGCCTCAGCCACACTAGTTGAGGAGCCGCCTGTATGAGTCTTTTACAGCTCTACAGGGCGCTGATTCAGTCACGCTTAGACTACGAGAGCTTTGTGTATGGTTCTGCAGCCCCATATGCATTGCAGGTTTCGGACCCAGTACTCCACAGTGGCGTCCGTTTAGCGACAGGGGCCGTTCGGACAAGTCCAGTGGCAAGCCTACTTGCCCTCTCCGGGGGACACCACCTTGACGAAGCACTGTCTGTGCGGGTGGAGAGGCTTGCGTATCTACGTGAAGCAGAGGGCTATACCGAAGGTAGAGAACCTACTGCCGGAAAGGCCTCAGCTGATGGATCAGACCAAGCGTGTCCCACAACGTCCCGTCTTCCTTATCCTCTCCCAGTCCTTTCCCAATTCCTTTCCCAACCCAAGGTGGGATGCGATCCATGCTGAGGGGTGCGTGGCACATGGGTGGATGTGTCTCGAACGGAGCCTCAGGGATACTGGGCGACCTCCCTGAGTAAGCAGCCTTGCACCGCATGGGGTTATCGTGGTGTGGACCATATAAATCCCCAAATCTCGTGGGACTAAGATGAACACGGAGAAAAAAATTATTCTAAAAGAATCCGAGGGGCAATCTGAGACCTCAGATACTCAGACATTGGGATCAGGACCGATGGAGTGCACTCCTACTTCTCAGTCATGGTCTAGACCTGAGCAAGAAGTGGGAACTGTAACAGAGAAGTTGGACCAGATTAGGATTAAGGCCTCGTCTGGGGATCAGAGGAGGAAACTTCTCAAGGAACAGAAGCAAAAGGAAGGAAAATAATGGCTTCCTGAACATTAGTGGAGGGAATCAAAAGGGCTTGAGCCCAAGACCCCCAAAAAGAAACTGCCTCAGGTCGAAGGGGATACAAAGACCCCCTCGACATCCAAGACAGGTGGCAAGAGGGTTAGGGAGGAATCTAAGACTCCCTCCTCTCTGGACAAGCGTGATCCTAAAAGGCTGAGGCAGGAAATAGGGAAACAGACCTATAGTACTGCAGTCTCGGTCTTTAGAATGGCGGTTGTCCAAGAACGATACCCCTCGCAACAGGAGCAGCTCGTGCTGATGGCCCTCTTTGAAGAGATTGGGGGGGACGCTGGTCCAGGACCCAAATTCAGGAGGGTCTATCTAGATCGCGGTGCCCTCATTTTTGTCTGCGAGGTGGAGCACGCAGCAGAATGGCTTAAGGACAAGGTGCCCATGATATCCCCATGGGGGGATGCGAAGCTGCTGGTCAAGACAGCAACCGAACTCCTGAAGACCGCAAAGGTATCAATATGGGTACCAAAGATCCTTAAGGATGTCCCTCAAAAGACTCTGAGAAAATAAGGGTCCAGAACCCAAAAGTCTCGACAGCGGATTGGAGGCTAGTTAACCAAAAGGTCGTTCCAGAAGGACGAACCCTGGTGGTGGAGGTCGGAGAGAAGTCCCTGAAGGCAATGCGAGAGCAAGGCCTGAAACTGTTTTTAGGGTTCTCGCAGGTCGCCGTCAGGGTAATCAAAGACCTTAAAGGCAATAATGGCAGCAAGATAGGGACTGGAAGTGCTGCAGATAAACCTGCAGCACAGTAAAGGGGCCACTGCTGCCCTGAGCCGTCGCCTGGGGAGACAGGAGGTGGACGTGGCCCAGATACAAGAACCCTATTTATACAAAGGGGGTGTATCGGGCCTCGGTGGCACTGGAGGTAAGCTGATTTATGCTAGAAATCTAAAAAAACTCCAGAACATGCATTTATGTTAGAAATGGAATACCTTTCATACCAATGATGGATTTTTGTTCCAGGGACTTGGTGACCATCAGGATGTAGCAACGTGAGGAAGGTATCACGAGGGAAATTGTTTTGGCCTCAGCATAACTTCCTTACGAAGACAGCTCTCCTCCTCATTTGGAAGTGAGGAGACTGACGTAAGCCTGCCATCAGCAAGGTGACGAACTGTTGGTGGGATGTGATGCCAATGCCCACAATCTATCGTGGGGCAGCAAGGACACCAACAGTAGAGGTGAGCACCTTCTTGAATTTCTCCTATCTAACAACTTGGAGATCCCGAATAGGGGTGATGAACCCACATTCAGGAATAGTAGAAGCGAAGAAGTAATTGACATAACTTTTGGTTCCATGATGATGAGAAGTTATGTCAAACAGTGGCATGTGGTCCTGGAGCCATCCTCATCAGATCACATGTATATTAAATTCATGGTTGAAATGGGAACCAAACAGACTATGGCATTTAGGAATCTCAAGAAAACGGACTGGGAGACATATAGGAGAGACCTTGACTTCAGCCTATCGGAAATTAAAACTTCGATAAGGAATCCAGCAGAGTTTGAGGAAGTAGCAGAGGCTGTAACCTATGCTATAGTGACCTCATACCAGGACAACTGCTCAATCACCAAGAAGTGCACAAATAGGAGTGTGCCTTGGTGGAATAATAACCTGGAAATGCAAAGGAAACAGGTACGAAGACTGTTTAACCTTGCGAGGCGCAAGGGACAATGGGCAAAGTATCGTGAGGCCCTTGTCAATTACAACCTTGCCATCAGATGGGCAAAGGAGGCATCCTGGAAGGTATTCTGTGAGGAAGTGGAGGGCACGGCTGCTCAAGTGAGACTTCATAAAATCCTCACTAGGGTACCAACTAATTCAGGAGGAACATTGAGGAAGGAGGATGGGGAGTATACAAAGACAGCACATGAAACGCTGGAACTGCTCCTCAAGACTCACTTTCTTCAATATACTCTGGGGGATAACTCAGACCAGAATGTGATTCCTAAGAGACAAAGGTTCTCAGGTATTCGCAAAGAGGACTGGGATCTGGCCAAGGAGTGTGTCAATTTCAGTAAGGTCCGATGGGTGGTGGGAACATTTCAACCATTCAAGTCACCTGGCCCCGATGGAATCTTCCCAGCTCTCCTGCAACAAGCGGGAGAAAATCTTATTAGATTCCTATGCAGGTTATTCAGGGTTAGCCTAGCAGCAGGAATCATTACCAATGCCTGGAGGGCAGTGAAGGTTGTCTTCATTCCTAAACCAGGGAGAATTGATCATACCAAGGCCAAGGATATGAGACCAATCAGCCTCTCCTCCTTCATTCTTAAGACATTGGAAAAGCTGGTTAATGTGCATGTTGGAGAAAGGAGGTTAAGTAGGGCTCCTCTACATTTAAACCAACATGCATATCAGCCACGTAAATTATGTGAGACAGCTCTCCACCAACTCGTTGGGAAGGTGGAGAAAGCACAACACTTACGAAATAGCCCTCTGTATCTTCCAGGACATCGAGGGGGCTTTTAGCAACACGACCTTCAGTTCCATGGTTAGGGCAGCAGAGGTGCATGACCTAGGGACCACTATATGTAGGTGGACTAGGGCCATGCTTAGTGGAAGAAAGGTAGAAGCTATCATGATGAATGAAAAAATGGTAATCAACACCACTAGTGGTTGCCCGCAAGGAGGAGTTCTTTCCCCTTTATTGTGGAATCTAGTGGTGAATGATCTCATTGGAGAATTAAACTCTAGGCAGTACTTTTGCCAAGGATACACAGATGATCTTGTCATAGTAATACTTGGCAAATTTGCTGACACAGTAAAGAATATGGCACAAGGTGCTTTGGACATTGTGCAAGAATGTTGCAGGAAACAGGATCTGGGGGTTACTCCTAAGAAAACTGTTGTTGTACCATTCACAAAGAAGCATATACAACATTCACGTTGGAATCTAAAGCTTATCAATGAAGCGCTACCTGCGAAGGGGACAGTGAAATATCTAGGGGTTACCCTACATGGGAAACTGACATAGACCCCTCACATGAGGAATATTTGCTCCAAGGCAAAAGGTACTCTTGTGAGTACCAGGAGAGCTTGTGGCAAAAATTGGGGCCTGAGCCCCAAGGGTATGCATTGGATATACACCACGGTGATTAGACCCAGGATCACCTATGGGGCGGTCGTGTTGTGGAAGAAGGTAGAACAGCAGGTTGCTGCTAAAGAGCTTGGTAAGGTGCAGATATTAGCCTGCTTAGCCATAACAGGCGGAATTAGCAGCACACCAACAGATGGGATGAAAACCATGCTGGATATGCCCCCATTACACCTTTGGGTCAAGATGAAGGCAGCGGCTGGTGCATACAGACTCAAATCTGGCAACAACTGGAACTCTTTGGGATATCCAGAATCACACACTAAAATAGTGAGTGAGGTAAATATAGGAAAGGTTGGGGAAATGCCAATCGACTATATTATAACCCCATACTGCTTCAACAAGCCTTTCAATATAACAATTGGAAGTAGGGAGCAATGGGAGAAAATAGTTCGACACCGTACAGGGGATATTGTCTGGTTCACTGACAGGTCAAAATCTGACCAAGGTGTTGGGGCTGGGGTATATGGGGTGCAGCTAAGACTGGAGGGCGTCATCTCTCTAGGAAAACTGGCCTGAAATCACTGCCATCAGGGCATGTGTGGAGGAGAATTTGCATAGGTGCTACAAAGATCGTAGCATCTATATCTATTCAGACAGCCAGGCAGCCCTGAGATCACTGGCAGCTCCTGCAACAAGGTCTAAAATTGTTGCAGAATGTCACAGGGTTCTGGTGGAGCTAGGGGAAAGCAATAGAGTAAACCTATTGTGGGTCCCTGGCCACTCGGGGATCAGTGGCAACGAACATGCCGACAGATTAGCCAGGATGGGGGCAGAGACTCCATTTATTGGACCGGAACCTGTCCTGACAATCACCAAAGCAATGATAAAATTGGAGCTACGTAACTGGCTCAGAAGACAGCACATAGGATATTGGACCAAAGTCTACCAACAAAAACATGGCAAGGTAATGATGCCAAAGCCATGTTTTAAAAGAAGCTCTGCAATCCTGGGCCTGAACAGGAGAGAGATTAGACTCATGGTTGGATTGCTGACAGGCCATGGGAATTTCAAAAAACGCCTACATACAATGGGAATAACAGATGAGGACCCTAAATGTAGGATCTGTGATGACGGTGATGAAACTGCATCACATCTAATCTTCGAATGCATTGCATTGGAGAGTAAAAGGCACAGAACATTTGGGACAACCAGACCTGAAGAAATTGTGTCTAATAAAGAACTGGTAAAGGGACTCCTTGCACTGTTGAAAGGCATTGGTTGGCTTTACTAGACATACAGGGAGCGATACCGCACAATAAACTTGGTTTCGGTGTGGGCAGTGGCGGGTTAGACCAAGACTGTTTTGGCTTCCCTGGAAAAATCAAATCAAATCAAATCAAGGCTACTTGCTGAAGCTGGAGTCCTTCCCCTGCGATTTCTCTGGCAGCAGCTCTTATCCTCCTATGCTGCCCATGTTCATGCAACACCTCACCACCCAAATCACAGGCTTCTTTTCGCAGCTGTTGCACTCCCATCTCCACGACAACGACCGAAGTCAGGTCTTCCGATTGCGGTCCATGTTCGTTCCCTCCTGTCATCCCTTGAGTCCCTTCCCATCCCTCCTACGTTTCACTGCCCTTACTGTACTGCCACAGCCCACTCTACACAAGCCAGAGCCATCAATGTGGCAACATTGCACAGCTGTCAAAGAGTGGGACGGTTCTGCCGAGTTGACGTCCTGTAGCAAATCCAAAATACAACTGTTTTTACTTTGTAACAAAAGCAGCTGTGCGATTATAACACGCACACAAGTTCATATCACTAATTCCATTCCCATTCAATTGTCCAAGAGTGGAATTTTAACAAATAAAAATTATTATACAAGTAAGGAAGTCTATAGTTGACGTCCTATTGCACTTCAAAAACAAAAGTGTTTTACTTTGTAAAAAGTGCAGTAGTACGGTTAAAACAGGAAGCAGGAACGAATCAATAATTTCTTCCAGTGTAAACAAAGATAAAAAATTAATTGAATTCTAACGAGTGTCGAAAATGAAATTTAAAATTCACGAAAACGGAACAGTGACGTACTGTAAGTATTTATCAAGACGTATGTTGTGCACATTCATTAACGCAAGTCTACGATTAACAGATATAGACAGTAATGGATCACTAGTAAACAACCCATTTAAATGACCAAAAGAGCAATTCCAGCATTTCGGGTGGACATTTGTACTGCTTTGGACTAGTATTTTTTTGTTTCCATTTAGAAATCATAAGTTATTTGAACTCAAGTTACTGTTTTAAGCAACAAAATGGCTCTTTCAATTCTAACAAATACAATTTTCAGATATACCTATTTAATTGTTTACAATATAATTATTAAAACCAGCGTTATGGGTGGGACAAGAAACTCCAATTTTGACAGCAAAACAATAATTCTGCTCTGTTAGTGGCCACAGTTCAGCCAAACCACATTGAAATGAAATTTACATTCTTCTAATACAGGAACATGTAGCAAGGAGACAATAATTACAAAGTTATACCAATGCATAACACTATAGATGATTTGTCGTCTAGTTACGGGTGCGACAAATTGTCTGAGGTATGATTTACATAGAATATTGAATTGGATTACATAGTGCAACTAAATACATACTATTTAAACTGAAAAAAAAAGCACAAACACTCACAATAAACCCAAATAGACTTTTCAAAAGTTTCTAGTCAAATGAGAACTGTCCTCTGTTATTCATGAATGTTGGTATACACAACTTTGGCTTCACTACAGACCTACTTTCAATTGGCTCATCCTTCACTGCAGACCAGATACAAAATTTGCCACTTTTTCTATGTAAAGTAATGTTACTCTTATATTATCAACATGTTTAACTTCTGCATGTATGAGTAAGTCCCAAGAAATTGTGTCCCCTTCACCAGAAGAACAACTTCAAGAAAACCTCCAACACTAATGTATAGCTGATCACTTTTTTGTTGTTTTAATTCTGACAAAGTAACAACTGGCTGCCACTCTGATTTTGGTGTTGTCCCAACTTCAAGCAGACCTTCTTTGACACAAGACAAATAATCTAACGACTGCAACTTGGAAACAAGATAGACTCCAGAAAATCTCTGTTCCAGCATTACAACATTTTCTGCAATTCTTTCTTTGGAAAAAAAATCAGTCTACTTGACTTTTTCTAGGCAGCTCACTAAAGACCTAACCATGTCATCAACAGAACTCCTTACCCTGTGCTGTGGCAAATAAACTCCAGTCTACAGACCTAATCTCTACGGATTTCTTAAAAATGTCATTTGAATCTATTTTTTAATTGTCCAACACATCTACCGGAAAATACGCGCAGCTCATTAAGTTGTCGATGCTTTGTTTTCAACAATTTTGTGACATAATAAAAATGTCCAAACTGAGGGCTTGCCATGATTTAGGTCATCACTCATATCTTTTATTATTCTATTTGGCAAAATAAGTGCCCAAAACATGTACCTTCATTTTAAAACAGTATTCCCTTAAACTATGGTCTGACATTGCAGAGAATAGTGCGTGTAATGTTCCACCCGTAACACACTTTAATTTTACCAGGGGTGTAACAGCTTTGTCCTACATGTAAACTAGCTTACTTTCACAGTGTTCACTTGTACAATTACATAAAGTACTTTTGATAAAGAAAATTTAACGATGTTTTAGTGTTACGGGTGGGACAATTTATATTGAAAGCAGAATAATTAATTTTGAAACAATACTCAAATCAAATGAACTTCTAATGCTCAATTATACTTCTTTCAGACTTACTTTTTAAAAGTCTTGCGAGTTGTGCTCTCTAGAATGAGCCACTGGACTACAAATGAGGTCGCATTAATACACTGTCCCAGTGTTTTTGTTCAGCAGAAAAAAATGCAATAATGGATAGTAAAAGTTAGATGTTCTACAATAAAAGTCTTATGAAATAATAATAGCATGATACTATATATACTTTTAGCCCTATTTTGGAAACTATATCTCAATAAATATATTTTCATTGAAATGTCCCTGTTTTCCTGGAATTGCTCAAGAGTGGAATTTTAACAAAAAATTATTTATGAAAAGAAAATACTGTGCAGCTTGAAGGCATGTTGCTATTTACTCTAGAGATGACATCAGAAGCAGCATGTTGCTTTCAATGCTATGTATATAGTTATTTACAAATGTCAGATAGATTAGCAACACATTTGGAACCAGAATAAGGAAGAGGAAATAGACTGTTCTTAGTCAACATTGTAGTAACTAATCTTACTAAAGTGACAAGTAGAATGGACAAGGGAAAAACAGATTTTTTATGTTATAGATATGGGATGCCTGGAATATCATCTACTTACCTGTTCGACATATCTGTAGACTGAGATACCACCCGTCTGCTTTGACCCACGACGTCATCAAGATGTCGGAAAACCAGTATACGGGATATCTTAATACTTCTGTATTGTAGATACAAATAATCTGTAGTTATTATAGATAAGAGACTGTACCATCGATCATAGGTCTCAGCCCAAAAATTCGCGCCTTCGGCGCTCACATATGAAAAAAAAAGTCTCGGTTAACCTACACCTAACCATCAGATCACTTTTTAAACACAAAATATTAATGTTTTGTTTGTAAACAAACTATGGTCTTTAACTCAACCACCACTTATTTCTTCTACAAACAAGCACGCACCTCAAAACTACCATGCTCCGATGACGTCTTGGGTCAAAGATGACGGGCGGTATCCCCGTCTACAGGTGAGCCACCTGTTCTTTACTGAAACACATGTACACTAACTTTGCACTAATTGCAAGCATATAATGGCAATGAAAATTGCTGATATAAAGTTTATAGGAATCTTACAGTGTGGTTACAAGAATTATTTTAAAAAGCTAAAAGTGGGGAGTAAAATGCCTCTTCCTGTACCACCCTTTGTGCTAAGAGTTTACAAGAAATGAATAGTTAAAACCATATGAGACCAAGGCACATGAACTGGGGAAGTGCACCTGAAGTAAATCCAGCATTTGTTCTGCAAAAGGGAGCAGTGAGATTACTGTTTAAAGTAGATAATTGTACATCATGTGTGAATTTTTTTTAAGGATCTTGGAATTCTCACCCGACTTGTCTCCTTGCCCACAGTTCAGAGTAGAGTTTAATATTCTGGTAGTAAGATATTCAATAAGATATCTTCTAACATAGAGCAAGAAATTAAGAACCCACATCAGTTCGAAATAAAATTGAAAACATACCTCATTTGCCATTCTTTCTACAAATTATCTGAATACCTAGAGTCTGGGGTTTAAAATTTCACTGAGCTACATAGCAAGTAGCAGAGTTTTATTGTAAAGCAGTATGATAAGCTAGTGTGCAGTACATTGGTCTCAGTATTTGTGATGTAAAATGTTTTGTTTGAAAAACATAGTTGTAATCATGTAAATATTAAGCTAATAGCATATAAACAGTTGAAATATAAAAAAATTGAGATGGCAGCAGCTTTTCTCAAAGTAGCAGCTTTCTTGTTAATTTTATATTGCACAAACACAAGTAAAATTAATCAGTATAGTGTACTTTATGCTAATAGCAGTATACAGATTAAGTTTTTGTCTTTGTCACGTGTAAATGTGTATCTTGGCTCATTCCTCATCCCTGAAAGTTCTCCTACTTGATGAAATCTATGGAACATGATGAATAATTGACTAATTCATGTACAGAATGAAGTATTTCATTTACCAATGTTCATAGTAATGACTGCTGGCAAGTATTTTTCATTGTAGCAATCAATGACTTACCCAGTAACATACCACACCCTGTCATATGTTATGCAGATGATATTATATTGTTTACGTCACATCAAAATATTGCTCAATCACATAGCAAAAGAATCTCTTGATATAGCTTTGGCCTGGTTTACTGCTAATAAACTATTATGCAGTCCTGACAAAACACAGCAGCTTCTAATAGGCATGCCAAGGAAGATAGAAAACAAATTGGTAAAACTTCTAGGTATTTATATAGACTCTAAACTGGCATGAACATATAAATAATGAATGCAAAAAGATATCTCGGGTGTCATACCTGTTTTTGAAACTAAGAGACATACTAAGCTTGGAGTACCTTAGGATGACATACTTTGGACTTTTCCAATCCAACATATCATATGGGGACATTCAACTCACATTGATAAAATATTAAAAACAAAACAAAGTTTTGCACATAATGTGTAAGAAAAATTATTTGGAGCACTGTCGTCCTCTCTTCACGAGTCTCAAAATACTCACTATTGTGACTTTATATGTCTATGTTGCAGGACTTTATAATAAAAACAATATGTCAGAACTTGTTACAAGGGGGGAAGTTCATAATCACAACACCAGGGGTAAGTCTAAGTTAGATATACCGAGGCATAGGTTAACAATGACTTGTAGCTCTCACAAGTGAATGTTATTAGAATCTTCAATAAGTTACCACCGAACTCTGCTCGGACTATGGATATATATACTTTTAAAAACAAGTGGTACAACTGGTTAATAAATCATCCATTCTATAATATTAAAGAATGTTTCAGTTTTCCAGATGATCATATTAGTTTTTAGAAAAATGTTGCTTTTTGTTGTATAAATCCTATTAATCTTAGTTCAATGCTATTCACTGTACTTTATACATTGTATATATATATTGTGAAAATGATGAAGCCAATATCATTGTATAATGGTTTATGGTGAATAAAGATTCTTGATTCTATAAATTATGTGCATGTGGCACTCTTTGTATCACAGTTGTGACAATTGTCCATTTTCTTGTTAGGTAGGAGCTGTACATTCTTCAGCAAATCGCTGTAGTAGTTGTGTTATCTAGTTTACTAACTATGACTTTTATATCTGTGAGTAGTTTTTGTCTGGTAATAATGCATTTCATTTTCAGGTGTAAGAGGGAACTATTTTTCTAACAAATTGGATAAGTACAGGAAGAACAGGCAGTTTTTAAAAATTTTATGGAGCACTCAAGTTTCACTGTGATCTTTAAAATCATTTTCTGCATAATCAAATTCATCTGTATATCTTAGCACCCATTAATATACTAGAGGAAAACAGGTTCCACTCTATGTGGTCAAACCACCACTTAGGCCTAAATGCGAAACAAGGCTATTACTTCCAAAAAGTAGCCTAAATAAAATTTACTGTGTAGAATGCAACATTAAGTAATCACCTGCCAGGCATAAACTAGAAGCATTGTCTATCAACATAAAAGCCCTTACTAAATCAAATACTACTATACTGTAATCATATGTTTCTCAGCAGGTACTAGTTAACTACATTATGATAACACTGTTCTTAAAAGCTTTATTATTTATATCCAAAGATAAGCAGTGTATTTGACAGCAATTACCATTTTTGGTAAAGTGGACCCCCTTACATATGTGAACAATTTCCATTTAAAAAATAACCTTGAATGTTTCACTATAAGAACAATGCCAGGTGGTGTGATTAATATCAAAAGAAACTTTATACTTTTGTATCACAACACTAACACATTTTCTTAAACCAGGAGAATCAACAAATAAAAACTGGAAGCAAAATATATAAAGAGCAAATCATGAAATTAATGGCTACAGGTTTACAAAACAAATAAAACACACTAACTTGCAGTTAAACTTTTATTTTCCTTGAAACACATTTAGTTTTCTTTTACTTGCTACTTTTTTGACTGTATGCAGTCTTTCTTTTTTCCGTATAATTGTTCAACAGAATATTGGAAACTGTATTAGATACATCTTCATACATATCACTTAGTGCATCACCACATAAACAGGTGACATTTAGTAAAAAGTTTAGATTTGTGTCTGCAGAAACCATTATCTTCAAAATTGATTTTAGAGTAATCTTCTGGTTACACAATTTCAAGAAATGTGATTCATACAAATCCGATATGAGCTCACAAACAATATTCCACACTAGGTGACATAACTTTATTACAGTTGAAGATGGCAGAGCTAAGCCACCTTTATTAAGATTTTCAAAATACAGACTAGAAGATTCATTTGATTTTAGAACTGCAACACAAGTTTCACAGGACCTCTTTTGTACAGCCTTATGTGCTACATACCCACAAACATAAACAAAAGCAGGATTGTCGTTCATTATGTCATTTCTGTTCATGACTTTGACACATGATGCTTCAAATTCTGGGTTTGCTACAAAAATGCAGTCATCAACACCAACAGAATCAGATTGGACCATTCCAAAAGCATCATTTAGAATCTGGTGGTTGAAGGAAATACATCCATAATGTGATGAACACAAACCAAGTAAACTCTTGACATAAATTTTTTTCTCAGATTCTAGTATCTGGGTGTATGAAATGTGGTAATTTGTCCCAGATAATTGTCTGTACAGTCCAAATCTTGCTTGTAAATTGTCAGTCTGAAACTTTCCAGCCAGAAAATACTTAATTTTGAAAGAGTCAAGACATAATGGAATTATGCACAGAAGAACTTCATTTGTGTGGTACAATGCTTTATGTGTTTCTCTAGAAAGTGATGAAAATTTAAAATTTAATGACTGCCACCTGCTTAACCAACATTTAAAACTTTGCAAAAACTGTAACCTAGAATTATTACTGACAAATCCGTGAAGTTGATTTTTTACATTAACTATCTTCCACCAGTAATTATTTGCATAAACTGGTTGTATCTTCACTCTGAACTTCAAAACACATCAAAACAGCAACACTTGTATCGTGAAAAACATTGTTTGCAAAGTTCACATTTTGACTTTCAATGCTATTGGGGAACACACTTTTGTAATTGAGCTTTGAAGCTGCTTTTATGATTGGTGTATCTCAACATTCTGCTCTGTATAATTTAATTACATCAGCAAACTTAGCCTCTAACAATGATCACAATTTGCATCAAATGATGGAAACATGAATGTCTTGTCTGCATCTGGTAAGTTAAGCCAATTGTTCCTTATATCCTTGAACAGATGCACAGTGTCATACATGACATATATTACATTGTCACTACCATCATGAGAATAATGGAAGTAATAATTGCTTTCAGAGTTTTCTGTCAGTTCCATGAACAAACTTCTATTTACAGCATTATTATCACAAATAATAGTTATGATCTTAAGTCCACAAGACATTACAAACTGTAAAACTTCTAGAGTTTTTTGATTTAATTCCTGCCCACACAAGTTTTTCACTGGATGCAATGATACAATTTCCTTCATGCTGCCAAATTCAGATGCCACTAGGAAAGCCAGAACTGTTGTAGCTTCAGCCTTCAATGAATTCTCATCAACACCAATTATGACACCTCCCTTGAACTGAAATTTTGGGTTTACATAAATCTCATCTAGCTGTAAAACACAGATTTTTTCCTCTTCAGGCAATCTGGTTGCTACAGTTTTAAGGAAATGATAATTGTTTGATTTATTTTCAGCTGAAATGTTGAAAGAAGCAATAAGTTTCTGAATTTGCTTTGGATGTGGAAGATGTAAAAGGGAGTTTGAACGAAGAGCACTGTATGCTGCACTGGAATGTTCAAATATTAAAAATGAATATAGCAGCATATTCACAGAGTATTTTTTTTTTCTTTTTTGCACCACAAAGCATAAGCTGTTCACATAAGAAATTGATATGAGTGTCATTCCCACTGTCTTCATTAATGTTCTGTTCCAAGTATGCAACACAGTTTTCTAGTTTTGTAACACAATCATGCTCACAATTTTCAGAAGCTGTTTCAGTGATTACATACCTCTGCAGTATGTTCTCCAACTGTGACCACCGAGTAATCTCCAAGCTTAATGGTAATATCCACTGCAGATCATGGGCACTTACAATATTATTTCCAATACACACTTGTACTCACATGCAATTATCAATCTTTACACTGGATTTTTGGAATACCTATCACTGAAATCCTATAGAAATATACCACATCGTTTGTAACAGTACGGCACCACTTGACACTTTGCACAATCATTCCTACATTTTCACACAAGTCTGCAAAACTCTTTATCACATCTGCTTCAAGCCATTTTCATTTCTCTTATGAAAATCAGCCTCCTGCTTCAATCTTCTTTCATCCGGATCTTTCCTACAGTTAGAGTTAGATGGTTTGCTTAAATAGTGAGGAAGATTGGCGAAAATTCTCGGTACTGCACTGTCTCATAATTTTGGCCGAGCTCGTGGATATTTCTGCACGTTTCCCAGTGTATCCATAAATATATCAAATTTTATTTTTCTTTGAAATGCTTAGCACAGACCACAGATCTCTTGGAGGGTAACCAGTCTTTCCTCGGAATTGCTTTCATCCATTCATGGTGCATATCCGTTTCTGCTGGAAACAGGAACATTGTGATGTAACTTTTATCATCACTAGAATGATAATTGCTCGAACATCCTGAGACACAACACTTGTCCGGCATGTGAAAAATATTATTGAATCAATAGTAATATATATTTCATGTAGATAACACACTAATTTTCATTAACATGCTATGCTTCACAATACACCATGTGGTTTACCTCTCTTACATTATATTTAAATTTTCATTCCTATAAAAGTGGATCTGCCATAAGACTCACCTTTATAAACAAACCAGCAGTGTTTGGATGACTTCAAGTAAAGTTGAATAACCGTTGCAAATCTCACAGCACACCGAAGCACGAAAATTCACACTCAATTCACAAATTTACTTTGCGTAACATCAGTTCAGTAGGCCCACTTCGCAGTGTTGCCACTTCTCATTACTCCAGCTTGTGTAGAGTCGGCTGTGGTACTGCCCCTTAGTCTCTTCCATGTCCACAGCTTCGGCTGGACTTGTCGCATGCCTCAAAAGCCTCTGTAGCACCACTGAGTCTCCGTCACCAGTTTCAGGCGGTGTTGGTGTCGTTCTGTGGCGCGGAAGTTGTGTACATGGATGGTTCCCTAGTCGATGGCCGTGCTGGATATGCTTATGTCCATGGTGAGCATATCGAGCAGCATTCACTGCCCTGTGGGAATAGCATGTTCACTGCAGAATTGGTTGCCATCTTCCGGGCACTTGAATATGTAAGGTTACACCATTGATTTGATTTCATTTTTTTCAGGGAAGCCAAAACAGTGTTGGTCCAACCCGCCACTGCCCACACCGAAACCAAGTTTATTGTATGTCTAGTAAAGCCAACCAATGCCTTTCAACAGTGCAAGGAGTCCCTTTACCAGTTCTTTATTAGACACAATTTCTTCAGGTCTGGTTGTCCCAAATGTTCTGTGCCTTTTACTCTCCAATGCAATGCATTCGAAGATTAGATGTGATGCAGTTTCATCACCGTCATCACAGATCCTACATTTAGGGTCCTCATCTGTTATTCCCATTGTATGTAGGCGTTTTTTGAAATTCCCATGGCCTGTCAGCAATCCAACCATGAGTCTAATCTCTCTCCTGTTCAGGCCCAGGATTGCAGAGCTTCTTTTAAAACATGGCTTTGGCATCATTACCTTGCCATGTTTTTGTTGGTAGACTTTGGTCCAATATCCTATGTGCTGTCTTCTGAGCCAGTTACGTAGCTCCAATTTTATCATTGCTTTGGTGATTGTTAGGACAGGTTCCGGTCCAATAAATGGAGTCTCTGCCCCCATCCTGGCTAATCTGTCGGCATGTTCGTTGCCACTGATCCCCGAGTGGCCAGGGACCCACAATAGGTTTACTCTATTGCTTTCCCCTAGCTCCACCAGAACCCTGTGACATTCTGCAACAATTTTAGACCTTGTTGCAGGAGCTGCCAGTGATCTCAGGGCTGCCTGGCTGTCTGAATAGATATAGATGCTACGATCTTTGTAGCACCTATGCAAATTCTCCTCCACACATGCCCTGATGGCAGTGATTTCAGCCTGGAATACTGAGGCCAGTTTTCCTAGAGAGATGACGCCCTCCAGTCTTAGCTGCACCCCATATACCCCAGCCCCAACACCTTGGTCAGATTTTGACCTGTCAGTGAACCAGACAATATCCCCTGTACGGTGTCGAACTATTTTCTCCCATTGCTCCCTACTTCCAATTGTTATATTGAAAGGCTTGTTGAAGCAGTATGGGATTATAATATAGTCGGCTGGCATTTCCCCAACCTTTCCTATATTTACCTCACTCACTATTTTAGTGTGTGATTCTGGATATCCCAAAGAGTTCCAGTTGTTGCCAGATTTGAGTCTGTATGCACCAGCCGCTGCCTCCATCTTGACCCAAAGGTGTAATGGGGGCATATCCAGCATGGTTTCCATCCCAGCAGTTGGTGTGCTGCTAATTCCGCCTGTTATGGCTAAGCAGGCTAATCTCTGCACCTTACAAAGCTCCTTAGCAGCAACCTGCTGTTCTATCTTCTTCCACCACACGACCGCCCCATATGTGATCCTGGGTCTAATCACTGTGGTGTATATCCAGTGCATACCCTTGGGGCTCAGGCCCCAAGGTTACACCATGCCGAATATACATTTCCCAGCCAGGCAGAAACTCAAAAGTGGCACCTCCTCCCTCAATGTCACTCTTTTTTGCCCCCTCCCACTCAGCTTCCCTATTTTTGCACCCAGCAGGACACCCTGGTTTGAACAAAGAATGTTCAAATGTTTGTTAAGCTTTTGGGACTTAACTGCGGGGTCATCAGTTCCTAAACTTACAAAGTACTTATAAACTAACTTATACTAAAGACAACACAAACATCCATGTTGAGGGAGGATTCGAACCCCCAATGGGGAAAGGTCTCGTGCATCACAGCATAGCACTTCAATGCCTTCGGCCACTCCGCCGTCGTCTTGGTTTGAGCCCCCCCCCCCCCCCATAGATTTGGTGCTTTGGTTTTAATATCAGCAACCTTTATAACCAGTGGCAGATTATAGTAAGGTAGCATGGGTATGCCAGTCTTCTATTAATTGGAACTAATGATAAAACAAACTGTCAAGATCATAATGAGTTTGCACCACATCCCCTTCTGTTTCCTCTTCTCTCTTTATCCCAGGTGCGACTGTCTTAAGGCAGCACCCAGGGTTAGTTCTTTTTCTGTGTCAGCTCCACAGTCATTGGTTGGCCAGTGGAGGGAGGTTTCAGTGCTGTCAGCAGCCAATGCCCATTTCCCTGCTGCAGCTCCGGCAGTCTGCTCCATGAAATGAACTGCACCAGTTATCACTGGTGGGGTGGCCTTCCCACTGGCCATCTTGGATCCAGAAAATTCTCAAGAGGTGCCTCCAGACAAGGGGATGGAAGACCGGTTGCCATCACCAGTGCTACGGATGTCGAGATGTCTTTCAGGGCAAGCGCCCCTGTGCCGCACAAAGGGGTTCTGAGCCACCAGAAGACCAGACGGAGCTTGATCCAGTACAGCAGCCTGCATTCTTTCTGCAGTTCAGAATTTTCCCCCCTTCCCAAGTGGAGAAGGATGTCATAGACTAACAAGTGTGACAATTAAGTTCCGTAGTTCAGCATCGGGTGTTTACGACTTGTGCTGGCTAGGCCACACTAATACCCGGCACGGCCACTGGAGGTCACGACTAAAGGCATCAACTGGCGAACCAGCCATGTGCCACCTGTCTGTGGTGTGCTGTAAATAGCCTCTTATGTGTATTATGAGTGACAGTTAATAAAGTGTGTAATCGTGGTGTGGTGTTATTTACTTCAAAGACAATAGTGGAGATCAGAAAACTAGAACCAAAATAAAAGATCTTTGTGAGAAGTTTCATCCTGTTTATTGGGAATAGGTCAGGTGGTGAGAGAAGAAATGAATGGGCTAATAAGAATTACAGTAATGAGGTGAAATCAGGTGTTATCTGGAATAGCAAAACAGTAAGAAAGAAAAATTAATGAGAAAAGTGGGGGTAAAGTTGTGAGTTTTGGTGAGATTTTAGATGACAAAATACGAAATGACAGAGTCAGGAATTCATGTGACAAACAAACAATCCCATATATACATGTAAAGACTGAGAAATAGGCAGTATCTTGATTCCTGGGTCACACGAAAGTTAAGATAATTGTAATAGTGGTGGGAAGGCATACATTGTTTCTATGTGAAGAGTGTGTTGAGTGTTAGTGTGGTGTCGCACAAGTACAAAGTGCGCGCCACATACTTTCGCCGCGCGCCGCCATGCACGTACGGCGCGGCGTTCTTACGACGACAGCCACAAGCGCCCTCTGCTGCAACTCCGCTCGTGGCCACCACTGAACGACATCGTTCACTTGGGACTGAGATAGGAACCAGTTAACACTTCGGAATCAGATAGGCACCAGTGAAGACGGCTATCAGACAGGCACTAGGCAGGCCTCTAGCTCAACTATGTATCAGCATTCTGCAGTACTGAGCTATGTAAAAGTTAAGTATTGTATAAATTCTGTGCAATATATATCTCATTCTAATTTACTCTAGTGTTTCTAGTTTCTGCTGTCCCACTGTCTTGTCATCTCCTACCGGCACAAGCGTGCCTCCTTTATTCCTGTGTCGAACTCTTGCTACTCGGCCACCGACACCTACAATGGAAACGAGACACAAAAGCGGCAACCAGGCTGGGACACAAAAGTGGCAACGAGGATGGGATAGAAGAACCGTGGACCAGCCCGCTTGCAGCAGCCAGACAGCAGCAGTCGGAGCACGCACAAATTGCTCCCGCCCACCCACCCTTATTATAAGAATTTTGGGGGAAGATATTTTGTTACGTGTTTTGTGGACTTTTTTGTTGCAGTGAGTCCTCCTTTACTTTGCATTTGTGTGTTGTTATTAGTTACTTGTATGCACGGCGCCTAATTGGTCAGCATGGCCATTACCCCGAACCCAAACTTAATGGAAATTATTCAGTTACAGACAGCGCAAATCATGCAACTACTCCAAGCAGTGTCCCAGCTAACAGAGCAAGCAGCTAACCAACAACAACAGCCGTCGCTTCAGCAGCCCACACCTGCCGCTGCGCCGCTTCCTACTTTTCGCCAGTACGATGAACGTAAGGAAGAATGGAGTGACTACTTCGCTCAGTTTCAAGAACTCGTCGCGGCTCATCAACTTACAGGTCAGAGAGTGAAGAACCTTTTCTTATCGATTGTGGGGCCCCAGACCTTCGTATTACTGCAGAAACTTTTCCCCCACGCATCTCCTCGTGATGTAGACTTTGAACAAATAGTAGATGCAGTGAATGCTCATTATGAGAGAAAAGTTCTCGTAGCTGCGGCATGGTACCGATTTTTCATACTGAAAAAATTACCGCAGCAGTCACACCAAGAGTGGATCACTGAATTGAAGGGCTTAACCCACAAATGTAAATTTACTTGCTCCTGTGGACTTTCTTATAGTGACGTTATGTTGAGAGATGCGATTACGCAGAACATTCAGGACCCCAGAATTAGGGTAGCAATTCTGAAACAGTCTGACCCCTCATTAAACAGTGTACTGCAGCTTATTGAAGCACATGATACCTATGACTTAGCAGATGTAGAAATGCAAAGCCACAGCATAAATTCAGTCCACCGTAATGGACGCTTTCTTAGCCGTAGTTCTCAGTATAGCACTAGTGTTTCTTTAAATTCTACTGGCCATGCTGGACAGACAGTGAACAGTAGCCAGTGTAAAAGTGCGACACAAAGGTCGCCCCGTCGTGTTAGAAACAGTAATTTGAATAACGGGCGCCAACGTTCATTTCAGAAAAATGTTCGTAAGTCTTGCCCTCAGTGTGTATCTCGCCACAAACATGCACATTGCCTAGCCGCAACGCAACCTGTTATCAATGTGGCAAATCAGGACATGTACAGACAGTGTGTATGCAAAACAAAAATTCAAAGAACAGTAACCTTAGGAACAGTGCTTCTCAAAGTGCGAGAACAGTGCATGCACTAAATGTCATACACGCTGTGGACTTGAACAGTGCTTTGCTTGAATCTCAAATGCAAGACATTTCTGCACCTACGGCAAAACTATATAGCGAGCCACATCTCAAGCATCGTCGAGCGCGTAAATCTGTGCACTGGAAAAGGGTTCGGGACAAGCAAAATGACTATGTACAGTGCAATCCTGTAGTGAACCTAGTGCCTTCTGCAACTTCTCATTGTCATAGTGCCCAGTACTGTGTAGCTAGTGACAGTAGGCTTGATGTAGCTACTCAAAAGTGTAGTGCAGTAGTTAGTAAATCTGGAGTAGCTTCGCATGCTTGCGCAGATGCTGATCCGGCGGTAGTGCCATCTAGTGACAGTGATATTAATATATGTGCCGATTCTGCGCCGCTTCCTACCATACACAGCCCGCGCGTGTGCCAGCGTAGTAAACAAGTTCTATCAGACGTTGCCCACATTCGCGCACCTGTCGAGCGCCACAAGCAAAAGCTTTTTGTGACTCTTTTCATAGACAATAAGACTGTGCAATTTCAGCTTGATACTGGTTCCTCTGTCACATTAATTAATAAAGACACTTATGAACATCTGGGTGCGCCAAAATTGTTGCTGTCACAACAAGTGCTAACAGCATATACAGGTCAAAATATTCCCATGCTAGGAACGTGTAGCCTGCCCGCCTCTTTTCATGGTGTAACAAAAACAGTTTCTTTTGTAGTTCTTCAGCCCAAATCTACACAGAACATTTTTGGACTAGATGCATTTGACTTTATCAATTCAAAGAGATGTGCTTCAAATTTCGTCAGTAGTGCCTCAGGACAAAATAAATGCATTGTGTGAAAAATATAGTGACTTGTTTTCGCCGGAACTAGGTTGTGCAAAAGACTTCGTGGCACATGTAACTTTAAAAGAATCTGCAGTTCCAAAATTTCGTAAAGCTAGACCAGTGCCTATCGCAATTCGTGATAAAGTTGCCGAAGAACTTAAACGTTGGCAAGATAGTGGGGTAATTTCTCCTGTTTCTGCGAGTCAGTGGGCCTCGCCTTTAGTAATTATACCCAAGCCGTCAGGAAAACTTCGCCTCTGTGCGGACTTCAAATCGACAGTGAACGGTCAAACAATTGTAGACAGTTATCCCCTGCCCAGACCTGAGGAACTTATGGACAAATTAGGACATTCTCACTTCTTTTCTAAGATTGATTTAGCAGAGGCATACTTGCAAATTCCACTTGATGATGAGTCAAAAAAGTTTTTCGTCATTAATAGTCACATGGGCCTTTTTCAATTTCAACGCCTACCCTTTGGCAGTTCTTCCGCCCCCGCTATTTTTCAGCCCTTTTTGGAACAGCTGACAGTTTCTGTACCGTGCTGTTCGAACTATTTAGATGATATTGTGGTATCCAGACGTACAGTTGAAGAACATTTAGCAAACCTGCAGTACCTTTTCCAAGTTTTGACTGCAGCAGGTCTACGTTGCAATAAAGCAAAGTGTTCGTTTTTCCAAACTGAAATAGAGTACCTAGGCCATGTGATTAATGCCCAAGGAATTCATCCCTTACAGTCACATCTTAGAGCAATCAAAGACTTGCCTCCTCCTAAGAATGTGCACGAATTGCAAGCAGTAATGGGAAAGCTTAACTATTATTTCAGATTTATTCCCAATGCTTCTCAGATTGCAGCTCCACTGCATCACTTACGTAGGAAGAATGTTCCTTTTGTATGGTCCAAAATTGCCAGGTTGCCTTTGACAAATTAAAGTCTGCACTACTTAGTGATGCATGTTTGATTCCCTTTGACCTACAGAAGCCTGTAGTGTTAGCAGTTGATGCCTCATCGTACGGTCTGGGTGCAATATTGTCGCATCGTATTGGTTCACATGATCGTCCTATTGCCTTTGCATCCAAGCTACTGATGCCAACGCAACAGAATTACAGTCAGATAGAAAAGGAGGCCTTAGCAATCATTTACGGCGTCACAAAGTTTCATCATTATCTCTATTGCAGAAAATTCTATTTGTTGACGGACCACAAGCCTCTCTTGTCGTTGTTCTCACCCACAAAGCCAATTCCGGCATGAATGGCACAAAAGCTTCAGAGATGGTCCTTGATGTTGTATAATTATCAGTATGAGATTTTGTACCGACCTACTACTCAACATGCCAACGCGGATACACTTTCCCGACTTCCGGTTGGCCAGGATGTGTCGTTTGATTCTTCAGAAATGGCATGTTGTCAGATAGACTCCAGAGATGCTTCCGCTGTTGCAGATTTCCCTTTGAACTCTCATCGGGTTGCACAGGAAACAGCTGCGGATGCAGACCTGGTAGCACGTTTTGTTCGCTCTGGGTGGCCTGCCAGAGCCAAAGACATTCAACGGCCTCTGGTTCAACGTTATTTTGCACAACGTCATGCATTATCTTTAAGTCAGGGTGTTCTGTTGTTACATACCGACAACGACCAAACAAGAGTGATTGTTCCTCGTTCCCTGCAACGAGAAGTGTTACGCCTCCTGCATCAAGGACATTGGGGTATTGTTAGGACAAAGCAACTGGCCAGACGTCATTGTACCTGGGTTGGTATGGACGCCCAGATAGAGAGCATGACGTCACAGTGTACAGTTTGTGCGGAGCATCAGGCGGCTCCTCCGCAACGTTTCTCAGACTGGCCACACCCCGAGAGACCATGGCAACATTTACACATTGACTTTGCCGGACCTTTCTGGAATACGCACTGGTTAATCGTTGTAGACGCTTTCAGCAAGTTTCCTTTTGTGATTGCCATGAACTCAACGGCAGCATCTAGTACAATCAGTGCCTTAACATCAGTGTTTTGCATCGAAGGTTTGCCTGAAACTATCATCAGTGACAATGGACCTCAGTTTGTTAGTGCGGAATTTCAACAGTTTTGTCGTGTGAATGGCATTCAGCATATCACCACTGCACCTTTTCACCCTCAGTTCAATGGTGAAGCAGAACGCTTCGTTTGAACATGGAAAAGAAGAAAGGTCAGCACTCCAGGCAGCAAGCTCTTCAAATTTCCCTGTCTACGTATCGGTGCATGCCACGTGACGGCCCGTCTCCTGCCGAGCTGCTACACGGCCGCCGTCACCGCACTCTCCTTCACCTGCTGCAGCCTCCCACGCACCGAGTCGTTTCGTATGGCACTACAGGTTTTCAGGTTTCGACGCCGATGCTGTACAGGGTGTTTGCTGGCAACAAGAAGACATGGTTGCCGGGCACAATTCAGTGCGTGCTCGGTCGCAATATGTATGTTGTACGTTCTTCCACAGGGTTGGAGCTGTGGCGCTACGCAAACCAAATGCACTTGCACAGGCCACACGATCCTATCTCCGGTTTCTTGATTCCAGACCCAGTTCACCACCAGGGAGCACCTCCACATTGCTCGCCGCCGGGCCCAGCATCCCCGGACTACGAGATAGTACCCCTGGAGGTCGACGCGCCTCCATTGCAGTCGCCACCGCAGATGACGGCGTCACCGAGAGGAATTCCGGGACCGTGCGTGCCCCCACCGCCTGGGCCACGCACCTCAGAAGAAGATGACCTGCTCCCTCTGGGCGGAGGGGTGCGCCCTTCCCCTGGTTTTGGTGGGTTTCCCGGGGGATCGCAAGGTGTATACTGGGGCGCGGACGGCATCTCGATCCCAGCCTCAGCTACGATGCCCGTCCCACCAGTAACACCCCCGCCCAGGACCTCCTCCCAGTGCCGTTGCCGTGGCCCTCAGGCCTACGCCATGACGGCGCGGCGGTTTGGGAGGGGTGTGGTGTCGCACAAGTACAAAGTGCGCGCCACATACTTTCGCCGTGCGCCGCCATGCACGTATGGTGCGGCGTTCTTACGATGACAGCCACAAGCGCCCTCTGCTGCAACTCCGCTCGTGGCCACCACTGAACGACATCGTTCACTTGGGACTGAGATAGGAACCAGTTAACACTTCGGAATCAGATAGGCACCAGTGAAGACTTGGCTATCAGACAGGTACTAGGCAGGCCTCTAGCTCAACTATGTATCAGCATTCTGCAGTACTGAGCTATGTAAAAGTTAAGTATTGTATAAATTCTGTGCAATATATATCTCATTCTAATTTACTCTAGTGTTTCTAATTTCTGCTGTCCCACTGGCTCGTCACCTCCTACCGGCACAAGTGTGCCTCCTTTATTCCTGTGTCGGACTCTTGCTACTGGGCCACCGACACCTACAATGGAAACGAGACACAAAAGCGGCGACGAGGCTGGAACACAAAAGTTAGGTCCCTTAGTTAAGTAGCGTTTTCCTTTTATTTCCTTTTTCTAATGGTACATATTTTTCTGAACCTATCAATTGGTCCAAAATTATCTCTTACTATCATACTATCAATTCTTAGAATTGTGATTATGAGAAGAAGCCTCAATTAAATACTGATTATTGTATTATGATTTATTATCTTTGTGATTTACATATATCAGTTATGAGACATAGAAGTACTTTTGATTAGATAATTCTTTTACCTCTTTTGTTCATATCTTTTACAAAACCAGAATTTAACCTAGTTCAAAACATTATGAAATGCAGTTGCTGTACCTTATATAATTTTACGGTGTTTGATTTCTATTGATTCTACTGTTCATTTGACTATTTTCCCCAGATTTTTACTCAAATAATATAAATCAGAAATGATAATTTTCATGAGACTTTGCTCATTGGTTTTCGAACATATACTTTCTTCAAATATTATGAACTACCTTGAAGAGAATGACCTATTGACCCATAGTCAACATAGATTCAGAAAGTATCATTGTTGTGAAACACTGGTAGCTCTTTGCTCACATGGTGTGATGAGTGCTATGGACAAGGGATGCCGAATTGATTCCCTATTTCTAGCTTTATGGAAGGCTTTTGATACTGTGCCTCCCAAGTGTCTTCTAATCAAATTGCATGCTTCTGAAATATCACCTCAGCTGTGCAACTGGATTCATGATTTCCTGTCAGAAAGGACACAGTATGCTGTAATTGACAGGAAGTCATTGACTGGAACAGAAGTGATATTTGGCATTCCTTAGGTAAGTGTTATAGGGCCCCTACTGTTCCTGCTAATGTCATACTATGAAATTTAATGTTGTAACAATAAGTACAAGCTAGTCTACCTGAAACTGAAACTATTTTACAGATGGGAAATAAGCTGCGCTTAAAAGACATGCTAATGACAACCTCATAGACCAGTCAACTAACAAATGCAAGGTAGCCTGGAAGATAATAAAAGCAGAATCTGGAATCTCTGCCAAAAGAAGAAAACCTGTCTATTCCCATCAGCCCAGATAGATTAAATCTCAGCTTTGTTCATTCAGGAAAATACACTGTAAATAATGATAAGACAGTACCCAATAATGCTGATGAACAACACTTACTTAGCACTCAGAAAGCTCAATGTGAAACCATTCACCATAGCATTAGTGAGTTTAAATGGAAACCAGTTTCCCCTTAAGATGTAATAGATGTGGTTGCAAAGTTCAGCAATTCAAAAACCAAAGACTACAATGACCTCTCAAACTTCATTGTGAAAAAAAATTATAGACACAATAAGCCTCCCCCTGTGATACCTTATAAACTGGATATTTCAAGAAAGTATCTTTCTTGAATGTCTAAAAGTAACAGTAATTTTACCTGCCCATAAAAAAGGAGATAGGGAATCACCTGAAAACTATAGACCTATTGCAATAATGCCAATAGGAGCAAAAGTTGTAGAGGTTATAATAAAAAAGCAATTAAATGAATACTTAGAGAACAACAGTCTCTTTAACCAACCCCAATACGGCTTTTGGGAAGATTAGTTCATAATTAAAGCAGTGCAGGATGTTGTTTTATCTGTTATAAAGGGCTTTGAACAAAAACAACATACATGTGCTACATTGATTGATCTAACAAAGGCATTTGAAACAATGTTACACAACATTTCAAAAAATAAATTTAAGCGATACACAGTAACAGACAAAAGACTTGATTTGCTAAAATCTTACCTGTCCAATAGGAGACAGATGGTAGAAACAGAATCAAATTTTTTTTTAAATCAGGTTTTTTAAATGTCATAAGAGGAGTGCTCCAGGGATCAGTGCTGGGACTGTTTCTCTTCACTGTTTATGTTAATGATTTGGCTAATGTGCTACCTTTCAAAGTAGTAATGTATGCTGACGACACTACTTTCATCACCTCCCAAACTGACAAAAACATAATGAAGTAAAAGAATGAAGTAATGATGAAGAAAGCATCCCACTGGTTCCACACAAATGAATTAACACTAAGCCATAACAAAACTGAGAGTAGTATTCTCCCTAAATGGTGCAGGTAATTACCAATATGGCAATCACTCAGTCAAACTATTGGGTATCCACCTTGACACGGAACTGAACTGGAATGCATACACAGATAATTTACATAGCAAACTATCCCATTTACTGTACTTAATAAGAAAATTAAAAAACCTGTGTCAGTAAGAAACAATTACTCCTAGCATACCATCCCTTTCTTCACACACACACAAACTATGGCATAATCTTGTGGAGTACCGGTAATTCTGCTGGAGCTAGATGAGTTTTCCTTTGGCAGAAGGAAGCAATTCGAAGCATGTATAGTCTAAGAGCCAATGCTCCATGTAAAACTCATTTTATTCACCACAAAATAATGACTGTCCCCAGCCTTTATATATTTCAGGCTCTTATGCACACCAAACTCAATCTGGATAAATTTGAAACCAGATCTGATATTCATACTTATGAAAACAGGAACAGAAACACATTGGACATTTCCAGGACCAGATTAACAAAAATACAAAAAAACTTTACTTGTGCAGGAAAATCTTTTTTTAACAAATTTCCCAGTGAGATAGGACAGATGAAAACTAATAAATTCAGAAAAACTACTGAATCTTGGTAGAGAAAAGGCCTTCTACACAGTTGAGGGATACATAAACAATGATGTCAGAGAGCTAATATTGTAATGTAGACTGAAAAAGAACACTTTGTGTGTTAAACTAAATAATTTATATGATCCTATTATGTATACCATAAATTAAAGTAAATTTGTAGTAAAATTGTCATTGTGTACTGGCAGTATGTCAACTGGCAGTTCATCCTGTATTTCAAATATGTTTACCACATAGGCCTATATGCAACTGTTGAATGTTTACCACAAATTAAATTTAACCTGTACACTAGTTATTTATTGTAAAACGCATATTGGCTGTTCAACCTGTATGCCAACATGTATAACACTTGTATTTCACTATAAATCTCACCTTATACAACCTGAACGCTGAATGGTTTAGGAGACAATCTGATTAGGTTTCATAGACTGTCAGTGGATGATTTTGTCATTTATTGGTTAGTAAATTCTCCAGAAGATTAAAATCAACTGCAAAATGATTTAGATATCCACAATAATGGCAAAAAAAGGCGACTGACCATTAATAATAAGTAGTTTGAAGTCATTCATATGACTACTAAAAGAAATACGTTAAACTTCATTACATGGTAAATCAGTCAAAACTAATAGACCTAAATTCAAGTAAGTACCTAGGAGTAACAATTATGAACAACTTAAACTGGAAAGAACTCTCAGAAGATATTGTATTTTCTGGTCCTGTTTTGGAGTATTGCTATGCATTTCAAGGTCCACACAATGTAGTAGCTCGTTTTTTTTATTATTGCAATATTGGGGAGGGGGGGGGGGGGGGAGTGTCACAGAAATTATGCACAGTTGGGGTGGAAATCATTACAAGCAAGTCATTATTATCTGTTTAGATGCCATCACACTACTGTTTCACAGTTATTACTGTACTTCATGCCCCAGTTGTCAATAATAAAATATATATGTCAACATGACATGTTTTGGCACAACATTATCCCATTATCAAGTTCTGTAAAAGTAATACAAGTCATTATTTTTTCTGACAGGATCTATTTGCAAAATTTCTTTCAACAACTTTTTCTTCCGAATGCAAACATCTTTTTTTAGAATCCACATATATAGGAAAACATGATCTTCAAAATAACATAAGAGAAATCAGATCAAAATCAGAAAGATTTAGGTGTTCCTTTTTCCTTTTCCTGTGAACTGTTACAGAATGAAACTGTAGAGAAATAACATAAACCAGTTCAATGAACCCTCTGTGTGCACTTCAGTGTGATTTGCAGAATATTTATGCAGACGTAGATGTACAATACAATAAATATAATAATGGAAACTCCAGGTTGGAATTAATAATATAGTAAGGACAGTTTACAACTCACCGCAAAGACGTGGTGACAAGCTGCAACAGGAGGCACATACAAAAGATACACACATACAACACTTTCAGCTATTGGCCATGGCCTTCGTCAGAAAATAGAACACTCACGCAATCACACAGACACACAATACAGTCATACAACCATCACCTCCAGCTGCCACGCATCAAATCATGCTCCCCACTCCATTCCTAAGCTGCATCTCGTTATTCCAACCTAACCCATTCCCACCACTGTGACGTAACCTTCCTATCCCCTCTCCCCTCCCTTCCCCTCCCCTGCCTTCACCGATTTACTCACCACAGAGTGTGATTCGAAGTGCGGCAGCCGGAGGTGATGGTTGTATGACTGTGTTGTGTGTCTGTGGTGATTGCATGAGTGTTCTATTTTCTGAAGAAGGCCATGGCTGATAGCTGAAAGTGTTGCATGTGTGCGTCTTTTGTATGTGCCTGTCGCAGCTTGTCGCCACATCTTACTGTGAGAATATTTGGGAGTTTATTAACAAGTTTGTTTGTGCTTGATGGTGATGTGACACTTACAATCTCAGTTTCTCTATTATGAGTTTGCATGTATGTAGTTTGGAGTCTCTATGATTTTATAGGAGGATGTAATGTTAAATGATGCAATTTTGTATAAGTTAGTGAGAAACAGCACAATTTAATCTATGCTAAAGGAAAAAGTAATAAAACTTTGAAACTGACAGCACTATTCAAAACACATGGAATGATATTTAATGATAAGGCATGCATCTTACACTGATAATTGTAATGGATAATGACAAATTAATTCATTATGGGACCTTATAATAGGACTGGTGACAGCAAAAGAGATGTGAAACCTTATTCTACTGCAGAATAATATCCACAGAGACCAATAGTATTGGAATTTACACAGTTGTATATAGCTTTGATATTCTTACCGGGTTTATAGCAGCATATCTGTGCAAGTTTACTTCATTTAACAGTTTATTGCCAATTTTCAGAAAGTAAGCAAAGAAAAACTATTTGAAATTATATTTGTTTACGGCCTAGATGGCTAGAACATGTTTTACCTTATGAGCCATGTGAACTACATAATAAAATGTAAGTGTAAATCATAGTGGGTGAGGGAGTGGGGAAATCAGAGCCCCGTACTTTTACCAAAATGAGATGCATAATTATGGAAATAAGTAGTAGTGAGTGTGAAAAGTTACCTAAAGTATATTTGTATGATCGCTTTTGTATCAGTCTCATATTATTTTTATTTATTTACTAATTTTTATTTTTATTTTTTAAAGATGTTTTGATATATACAACGTGGAATCCAAAATTTTTGGGTCTGTTGCTGCCATCTGAAAAGTAGAAGTAGTAGATCTTTGCACTGCTAGGTGGCAAGAACTGCATATCTGATGAGTCAGTGTGCAGAGAGGCATGCAGCTGGGAGGACACGTTGCGTGTCCACAGTGATTTCCGTAATACTCTGTTTGGTGTGTGGTGATTTTACAATGGATCTGCAAACAGAACAGCACAGTGTGATGATTTCTGAATTGTAATTTGTTGGCTCTTGAAGTTCTCATTGATCGGTGATCTTAGTAACCACTGGCTGAAATGTCATTGGGCAAAACTAGTCAACTACAAATAATGTAGGCGACATGTAGAATTGTAGTTCATTGACACTTTAATGAATCGCTAGTGCCAAATTGTCTCCATTTATGGCCAGCATATCTCATCAGTTACAGTCACCACAACCAAGTATGCACATTCCACTCAAGAATAATACAATTTATTGAGTTCATATGTGGAATACTCTTAACCTGACAAAGGTTCTCGAGGTGTACATTTAGTGTGGCAGGAATATTAAGAATGAGTTCATAGTCCCTTTCTGCACAACTAATACAGAAGAACTGTTTAAATTATAGATCAGAGTGACATGGATTGTACCTCTGATCTAACACGAAACAAGACTCCCCCATATGGCGTGAAAACAACCTATTTATAATAGTCAAACAATGACTCTGAAAAGTATGTTTTGGTAATTATGTACATTAAATTAATTATAATAGAAAAGTAAAGAATTACTTGCAACTGGCTATTGTAAAAGATAGTGTAAATAATACTGACTAAATTTATATATAAATCTCTGTTATGTTAATACTACTTCACCTACAAATACAATCAAAATGCTTCCCAGCAACAACTGTGGAATAAATGATAATTACATGAAAACTAATGAAGGAATAACTTTCCTAACATTAATTGTGAAACATAATAATAAGTACTTCAATATTACACATATATAATTTAATTGGTTGCATTAGGAATGCTAATAATAATAATATGTGATCTACAACAATACACCTCTGGTATGAACTAATTAAATCTGCTAATTAAACAAATCTCTGCAATGGCAAACAACAGAAAATAACTTCAGCTAGTCATGTTAGTGAAAAGAATAGCAAAATTTTTGGAAAAGAAAATGATAATAGAGTAATTACATTTGTACGTATTATTAAGCAACACTGGTTTTGTGAGGTACAGTGCTGCAAGCAGATGGGCAATAAATCACAACAAGCTTCATTACATCACTCCCTTATTTAATTCACCAGATAATTATTTGAAAAAATAATGAACTGGTTAATTAAATGATAAAACCAAAACATGTGGATAAGAAAATCAATCAAATAGCTAGAAATAAAACATGGGAAAATCACACAAGTATATAGTTACAAAAATAAACTTAATCTACTTTACACATTCTGTTCAACCTATGCTGGCTACAAAATGATACAAAACCCTAATACACAACAAAATTCAATCATTATTAACATAATTATACAAAATATTTACAAAATACGTGAATGGAAACTTTATATAATTTATCAGTTCTTGCAAATGAAATATTTATGTAAGGGAGGAACACTCCTCTCCCAGTCTTACTCATGTTTGTCACAAATAGATACATTATAAAAAGGGAGGACACGTTATCTCCCAGTTCTGTCAGCACACTTCACTTTCTATATAACACTTTTAAATTTTCACTTAGCCTTCACGGTGGGTCCACACCTTCATCAGGTACAAAAATGGTTCCCCCCATGTCACGCCATGTCCTTGTCCTGGAGGTGGCTCACGTCCAGCATAGTACATGAAAAATATACAAAATTCTCTGTATAACTACTTTAGCAAAAATTATTACTAGTTACACAAAAATATCTAGTCCCTTCCATTATGAATTATTTTTTAAAGCAAGAAAAAACCAATATATATTTATTCTAAAAATACCATACAAAAATATTTTAAATCCTATCACCCAAGTAAAAGAATGGTAACTTGCTTTGCTCTACAAAAATCTCTATATAGACTACACTGAAGCAAAATAATAATAATAAATAAAATAAAATGTAAAGCAAAAACTTGAAAACGATGTTTTTTTTCTTTAATACCATCAACTAAATCTTATCCTCTTACATCACAGTACCAAGATAATCAAACACACTTATACAGACATCATATGAACCAAAAAATATAATCCCCACTTCTTACTTACAGATGACAAATAAGTGATCAAAATATCAAAGAAAAAAAGGTGGTAGATTCTCAAACTAGTGTTACAATAAAAATTTGCAAAAACAACATTACACAACCAGTTGTATCTGCCCAAGATGACATACATAGACATCTGTCTAAATTCTCTCACTTACACCCTCACAAATCTTACCTAGTTATCTGTAAGATAGAACCCATAGAAAATCTATAATAGCAAAGACAGGCTCCCTAACCATTGGCTCTACCTACTCATTATCATTACATTATTATACCTCATCAATAAATACTCTTCTTCATATCTCATCAATTAATATTCTTCATCTTATTTCACAGTCCATACCTTATTATTCATAATACCTTATTACTCCATCAATATTTATTTCAATACACCTTCATAGAACATATGAACATCCTGCCTAGGCCACAACAAATCTCCAGAATCATACTCCACACTAAGTCACCAGCTTTTACTTTCATTACTTCAACAGAGGCAGAAACATATAAATTTCAGAACTTCTTGTTCTAAGTACAGAACTGAACATAACAACTTGGCAGTTTGGCATTCACTACACAACTGACTGCGTGAATCCATGCTACATCCACATTCGTTCGTAGAGGGCATGCTGATTGTCTATAGTCTCGCACGCCTCAGGTGGCGGGCACTGTAAGTACTTAGTCAGCATGCTCGATTACAAATATGCAGCATGCACTACACTACTGCACATCTCCCTCTTCTGTGGAGAAAAACTAAACTCTTACACATTATGCATCCATTTCGTCCTCCTGGCCAAAGCACTGAGCTGAAACCAAGGAGTACGGGTGTGCAGACTGAGAGCACCGTGCACCACACCAAGCTCTGCTTGTTGGTGGCCAGAGAGATATGACCAGATAAGGTGGTTTGTAGTTCATGATGCTGTTGACTCTCTCGCCCGGTGCCATAGGCGGCGTAACTACGAGCAGCGATGGTGGCGGAGGTGGAGGTGGCACAGACGATGACAGACATGGAAACAGAACTGTGGGACTGCGCGGAGGTGGCCTGGCAGGAGACATAGCAGCTGAAGCAGCGTCCGAGGCTGTTGGCCATGTATGAGTTCTGCTGGGCTCTTATCACCGACATGTAAAATGGTAGGAAGGCAGGAATCTCTCTAACACCATGTCGGGTGAATATTGAACTACGTTCTTCTTCATTATGATCTTAAACATTCTTACAAGACATTCGACCTCCTCATTAGATTGGGGGTGAAAAGGGGACACCAACATGTGACGGACACCTTGCCGGGCACAGAATTCAGCAAATTATTGAGATGAGAACTGTGGGCCATTATCAGTAACTAAAGTGATAGGCAAGCCTTCAAGAGCAAAGATCTTAGATAATGCTGAAACCACTACTGCTGTTGACGTAGAAGTGCAACGTACCATATATGGAAACTTAGAAAATGCGTTGACCACCAATAGCCAGAAGGAATTCAAGAAAGGACCCGCAAAATCGACATGAACTCATTCCCAAGCCTGTTTTGGATCTGGCCATGGTGAAAGGGACATGTGCAGAGCAGCCTGGTGAGTCGCACATTTTGAGCAGGCAGACACAAGTCTGTCAATATCCCCATCCAGGCCTGGCCAGAACACATGGCGGTGGGCTAGTGCTTTTGTGCGGGTCATACCCCAGTGGTCGATATGCTGAAGATGGAGGATGTAGAGAGGAGGGAATGACCAACCGACGTGGTACACCTGATGTTGACAGTAAAAGGAGCTATCCCTGACGGAAAACTGATACTGAAATGAAAAGTAATTGCAAAGTGTGTCTAAAACATGGTCCAGAGGCCTCTCTGGCCAGCTATGTTGTTCAAAAGAGACCACCTGCCTTAACACGGGATCGGCTGTGACCATGGCTGCAATAAGTGATGTGTAAGAGGAAAACCATTCATTACCTGTTGTTCCATTGCATCCAGATGAAAACAGAGCAATTCATCACTGTCAAAATCAGGGTCAGGATCCACTGGAAGATGAGACAGTGTGTCGGCATTAGCATTTTGGGCCATGGGGTGAAAATGGATGTGCTGCTTTATCCGGCAGGGATGCAGAAGGGTTGAACAGGGAAATCAAGGGTTTATGGTCTGTGATCAAATGGAATTTTTTGCCATACAGAAAAATTTAGAATTTATGCAATGAGTAGATGATGGCAAGGTCCTCTTTTTCTACCTGCAAATATTTGAGTTGTGCCGAGTTCAATGTTTTTGATGCATAAGCAGTGTAATTTTTGTTTGGCTATGTTTACGTTTGCAGTGAAGTTCCCTTTGCTTCCGTAGCAGTTTTTTAATTTGCTTGTTGTACCATGGTGGCTCCTTACCATCTCTTACTATCTTTCTTGGTACATATTCATCTAATGCATTGGCTTTGAACTTCGTCCACTGTCCGTCAACACTATATGTACTTGAGATAAAACTTCTGTATTGAGCTGTCAAGTACTCTGAAATCCACTTTTGTTACTTTTTCTGAACTTAAAAATCTTCCTACATTTTTTTTAATATTTGTATTGATGGCTGAAATTATTGATGCTGTAACTGCTTCATGATTGCTGAGTACCTGTTCTGCAATAACTGTTTAGAATAGTTTGGGTCTGTTTGTCACCAGAATGTCTAATATGTTGTCACCACGAGTCAGTGCTCTGTTTAACTGCTCAAGGTAGTTTTCAGACAATGCACTCAAAACAATTTCACTGGATTCTTTGTCCCTGCCACCCATCATAAACGTTTGAGTCTCGCAGTCTATATACAATAAATTAAAATCTCCTCCCAAAACTATAGCATGATCAGGAAATCTACTTGTAATATTTTCCAAATTTTCCTTCAGGTGTTCTGCCACAACAGCTGCTGAGCTAGGAGGCCTATAGAAAACATCTAATTACCATGTTCGAGTCTGTTTTAACCAGGACCTTCACCCAAATTATTTCACACTTCGGACTGTGCAGCCTATCTCTGTGGTATACATTTCAGTATGACTTTAGAATCTCATTACTGTTTACACCTGGTTTCAGCCAACTTTCTGTCCCTAGTACTACATGGGCATTCTGACCGTTTATTAATGAGAGCAGTTCTGGGACCTTTCTATATACGCTCCTGCAGTTAACTACTACAACATTGATATTTTCATTCTCTGTTGTGTTCTTTCTACTGCTACCTTGTCATGTCTCAGGAGGTGTCTTGTTGGGCCTAGGGAGGGAATTCTCTAACCTAAAACCCCCCACGTGCACTCCACACATACTCTGCTACTCTTGTAGCTGCTTCCTGCATGTAGTGCATGCCTGACCTATTCAGGGGAACCCTACATTTCTCCACCCGATAGCAGAGGTCGAGAAATTTGTACCCAAGATCTCTGCAGAATCGTTTGAGCCTCTGGGTTAAGCCTTCCACTCAGTTCCAAACTGGAGGACCGCGATCTGCTCTGGAAATGACACTACAAATAGTTAGCTCAGATTCCACCCTGCAAGCGAGGCTTTTAGTATTCACCAACTCCGCCAACCAGCTGTATGTACTGAGGATGACCTTTGAACCCAGCTGGCAGGAGTCATTGGTGCTAACATGAGCAACAATTTGCAGTCGGGTGCACCCAGTGCTCTCTATCGCTGCCAGAAGGGCCTCGTCCACATCTCGGAATTCATAATATACTCTACAGTTGCCCTTTTACATCTAACTGTACTAAACAAAACATACTGGGAGAAAATTTAACTTACAAACAACTCATATAATAGTGGAAGAAGAATAGAGTGACCTAAGAAATGAAAAATATGATCACCCAGCTAAGTGAAGGCATTACTCACCAAGAGATTTATTTGTCAAAGAATGACAAACCCCATATCTACTCAGTTAAAAGTATCACTAGCAAAATCAATTTTGACACCCCATCTACATAAAAAATTTTGTTCCAAGAATCATGTCAATACTAAGATCTGGTATCACTAAGAAATTACACTCTAACTTTTGTCCAGCTAACTCCATTGATATAAGGACTTCCTGCTTCACACTCTTGGATAACTTGCCAGTAGAACCAATAATCTTTATTCCAGAAACATGCATTATCACTACTCGATTAGTATCCTATTCAAACAAAGCCTGAGATATACCATTAAGGTAAACTACCACTGTCCAGCAAGAATTTTACAGGTTCACCTTTGTACTCTAGTTGACACTATTGGATGCCACATCTTATCAGTACTTATTACTGCTTCTTCTCATGCAACAGTTGTTCATTACTTGTCTCCCTGGATAAGCAATCATACATTTCAGACAAATCATTTGCATTTGTGTGGAGTGTTGCCTTGTACGGGAGTGAAACATAGACGATAAGCAATGCGGACAGGAAGAGAATAGAGGCTTTTGAAATGTGGTGCTACAGAAGAATGCTGAAGATTAGGTGGGTAGATCGCATAACTAATGAAGAGTTACTCAACATAATTGGTGAGAAAAGGAATTTTTAGCGTACCCTGACAAAAAGAAGGGATCACTTGGTAGGACACATTCTTAGACATCGGGGAATCGTAAATTTAGCATTGGAGGGAAGTGTGTGGGGTAAAAATCGCAGAGGGAGACCAAGAGACACGTATAGTAAGCAGATTCAGGTGGATGTGGGTTGCCGTTCTTATGAGGAGATGAAAAGGCTTGCTCAGGATAGAGTAGGGTGGAGAGCTGCATCAAACCACTCTCCAGACTGAAGACCATAACAACAATAACATTTGAAACTACTGTTAGGTGATACATACTATGGTCTACTTCCACTACCCTACTATTTTCCAGCTCTAACTCTGCATTCTCGTCCTGCTCACTTATTCTTTGTACCTTTTCTATACTAATTACTTTACCATCATCATCAAAAATAAATTCACATGCCTCATATTTTTCATCACTAGATTCATCACTACTCTCACTACTACTGGTTCCTGAACTCTGATCGCTATCACTTATTTCAAACAAACTATTTATCAACTTACCTGCATCCTCAATATTTGACCATAATGCCAGACACATAAGTTCTTAATGCTGTCTTAATTATTGCCCATCATCATTATGTTCAAAGTTATTAAACTTTTTACAATTAACATCAGAAACATTGCTACCCACCAACACTTGCACTATACTTTACATTTTCTACATTTTTCACTTTCTGCTCAGTTTCTAAAAGTTTAGAATCCATATCCTCCAAATTTTTTACCACGGATAGTGAGTTTCCTTCTACTTTATTCTCTACTTTGCCCAAACTAGTTTCCAATTCAGATTTTACCTTACCAATTTGATTTTCAAGTTCTTCCTTATTCTGTGCACAAGATTTTCTGACAGACTGTAACCTGTTATCACCAGAACTTGCGACAGTTTCCACTCTTTCTTCACATAAGGTAATTCTATTATGATTAGTTACACAGGACTTATTAATTTCAGTTAGTTTCACATTGACATTTTCTTCTTCAGTTTTTATTTCATTTTTGCAACTAGCTTCCACTTCAATTTCCTTATTGAAATCTACTGAAGTATTACCGGCATTTACTGCAGCAAATTCCTGATACAAATCATGATTGTTTTCATCTAGTTTCTGGTTTATATTATGATAGTTTTCATCCAGTTTCATGTTGTTTTCATCAATTTTCTGACTAAATTTTGCAATTAATAACTTTGCCCAACTACAACATTCATCTGATACTGACTTTACAAAACCACCACCACCACCTGGTCCATCTACATTAGCTATCATAGTGGCTGAAGCTTTTGCTTCCTCATCCATCATTCCACTTACATCAACCTGACTGTATGAGGATTGATGTAATTAAGATTTATAGCCACTGTCTCCTAAGGTATCTGATTCTTCCTCAATTTTGCGCACCTTATCGAAGCAAACTTCTTTCTTTATGTCATTAATGTTAACTTCCTGCTTTCCTTCAACCACCAACAGATTAACATTTTCACATGTATCACTCATGCTTGATGTTTAAGAATTTTACCTTAGAAATATGATGTCTTTTTAGTGGCGATCACCGATATACAGCACTGCTCTCAGCACAGTGTTCAGAACAGCTACTACTGTGACTCCATGCATCACTGCTGAATGTCCCCCATCTATTGACAAGCCATCTCAGAATGCTGATTGGCTGGTTTTACATGATGACATCAGTGTTTCTTCTTCCTCAATTGGCTGCCATTTGATTTAGATTTGCAAAGCCAATATTTTGAAAATTATTTTGAAATAACACTCATCTTACTCATGTATGATTGCTCTACTATTCACTGTACCACATTATCATTTTGATTATCACTATGTACATATCATTATTCATGACACACTGTTTGTAAAACACTGGCTGTCTTAAGTTCCAAACTCATGCAGTCATTAATGATGAGTCCTCACCAAGCAGGGCACCAATGTGACGATTCCTGGGTCGTAGTTCGTTGCCTCTTGAAGTTCTCATGGCGCTCTCAGTAATTACTGGCTGAAATATCATGGGACAAAACTAGTCTACTACAAATAATGCAGGCAACATGTGGAATTGTAGTTCATTAACACTTTAATGAATCACTAGTGCCCAATTGTCCCCATTTATGGCCAGCGTACAAGTCTCATCAATCACAGTCACTATACCCCAGTATGCACATTCCACACGTCAATAATATAGTTTATATAGTTCATGTGTGGAATACTTCTAACCTGACAAAAGTTCTCAAAGTGTGCATTTATTGTGGCACAAATATTAAGAATCAGTTCATAGTACCTATAGAAACACTTCCTGCACGACTAATACAGAATAACTTTAGCATAATTGTTGAAATTATAGTTCAAGAGTGATGTGGATTGTGCCTCAAATCAAACACAACACAAGATCCCCTGCAAGGCATGAAAGCACCCCATTTATAATAGTTGAACAATAACTCTGAAAATTATGTTTCGCTAATTATGTACATTAAATTAATTGTAATGAGAAAGTAAACAGTTACATGGAACTGGCTAGAATAAAAGATAGCCTAAATAATACTGAGTAAATTGATATATAAATCTCTAGTATGTTAATACTACTTCAACTACAAATACATTTAAATATGCTTCTCAACAATAACTGTGGAATAAATATATGGAAACTAATGAAGGAATAACATCACTAACATTTGTGCAATAAAATAATACCAACTTTAATATTACACAGATATAATTTAATTAGTCTCATTATAAATGCTAATAATAATAAAAACATGTGAACTACAACAACACACCTCTGGTATGAACTAATTAATATCTGCTAATTAAACAAATCTCTGCAATGCCAAATAATAGAAAATAACTTCAGCTAGTCATGTTAGAAAAAAGAATAACAAAAGTTTTGGAAAAGAAAATGATAATAGACTAATTACATTCATATCTGTTATTATGCAACACTAGTATCGGGAGGTACAGTAATGCAAGCAGATGGGAATGAATCCCAACATGCTTCATTACAGAGTGTGTGATGATCCAACCTTCTTGTCATGGTTTATTACTGGTGACAAGAGCTGGATTTACAGTTATGACCCAGAGATAATGCAAAAATCATCCCAGTGGAAGAGCCAAAAATTGAGACAGTGAAGAGCCAAGTGAAGATCATGATCATCATTTTCTTTGAACCAAAGCAATTGAGCACAAAGAATTTGTCCCACAGAACCAAGCAGTGAATTCCATGTACTACTGTGACATTTTGCGATGGCTCTGTGAAAATGTGTGGCATGAATGGCCTGAACTTTGGCGACAAGGGAAGTAGCTGCTGCATCACAACAACCTGCCCTATCACACGTCCTTGCTCACCAGGACCTTTTTGGCAAAAAAACAACATGGCAGTTGTATCCCACTCACTATACTCAGCAGATTCAGCACCTCATGACTTCCAGCTATTCCCCAAACTGAAACTCAAGTTGAAAGGCCATCAGTTCAACACTCTAGAGAGGATTCAAGAAGCATTGCTGGCGGTGCTAAACGCCCTCAAAGAACAGGACTTTCAGAAAATGTTTGACCAGTGGCAGTAGTGCTGGGACCGGTGTGTATGTGAGGATGGAAACTACTTCAAGGGTGTTGATGACCATTCATATAAAGGTAAGGTTTTCAACATATGGCAGCATCAGTCCCAAAAATTTTGGATAGCACCTTGTACAGTTATGACATTTGCCCACAAAGATCCACCATAGTTTAGATTTTGCTAATCACAGGCATTGCTGATAACAACAATAGTTTGTAGGAAAGTAATGAAATTCTTTATTTATTGACAACTGAGGAGATGTAACAATTTTCCATCATTTTTCTGATTTTGACAAATGTAGTTTGTCGTGTAACATATGAACATTGATATCTCTGTCTTGACATATTAACTTGTGTTCTGACTCTACAGTACCCTGTTGTGTTCTGACTCTACAGTACCCTGTTGTTTCATTGGACCCTTTTGGTATTTCAGTGGAAGACATTCTGGTGAACAGTTGTGGGAGATTCATAAGGACAGCCAAGAGACTGTGATGTTTGGGGATCCTAGAAACTTGTGATTCATGTGAATTGACTGATGTGTTTTGAGACATCAGAAAACTGTGAGTTCCCATGAAGTGCAATATGACAGGAGATATATAAGGAAAACTACTGTATTTTCTCTTTCAAAAGACTGTGCAATGGTTCCCATAGGAACATTGAAAAGCACTAAATTTTCTTCATGTGTCAGTTTTCAAATAGGGAAATGGTAGATTGGGCCATACAGTTTATTGGAAGCCCACACACACAGACCGTTATCTGCACAGGCATTCAAACTACCACCCACAGCAAAAATAGGGCATTATAAAGACTTTGGCGGACAGAGCAAGGAACATCTGTGATCTGGAATTACTCGACGTGGAACTGAAACACCTGAGTAATGCTTTGCTTAAGAATGGCTATTCATCCACAGAGATAAGGAGAGCATCGAGACTGACACGTAGAATTGAAAATGATGAAAAGGTTCCTGTGAAATCGGTGAAGGATGCTCACAAACCAGTGGAAAAAGCAAAAATTTATATGATTCCAGGTAGCTGTGGAGACATATAGGTGGGTACCACAAAAAGAACAGTCACAAAATGACTAGAAGAGCACAAGGTGAACTGTAGAAGGGGAGAGATTGACAGATCAGCTGTTGCTGAACATGTTTTTCAACCAGGGGACCACCTTATTCAATTTGATAAGACTCGGGTTTTAAGAGCCACAAACGGATACTATGAAAAACTGTACAGAGTGGCTATAGAAATTGTAAAACACCCCAACAATTTCAATAGGATGAGGAGGCTGTGAAACTAAATGAAATCTGGATTCCGGTGTTGAAGAAGAAATGTAACAGTCCTCCACCATGTATTAACAATGTATGATGGGAATCGGCAGCAATGAATTGCGTGTGCATATCGAAAACATTTGTCACACCTCTGCGCATTAGCCCTTGTAAATGGAGTTTGGCTTCAGTCAGTAGCGAGCCAGGGTGTGCATTGGACATACAAAAGTGCCACAATCCTCCTTGAAAATGTTCTCCACAGTTGGGGATGAAACATTGGATTTGAGTAATAAATCCATAAGACCAGTTCATAATAACCCAGAATTTGTTAGTAATATTGTTCATAATTGTTGCTCCTAAGTATTTAGTAGAATTGATGGGCTGTAGGTTTGACTGATTTATCATGTAAATGAAGTTTAATAGATTTCTTTTAGTAATCAGAGGGCAGACATCACACTTATGATTATTAATGATCAATTGTCCATTTGGACACCATGCAGATATCTTATCTAAATCATTATGCAAGTACTTTTGATCTTCTGGTGACTTTACTAACCAATAAATGACAGCATCATCTGTGAACAGTCTAAAAAGCTACTCAGATTGTCTCCTAAATCATTTATAATAATAAGGAATATAGGGGCCTTATAACACTTCCCTGGTGAATGCCAGATATAACTTCTGTTTTACTTGATGAATTTCTATCAATTACAATCTACTGTGTCCTTTCTGACAGGAAATCTCAAATCCAATTGCACAACTGTGGTGATGTTCCATAAGCATGCAATTTCATTAGAAGACACTTGTGAGGTACAGTGTAAATCTAGAAATACAGAATCTATTTTACATCCATTGTTAGTAGCACTCATCACACCATATGAATAAAGAGCTAGCTGTGTTTCACAGGAATGACACTTTCTGAATCTGTGTTGACTATAGTACAATATGTTGTTCTCTTTGAGGTAGTTCATAATATTTGAGGAAAGTGTATCTTCTAAAATCCTTCTAAAAACCGACATCAGTGATATAGGCCTAGTGCTTTTCTTGGATATTGGAGTAACCTGTGCAGTCTTTGGGTACAGAACATTCTCTAAGCAAGCAGTTGTATATGGGATTTTATGTAGAGTTGGAGCCCCAATAAGAACCACATGTACGTCATACAACACTTTATTACTACTCGAACAAAGGCTATATCAGTAATGAGGTTAAACAGGGCTGGTGGGCCCAGGGAAGCCAGCTACAAAGATATGTTATGTTACACATTGGTCCTATCAATTCGCCAAGGCATCAGGCAACAGCATGTGGGTAGCTGAGTTACAGAAAACTTGACTGCATCTGTCAGCAGGGATGTGTGTGGACAGTAATGAGTCGTGGGAGTGCTGACAATGAAGTCGTCTAGATGCTGAGGGTGTTGGGCAGTGCGAACAGGGCATGTCTGCATGTTGGTGGAGCCCACAGTCATGATGACAATCAGCTCGGCTGATGGACACTGGTTGGATAGCATGTGGCATCACAGTGGCAGGGAGTCATATGCAACAGAGGAACTGCCACTTGTTAGTGGATGGGGATGAGGATGAGGGAGCAGAGGAAGATGGATAGATGATGAAAACTGTGTGGTCATGGAGAATGATGAAGATGTCTGTAGCAAGAGGAAGGGGGGGGGGATGGGGGGGATTAACTATAGATATGGGGAAGGGGGAAGAGGAGAGGGGGAGAAACCATGAAAGAGTGATGCAGGTGAAGGCGGAGAGGATGAGGGGGAAGGAGTAGTGACTGGAAGGGGAGAGAGATCAACTGGTGAGGAAGGGGATGGTGAGGAAGGGGATGGTGGGGAAGAGTCTGTGGGAGTAGGAGGTGAAGTGGATTCAACAAAGTGAGGTTTCATACTGTGAATGGAGACAGTGGTGGGGGAGTTGTTGAGGGAGATGATGAAGGTGTTGTCACCCCTCTTCAGGACCTGGTGAGAGCCTGAGTACGGAGGCTGAAGTCATGGACAGACAGTATCATCACAGAGGAATATGTTTGAACATGTTGTGAGGGCATAAGGGACATGAGGAGCTGGAGGGGAGTGAATAGACGATGACAGGAGTGAAACTTTGGAGCAGTACAATGGATGCTGTCTACAAAAGATGGGTGGTCGTAGGAGGGGGAAGGAGGGCTGCTTTTAGGGTCCGGTGCCAGCACTCAACTAATCCACTGCTTTGGGGGTGATAAGCAGTTGTGTGAATATGTCTGATGCCGAGCAAGTTACAAAGTTTTTGAATGAGGTAAGAGTCAAATTCTTGGCCCTGGTCAGTTATGATGGCAGGACATCCAAATCAAGAGATCCAGGACTGCATGAACATGCATGCAACCATTTCCGCTGTGATGTTTGGAATGGGCATGGCTTCGACCCAGCGCATGGTGCAGTTGATAGAAGTTAGTTAACAGCAAAAGTAGTTGGCCAGGGAGGGGGAGGGGGCACTACATCATGAACATGTTGGAAATGGCCAGGTGGAATGCGGAAAGTGCCAAGAGGATGGGGCATGTGAGTATGTACTTTAGCTTTTCGGCAGGGAACACAGGCGTGAGCCCAGGTCTGACAACCATGCTTTATGTCTTGCCAGATGAATTGGTCCATGACCAAGCTAGTGGAGGCTTTTACTCCCAGATGAGCAAGGTTGTGTAGCTTCTTAAAGATCTCGCATCATAGACAGCGAGGAATGTAGTGGTGGAGCATGCCTGTGGATTCGTCGTACCAAACCTCACATACACCAGGGAAGGTGGTGTAAATAGGTTGAAAAAAAAAAGAGGGAAGAATCTTGAATCAGTTGCATAGTGTCATCAGCCTATTGCAAAGTGGCGAGCTGAGAGAGGTCCAAAAGAGATGAAATTGCATCAAAACGCAAAAGGAAATCATCCACGACACTGTCCGTGCCCTTGATGTAGACGACAGTGGTGGTGAATTGAGAAATGTCACAATAGTGGAACCAGTGTGGGGGACAGTCCGCTGGAGGGTTAGAGATAGTAGCTGCAAGAGGTTTATGGTCTGTGAGAATGTAGAAAGAACGGGCATCTATGGCAGAGCAGAAGATATTTGAAGCCTCATTGATGACCAGGAGTTTTCAGTTGAAGTGTGAGTACTTTTTCTGAGCATTATTGAGTTTCTTTGAGAAAAATTGCAAAGGAGAAGTGACACCATCAATGGATTGGCTGAGGACTGCACCAGTGGCAGTGTCACTTGCATCAGTGGTAAGGAATAGTTCAGCATCTGGAGCAAGCAGATCTTTGAAGGTTGAAAATGCCAAAAACAATGCATTCATCACAGGAACAGGCCAATCAAAAAAAGTTCAAATGTTTATTAAGCTTATGGAACTTAACTGTGGGGTAATCAGTCCCTAAACTAACACTAAAGGCAACACAAACATTCATGCCTGAGGGAGGATTCAAATTTTCGACAAGGAATGGCCTCGTGCATCAGAGCATAGCATTTCATTGCACTTGGCCACTTCGGTGCAGTAGGCCAATCACCTGAGGTGTGTTTGCCACCTAGGGCGGCTGTGAGCAGAGTCTGCAGCTTGGCAGCACCAAGCAAGTGTTGTCAGTAGTAAATAATGGTGCTGAGGAAACAATGTAATTCTTTGAAAGTCATGGGAGGTGACAAGTTCCTGACATGATCAATCCTATCCGGAGGGGGGGGGGGGGGGGTGAGGGCATCACCATTTCTGTCGCGAATTGAAGGTATTGATTGTGTGTTGCTGCCAGTATACTTTAGATATGAACACAATTTCTTAGGATTCTCTACCAAATTATGTGACGGGGTTTTATTGTGGTAACTATTGTAAGTTTCTCACATTGTAGTTCGAGAAAAATTTCTAGTTACAGTAAAAAACTGCCAGTCTTGTGGATTTTGTGTGTGTGTGTAAATTTGGCATGCTTTTTTTTTTTTTTTTTTTTTTTTTTTTTTTTTTTTTTTTTTTTTTTTTTTTTTTTTTTTTTTTTTTGCTTTTGCAACAGTAATCTAACCTATTTTGTGTACCATGGTGGGTCAGCCCCCTCTATTAATTTGTTTGGTATGAATCTGTGAATGGTTGTCGATATTATTTCTTTGAATGTAAGCCACATCTGATCTACACTGACAAAGTAAGTTTCGAAAGACTGGGAATTCTCACTCAGGAAAGCATTAATGGGAATTTTTATCTGTTTTTTTTTAATAAATATACTTTTCTTTTAATTTTGGTGGTTATTTAAAAGTCCAATATTCAGTCTCACTACAACAACTCTGTGTTCACTAATCCCTGTGTCTGTTTTGATGCTCTTTATTAGCTCCAGATTATTTGTTGTTAGGAGGTCAATATGTTCTCACAACCGTTTATATTCTAGTGGGTTTATGAAATAATTGCACAAGATAATTTTCAGAGAATGCATTCAGTACAGTTTTGGACAATGTTTTATGCTGTTCTCCAGGTCTGAACATGTATTTTTGGCAACATATCGAGAGTAAGTTAAAGTCACCAACAATTAAAATTGTATGCTTTGGATACATTTTTGAAATTTGATTCAAGCTTTCTTTGAACATCTGAGCCAGGGGGTCAATAAAAAGAGCCAATTATTAATTTATTTTGATTGTCAGGTATAACCTCTACCCATAACAACTCACAGGAGCAATCTACTTCAATTTCGCTACAGGATAAACTCCCTGTGACAGCAATAAATATGCCACCACCTATTTTATAAATCTGTCTTTTCTGAACACCATTTGCTCCTTTGTAAAAATGTCAGCTGAACTTATCCCCGGTGCTACCCAGCTTTCAGTACCTATAATGATTTGAGATTCAGTACTTTCTATTAGGGTGAGGAGCTCTGGTACATTCCCCACACAGCTACAACATTTTAATTAGATCTGTGTTCGTCCTTGACCTGTATCCTTTAAGATTGAGACCTTTCATGTGAGTTCCCATGTCCCTCTAACCTGTAAAACTGTCCACTCCACAACACACAGCTGCCACTACCCATGGAGCTGCTTCCTGCATGTAGTGGACTCCTAACCTATTCAGCGGAATCTGGAACCCCACCATCTGATAGCACAATGTGAGGAATCTCCAGCCTACACAGTCACAGAACTGTCTGAGTCTCTGATTCAGACCCTCCATTTGGCTCTGTACCAGAGGTCCACAATCATCCTTGACCTGTATCCTTTAAGATTGAGACCTTTCATGTGTGTTCCCATGTCCCTCTAACCTGTAAAACTGTCCACTCCGCAACACACAGCTGCCACTACCCATGGAGCTGCTTCCTGCATGTAGTGGACTCCTAACCTATTCATCGGAATCTGGAACCCCACCATCTGATAGCACAATTTAAGGAATCTCCAGCCTACACAGTCACAGAACTGTCTGAGTCTCTGATTCAGACCCTCCATTTGGCTCTGTACCAGAGGTCCACAATCGACCCTATCAACTATGTTGCAGATGGTGAGCTCTGCTTTCATCTTGGAAGCAAAACTGGCAGTCTTTAACACTTCAGATAGTGACACACATCATTGATACCAACATGAGCCACCATTTGCAGCTGGCTGCGCCCTGTACCCTCCATGGCATCTGGAAGAACCCGTTCCACATCTGGAATGACTCAACCTGGTATGAAAAAAGAGTACATGTTAGCCTTCTTCCCTTCTTTGGCAACCACCTCTCCAACAGGCTCCATCCCCACCTAATGTTGGAGCTCCCAACTATGAGCAACTCCACACTCTGTGAAAGCCCGGAAGTTGCAGACTGCATGGTGACTTCAGGATAAGCAACACCATCCAGCTCAGGAACAATGTCCTAAACAGATAGTACCTCAAACCTGTTCACAAGATGAACTGGTGAGGCCTCATATCTTGAACTGCCTGCCACGCACTGGAGCAACCTCCCAAGCAACCATGGAAGGTGCATCAGCCACATTGCTAGCAGTATCAGGACATGTTGCTGCCAAAGGCTGATTGGTGGACACAATGGGAGCCTGTTTGGTTCCCATGATTGGCCAACAACAATGATGCCCCTAGACTGCAGCCTCAAGCTGTGCAATTGAGGTTAACACAGCTTGAAGCTGGGAGCAAAGTGTCACCAGCCCAGACTGCATCCACACACAGCAGTCACAGTTCCTATTCATGATTACAATACCATGAAAAACCAACGACTAGAAAGATGCACTGTAGATTCAGCAGAAGGTAACTATGGTAAACAAAGACAACTACTAGAGCTGGTACTAATTCAATGCGAAACAAGACAGATGACTGGTGGGATTCATATGGGAGAAGAATACACTAACTAGATACTGCACACAAATCTGAAACTAACATACATGCCAGCTCATGGGAAATTTAATAAACAGAAGCAAGAATCTCATAGAACAGTTGAAATATGTCGCTTCTAGTAGGAAGCTGATTACACTTATAAGTAGTGGGAGTGCTCTGTACTGTGCTCAAAGGAAGACTACACAATTTCTTAAACATGAATTTGAATCTGATATGCATAAGAGTGCAGTATAAATTTACAAACTGAAACAAGAAAGCACAGACAGAAAATCAAAATACTGAATGTCACTTCTAATCAGAACCTGATTTCATGTACAAAATATGAAGGTGGTCTGTCTGTAAATACACCAGCAGCTCAACAGACAGACATGACCTGGACCCCATCAATGACCGAGAAGCTAAACAGTGATATAGCATCTTTCCAGAAATGTTACACCTGAGGTGACAACAGACAACAACAAAAGTTATTAGGCATGTTTTTTTCTTGAAGGCGATGTTGATTGTGAATTGACACCCAAGGGAAATCAAACTGCCACCATATATGACCAACATACATCAGGGTAGGGTTAAGCCAAGGGCACCCAGAGGAGCATACATTTTGAAAGTTAATCAAAGGAACAGTAGCTCCTGAGTCTTCCTGGAAATGAACATCCTGATTCATTATTGTGAACATGGTAAACAGTAGCTGGAAGATCACCTCAGTTAATGATCTATCTCTTGCCTTATTTGAGGAGCTTAAGTTGATTGATCTGAAGGTTTACCACAGATGGTTTGGAATGTCCATATTTGCTGCAATGACTGTAATGTGTCCAATGATCTGGACAGTTTGCACACATGTGCGCTGCATGCCACTGTTTATACTGATGGGAAGCAACTGGTTTTTCAGAAGCCATTGACATGTTCAAAATCTATGAATCATGAATCAAATGTTGCCATCAGGTAAAGGAGTTATGAAGGTTGGGCCCCTGAGTTTGCAGCTGAACTGCTGCTACTTCATGACAGGCCATGAAGCATTCAGGGGCCCCTTGTACTAATTCAAAAGTCAATGAAATGTTCAAAATGTCATCTAAATATACATTGTCAAATTTCAGGGCTGCCATGTATATCTTTGGATCAGGAGCCAATTGGACCAGTATGCCATACAATTCAGTCAGCCTTTGAGCAATTGTTTGTGGTACTGATGGAAGTAGAGGCATGATGAAATCATAAAAATAGTTATGAATAATGATTGGACAGTAACAAACACATCTCCTTGAATGTAAGTGTGACCAGTTTGGAGAGTGGAGTCAGTTTCTGAGTAAGAAAAAAGCCACTGGATAAGCCAAAGAAAGAAAGAGTGACTGTTGGAGAGATTCATTAAAGATTCAAATTGTGCTGTACCGCCAATAGTGACACAAATGAAGAAAAAAAGGAACAAAAAGGACAAGCTTTCACAACACTTTTTTTTCCCCACTAAATGGTGGAAATGCGGGTGGCTGGGTTTCCATTAGGAAGTGACCACAGTCTGAACTGGTTGCAAACCCTGAACCTGTAGGTCGTCAGAAAAGAGCTGACTCCTTTATGGAGCAAGTCAGTTTTGTTGTTGAAACTCCTGTTGCCACTGATCCCACAGTAGTATTTGTTGTTGCTGCTGTTTCATGAGTTTTGTGTCCAGGTGACACTGAAGCTTTCTCCTCAGTGCCAATTTTGTGACTGAGATGTAACATTATCGGGAGGGGACACGACTCACAAACAAACCTAGAGCAGTCAACTGACCAATGTCACTGACCAGAAATAAACAAGAACACACATGACAACGTTCCTAAATCCCCTTTCCTTCCCTCTTCTATATCCAAACCGCAGAGCATGATTCAAAGTGTGGCAGCTGAAGCTGATGGTTGTGTGACTGTGCTGTGAGATTGCATTAATGTTCTACTTTCTGCAGAAGGCCATGGCCGATAGCTCAAGTGTTGTACATGTGTGTGTTTTTTATGGGCCTGTCACAGCTCGTCATCATGTCTTTGCGGTGAATTGCAAATTGCCCTTATTACTATATTCTTAAGTTCCATCATATCCGTAAGGGAGAAAGTTTTATTTGCTCACAGAGCACAAGCCACTCACTTCCCTCTTCCACCCTGCCAAGACAGTGCCACTGCACATGGTGTATAAGTTGCAGAGATTGGTGCTATTGTTGTCGAACTATCATTATGAAATTTTGTACCACCTCCATTCCATTGCCAATGTCTTGTCCTGGTTGCTAGTCGACAGCTTTCAATGGTTCACCTCTCACACAGCATCCTGTTGTCACGTTGATGCAACTGATGCTCCCATGGTGCAAACTTGTCCCATGGACTTTCGTCGAGTATCTCAGGAAACTGCCACGGATGCTGATTTGCATTATCAATGCAGTGTGGGGTACTGCTGTTGCACATGGAAAATGAACAGGCCCATGTCATCATCTCATGCTCCCTTCAGAAGTTTTGCAATTGTTGGATAAAAACAACCTGTAGAATGAAGAGGTTGCTTTACAGTTCTCTCAGGACTTGCACTGACCCAAAAAAAGACAACACTACAAACTTTACTGTACCATCCTAAAGAAGGTAATAAATAAATCTAAGAGTATGTGCATACAATCTGCTATTGAGAGTTCAGAGAATAAAATAAAAACTGGAGGTACTGGCGGAAGTGAAGTTGTGAGTCGTGTCGGGATAGCACAGTCAGTAGTGCACTTGCCCGCGAAAGGCAAAGGTCCCAGGTTCGAGTCCCGGTTCCGGCACACAATTTTAATCTGCCAGGAAGTTTCAAAATAAAAACTATATGGAATGTAATAAAGAGGGAAACTGGCAGGAAAACAGTGACTATGACTTACACAGAAATTAAAACAGCGAACAATAACACAAAGAAACATGAAATGGTTGCAGACATATTTAATAAACATTTTTTGAGAACAGCAGAGAACATAAACTCTAAAGGATCTATTGATGAAGCAGTGCCCTATCTACATAAAGCTATTTACAACAGAATCTCACAATTATCTTTATCTCCAGTTTCAGTAAGCGAAGTTGTAAGAGTAATTAGATTGCTAAAAAATAAACATTCTGCTGGTGTGGATAATATTTCTTCGAAAATATTGAAACACTGCTATAAATATGTAAGTCCACTCTTATGTAACATTTACAATGCATCTCTGCAAGAAGGATTGTTGCTGATAGACTAAAATTGGCTGTCTTTTATTGGAATTGAGACTGTAGCTGGTCTAAGTTTAATTCCAAATAATTAATGTATTCACCAATAGCCATAAAGTTTACATTGTAGTATTTTATTGAACATCTGGTTTCTGTATTACACTAATACCATCTTCAGGCTATGTCATAACATATATCCAAATAATCTGTTGAAATAGCCTTATATACCAGTTTACTCAACAATTCCCAGCTCCTGAGTAAACGTGTATTAATTCACACATGTGACAGCAACTATCAGAGTGTGGAAAGGGAATGTCACTGGCTCCAGTCTCGGCTCCCATTCCATCAACTACACCTGCAGCAGCACCCTCATCGATAAACATGACAACCCAACAGACAATCTTTCCACAGTGGGACCCTAAAAGTTATAGACCAATTTGTTCGGTTAACATATATTTGAAGGTCCAGGAAAGACTTCTCTCTGAAGGATTACACCACAGGAGATTTGACAATTGATGGTGGCCAGCACTGTTTGGTTGGAAGTATGTTCAAATGTTTGTATAGCTTATGGGACTTAACTCCTGGGTCATCAGTCCCTAGGTTGGAAGTATGAACAAGTACTATACTACAGCTTCAAAGATTATTGTACAGACAGAATTGTAGAATGGTTAGTTGGCAAACAAAAATTAATGAAAAGTAACTAGCATAGGGTACACATATGGGTTAGATTATAGACTAGTGCTGTGGGATATTGCAATCAAACCACTATTATGCCAAATTGAAAAAGATGATTAATTTGATGATGTGGTGGTATATGTCGATGATATTTTGGTAGTGGTTTTGAGAAACTCAAAAGCTCAGTTGGACAAAGCAACAAATGGGGTCCTCTGGATTCAACAGTGGTGCATAGACAACAAAATAACTAGTTACACAGAAAAACCACAAAGTAGCTCCTTAGGGTCAACTCTCATTATACAGAAATACTGCAGTTAAATTTGGTAGTGATACCTTGGAGTCCAGCTGAGTGAAAAGGGAAAATTTACTCAACAAGCAAGCAATGTTAATGCACAAAATTGCATGTGTCTTGATAGCAAATTACAAGTTACACTGCATGTCGTGAGGACTTACCATCATACCATTTTAACAATTAATGTAGGCTATGCAGCAATTGTTTATGCACACAGACTTAGGTACACACAGGCAAATATTGTGATGTGTACAGAGGTGTGTGTGTGTTCCTCACACTAACAGGTGTCCTTAGCACCAAACCAACCAACACTTCACTGGTGATCCTTGGAATCTACCAAGTAGAAATTATGGTAAGATATTGAGCAGCTTCCTACTAGTTACATAAAGGGCATATGACTAAAGTCCATCAACTAAGAACAATCTCACAACATAGAATGTGGGCAATTGTCAGAACAAGTGAGACAACAATGAAACAGGTGGGTCTGAGAATGCCTAGTATTTTACCACATAAAACTCAGTAGGGGAACATGGGACATGGCCCTTGTCCAGTTTACCTCCACAGGTTTAACAGCAACCTCTCCAATGTCTTTGACTGTGACATTTATGATGGATATAAATTTCAAATAAATGATGCCAGAGACATTTTGTCTCAATAGCTATAAAAGATATTAAACTGAATTAGATACATTGAATTAAAATTTATGACGTGGCCGGGGTTCAAAACCGCGACCTCCTGCTTATTATGCAGATGCCATATCCATTAGGGCACTGAGGCTTAGTGGATATAATGACTGCAAGGACGGTCTTAAGGGACACCCCCCTCCACTACATAAATTTCAACTCTGCCTCATTTCTCTTATAAAGACGTATCAAATTGCTAAGGCTCCATCAGCACACTAGCACCCCAGCAAAGAATGTTAATGGGAAATCCTGCTTTATACCTCAGGCCAGATGATATTTATATATCAAATAAACTATGCCCAGAGCATGTTGGAGAGGCTTGGCAATTTGAAACGCCTTTATAATGGAAATGACGCAGAGTTGAAATTTATGTAGTGGAGGGGGATGTGCCTTATAAGACTACCCGTGCAGTCATTGTATCCACTAAGCCTCGGTGCCTAGTAAGCAGGAGGTCTTGGGTTTGAATACTGGCTGCGGCATAAATTTTAATTCAGTGCCTCCAATTCAGCTTAACATCTTTAATACTTATGATGGGATTAGGGCATCAAATCCATTTCTAGGAAGTTTATCTGGTGTTGCAGAAGATTTAAATGTGAGTGGTTTGTTACAGATTATGCATGTATAACCAAGATACCAGCAATATACTTGGCACATCCCACAGTACCACATCAGCCCCAAGTCAATGTGCAGTGTCTAGTTCCACCGCAGCAGTAGAGATGCTTAAATGTGTATGAAAGGGAGGTGAACACAAAACAAATGAATTACAGTGAACTGTCAGCTTAATTGTAAACACAACTCCCATGCCACATCCCCACTTAACAATCCATCCTCTTCTCCTAATCAATAGCCACAAAGGAATGCCTCTCATGTCATCAAATATCAGCTTGGAATAAAACGATTATCTGTCATCGTGCCCAGAAATGAGAGACTTTCTAACAAAGATCCTTCTCGGCCCTCCTAAAGTGGTGTTCCCTCACTCACACAACGACTACATCATCCTAGTCTATCCCTATGACACTCCCAACCCCAACCCCTTACCTCACAGATCACATACCTAGGTAAAACCCTGATGCAAACATTGCACAATCCAATCACCCAGCACTTCCTATTCCATTCTCATCACAGGCTTATTCCACCCCATAAGAGGGTGGGCTAACTGTGAAAGCAGTCATGTGATCTAACAGCTCTGCAGCAATCCTTGCATAGCTTTTTACATTGTAATGAATACCAACCAGTTGTCCATCAGGATGAATCACCACTATCAATCTGTGGCCAGAAGTGACATGAACCACCCTGAGACACAGTGTGTAGTGTTTTCATTTATTTACTTTTACACACAACACAGACAGACCTCTGCACCTTCCTCCTTTGCTCTCACACTCTCCATTGTTTACTGCATTTCAAGCTACATCTCTCATCCACACCTATCAGAGCCGTTACATTCTGCCTTGCACTATATAACATTATCACCACCTGCCTAGAGTCAATCCACCTTCACTCACGATCAAAATGTCAGTTGTGTCAGAGAGTTCGAAATGGCGGTCATGTGTGCACAAGTCTGAGCAATTGAGTGAATGTATCTGCATATTAATACATTTTTTGGAATACTCATTGTGATTCAGTAATGGAGGAAAGATGATGACTCACTGCACAGACAATTGCCACTGACAAACACATAAAATAGACAATCACTGTGAAACAACTTTAAATTTACAGCCATGGCCTTCAATGTGAAAAGAAACTCATACAGTTACACAATCACTCAGATATAACTATGCACACATGACCACTACACTGGTCACTCCAGCACAACGAGCATCTTAACATTAAATGAGGAGGGGGAGAGGATGACAGGTAAGAGTAGAGATGGAATGTTCCACATCGCATAATGGATTGTAAAGGCTATAATAGATGGAAATGTGAGATGCAGCATGGAATGCAGATAAGGGAAGGGGTGGGAGAGCAAATAGGGGAGATGTAGAATTGTGGAGGAGGAGAGGGACTGTAAATCAATAAAAAATAAAATTAATTTTAACAAATAAATACATAAATAATAATAATAATAAATTAAGAGTATTGGAGTATTAAAGAAAGATAAAATAAATAAATAAATCAAATAAAGTACCAAACAAAGACAGGAATTGGAGGGAGATACAGAATAGTAAGTGGGGGAAGGGGACTGTTAGGCTTAGGGTGTAGGAATGATGAGTTATCTTCAGGTGAAGTCAGGGTGGTTATGGGACTGGAGAATGTGTTGTAAGGACAACTTCCATCTGTACAGTTCAGTGGTGGAGGGGAGGATCCAGATGGCCTGGGTTGTAAAGCAGCCATTGAAATCAGTAGTGGCAATTATCTTTGGAACAAAGAAGCTGAATTAAGGTTTGTGTTGGCAGGAGCACACCCTGCCATTATCAAGGCAATACTACAGCGAGGAAGCTGTACATAGACTATTCCGAGGCGCCTTAATCGTTAGTGGTGTGGTAGTCTAACGGTTAAGACGTCTGCCTAGTAAGCATGGAGGTCCGGGTTCGATTCCCAGCCGCACCACAAATTTTAATTCAATGCTTCAGCTCTATCAATAATGAAATCAAGTGTGTTGTGTTCAGCAGTGTCACAGTATCATTCATCTTGATTTTTGCCATGGTTTGATGGTGCCTGTTCATCGTAATGGCCAGCTGGTTTGTTGTGATTCCTTAATTTCTCCTGACACATGAAATGTTCAATTAACTTACAGGTATGCAGCCAGGTAAAAAATATCATAATTAGCCAATATTTTGGCAGGAGCACACACTGCCATTCTCAAGGCAATTTTTCAGTGAGGAAGCTTTGTGCAAAAGCTTTTAAATCCTCAGTTTTTAATGACAACAGGAAAGACAACACACACTGACCAGGCAAGCAAATGGTGTCATCCGCTAGCCAATAACCAAATGAATAGGGATGGTGGTTTTAGATTAAACTCTGCATGGAATTCTGCTCTATCACTCGTCAAAAAAGAAAGGAACAAAATGTTACCTCACTCATTGGAAACATTTACTATCGAATATTTCCGACAGTTTTCAGCTTTGGTTGTTCAAACGTTTCTAAGGCTTAAGGGACTTAACTACGGGGTCATCAGTCCCTAAACTTACAAACTACTTATGAACTATCTTATACTAAAGATGACACAAACATCCATGCCCGATGGCAAACGGCCGTGTGTACCGCAACATGGTGCTCCAGCACGCTAATCCGCCACAGCGCTTTGGTTGCGTGGTGGCACCATTTGCTTGGTTGCTTGGTGTGTTGTCTTTCCTGTTCTCATTGAAAAATGAGTTTTTAAACACTTTTGCACATTGCTTCCTCGCTGTAGTATTGCCTTGATAATGGCAGGGTGTGCTCCTGCCAAAATATTGGCAAACAATTTTTTTACCTGGCTGCATACCATAAGTTATAAAATGCTGTGCAATGATTGCAGTGGAGTTGATAAATAACATAGCTGCTTTCACAGGAAGCCTGGCCTCAGATGGGATAGGATAATACTGTGATGGGGCTATAAAAATTACTGCAGGGAGGTAACACACTTGATTTCAATGGCTGCTTTCCAGCTTGGACCTTCTGGATCTTCCTCTCCACCATCAGTTCTTCTGAACTGTGGACCTAAGATAACTAATCGTTCCTACACCCCACACCTGACAGCCCCCCCCCCTCTTCCACTGAAAATCTGTGGCATGGGTGAATAATAAAATGGTAGAGAAGGCTTTTGATAATGTTGATTGGAATAAACTCTTTCAAGTTCTGAAGCAAGCAGGAGTAAAATATAGGGAGCATAAGGTTATTTACAACTTGTACAAAAACCAGACAGCGGTTGTCAGAGTTGAAGGGCATGAAAGGGATGCAGTGGTTGGAAAGGGAGTAAGACAGGGTTGTAGCCTTTCCCCAATGTTGTGCAATTTATACATTGAGCAAGCTATAAAGGAAAGCAAGGAGAAATTTGGTGAAGGAATTAAAGTTCAGGGTGAAGAATTAAAAACATTGTGTTTTGCCGATGACATAATAATTCTGTCAGATACAGCAAAGTACCTGGAAGAGCAATTGAACGGAATGGACAGTGTGCTGAAAGGTGCATATAAGATGAACATTAACAAGAGTAAAGCTAGGGTAATGGAGTGCAGTGTAAGGAAATCAGGTGATGCTGAAGGAATTAGATTAGGTAACGAAACAATAAAGGAGGTAGAGGAGTTTTGATACTTGGGCAGTAAAATAACAAATGATGGCCACAGTACAGAGGATATAAAATGCAGAATGGCAATGGGTAGAAAGGCGTTCTTGAAAAAGAGAAATTTATTAACAGCGAATATTGATTTAAGCCTAAGGAAGTCCTTTCTGAAGGCATTTGTATGGAGTGTTGCCTTGTATGGGAGTGAAACATGGACGATAAACAGTGGACAGAAAGAGGATAGAGGCTTTTGAAATATGGTGCTACAGAAGAATGCTGAAGATTAGGTGGGTGGATCGTGTAACTAATGAGGAGGTACTGAACAGAATTGTGGAGAAAAGAAATTTCTGGCATACCTTGACTAAAAGAAGGGATAGATTGGTAGGACACATTCTTAGACATCAAGGAATTGTGAATTTAGCGTTGGAGGGAAGTGTGTGGGGTAAAAACCACAGAGGATAACCAAGAGATGGCTACAGTAAGCAGATTCAGACAGATGTAGGTTGCCGTTCTTATGTGGAGATGAAGAGGCTTGCTCAGGATAGGGTATTGTGAAGAGCTGCATCAAACCAGTCTCCGGACTGAAGACCACAACAACAACATGCTTGCAGAAGTATTCCAATTGTTCTATAAATCAAACTTCTTCACCAGAGTGGCTTAACATTGATAACACAAGAGCAAAAAATGTTGAAATCATAAAAGAATAAATATGTAGTAAAAATCGGTGAACAGCTCAACATTTCATTAAATTCTACAGCAGTTTCTGTGATCACAGAGATGTATGTCGACATCTGTATTCCACAAGCCATCTCATGATGCTTGGTCAACTGTACATTGTGCACCATTGCTACTTCTGTTCCAGTCATTATCATTCATGGTAAAAATGACTGTTGATGAGGCTCCACATAGGCTCTGACCTCTAATATTATTGTCTTGGACTCTGAAATATATAGATTGTATGAAGCAATGGAGCTACCTTTCAAAACACATTATGTCCACTAATGAACAAAACTGTATTCAATATGAATCCATTGTTTTCTTAGATACCATACTCACTCCTGCAATCAAAGCACATTTTAAAATCATCAAAAACAAAAAGATAACTGAAAAGTAGTAGCAAATGCAACAAAAAGCATTTTGTCCTCTAGTGTGATTGAATCAAACTGCATTAATCCCAAAAGTTCCCTTTATTTAGTTTCATTACTCTACGTTGGTGACAATTTAAGACTGGGGGACTGAAATGAAACCCTTTTACTGACAAAAAATGGTCAATTAGTATTCGTTTTCAGTATTACAGCGTCATAGTATATAAATATTTATCATTCTGACTTAGATTTACAAAATTCAGATGTAGTGTGGCTGCTAGAGCTGACAGTTGTGTGATTGTGTTATGTGCCTGTGTGATTGCGTGAATGCTCTATTTTCTGAAGAAGACCATGGCTGATACCTGAAGTTTTCTATGTGTGTGTCTTTTTTATGAGGCTGTCACAGCTCATCATCACGTCTTTGTGGTGAGTTGTAACCTGTTCTTATTACTATATCATTACTTCCAACATGGACTTCCCATTATTACAAGTAAAAACTTTGTCGTCGTCAGATGGAGAGTATTATAGTGAGTTCATATGAGTTGTTGGAGAGGAAATTAATCGTGGAACAAGGAAACGAATGAAGAGGAAACCAATAAGGGAGGTAAGAGTATGAAAATAAGTAAGAGTAAGAATAGTAAAATTAAAAGTACTGGAACTCCAGTAAGTTTACCTGTTGGGTCACATAAACTAAGAGCTAGAGAGTTTCACAAATTACAGTAATTAAACAAATGCCTGAATGTACCCAGACACTTGCCTGTGATTTACAGCAGGTACAATCTCTGCCAAAATTACTTATTGGTGATGCATATTATGCTAGACGGATCTATCTGACTTCCTTTTGAGTAACAAATATAGATCTGATGATAGTAGCTAAGATTTGCCAAAACCGGTGAAAAAATAAAGATTTTTAAAGTGATCTTGGGCAACCTATGCTTTTCTGCAATTTTTTGAGAACAGGGTAGATCACT